>NC_051170.1:29799125-30421625 GCF_013339725.1 Rhipicephalus microplus | reverse complement strand
ACCTGCATAGGCTGTACTGCTCGCAATTTCTATACAGCCTGCAAAGATACTTAATCAACAACACTCAGTGTTGGTAATGAAGTGACCTTTTCGATTTATCCGTCCCGATCATCAGTTGAGTGTTGTTTGCTAACGAATAAATATGCAGAAATTTTGATGAACTTAAAAATAGCAAAAGCTAACACCCTTGTTTGTAAGGGGAGATACCAATCATCACAACCTCACTTTTTCTTTCGAAACCACACAAAAAGGTCCGAGTTCTTTCTCAATATTATCATCATTTTTTTGTTTTTGTGAAATGAACCACCACGGTGTTTATATTGTTTGCTTCAGAAAACCCCCGACCATAAATAAGCACACGGGCGTTATTAGATTAACATTGTTCATCGCCTGACCAAATAATAACACCGAGATGGGTGGGTTTCACGAGACCATCTCGCCTGGGACCCTGAACGAGACGTTAGCAGCGCGCGCAAAGATACAACTGTGACGAGGAAAAGCAACCGTCGTCGGATGCAAATGGAACCCGACTGGAAACAAAACACGTTTAGCGTAGTTCGATAAAGATCTTAACGCGCGAATAAACTGTCCACGAGGCGAAGCGATTGCAGAGTATTTATTTTTTCATTGAGCCAGCGCTCTTATTCCTCGTTTTATGTTGTCTTGTTAGGTCGTCGGGATGACAAGCACAAATAAAGAAAATATATTGCCAGGAAAAAAAGGAAATACAAGTTGGTAATGCGCAATCGCTACGCACTACGGGAAATGAAAGCCATTACAGCTCGGAAACGACATTACGCTCACAGAGCTCAGTTTCGCGTGTCGGGAAGGCCCTTCTCCCGAAGCGACGGAGATATGGTGGTCCACAAGCATGTTTCCCAGCAGCAGAGACGGCGTTTCGCGGAGTCCAGCACGTGCGGACGGGTGCTCGGTTAATCAGCGCCATCTTCAGGCGTGAAAGAGCTCTATCGCTGTGCCTCGTTTCTCGTGTGTTTGTCACTCGGAAGAGGAGGAAAAAAGGAATGAGTGGGAGGTTCGGGACGAGTGGAACAGTTATCTTAATAACTCTGGCAGGATACGCATGGCCCGAAAAAAAGAAAATGAAAATGAAGTTGCACGAAGTCAGCTCGTTTTGTTCGCGTTGGAGGGTGGCAACAACAAAACGTCATGACGATGACGATGGTCATTATTCAGGACGCGTGTAGCGGAGCTGAAATGTCGTTACTGCCATAGACGAAAGACGAAGGCGGAAAGAGTGAAACGAAGGAAAGACTGCACTGACTTTTTCGCCCGTGTCCAATGAAATATTTGTTTAGCAGATCTGTTTACTTGCCGTAACAAAGGCGTTAACCACACTCGATCATCTGAGTTTTGTGTGATGTAAAAAAAAAATGAAAAGAAAAGAGGCACTGAGGTCGCTGGATGAAGTCGGTTTATCTTGTAATTTTACCCGAAGAAACCACGCTCGTAAATTGCGATGAAGAAGATGGCGTTTATGTAACATTCTTATATAACAGCACGTTTTTACTACGTGTGCCTCGATCCTCAGATACGTAGAAGTAGGTGAAGAATTCGCTTGTGGTGAAGGACACGTGATGATTGTTACAAAAGGTGCAAAGTTTTTTTTTTCATGCTAGATCGTACCTCTTTTGATTACTATATTTTGCATTTCTTGGCAAAAGAAACGCATCTATCTATCTATCTATCTATCTATCTATCTATCTATCTATCTATCTATCTATCTATCTATCTATCTATCTATCTATCTATCTATCTATCTATCTATCTATCTATCTATCTATCTATCTATCTATCTATCTATCTATCTATCTATCTATCTATCTATCTATCTATCTATCTATCTATCTATCTATCTATCTATCTATCTATCTATCTATCTATCTATCTATCTATCTATCTATCTATCTATCTATCTATCTATCTATCTATCTATCTATCTATCTATCTATCTATCTATCTATCTATCTATCTATCTATCTATCTATCTATCTATCTATCTATCTATCTATCTATCTATCTATCTATCTATCTATCTATCTATCTATCTATCTATCTATCTATCTATCTATCTGTCTGTCCGTCTGTCTGTCTGTCTGTCTGTCTGTCTGTCTGTCTGTCTGTCTGTCTGTCTGTCTGTCTGTCTGTCTGTCTGTCTGTCTGTCTGTCTGTCTGTCTGTCTGTCTGTCTGTCTGTCTGTCTGTCTGTCTGTCTGTCTGTCTGTCTGTCTGTCTGTCTGTCTGTCTGTCTGTCTGTCTGTCTGTCTGTCTGTCTGTCTGTCTGTCTGTCTGTCTATCTGTCTGTCTGTCTGTCTGTCTGTCTGTCTGTCTGTCTGTCTGTCTGTCTGTCTGTCTGTCTGTCTGTCTGTCACAGGTGTTTTACAGTTTATTTGTGCCCCAGAGCTTTGTAGATGGGAGGAATGATCTTGATCCACAAAAACGAGCATGTTAACTCGGTTAGGCCAATGCCTCTCAGAAGAGGGCGTCATCGGCTGGATTCAGCACCGCCTCATGGGTGCGCTGTGTTGCCCTAAAATGGTGAATATTTAAATGCGAAAGCGGTAAGAAAAGCCGATATCGGCAGCGTTCACTCGACAAATGCAAATAATAAAATCAGGATCGAGCAGCAATTAAACAGATTTGGGTGGACTTTCAAAGAACCCGAGGTTGTCGAAATTTCCGGAGCCCTTCACTACACCTTGTATCATAATAATATGGTGGATTTGGGACAGTGAACCACACAAATCAATCAATCAAATCAAAGCATAATTGAAGCCAAGTTCTGGGTGACAGACATTCAACCACCAAGTCACGGCAGATCTTAAAAGTGACATTAAAATATCCCTCTGCTTGAATAACGTCGGTTTACGTCAATCGGAGCTGCAGCGGTATCTGTCAAATTTTATCGCAAAGCATGGATACATTTTATGTGTAGTACAATGCATGCACAATTTCAGGTTAAATGTAACTCTGGATCCAGTGTTGACTTCTCTTTTATAGACATCTAGTAAATATGAAACTTGTACTAATAAGATTCAGCAAGCCATATTGTAGTGTTGCTCAACTCCGAAAAAACACGCTAATAAAAGTCAAGTGTGACATTCCCATCACTGCACCCTTAGAGAACTTCGTTTCACTAGTACTGACGGACGTCTGGGCTCTAACTTGAGTGCTGCCGTTAGGTTATACAATAAGTAACGCCAAACTATTCGGCATTCTGAGAGGCATACGCTCATGTTGTGCGCACTACTACACTTACAAAAGTGCGTTCAATAATCCCGCAACATTTGGTTGAACGCGAAAAGAATGTGAATGGACAATAATTGAACAACTGCTTTGCATGAAACCGATTACTGCAAGGTGTTCAATCCACCGAATTTTTTCTTTTATCATTTGATCTCCGATTCAGTGTGAATTAAGGATAAATACCTCGATGCCTATATATTTCAATGCCAGTATAGCTACCTGCAGCGTAATCATTCATGCTTTCACATCTAAGCAACAACAGCCAAGACACGGTGCCTGGACATGGAATATGTCTCGCATGGGGGAGCCACCACACTTCTTGTTCTATAGCATTCCCATATCGACAAGATGCTGTGGCAGCCACATCACCAACCTCCCACAATTGATTGACTTCTTAAACACTGAGCCTTTATTGTATGTCTACCACAAGAAAAGACGTCTCCAGTATATAGAAACCGGTATGTAAGCAGCCCGCCCCACTCCCTCATCCCTTAACGCCTACTACACCGAATGAGCGGATTTTTATTTTTTATTTTATTAGAATACTTTCAGGGCCCGTAGGGCATTACAGAGGGGGTGGGTACAACATTTATAACACACAAGAAAAAAGAGACAAAATAAAAAAACAAGTGTCAGATCGCGAGGATGGGAAGAATTAGGGTAGCCTTATCGAGGTGCACGCTACCTCTACGTCATAATGAAATGAGAAATGGTTACTCAATTCAACGAACACGACTCCACCGAATATATATTTCGCATGCACCATCGCAAACCACGAATTATAGGAATTTCATTGAAAAATGAACAATCCATCCAATTTTAAAGACGATAGTCATTCTTTGGGACCTTCAACGCAAGAAGTTTGGTCTGTCTGTCTGTATATTTGTCTGTTTGTCCGCCCTTAACGGTACTTTAAACGGCATCAAAGTGGCCAAACGATACTCCAAACGGCCGACCCCATCTGCAGCGCCCCCCAATATTGCTCAAAATTTAGCGTTCATACTCGTGTGATTGTCAATTGAAAAGCAATTGTTGCGCATATCTGAGGCACCTTAACAACACTTCAATATTCTGTATGTGTGTCTTTTACTAGAAAAAGCATGCATAAGTGTTTCTAAGGACCATAGCGTTCATCACGTTGCACTGACTATGCAACACTTGCACGAAAAGACAAGTGTTTTCAACGCTTTGCTAACACGACACGGTGGCGGCACCTACCCGTCGCCTTGCGTTCTACACCAGGAACACCTCCGAGACGGGCGCGCAGGGCGCGCGAGCTTCGTTTTCACAAGATAACTGCCAGATAGCGCTCATGTCTCACGTGTGACGTGACTTCACGTGCTTGTTCGCCTCCGCTGCACGCTCGAGGCACTTAACGCAGCACCTCCAGAATACCATTCACCTTTTTTTTGCGCAGAACATCAAATAAACGTTTTGTTCACTCTCTGCAGCTGCAAGAATATTGTATTTCAAAGACATTTTCAGTGTAACATGGAGATACGGAGCCAGTTTTTTATGCAGCCATTCACTGTCCATCTAACAGTGGCGTGTTCTTGCTCATTTAAACAATCGCAGCATATTCGCGGAGCCGTGAATGATGATGGGTGAAACGAAGCATTCGTCCGTCCTTCCGTGCGTCCGGACGGACGGATGGACAAAAGCACGGACGGAAGCATGAACGAACGGGCAGACGGACGGAAGAATGGACAGACAGAAGCATGAATGGAGGAACGGATGGATGGATGGAAGCAAAGATGGAGGCCCGGGCGGCCGAACGCACGGATGGATGGACGGAATAATGGACGGAAGAACGCATGGATGAGCAGGCAGATGGACAGACGGATAAACATAAGCATGAACGGAAGCACGGATAGGCGGTAGTGCGGACGAACGGACAGACACACGGTTGAACCGATTCCCAACAGTCAACTTTTTTGATGAAAGCATGGATGGACAGAAAGACAGACGGACTCATGGACGGTCGGACGGGCAGAAGCACAGACACACGGACGGATGCACGAACAGATGGACAAACAGACGGATGGATGGACGGACGTATGGACGCTTCACACTGCTCATCATTATTCACTTCGTGGATTTGCTGTGAAAGCCACCAATGCCATCTAGTTATATTATTCCCAAGGATGGATGGATGGATGGATGGATGGATGGAAGGATATGGATGTACCCTTTAGATCGGGCGGTGGCTAGCGCCACCAAGCCGTAATACTTAATGAACTCAAAACTATATTTATTTATTTTTCCCTTAAAAAGTGAGTTTGAGGATTCGTACTTTGCATTGAAGAGTTTAATTTTCACTCGTGCCTTGACTTTAGCCACCAATCAGATAACCTCCTTCTAGTTAAGTCTACTTGCTTAAAGTCTATTTTGCCCTCCCGGTCCCTAAACCCCAGTGCTTTGAAAAACTCTGCGCCATGATCCTGAACTATAGGGTGAAGCCCTTTACAGAACATTATCAAGTGTTAGGCAGTTTCTTCTTCCTCTCCACACGCACTGCATACTGTGTCTACCCCTTCGTATTTGGCCCGATATGTCTTGGTTCGCAGTACTCCCGTCCTTCCCTCAAACAGTAGAGAACTACCCCGAGTATTATCATAGATCCTTTCCTTGACAATTTCCTGCTTAAAAGTTCGATAGATCTCTAGTGCGGACTTCTTAATCATGCCCATTTTCCACATGTCAGTCTCCGTTTCCTTCACTTTCTTCTTAACCGACAGTTCTTTTTGGTTTGGCCACCTGCTGTTTTCTAAGTATTACCAGTCAACTTCCTGGTTCGCTTCCTCCATTTTGTATCGACATTCTTCATGTACAAGTAGCTGAAAACCTTCCTAGCCCAACGCTCCTCCTTCATTTCTCTCAATCGCTTCTCAAATTTTATCTTGCTGCTAGCTTCCCTGCCCTCAAATGATGTCCGTCCCATATCACCTTGTACTCCCTGATTTGGTGTATTCCCGTGAGCTCCTCAAGCAAGCCTACCTATTCCACGTTGCTAATTTCTAATTTTGCTTGAACTTCTGATCTCATGCACGAGAACATAGACACATAACGCCATCTATTGAGCAACTCATAAACTAGAGGTCGGTACATGCTACTACTACTATTACTACTACCACTACCACTACTACTACTACTACTACTACTACTAATACTACTGCTACTACTACTACTGCTACTACTACTAATACGGAGAGAATGACTCATGGCGTAAAGATTCGCTCCTCAAAATTTGCATTTTGCTTTTTGCTGGTGCTTCAACATGCAAGAGCTACAGTCTTGTTATCAATATGTGATGCTAAGTTTACGCTACAGTACTCTGATAAAATCAATGTAAATTGAACACAATGTGATTCCCTAGACATCTTGTTGCTACGATAGTGTCACTTTTCTGTCCCTCAACCTGTTTTCGAGCAAAATGGTATTGTGCAGCAGAGTTGCTGAGTTGTTCTTGATCAACACCTAGTGGCTCTTGATCGGACATATGGGCAACATGTATTGCGTTTTATTATTTATAAGTTTGGTCAGAAACGACAGCTACGGCAAACACTCACAATGAAAAATAAATGAAACAGAATTTCATTACAGATATGGCTCCCGAAACAAATACACGCTTGGGCAATAATGAGACGGTTTACATGAAACGTTGAAGTGCTATATTGTGCTCTCGTTATCTCTGAAGTTTTTCTTTATATTCTGCACGTTAAAGTATGCCTTGTGAAGAAAGGTGATAGTCTCTTTTTTTTTTTTAACATTCAGTCTGCTAGTCCAGTGGTATGTAACGAGTGTAACACGTGCTTACTTTTTCACATGCCTGTATTTCCGGAGACATAGCACTCGGACTGGCTGTACCTGCTTCTACTGAATGTTGCTCGTTGTTTTCTCAACCTCTTATCGCTAGTGACAACATATCGGGAAGATGCAGACCCTTATTTACCATTTTTTGCCCTTCACATTTCGGCCAGAGTTTATTTTTTGTTTTTCAGACCTTCACTGTTTCCTAATGCCTAACAAAGTCAGCCACGTGCCTCGTAACTTGCAAAACGAAGTCGTTACTTCGGCTATCGGTACAGCGAACTTTCGAGAACTTTTAATGAACACAACGTCGAATTAGGAGAGAAATATGCAAAACATATCACTCGATACGGTAAGAAATGCGCACGTAAGAGTGCTAGCGCACAGGTAGAAAGAGGATGGGTCTTAATACTCGAGAAATGAGTGCACTTAAATTGTCATATTTAGGAAAACGTACAGCAAGTTTGAGCGGAATAGATTATAGGTTAGCGTCGGGAAAATATTTACTCAAGGGGTACGGGTAAAATCGTTATATTACTTATCTTGACGATTAGTACTCGAGCAACAGAAAACCATTGCTAAAAGACTGCCTAGTTGGGACAGAAAAGGGAAGAAAAATGCCTCCATAACTACATGATCACTGCGGAGTCGCTGCTTTTCCCTCTTTCTTCTGTGAAACCAAATAACTGTACTGTCTTCGCTGAAGCATAGCAAAATAAACCGTCAAAGTAGGTAATATGTGATGAGTCGGCCCTAGATAATATCTTCAAATATTCAAAAGTTTCATTGAAGTATATCATGATGATCCGAATTTTCTGCCACTGGCAAAGACCCATAAGTTTTCTGACGTGTTAGAGAAAATTTGCGCACGTGTAAATCATTTGACCTCAGGCAGCTTTGACTGCCGCATTTCTGTTTCTGAAATATATATATATAAATATATATATTGGAGTTGCATATATATATATATATATATATATATATATATATATATAATATATATATATATATATATATATATATATATATATATATATATATATATTGGAGTTTCATTTAGGGTAGTGGTGGCAGCTTACTTGAGTACAAGAGCAGCGATCAGCGGTGCCGTAGACAAGCACCTTTACTTTAGGTTGTAGTTAGTTTCGAAGTTAAGTTCGCCCACTTACAGTATAGCGGCTTTGAGTAAATATCCAGCGGCAAGTTCAAACTTTGAAAGTAGAGACAATTACCGTGTGCTGGTGTTATTGATTAGCTATATCAAAACTACGACTGTACCAGAGCTATTTTAATAGCAAGGCTGTTCAAGCCAACCGTAAAAACTTTTGCGTGTACAAACGTGTACTGTCTTTTATTATCATCAAGAATGTTATGTGCCACAGAAATTGCGATTCCAATTCATAAGTCAGCAAACTTTGTCGGGGTTACTCAGACTCACACGGCCTGTCAGTTCCTACGTGGGACTTATCAGGATGCGTAACCCAGTCACGTTACGGAGAACAAAAATATGTCATTTTTTTTCCTTCCTAGTTTCCACAATCAGACTCACTAAGGAAATATATCCTGCACGTAGCTCACAAGGATTCAGACTCGTCAATTTTTTTAACCTGACTCACTCAGAATCCCACTCACAAATCACGCGGACTCACTCAGCCTCGGACTTGTGGCTTGATGTGAGCCTAAGTCCTAGTGAGTAGACTCATGAATATGTTCTCTCAGAATTAGCTTGTTAGACCATGGGGCCGATTCTTTTTAACACCAATGGCTGCCGTAACGGTACTCTTGGTGAATTTTGATATAATGCATTAGAGTATGAGTTAGGAAAGCTGCCAATGAATAGGGCCCTTTTTTGAAAGAGATGAACAACGTAGGAAAATATTATGACGAATTTTTCTGGAAGAGTTGGCGGAGGGAGGTCAAGGCACCCCCTGTGTAACTCACGCCCTTTATCAACAATATTGACGTGATGTATCAACAGTACAGCTTCGTAATGCTCTAAGTGATTATGATGAAAAAAAGAAGACAAAAGTGCCACCCGTAACTGTATCTCCTTGAGAGGTCAGCGTAGCGTAGGGTAACGGGAATAAAAAACTTGGAAAGGAAAATATCTAGAAATTGAAAATAGGACACATTCAGTTCACCTCCCTCAGCCTGCGTCCAAACAAATGCAATGCTGAGCCGATCGGGAAAGCCACCTAGAAAGCCACGGAATTAGTTATGTGCACGATTTAACGCGGCCAGAAGAAAGAGCGGAGTCTTCAAACTCACGTAGTAAGCCCGGTTTGCCCGGTGGTAGCGCCGCTTCAAAGAGCTAATCCGAAGGTGCGATGGCGTCATGTGCCAGCAAAGCTGCAGCACATAATCAGTGCACCGGAGAGCCAGCTTCGGTATGATCGCGAGCTCAGCACGAACTGTCGCAACGAGTGTGGCTTTCACCATGTTCTTCAGGTCGACTGCAGAGGCCGGCGCAGTCGAATGAGAGGGTGATTGGTGTCGTCGAGCTCGTGAAGGCGGCGGGCAAACTTGATGTAGGCTGTACGGTGGTTCCCAAGGTTGTTCTGCCGGCACCGGCGACGCATCCCGGAACGAGTAACCCTTCACGACCGCCACGCTGCTCCACTTGTCCGTACTGTTGACAGCGGCCCTGGCTTGTTTCAACGCTTAGCGGCGCATCACGGGGCCATTTGAAGAGGCGAGAACGACGGCGGCCTTGCGTTAAATCTGCTAGAAAGGGCAACTCGGCTCGTCCGCTCGGCCGACTTCCGTATGCTGCAGTTTGAAGCAGCATAGGAAAGTCGCGAGGCCCGTAGCCTTGTGTGGCTGCCACCGTAACGGAGGCAGCGCTTGGAATGCCGGTGGCCGAGTGATGCAGTAGCTTATAACGCCAATGACATGATAATATTACGTTCGAACATGCGTCGCAATCGTGTCCTATGTGGATTGCCTACTTAACGTTGCAACTTTGCAAAGCAAACAATCCGGTTTAGTGAAGATAATTCGTTTTTTTTAATGTTTACTAACCGCTTCCGGTGTACTGTCTTTTATTATCATCAAGAATGTTATGTGCCACAGAGATTGCGATTCCAATTCATGTCAGCAAACTTTGTCGGGGTTACTCAGACTCACACGGCCTGTCAGTTCCTACGTGGGACTGATCTGGGTGCGTAACCCAGTCACGTTACGGAGGATAAAAATATAAGTCATTTTTCTTCCTTCCTAGTTTCCACAATCAGACTGACTAAGGAAATATATCCTGCACGTAGCTCACAAGGATTCAGACTCGTCAATTTTTCTAACCTGACTCACTCAGAATCCCACTCACAAATCACGCGGACTCACTCAGCCTCGGACTTGTGGCTTGATGTGAGCCTAAGTCCTAGTGAGTAGACTCATGAATATGTTCTCTCAGAATTAGCTTGTTAGACCATGGGGCCGATTCTTTTTAACACCAATGGCTGCCGTAAACGGTACTCTTGGTGAATTTTGATATAATGCATTAGAGTATGAGTTAGGAAAGCTTGCCAATGAATAAGGGCCCTTTTTTGAAAGAGATGACAACGTAGGAAATATTTATGACGAATTTTTCTGGAAGAGTTGGCGGAGGGAGGTCAAGGCACCCCCTGTGTAACTCACGCCCTTTATCAACAAATATTGACGTGATGTATCAACAGTACAGCTTCGTAATGCTCTAAGTGATTATGATGAAAAAAAGAAGACAAAAGTGCCACCCGTAACTGTATCTCCTTGAGAGGTCAGCGTAGCGTAGGGTAACGGGAATAAAAAACTTGGAAGGAAAATATCTAGAAATTGAAAATAGGACACATTCAGTTCACCTCCCTCAGCCTGCGTCCAACAAATGCAATGCTGAGCCGATCGGGAAAGCCACCTAGAAAGCCACGGAATTAGTTATGTGCACGATTTAACGCGGCCAGAAGAAAGAGCGGAGTCTTCAAACTCACGTAGTAAGCCCGGTTTGCCCGGTGGTAGCGCCGCTTCAAAGAGCTAATCCGAAGGTGCGATGGCGTCATGTGCCAGCAAAGCTGCAGCACATAATCAGTGCACCGGAGAGCCAGCTTCGGTATGATCGCGAGCTCAGCACGAACTGTCGCAACGAGTGTGGCTTTCACCATGTTCTTCAGGTCGACTGCAGAGGCCGGCGCAGTCGAATGAGAGGGTGATGGTGTCGTCGAGCTCGTGAAGGCGGCGGGCAAACTTGATGTAGGCTGTACGGTGGTTCCCAAGGTTGTTCTGCCGGCACCGGCGAACGCATCCCGGAACGAGTAACCCTTCACGACCGCCACGCTGCTCCACTTGTCCGTACTGTTGACAGCGGCCCTGGCTTGTTTCAACGCTTAGCGGCGCATCACGGGGCCATTTGAAGAGGCGAGAACGACGGCGGCCTTGCGTTAAATCTGCTAGAAAGGGCAACTCGGCTCGTCCGCTCGTCCGACTTCCGTATGCTGCAGTTGAAGCAGCATAGGAAAGTCGCGAGGCCCGTAGCCTTGTGTGGCTGCCACCGTAACGGAGGCAGCGCTTGGAATGCCGGTGGCCGAGTGATGCAGTAGCTTATAACGCCAATGACATGATAATATTACGTTCGACATGCGTCGCAATCGTGTCCTATGTGATTGCTACTTAACGTTGCAACTTTGCAAAGCAAACATCCGGTTTAGTGAAGATAATTCGTTTTTTTAATGTTTACTACCGCTTCCGGTGAACTTTAAAGTCTATCCTTGATACCATTATATTGAACAAGGAAACAGGAAAGTTAAGACAATTACGAGTGGTGCTTCATATCCCACCTACTATTCTATTGAAGCAGCTGTATAATAAACCGAGTGAAGCGCCTGGTAAATGCAACGCGCTTGAGTGTTAGCGTTTGCAAAGGCAGTCATTTATATATCGGTGGTTCCAAGCACAATAATTCTTGGAAAACCTGTCTTGCCTTTTTTCTGGGAGGTGTGTTTGGTGAAGAAATTGTAATAGGTGCCCTTTCTTGGAACGACCATCGTGAAAAGCGAAATGAGCTCCAGAACCATTAGCCCACTGCCATTTTCCTGAATCAGCGACTTGCTGTTCTTTTTTTTTTTAGGTTTGACTGAGGATTGTTAGAATTATTTTCTGTCTTCAGGGAAACCACACAATTCTCGAGGAATCGCAAAACTTATAGCCGAAGATTGAGCAACACTGAGGTTTTGTAATTTTATTTGTAAGGGCTGTTAGACTATAATAGTTCAACTTATTTTTCAATTTTAAAGAATCATTCAACCATGGCCTTACAGAATTTTTACTTCTGTAGTGCAGCTAAGGGGTATGACTAACACCCGCGAAGTAGCGCTAGACTGATCTGGGTGCGTAACCCAGTCACGTTACGGAGGATAAAATATAAGTCATTTTTCTTCCTTCCTAGTTTCCACAATCAGACTGACTAAGGAAATATATCCTGCACGTAGCTCACAAGGATTCAGACTCGTCAATTTTTTCTAACCTGACTCACTCGAAATCCTACTCACAAATTACCCGGACTCACTCAGACTCAGACTTGTGGCTTGATGTGAGCCTAAGTCCTAGTGAGTAGACTCATGAGTATGTTCTCTCAGAATAAGCTTGTTGGACCATGGGACCGATTCTTTTTAACACCAATGGCTGTCGTAAATGGTACTCTTGGTGAATTTTGATATAATGCATTAGAGTATGAGTTAGGAAAGCTTGCAAATGAATAAGGGCACTTTTCTTGAAAGAGATGACAACGTAGGATATATATATGACGAATTTTTCTGGAAGAGTTGGCGGAGGGAGGTCGAGGCACCCCCTGTGTAACTCACGCCCTTTATCAACAAATATTGACGTGATGTATCAACAGTACTGCTTTGTAATGCTCTAAGCGATTATAATAAGAAAAAGAAGACAAAAGTGCCACCCGTAACTGTATCTCCTTAAGAGGTGAGCGTAGCGTAGGGTATGGGGAATAAAAAATTTGGAAAGGAAAATATCTTGAAATTGAAAATAGGACACATTCAGTTCACCTCCTTCAGCCTGCGTCCAAAGAAATGCAATGCGGAGCCGACCGGGAAAGACACCTAGAAAGCCACGGAATTAGTTATGTGCACGATTTAACGCGGCCAGAAGAAAGAGCGGAGTCTTCAAACTTACGTAGTAAGCCCGGTTCGCCCCGGTGGTAGCGCCGCTTCAAAGAGCTAATCCGAAGGTGCGACGGCGTCATGTGCCAGCAAAGCTGCAGCACATAATCAGTGCACCGGAGAGGCAGCTTCGGTATGATCGCGAGCTCAGCACGAACTGTCGCAACGAGTGTGGCTATCACCATGTTCTTTAGGTCGACTGCAGAGGCCGGCGCAGTCGAATGAGTGGGTGATGGTGTCATCGAGCTCGTGGAGGCGGCGGGCAAAGTTGATGTAGGCTGTACGGTGGTTCCCAAGGTTGTTCTGCCGGCACCGGTGACTGCATCCCGGAACGAGTAACCCATGATGACCGCCGCGCTGCTCCGCTTGTCCGTACTGTTGACAGCGGTTCTAGCTTGCTTCAACGCTTAGCGGCACATCACGGGGCCATTCGAAGAGAGGAGAATGACAGCGGCCTTGCGTTGAATCTGCTAGGAAGGGCAGCTCGGCTCGTCCGAATTCCCTATGCTGCAGTTGAGGTAGCACAGGAAAGTCGCGAGGCCCGTAGCCTTGGTGTGGCTGCCACCGTAACGGAGGCAGAGCTTGTAGTTCCGGTGGCCGAGTGATGCAGTAGCTTATAACGCCAATGACATGATAATATTACGTTCAACGTGCGTCGCAATCGTGTCCTATGTGATTGCTACTTAACGTTGCAACTTTGCGAAGCAAACATCCGGTTTAGTGAAAATAATTCGTTTTTTTAATTTTTACTACCGCTTCCGGTGAACTTTAAAGTCTATCCTTGATACCATTATATTTAACAAAGAAACAGGAAAGTTAAGACAATTACGAGTGGTGCTTCATATCCCACCTACTATTCTATTGAAGCAGCTGTAGAATAAACCGAGTGAAGCACCTGGTAAATGGAATGCGCTTGAGTGTTGCGTTTGCAAAGGCAGTCATTTATATATCGGTGGTTCCAAGCACAATTATTCTTGGAAAAACTGTCTTGCCTTTTTTCTGCGAGGTGTGTTCGGTGAAGAAATTGTAATAGGTGTCCTTTCTTGGAACGACCATCGTGAAAAGCGAAATGAGCTCCAGAACCATTAGCCCACTGCCATTTTCCTGAATCAGCGACTTGCTGTTCTTTTTTTTTTAGCTTTGACTGAGGATTGTTAGAATTATTTTCTGTCTTCAGGGAAACCACACAATTCTCGAGGAATCGCAAAGCTTATAGCCGAAGATTTAGCAACACTGAGGTTTTGGACTTTTATTTGTAAGGGCTGTTAGACTATAATAGTTCAACTTATTTTTTCAATTTTAAAGAATTATTCAACCATGGCCTTACAGAAATTTTTACTTCTGTAGTGCAGCTCAGGGGTATGACCTACCACCCGCGAAGTAGCGCTAGATTGATCAGGTTTTACCATTTTATTCATATGGCAATATTGTTAATTTTGTCTATATGCATCACTACAGAGCTGTACTAGAAGCATGTGACGCCAAGACTTTCGTCTAACTGATACCGTGAGCTTTGTGATAGTGTGAAATAATTTCTCTAATTCTTGAGTCAGGTCCGCTTAAATTTGTAATCACTGCCTGTATTTCTTATTCAGTGTGTATGACTGTACCACCCACATGAATACACCAAATGACCTTTGGTCCTCAGCCACCATTGACTGGGAAGTCTGTTTCTAAGAAAATTGAGTGGTAGGTTCAGTGCTGAATAGATTAGGCCGACGCCTGCTACAACAACAAAAGCAAAGCATGCTAGTAGTCTCAAGTCAATTCATAGCAGGAGGCTTAACTTCATGCTTACTGCAAGGTTAAAAAAACTGCTGAGTGGAATTAGCAAAAAAAAAAAGCGAAAAGTTGCAAGAAAAGTTGAGGGAGTATGAATATACGAGATTGGCAGTTTTTTTTTACTTTATCATTGTAATAAATGGAGGTTCGTACCAAGGAGAGGCGCCTGCTGCTGGTCTTCTTTCGCATGATACTTATCGCCACAAGGCAGTGAACACAAGAGAGGGAGGGAAAAAAACAAAGGAAAGGAACCGAGGTTAATGAGGTTGAACCCTTTTGCTACCTTACACAGGGAGAGGATGTAAGAGGAGGGAAAGAAGTGAGAAAAAAGAACTAAAACACTGCGCAAGCATGCGTAGCAATGAGTACCACGCATATCCAGAAAGACGCAGTTACGTTCGTTGCCTTACGCTTCGTACTATCGTGTGACTCGTTGTCGTAGTGCAGCTTCCACATGCACCGACGGTGCTTCGAGTGCGAATGCCCCGACCAATGAAAACTGCTGCAGTAAGCTCTACAGAAAGGCAATGAGTCGACGTAGGAATGTTGTTTTGCGCTGAAACCAGATAGAGGCCAGCGGTACGTGGAACGCCTGCACACGTTCACGGCTCATGCGATGAAGCACTGCTTCACGTGTTACCAAAGCTCGGCGTGGTAGTGGCATGAGCACAAGCGTAGCTTACTCAGCAGCACACACCGTAGCATGTCTCTGCTTAATATAACACATAGAAAAAGTGAATATCGATTATTAGTGTTTTTAAAATGTGCTTGTTAATGTCAGCTTGGCGTGGAATTCATGGTATGCGGTTTGTAGCTATGCTAACTACTTCAACAAGTGTAATAGGTGAATCATAATTATGGGCGTTAGTCGTTGCGATGGAGACGGGCCGCTAGGCGTCGACGTTGGGGCATCCATGCCAAACGGCGCTATAGCTGCCAAACACCAATAGATACTGTGCAAGCTTTCAAGCATCGCTACACAATAAGCACCGCTTTTGTGGAGACGCGTTTCATTTTCGTGTTATACCAAGTCCTACAACGGTGGGATCAGCCATGTTTTTATGCAACCTTACACATTATTCATCATCGTATGGCCTGTGTGTTTGCTAGTCATTTTTATTATATTTGTAACTTCGTTCAAAATAACATATGTGACTAATTAACATACCATTATAGTTAACTTTTGGATATGTACGTGATATAATCTCCTTCCCGCTTTCGTCTCATATTAGGTGCCGACATAACACTTTTGGTAACGTCGCCTGTTTTAAGCAATGTGCCTGCCTCAACGTGTAATTTTCCTCTAATTTGACCTCAGCATGCCGCTGCTAAGTAGCAGGTAAGAACTAGTTTACCATTAGAAAACGTTTGACAAGCGTAATGTTCTATTTCACAGATCATGGCGCGTTGCTTTGACTCCCCATTATCTAGGATCGGTGCTACCACTGCGATAAATTTTTTTAGTATTTTTAAATAATTCTACGTTCTTTACAGCCTCCAGTTAATGTTTGGAAAGCAGGAAACAATTACTTGAACAACCATGTCCCCTTAATTGGTGCGTATTTCGCGCCGCGATCGTCGTCTAGATCCGCCTTTGCCTCTAGCTCCTTAATGATCATGGAGAACCAGTGAACGTTATGAAACATTCGCTCAGAGCAAAAAGGAGCTTAAGGAAAGACGAAAAATAAGTCGAATGACACCAAATTGCTCCTAGTCGAGAGCACCATTTCATTACGGAACGTCCCCAGTTTTCGTTCTTGAAGAGCCATTTCGGCAGCGCAGCACGATTTAGCGATGTGCCGCTTTTTCGAAGAATCGGTTTACTTATGATTTTCGTTTGTGCAGAACGATAAGCTCTTCGCTCTAAATTACTGATTCCCAATTAGTGAAAAAAATTTCATTTTTATTTTCACTTTGCAAGCCAGGCGAACGTGCCACTGCTGAGTTCAATGGCCGATGTCCTTTGGTATTCGGAAAGGTCTCAGCGTTACATAAGTGCTGTTAGTTGCATTTGTCGCTCTAAGTCGGAGAGTGGTGATGATACCTGAATTTGCACCGGTAAAATTGAGCTCCTTGCTAAGCACACCAAACGGCCTCTAGAAAGAAACTCGACGTTGAAAATCATTCCAATCATAGCCAGGGAAATTGCCTTTTTGTGCAACTTGCTCCATATCATCTGTGATTTACGAACAATGTAGCCCAGTCAGAACACAAACACGAAAGGCTGAAGAATACTTTGTCACAATATATTTTATTGAAAACATTATGATTCCTTTCGAATTTTCGTGTAAATGCCAGATATACCTACAGTGGTAGACAACTTTTCTTGCAAGGCAGCCAAATTGCGCGTATCCTGGCAGTAATGAATGTAGCTCTACAATTGCGCATTCGCTTTCAGGGGTGAAGCTCGTAAAGCCGCGCGTCTGTGCACCGACACACGGGCGGATGAACGGACGGACCGCGGATGGATGGACACACGAACAGGAGCATAGATGCACGGACAGATGGACAGACGGACAGATGAACGGATGCACGGACGGACGCTTCGCTCCACTTATCATCATTCACTCCATGGATATGCAGTGATGTTTTTCTTTTTGCATTTAGCTCTCTCACACAGGACGCACCTTACACCACTAAAATACTCGGATTCATTCTACCTAATGCGTTGTCACTTCGTGTTTTTCAACGCGTAAAAGAGCCCCCCCCCCCCCCATTTTACGTGTATCTCGAACGCCAAGCGACGTTTGGGTCGATATTAAACGCTGGTTGCGCGCAGCTATCACTTTCCACAGCGGTAAGGAACCTATAATATACCGGTCCACTTCGTGTAGTGGTACATGTGCAGAAGCTCCACCCCTGTAGGTTTCTGTTCATTGCTTTCTTTCATTATCAAGAAAATTGTCTGCGTGCATAGCAACCTGACTGCTGATCCATTTATCCATTCTACGAGTGCATAACGTGCGGAGTGTGTGTGAGAGAGAATTTGTGTGTGTGAGAGAGAGTGTGTGTGAGAGAGAAACGCTGCTGCGGAGTGTGTGTGAGAGAGAATTTATTAGAAGGCAGAAAGGTCGGCTTGGGCTAGTTCACTCTAGCCTGCTACTCTACACAGCGGATAACAGGAATACACAGGTATGTGGTAGCAATCTAAAGGAGCACACCACTAGTGCAGTAGCGTATTGTGTTAGTAAGGTACTCCATTAATAAGTTCCCCTAAGAGGATTGCTTGTAGCCCTGTCCGGCCTATTATTGCCTGCATGCCAGCTTCAATAAATTTTTAACTCAACCCCACCCGTGATTTCTGCTGAATGACTATACATCGAGAGCTCGCACACAATGGAGAAATATCCGTCGTGTATAGCATGCGATCACTTTATATGTATTTGAGGCTGTATAACATTGAGCTACCCTGAAATATTTGCTTTAGCTTATTTGACCACGATGGATGCATACTGGTAACATATACGCCGTTCAAAGTGGGTACTAGTACAGGCGAAAAACAGCACAGTCTAAGACGGTAGACAACTCCTTTCGTCGAATATGTGCCCCTACTGCCTTGCTCCTTTAATTCCATTCTTCCTGTTCCTGCTTTATTGTTCAAACCATCCAACTATCCAACATAGCCGAAGTAGACGTGTAAAGGCTATTATTACAGCAGGAAATAACTACGAAGGTTTTGATCATCCTCGCATGATGAAATGCATGCTCTCTTTCTTGTTGCTGATAATTAAATAGGTCACAGCAGGGTCGACCTACAGTCAACGCTAGGCCTGTGGTGTGCTGATATAGTTGCTTTTAACGGTGATTGCGGTTTTAACGGTAATTTAGTGGTAATTTGCAGACACATACATACATAGCTCTGATCTGTATGTGCCAGAGAAAAGTTACGTGAACCACCAATAAGTCTTAAAATACTGATATAGCAATGTTTCTTTCTTGTTCTCGCAATGTTACTCACTTGCGAAAGTGACCGGCAGCAATCACGCAATCTAAAGAGAACAAACGCGAAAAAAGGAAAGGAAGGCAAGTAGATACACTTTGTAAATAATCTAGCAGGAAAGAGAGCTCGTCTCGCCAAGGAACAGAAACGAGGGTTTTTCTTCTTCCTGTCACTTGCTCAAACTTATATATCGGTGGCGCCGCTACGTATATTGTGCAACTCTGTAGCTGACAAGAGAATGCGAAAGCTGCGTGCAGACAACAGTACGGCTGGAAACAAAAGGGTGCCGGCGAGTACAGTGCGCCATCGGTCGGGGGAGTAACGTGGTGTCAGGAACTACTACTCTTCCAAGCTGGCGCAGCAGCGTCTGCTGGGAGGCGGACGCGTTATCGGTACCATACATCTGCGCCCGACGCGCCAGCGCACATCGCCCGCCTGGACTGCGGCCGAAACGAAACCTTCCCCGCTGCTGCGGCCAATGGCACCGAAGGCGCGTGCGCGGGACCCCCCTCTCCCCCTTTTTTTTCCCTCTGTTCGTGTCAGCAGATGAAGCAGCCGTGTACAGCCCAGCGGGGCCCCCACTGCTTCCGCGTCCTACTGCAATCCATTAAACCATCCTTCTTCTGGCTGCCGTCCCCCCGGGAGAAACAGACCGACCGCTCTGCCTGCCTGCCGACCGCCTGGCCAGCAAGCCTCGTCTTGCGTCGGCCTCTCTTTTGACTCGACTTGGTCTGGCTCGGTTATATCGCTCATGAGAAGACGAAGAAGCAAGGAAGAAGAGAGAAGAGAGCCACCTTCTTCACCTCTTTCCCCATTTCTTGTGCCATTCCCCAGAGGGCTCCGAGTGAGTGACCGCTCCGGGAGGAACCATATTTTCAAAAGCGGCTGCTTTGCTCTTCAGTTTTTGCCTGCCTCGACCGTTGTTGTTTGGCTTCAGAGTGGTTCTCAGCCTCAGCTTGCTTTCCCTCCTCTCCCCCAAACTGCTGTTGTTGGCTCCGGTGGACAAGCCCTATAGTTTCTCTACGACAGGCTTGCTTTCCCGCAGCACCCATTGCTCCGTAGCCCACTTTTCGTGGCGTTGATGAAGTGGTCGCACCGTACTTCGTGCGCCGACTTCGGCAGCCGATGCACTGCTGCGTTTATTTAATTCTTTTATCATTCCTTCTTTAGCGATTTCGCTTCGTGAGCAAGCACTCAGGAATTCTGGACACGGCAGCTGTCAGCCTGTGCCACCATTTGGAAGTCGATGAAAGAGCCAGCGCGGCTGGGTGGGCAAGATTGTTGGAAAGCGGTCAACTCGAAATCAACCCACATTTCATGATGTCGGCTTCGTCTCAGGTGTTTTGCGGCAATATGACACGGTGTTTATGAACTCTCGCACTACTGAAAGAACACTGGTATTCTGGTGGTATAACAAGCGATGGTAAAAAAAAACGCAAGAGTGAGCAAGTTTTAAGTAATCGTGTGGCGTTACTGTGATTCTTGTGCACACAGACTTTCCTGATACCACATCAATACAGCTTTCTCCTCGTAACATCCCTTAATAAACGCCGGTAAACCTTCAAATAAGCCGATTTTAACACAAACATATTGTCGGTAGTATGGGGTGACCACACTATAAATACGAAGACACAATAGAGTGTGGAATTATTCTGTGTTTTCCTTATATAGTATACTAAATAAACGACATGCCATACTAATTCTTCTCTACCGCACTTTTACTGAAGGCAGAAGGTCAGTCGGTCAAGTACCGGAATCCACCTACAAATAACAACCAGGACAGTTCGTTGAATCAACGTTTCGTGGACATTGGCCCACCGTATATAAGTTACTGAAAACAAAATTACAGATATCTTTTGCCGTTTCAAAATTTATTTAGCGCCAGTTGATGACTCAGGGCTAAACATTCAATTTAGCCTGCATCTACAGCTCACCAAACCTCTAAAATTATTATATATTGTTATTACTATTTCTAATATTTCCAGTGTAAAAATAGGTTACGTAACGAGAAAGATGATCCGACCTCAGTACATCAATCCAAATTAATACTGTAAAACGATATTATTAGCGCGAGAACAAAATGACAACACAAATACAAGAAGGAGACGTCGTCATTTTTTGTTGCGCTATAACTATCGTCATGACATACCAACTAGACCAAACTGCCACACTTCTAATACTGTAAACTTCTAAAACCATACATTTCTCAGTTTCGGACGCCATAAGAAGTGAGGAAATTGCTACATAACATTGCTTGCTTCTGACTAGAGTTCACACTTCCAGCTCCACGTCTTGCTTCCATTTGAAACATAAAAAAAAGAGTAAGGATCGTCCAAAGACAGGCTTGTAAATCTTGTAGAAGCTTGTTGGGTACCTTGCACTGAGGCGGGAACATTTGGAATTAGCATGAACGCACGCAGCCACAGAGGTACGTGTTTATTCAGAGGTATATGGTGAACTACCTGAAGTGGTGGAACTCAAAGAACGAGCTGCACCCCTGTGACGATGTTATGAAAGTTTGGCCGTGCTTTATACGACTGCTGGCGCTGACCGTTCCGAGCACTGACCTATATTCAGCTATTTAATCTGTCGGTTAAACGTTGTCACGACCACTTTCGAATAGTGTTCGATATTTGTTCAAGATCGGAGTCCGTTGTGTTGGACGCGGCTTTATTTTCCTAAAAGAAAAGTCAAGCACTTGGCCGTGTGGTTAGCAAAGGATATTTTCAGTTCTATATTTGGCACATTAGCAGTGAATGAACGTGGGAAACAAAGGCCGCAGCTTGTCGAAAATGTGCGCCAACTCCATTCTCTTAAGCAGCGGCGGAAGCGAGCTTTATCGCCACGCATTTCCGGGCGTGGGTGGAACTTCCGGTGCGTGTTCGCAAGTTGGGCTGCTTGTGTGCTGCAAGTTGGAGAAACAAAGAGAAATCATTGAAAACGAAGGTACCCCACAATTGTTCAGTGATTCAATGGTAGTTATGAAAATGTATTTTACACTTTCAGTCACTGTGCCCTGCAACTATACCGTACGCTGATGCGTTGTGTGCCGTAGCTTTGTTTTTAACTGAGCAGATATCCGAGTTCTTGCGTAACGGAGTCTCATAGTCCACGAGTCATGTAATATCATATTACCTTACTGATCTTCGTTCATTGTGGGATGTGTTCACATTTCATTTCTAAAATGCGTAGGTGCACATGGCTCAATATACCCGCGCAATGACAATGAGGTAGGTCGCAATAGATGAGAGCATACTTTACTCCCACATGTGCCCTTAGAGAATAATTGATACGTACACATGCTTTAAAAATGTCATTTTCATAGTTTTGCTATGATGGGATTTTCTGAAATTTGGTAATAACTGAACCAAAAGCTATAGTTTCTGCGCTATGTATTTGTTCATATTGCTTCCCAGAAACCTAAAAAAATGTACACTTAATAGCTTGTTTTCTTTGTTAGGCCCAATATAGATGAGAACTAACACATAATAATGACAGGGACAGTATAGAGGCTGTTGTAGGAAGTAATTGTATTGTAAATGTGAAGCAAGAAAACTGGCCGAAAAGATAACTTGCCACCGACAAGATGTGCTTTCACGCCTTCTCTGTATAATGCTTTTTAGTAACAGAGGAAAACATTAGAATGAGCACATAGTTGAAGTACCAATTTAAATTTTTATTGTGCATTACAGTGAGCACGCGCAACGTACACCCGCCACTGACAGCAATATTAAAAAAAAAGTATGGCGCCTACCAAACTTAAAAGGAAATGCTGATGCACTATTAGGCCTACAGCATTTATATGTGTTTTTCTCTGAGTACGATGCCATGGCCATAATAGGGCACACGTGAAGCTATGAGGGCTGAAGCTGCTTGATGTGCAATCTACAGAAAGCGTGAACAAGGCGTACGTTTTACGTTGTCGTTATGTCACTGCCGTTCGTTCAAACTTGAAAAGCACCATTTCTCCCATTGTGAACAGTCCTCCAGAAAGATTGGCGAAACTTGTGCGAAGCCACACGAAGCTGTAAACGGCAAAACTGCATGACTCGGAAGGATAATATGGTTGCTTCTAAGTTGTTTCTAGACTTTAGGTAGGTGATGCTCAGTATTTTTTATTTAGGCAGATTCTCAGCACATGGGAGATTCGAGTGGACGCAGACCGTTAAAGACACGACGTAAATGTCGAAACTCCACAGAAAAAAATTCGTGCTGAAACTAAGCGTCCGTAGCTTTCATAGACTTATATGGTTTCGTGTTTTTCCAGCAGCTGTCGTTGCCTTTCTTCTTCCCTAGCACTGTCTGGTTCGCGGTAAGTGTATACAGGGCATCTTCGGATCACCACCGTCGTTTCGCAGCCATTTGTTGGTCCATCCGTAGCCTTCTTCATGTTTAGAGAAGCAGTGCCATGCGAATAGCGGGATATACTCCATTTTTGGGGCACATAGACGTTCATGGTGATGACGGTTTTCTGGATCGACTCAAAAAGAAAGATTTTAACGCGGTAATGCATGGATCGTGTTTTAAAGCATACTACTCATTACACACTTACAGCTATATACGAAAGCTTCACCGACAAAGTGCACTTTCAACTTTGTGAATTACATTGTAGTAAGAGACATTCTAAACTTCTAGAGTAACATTGTGCATCAAAAAGTGCGTACTAAGTAGATAATGCACGCACTATACACAGGATATTGCTGTCGCAATCAACTCTCAAAGGCGAAGCTCAAGAAACCCCCAATTTTCTAAAGCAGAATCGCTGTAAAAAACTCGCGACCGCTGCAGCCACCTGCGCTACAGTCTAAAAAGGTATAATAAATCTCAGAAAGTTGTATTCATCCATACTATTCCTCGCAAGTCGATATAAGGTTGTCGAGATCACAAAAGTATTGTTTTTTTAATTGAAGGATGGACAGCGAATAATAAAAGAAAGTTATTTGTAACTGTCCTGCTCTTTTACTGTCTTATGCGTCAACAAAATTCAATATTGATGATGATCGATTAGCCCGCCAGACAAAATTGCTGAACTGAGCTAACGAAAAAAGAATAGAACGCTGTTTCGGGATTAGGCTAGGGGGTAATGGTTACATTGCATAACGTCATCTGTGCACACTCGTTGACGCATGTAACTGTGTCAATGATGCATCGAAATTATACGCGCCTGGTGAAGTGAAGGGCTGACTGCTGACCCTAATTATTATTATCTGCCAAGATACTTATTTCAGGAAGGCAACTCTTAATGTTTAAAAAAAGACGATGATGAAAACTCATTCTCTAATTCTAGATGACTCACGTAAAACTTTGACAAATGTATAACCACCTAATCGTACTCTATTTTCGTAATGTTCTTTCCGTGGCAAGCGAATGCACGTGCATGTGGGATTGGTTTTTTTTCTATCTGTTCTGGTACATGTGGTATACTAACGTTACCGGCACGGTACATAGAACAACGAAGAACATTTTAGAGGGGTCAGTATTAAAAGGTATTACCTGGCTCTCCCCAACATAATGCAGCCAGCTGTTGATATTGATACATAACAGCCGCTAAATACAGCTGCATGAAAGAGAAGGACGAAGTGAGTTCTGTTTGATGCAAGACTGGCGCCATCTTGCTCATCGAGTTCTGCGCGTTCTAAATAGATTATGTAAGAAGTTACTCGTAACATCAGGAGGTGGACGACCCCCGTACCTCGATGGAGACGCACAGCGGTCGCACCATCAGCGACCTTTCGACTGCTTCGACTGCTGGTACTTCCTCTACGCCGCCCTCATCAGTCCAAGCCACCACCTACGTCACACTTCCCCACCTCCGGGATCCCGGCACTTTCTCCGGTGATGGTGCGATCGATCTTGACACTTGGCTGAACCGGTACGAGCACGTCAGTGCTACTCACCACTGGGATTCCACGCTCATGCTCGCCAACGTGCTTTTCTACCTGGACGGCACTCCCCAAACATGGTTTGAAAGCCACGAAGCCGACATCACGAGCTGGGACCTCTTCAAAGAAAAGATACGCGGCCTGTTTGGCGATTTACCTGGTCGTCAGCTCGCTGCGAAGAAGACTCTTACCACACGGGCGCAGTCTTCTACCGAATCCTACGTCTCCTGCATTCTTGACGTCTTGGCCCTTTGTTCCAAGGCCGACCAGTGCATGTCGGAAGACGAAAAGGTTAACCATGTCTTGAAAGGCATTGCCGACGATGCTCTCAACCTGCTGGTTTTTAACATCTCGAGCATCAACACCATCCTTAAAGAATGCTGACGTCTCGAACAAGCTAAAGCCCGCCGCGTAACCCAAAGCATCGTGCGCCTTCCGAACACAGCGGCCACTTCTTCGTGGGACGACGCCTTCCACCAGGCCCCTCGATGTGACAACCTCCCACGCATCATTAGTCGAGAGGTTGAGGCAGCAAAACCGGTAGCCACGCCGTTACCGACGCATACGTCTTCCCCGACCACGATCTCTTTGATACAAGCCGTCGTTCGTCAAGAGCTATCGAATGTCGGCCTACATCCTGTTCCTGCCGTATACTCTGCTGAGCCTTCTTATCGTCCCCCTTCTGCTCCTCGCATACAACGCAATCTGTCCGAATGGCGTACCCTTGATGACAGGCCCATATATTTCAACTGTCGGTGCGTTGGTCACATCGCACGGCACTGCCGCAGCCGCTGGGCTCCACCGTCCCATTATGTACCTCAGTATCATGCCACTTCTGTTCGCCAGTCGTCCCCATCACTTTCTCCATCAACGCCGACCGCTTTTTCCGCTCCTGCAGCACCTCTGAGCAGACCTCGCTACGACCGGTCACCGTCACCTCCTCGTCGTCAGTCCCGGTCGTCCCACAACGCAGCGCTGCCTCCCTGACCTATTCCCTGCACCTCTGACCAGAAAACTATGCCGTGCAGCTTCTGGAGGGGGAGCTGCGTTGACGACCTTCGTAAGAAATCCTCGATTAACGTTAACGACGAACCGGAACCTTTTGGACGTTACTGTCGACAATGTTTGTGTCAGTGCATTGATAGATGCTGGCACGTATGTGTCCATTATGAGTGCTAACCTTCGCCGCCGACTTTAAAAAGTTGTCACGCCCGCCCTCAACCGAGCTGTACGAGTCACCGATGGAAGAACTGCCGCAATTCTTGGCATGTGCTCTGCGCGAGTGTCTATTGGGGAGAGAAGCACTGTCGTTCTTTTCGCCGTTATCGAACATTGCCATAATGAACTCATTCTTGGTATGGACTTTCGAGCCACGCACTCTGCCCTCATAGATTGTTCAGCTGGCTCTCTCCATTTCGATTTACCTCTCTTTTACAACCTGACCAGCTCAACGCAAGCCAGCCTCTGCTGCATTGATTTCACGCGCCTCCGGCCTAACTCAGTCACACATGTCGACTTATCCTCCACGCCACCAGTACCTGATGGTGATTACATGGTGGCCCCGATTCCTGCCGTGATGCTTACGCATGGGGTTGCTGTGCCGTATATGATTCTGACGATTAGGAGAAACCGCACCTTTCTTCCACTAGTGAACTTCTCACTCACCGCCCAAGTTCTACCACAGTATATCTCCCTGGCCAAAATTACCGCTTTCCAAGATGACCATGTCGAGCCCTTCAGAGTCGACGATTGCTGCAGCTCAGTCAGTGGTTCCACTCCATCACGTTCTCGGAGCGCCGACATCGGGCGAATGGTGTCATCGGACCTCACGTCTGAGCAAGTTGCAGCGCTTTTCCCCGTTCTTGAGGGCTATCATAGCATTTTCGACTTTGCCAGAAACTCTTTAAGCCAAACGACCATTGTCACTCATCGCATAAATGCTGGCCATGCAACTCCCATTCACCAACGCCCCTATCGTGTCTCTGCGTCGGAGCGTGCAATACTACAACATGAAGTCGGCAAAATGCTTGCGAAAAACATTATCGAGCCTTCCTGCAGCCCCTGGGCTTCTCCAGTCGTCCTTGTTAAAAAGAAGGATGGAACATGGCGCTTTTGTGTCGATTACCGTCACCTCAATAAAATTACAAAAAAAGACGTTTATCCTTTACCTCGTACCGACGACGCTCTCGACCGCCTGTACGGTGATACTTATTTTTCAACTACTGACCTTCAGCCAGGATACTGGCAGATAACCGTCAACGAGATGAACCACGAGAAGACCGCACTCATCACTCCTGATGGCCTTTATCCGTTCAAGGTGATGCCCTTTGGTCTCTGCAAGGTGCCAGCCACGTTTGAAAGAATGGACTCATTGATCCAAGGGTGGAAATGGTCCACCGGCTTGTGTTACCTTGACGATTTTATTGTGTTTTCGCCCACATTCGACTCGCATGTCGATCGTTTGTCAGCTATTCTGGACGTTTTTCGTCGAGCCGGACTCCAGCTTAACGCCTCCAAGTGCCACTTCGCTCGTCGTCAAATTTCCGTGCTCGGTCACCTTGTCGATGCCCAAGGCGTGCATCCAGACCCAGAGAAAATTCGCGCAGTCACAAACTTTCCCGTTCCGAGGACCACAAAAGATGCCTGCAGTTTTGTGGGGTTGTGCTCATATTTCAGACGCTTTGTTAAGGATTTCGCGACCATTGCACGCCCCCTCACAGACCTCTTGAAGAAAGACGCTTCGTTTACCTGGGGCCATGACCAAGCGTCATCGTTTTCCCAACTTACGACACTGCTAACAATGCCACCAATCTTGGCTCACTTTGATCCATTAGCCCCAACCGAGGTTCACACGGATGCCAGTGGACACGGCATAGGAGCTGTGCTATTGCAGCAACAACGGGGACACGACCATGTTATAGCCTACGCAAGTCAACTGCTATCTTCAGCCGAGCGCAGCTATTCCATCACGGAGCGCGAGTGCCTCGCCCTTGTATGGGCAGTCGCCACGTTTTGTCCATACCTGTACGGGCGCTCATTCTGTGTTGTCACGGATCATAACGCGCTCTGCTGGCAAGCCTCCCTGAAGGAACCCACAGGACGTCTCGCTCGTTGGGCCTTACGCCTTCAAGAATACACGTTCTCTGTAACGTATAAAACAGGGCAATTACATCAAGATGCGGATTGTTTATCCCGCTCCCCTGTTGACGAAGCAACCGATACTGACGCTATCACGGACGTTTTTTTCCGTGTTGCAGCTGTTGAACATTGGCGAAGAGCAACGTCGGGATGCTTCTTTACGAGCCATGATTGACAAACTGAAGTCAACGCCTGGCGACCCGTCCCTACGAATGTTTTTGGTGAAAGACGGGTTCCTATATCACTGTAACCTTGATTCCTTCGGATCAGACTTACTTCCTGTCATCCCAGCGCACCCGCGTTCCACTGTCCTGCATCAACTTCATGACGCTCCCATGACGGGCCATTTGGGCGTCTCTCGCACATACGATCGAGTACGACGTTGGTTTTTTCGGCCTGGACTTGCTCGCTCTGTTCGACGCTATGTCGCCGCTTGTCAGCCCTGTCAGCGTCGCAAAACGCCGTCTGCCCTCCCGGCCGGCTACTTTCAGCCGATCGACGTTCCCACTGAACCTTTCTTTCGAGTTGGTCTCAACCTGTTGGGCACTCTTCCACTCTTCACAGCGAAAAATAAATGAATTGCTGTTGCCACAGACTACGCGACACGGTACACAATCACACGAGCACTCCCGACCAGTTGCGCTACCGACGTTGCGGACTTTCTGCTGTACGACATAATATTGACGGCGCTCCCCACCGACATAATAGGGCACGATGCTCCCCGCCAACTTCTCACCGACCGTGGCCGCACGTTCTTATCAGCTGTCGTTCATGAAATCTTAAGGTCTTGCCATACCAAGCATAAATTTACTACTTCGTACCATCCCCAGTCAAATGGCCTCACGGAGCGCCTCAACAGGACCCTAACCGATATGCTTGCCAAATATGTTGCGCTAGACCACCAGGATTGGGACATTCATTTGCCGTATGTGACGTTCGCCTACAATTCATCTCGTCACAACACTGTTGGCTATTCGCCCTTCTATCTCCTATATGGCCGGGACCAAACTCTACCCTTAGACACTTTGCTACCTGCGGCCACTGAATATGCCTAGGAAGCCATGGCCCGCGCCGACCACGCGCGCCAAGTCGCCCGTAACCGTCTACAGGCTTTGCAGACGCACCAACAACAGCTGTACAACTCTCGCCATAGGGACGTGCACTTTTCCCCGGGTTCTCTCGTGCTCCTCTGGTCACCTACTCGGCGTGTGGGACTGTCTGAAAAACTGTTTTCGTCCTACACTGGACCATTCCGTATCGTTCGCCAAGTGACAGACGTCACGTACGAGATTGTTCCAACCGATCCAACAAAGTTATCGTCAGCTCTGAGCGACACCGTTCACGTGGCTCGGCTAAAGCCCCATTACCCCCCTTCAACATCATATGCGTAGATTTAGCACCAGGACGGTGCTTCTATCACTGGAGTTATCTTACATAACAGCTGCTAAACACGGCTGCATGAAAGAGAAGGACGAAGTGAGTTTCGTTTGATGCTGAACTGGCGCCATCTTGTTCATCGAGTTCTGTGCGTTCTAAATAGATTATTGGGCAAGTCATTCGCAACAATATTCTAGCGTAAATGCAGAGAGTAAAAGCGACACGCTTAGGCTGAAATGTTGACCCGTTTTCTTTATATGAAAGGTTTGTTTGTAACGACTATGCTATCACAGTTCTTATACAATTGCGTATGTTCAAAGATAGTGTGTGCGGGAGATTTTTCATGCATGTACTGTAGGCTATTCAAATGCACTTGTTACACTCACCCTCTATACAAAACGAAGGAATCGATAACAAAAAACGCATCTGCTGAGAAGGAGTTACCCGAATCCCGGAATACCCCCGAATCCTATATGGCATCGATGGCTATTATAAAGTGTGTGAAAGCTCAAGTGACCCCTACTCAGCCAATGATTACAATGTAGACACTGTTCATTATACGAACGTTGCGTAAGGCGTCTACGCAACGTGTAGACGCTTTGACACAGTCTGCGGCTGTCATTCACATTGCGTAAGAGCCAAGAACCGCGACGTAAAGTCAGGAGAGTAAAAACGGGAGCATTCCTCCAAAGCTACCAAAGCTGCAGGGAATTGGGACGCTTCAGCTATTTTCTTCCGTTTGCTCATTGTCAGAATGTAGAAAATGTGGCGGCGAGATGAGCAGCAAGCCTGCTCTGAAAATGAAACTAAGAAAGTCTCTGTGGGAAGGAATTAAGTGAAAGCAGACCACTATTATCATTCGGAGCCATTGTTAGCGACGCCTTCACCAGATGACGCTGCTGCTTCATTCTCAAAGGCCGGTTGGAGCACCAAATGAAATAAGGCTGCCGAACAAAGGCAGCGTTGCGCAGTGCAGAAAGAGTGAGACGCTCCAGCTCAAACAATACCTACGGCTGCACTTCTGGTCTTTCTTCCATTTTATTCAGAATCTGACAATAGAACCAAATACAATAAGTGCCTTCGAAAGGGAAGATGAGCGCCAAAAAATTGGTCACTCGAATGCACAACTCAATAGTTAGCATGAAGGGACAATGCATGTGGTGCTATCGGTGGCGTTTATAAAGTGTTTAAACCAATTTTGTTCTAAATCGCCCTCTACTGCTACTGAGTTAAGTTAGGTGTACCAGAACGTAACCGTGACCTCTCGAAGACGCATAGGAAATCATTTAAAACTGTTAAAGAACCCCAGGTGGTCGAAATTTCCGGAGTCCTTCACTACGGCGTCTCTCATAATCATATGGTGGTTTGGGACGTTAAACCCCACATATCAATCAATCAATCAATCAATCAATCAATCAATCAATCAATCAATCAATCAATTAAAACTTGTATAAAAAATCCTGTGCCCGTCGACTTCTGTTCTGCTCCTGCATTTTGTAAGCTCAAATTACATGTGATCTTTCCGACCAATGGATTAACATGACTGAAAGTCATGCTCAGAAAGAAGCGACAGAAACTACGTAGTGGCATCAGATGTTCGGAAACAGAACGTTAGTTGATTCCACATCGTAGTTATCAAGCGTCACTTTCTAAAACTTTTTGACATCAAAAACATTTATATAAACACGACACCAACACATAATCGCTCAGATAGATAGATAGATAGATAGATAGATAGATAGATAGATAGATAGATAGATAGATAGATAGATAGATAGATAGATAGAAAGATAGATAGATAGATAGATAGATAGATAGATAGATAGATAGATAGATAGATAGATAGAAATTTGAGCGAAGTGGTCAATAAAATAATGCGCGTCTGAAATCGGTTCCATGCTTTAAGACAACATCAGTTGGCTGTCTTGTCTTCTTAATTTACGTGCATCAATTGAGCGTAATGTCGACTGAGTTTACTTCACCTGCCTGTCATGAACAAACCGTTTTATAGGTTGGGCTTGTTACTTGAAAGTTAACTATTTTTAAAAAGGCAACAATACACCGCTAAGCAAAACAGTAGGTCGATGACTTTCAAACTATGAGTCAAACGTGTTCACAGTATGAAAAAACTTTGTTGTACGTTCCAGCCCGCTTTAAAAAATGTACACAACTAGTATCGTGTCACGTAATATGATTAGATGCGACTCTTTCATAATAAAATCAATCCTACGGAAGTATTGAAACAGTATATTATCTGTGAAGCACCTGTTGTGAACCTTGTAACCATGGTGAAAAAATACCCAAATGTTGAGAGCAAGGCAAGGATGTTAACGAGAAAAAATTTATTCGGCTTGCTACTATGCATTGGGAAAGGGGCAACAAGGCACAGAAAGGGGATCAGCTGATAAAAATCGTACCCGAATATATCCCACATATTATGGTAGTGTGATAGATTCCCAGGGATAAATCAAATTGAAATAATAGAGAGGCCTGGGCAGTCCTGCTGTTGAGCGAAGACCATGCTTCCCATCAACAAGCCATCCATCTGGCGGAAGAAGCCGCAAGGAGTCAGATCCTTTTCGGCTGCTGCTAATCGCGGAGTTTTCGCTTCGTCATTTAGGCCTGTGGGCTAAGTATACGGGGAGTAAGGGACCTCCTAATTTTAGAAACAACACATTTATCATCATCATCATCATCATCATCCTCATCCTCACAGTTACGCACGTGTCTCTTAATGAAATACCGGAAATGACGCCTCATGGTGGGCTTCACACAGGACTTCGCTACCACACTTTTTGAAGGCGTCGTTACCATAGCTATGGCGAGCCATGTGCGTCAAGTAGCAGAGGCTTCCATGGTTATACTGTGATTAAGATTTACTAGAACACTCTAGTATGGTCCCTCTGTGGAAAAGATGCCCACACTTAAGGGGGGGGGGGGGGCACATCTTGGCTTGCATACAAGACGCGTTAGTATTTCCGGCTCACTGAAAAAAGCTGCATGCGTTTCCGTTTGCCGGCGTACCAAAGCCGCGTTCGCCGACTGAGTGTCGTGTTCGTTTTCCTGAAAAATCACCATTTGAAAACAGAATTTATTTATTTCTGAGAAAGTATAAAAAGCGTTTTATTGTTTCTAGCATTCACATGGCCTAGCTATACCACCATATAAAAATGCATGCCACATGTCGCGTTAGGCCGATCAAAAACGAATGGCATATGTCGACAGTCTCGTCACTGTGACATGACAAGACGACGATTCTCGGAACAAAAATAGCCGACATGTGTCACCATATCCCAAGATCAAGGTAGTTTATCCCGTTAATTAAAGTTATAACAGTGTTGATTTCGGCGTTGGCACTTGCGTAACTATGTCGGTGCATTTCCCAGCCCCAGAAAGAGCCAATGAAAAAAAACGTGCTCAAATTACATCACAGAAACCCTTAAAACGTATGCTTTGCGAAACTGTGACAACCTTATGTAATTTTGGTCAAGAAAAAAAAAGCACAAATACTTCAATATTTTTCATAATAAAGGTATTGATGCATCGTATGAAAGCTTGCTTGGTTGGTTTATGAGGTTCAACGCCCCAAAACAACCCAGACTATTAGATATGCGTTCCATCTAAAGCTATACGTGCCCTGAAAATATATAACCTTTTTATTGTGGCTTTTAAATCTTTAACCATTATTTTTTGCGCTTTTAACGTAGCAGTTCATAAAGTTCCCAGGCACATTCGCCGCTAAAGAAGTTACAGCACCGATGAAATTTGCACCACGAATATTTCAGAGTGGGGCAAGACATTGTTCTAAATTTTTTGGATGCCTCAGAGCAAAGGTATAGGAGTGTTTTACCTCGACTCGTAATGCTATCATAAAGTGAAAAAGGGCGAAAAATATATCGATGTGGCAATCAAGAGAAACACTATACGCGCCAGTAATATGCCACCGAGTTCACCGCAAGCCTTGCGACATCCAATTCAAGCCAAACTCTGGTGGAACTTATTAAGAGGTCGAGTGTTTGATCATACAATGATGCTCACTCTGAAATACGTGTCCGAGATGCCTAAGAGCATAGTTGTGTGCATTCTCACGAGTTGAGTATGACATATTTTTTTCCGTATCGTGAAATAAAGGGCCGCATTGCGTTCCCGGCTTTTATGCGCGTATATAAGGTCTCATTTCTTTTTTTTTTATCTGCTGTAGAGATGAAGACGTACTGTTGAAGTTGAGGGCATCGACTCTGACGACTAGAGACGACTGTCTCGTGTGCTCTACTTGAGCCAGTACACTTTGTGCATGCGTGGAAGCCGGCGCTCGGTGACAGCCAGACGCTTGAAACGTGCTCCAAATTTATGACACCCCGCTCACCTATTTTTTTTTCATAATTTCAACTTTTTTTGAACAAGTGAAGTTATTGATTCGCCATTGATTTATGCTGCTTGCCGAACGTGCCTTGAGATATTGTTTGTTTCCCGAGTTTCCAGTACTTGGGACGGAGTGTGGGACTTTCGAAACACTACTTTGTATGCATTTCATTAGAGTTATCTTGTCATTCATCCCGTAAATCTGTTGCGAAAGGTCCCAGCCAGATCGTACTACTTCTGCTCGCTATATTTCGAAAATTTTGAAGTGCTTTTATACTTGTCTATACAGTAGTGTTGATTTTTACAAAAATTAAAGAGATTGAAAAAGCTTGCGAATTATAATGTTCGGGCTTACGCCAGAGTGTATCGTATTCGATGGACAAATGGACTATGATGTTGTTTTCCCGCTGAACGTGCACTGGGTTTCCTTAGTGTTGAGGCGCAAGATCAATGGTTATAATTTGACAATGTTTCAGAGCTCTTCAACTTTAAAGAAGATGAAATTATAAACGATATCTCCCCGTAGACTGCGAAAGAGTTGCTCTGGTACATTGCGGTTTTGGTGTTTATAAGCACATTATTTGCGCTTTCGGTCTAGCAGCCAACATGAGAAGGTGTTGTTGTAATATATTTAGAGTTGAACAGGCGGAATGTACATTCCATAAGATGACAATGACTGTATAAATGATTTTTTAAGCATTTATAATGACTTTAGAAAATGAGAATAAAAATAAACTGATTTATTTTTACCAAATAAGACATCATCTGTTCTGTTCTTCTGTGCTCAGTCTACATTGTCTAGCTCTGCTTAACATGTGGCAATCATATTGTGGTGCCTCTTGAGGCTAAGTAGATGTGTAGGCTATGCAGCGACAGTGTTGATCAGTTTCTTCATTTATAGGTCCGTAGTTCATTCGACATGACATTTTCTGCTCGTGTCATGAAGGGATATGTATTATCGGACATTTAGTCAGAAGATGACACAAGGGTGGTCATATTTGTCCTGTGGTACGAAAAAGTTTAGCCCACCACCACCACCACCACCACCACCACCACCACCACCACCACCACCACCACCACCACCACCGCCACACCATCATCATGATCATCAGCCTGACTACGTCCACTGCAGGACAAAGGCATGTCCCATGATCCACCAGTCAACTCGGTCCTGTGTCTGCTGCTGCCAATTTATACCCGCAAACGTCCTAATCTCATCTGCCCACCTAACTTTCTGTCTCCCCCTAACCAACTTGCCTTCTCTAAAAATTCGGTAAGTTACCCTTAATTACCAGTGGTTATCCTATCTACGTGCTACATGACCAGCCGATGTCCGTTTCCTCTTCTTGATTTACACTATGATATCCTTAACCCCGGTTTGTTCCCTAATCCACTCTGTTCTCTTCTTGTCTCATAAGGTTACACCTACCATTTTTCTTTCCATTTTCCTTAGCGTTTAAGAAGTATAATAATATATAGTGCTGTGGACGAACGTATTTTTTCAAAGATATAGTTCTCCTTTAGTGATGCTCGCCGAGTTTTCGGAAAATTTCAGTTTATAAGCACTTGTTAGTCTGGTGTTGCGTATGAATAAAAGTTCACACGTGCCCAACCTATCGTAGCACAGGAATCGAACTTTTGCGAACTTGTAGAAGTGTGCGAATATATTAAATCGGAAACCTTACACACCTTATCAAAGATAAAAATGAACCATCATTGTTCACGTCACCGGCTTCCCACGTTGGTAGCGCCAACACGTGTGGTGAAAAAAATTATTATCACTTGTTGAAGTCATCGTGTGCCGTCATCATGACTCACATATTACGAATCTACGTGATGGCATCATCACATGACGTCGTCACTTAGTCAATGGCAGCCCCAACACGGAGGCCATTCAGGTGAGACGTAGAAAGCTTGCAATATCTCCGATCTTGGTGGCAGTGAAAAACCACGTTGAGCACAGAAAGCTTCAATAAGTGGAGGCAGAATAGGGAGGTAAATACATCGAATGAGAAGAAAAGAAGGCATCTTTCGCATTTAGAGCCGAACATGTGATTGTGTGAGGGACCCTGTGAATTTTTGTGCAGTGCTGCATACTTCATGTTTAAAGCTATGTTGTGATACAACAAGAAGAGAGAGAAGAAATGTTAGAAGACAAAAGGTAGGAAGGTTATACAGTCCACAATAACTGGTTTGCTACCCTACAGTTGAATACAGGAAGGGAGAGAAAAAATAAAGCAGCACACCACACAGCCCACAAAGATACACAAGCAAGCAGTCAGTCAGAGTCCATCGTTCTGGCGTGTGACATGACGTCACTGTCACAGCGACTTATCCAGGTCTGCTTTTTTTAAAACCTCCGTAATTCTTTGGTTCTCAAAAATAATAGAACGTTCCATAGGGTATCATCAGACGATGGGTTTTTGTAAAAGATGCTTTGTTCTTTAGCATGATTGCTTAACAGGCGACGTATACTTTACAGGGTCATGTTTCACCCTATTATTAGCTAATAGACTTCACAAGGACATTAAAAATGTCTAATAGGGTATCAGAAAAACGTCTCGTTAGTAGATAAAAGCTCCTGATATTGATAATTGATAACAGGTTTAATGAAGTATGCAAAATGCTTGCACTGCGTATTTAATAGGTTTCGTTTTCACGAATTCTGCGCTAAATGTAGGCATGCTCGAAAGTGGTTGCTCCTATGTGAATGTTCCATTTCGCTATTTTACCGTTGACCTCGCGAACGTTACTTTCAATTCCAATGCAAGGCTTGAAGCTGACTTTGTTCACATACTAGGACTGGCTTCACAGCAAAGCATGCCTTACAAAAAAAAAAGAAAATCTACAGGACGAAATATTTTGTAAAGAATGTTTTGTTCTTTAACATTTCATGCTTACAGGCAAAGCACGCTTTACAGTGCGGGTTTCAGTTTTGTATCATACAGTAGACGTCAGCAGCGCATTGTACTGATGTGCACTTATATTAGGTTCTTTTCAGATTACAAAAAGAGCTGGTGCATTTAGCACTTTTTTATATTTTATAGTGCAACTGATAGTCTAATAATCACTAAAAAGAAATATTTCACGTCACACTTTCGAACTACTGAAAGATAATCATTTCCTAGGCGAAGCCACAATACGCAAGGTTCTTTAAATGTATTAAGGGCAGTAGAGCCTTACACCCTAGCACATATTGAGAGATTTAAATATGAAAAATTTCCTCGCGCGGAAGCTTAGTAATAAACCTTCCACCAGTTGCGTCGTACCTCTTGTTTTCAGCATTTTTTAAATTTTCACTCTTTACTTTGATGCCCTGAAGAAAACCCTTTACGACTGTAGCAGTCTTGGTAATCTATATTTGAAATGAAATGTTAAGGAGTTCTTATCAAGCGTCTTACTTTATTGATCTTGTGTTAAAGTGGAGTTTCTCAAGAATGGCAAAATTGGAAAGACATGGTAATAAAAGGAAACCTAAAGTCTTTTTATCGTAGCAAATATTTATTACACCACTCAGAACATGAAAAATTGCATCATGTTTTTAACGCTGTTGTATCGTTAAACGAAGTATAAGGATTATTTTATATAGCAATGACAAAATTGACATACAGATTTGTTTGTTAGTGATCTATCTTGAAAAGATGAAGACAAAATGAAATATTTAAACTGAAAAAATCTCTAGATAGCAGAAGTATATCGTAGGTTGTTTCAAACTACACGCTGGAGTTCCAGCAATTTCTTATGCATAACCTCTGAAGTGACAGATGGTGCAAAACCCCCTGAAAACCTCGAATTACATTGGGGCCAAATAATTCGGTACGGGAAAACATAGGCCACATATAACTTAAGATGTTAGTGATGTTCTGCTTTTCTGTCAAAACATAACTAAGTGTAAGAGAGGTCATGGGGACAATTATTGTGCAAGAGAAGAGGGGTACCCTTCATAGGCTTCAACCTCACCTTTCATTAATTAACAAATAAAAAACCCTAACATCCATGGTTGCTATCGCGGAAAATCCACTAGTTTGTTAATGTACGCTGAATAATTTACAGAGCTTAAGTTTGTAGCACTGATTAAAATTGACAGATCTTACGTACTGTCGGAATAGATGAGACGCGAACCACGAATGAGGAAGGTTAAAATGACACTTAAAAACACTATGTTATTATGCCGTACATGACATCCATGCCATACTTATTATGTTTGGATGTGTCATATACCATCGCCGTCTGTTCATAACACGTATCCCCAAATTTTGTATATGTGGAGCTAGCAAAACAGCTGCGAGCACGCCATGAGCGTAGCATGTAATCATGTTTCACATGGCACGCATACTATTAGCGTGTTTAGACGTGTCTTTACCTTCGTCGTCGATTCAAATCACCTGATACCAAATTTGGTATATGTGGAGCTAGCGAAACGACTGTGAGCGCATCAGGAGCGGGGAGTGTAGTCATGACTAGTCATAACATGAAAATCATGACACGCATGTTATGATTTCGACGTTAGGGTCTGTCACTTATATTCCCTATTCAGTCATGTCATATCATACCAGTTTAACAAAATGTCATATGAACGAAACCGCCACAAGAGCAGCAATACCATGAAATGAAATTCATGACTTTCACAAAAAAGATGTCATAATTTTTATTTTATGACTAGTCGAATAAGCTCGTGATACAGTCACGTCATTCCGCACCAGTCTTGGTATTATTACCATTATCGAGACGGCCAGGAAAGCTAAAAGTCGTAGGCGGCTAGACAGATATATAAATAGATAGATAGATACACTCAAAGTCGCCGAAAATCGCTAAGAAGTGCCTTGCATTAAAAAAACAAAACCGCCAGGCCTGCGTAGAATGCACAACACAGTCACAGCGAAAGCTAGAAGAGCAGCCTTTGAGAGCTTGTCCCGACACTCTTTGGGTATCTGCTACAATCACACTAGAGGGGTACCCACAACGCCATAAATTATCATAATTTCTGTGTAGGTGGGCATTCACAATGCCATTCTTAGCCAGTCTTCGGAGAAGCGTGGTATCCACTATACACTTGCAAGAAATTTTGCGAAAATGTTTTGTGCAGTGGCTGATGACGATCAAGAAGTATGCCTGAAGTGGGTGTGCGCCGCAGTTAATACATGATGAAAAAAAAGTTTTTATAATGAGTTGTAGTATCAGAGAACTCACCCGCTAGATTGTATCCTTGCTGTTCTAAAACACCAGAGTAGCGTGATTCCAGTTTCTACATGAAGCCTGCTCAGGCAAGTTTCTAATGAAGTTTCGAACACCAGCATGGATCTGCGGTAGAATATTGGGACCACATGGAGGGGACATGGGTTCGAATCCGACTGTGTCCTTCGTGTTTATTTGGAACTTTTTTTTTCTGATTTCTTGCTATAGTGGTTACAGACAGTGGCGGCAGCCGTGGTGGTGGACCACTAGGGCGCGGTACGCGACCGTTGTTCTGATCTCTCATAAAAGCTTTCGTTTTAAAATGATTATTAAGTTATGCACATATATGCACGATGTCATCGCCAAGCACTTGTTGGAAAATTATTGTCGTGAAAGTCACCCGACGTGATTGGCATACTAAGAGAATAATATTTATTATATGTTTTCAACGCAGGGTGATGCCACTGATACTATGGGTATCCCACTTTACAAAAAATTAGAATTGGCCAGTAAGTACTGTGTGGAAAAAAACATTCTCGGCATTTTATTGCACTCCGTATGTTTGGGGTAAAAGTGTAGTGACCATCAACGAACAATGTTTTAACCAAATAAAGAAACAGAAGCGGGAATTGTGGAAATTGATTTACGTACGCTTCAGTTGGAATAATCAACTTGCTTTTTGAAAGCATTGAAATAAACGGAAGAACTCGGACCTATTCCTCTACACAATTCGCGCAAGGCACATTCCACGCGGCTACTTGAGTATTGTAATGGCGAGTATTTTCTGATTTGTAGTCATAATGCACTCCTCGTCAAGCACAGACAGAGGATAGTTCATTACCATAATTATGAAGGTACGCTTGCAAAAGTAAATATAGTTTGTATAAAAAGCAATAGGAACGTGGTATGCCTATGCTTTCAATATTTGTTCAATTCGGCCAGTGGAACATGATCCTAAACGACCACCTTAAACTTACGCTGAAGCCTACGTAAAGTATTAATCAGCAACGCTGCTTCTTCGTAAGGCAATGTGTCACAAACCGTGCAAATATAATTAGGCTATTAAGGATGACACAAGAACGAAATAGAACAGTCAGAGAGTCGTGGCTTTTGTGTTGTTTTCGTCGTTGCTGTTTTTTGTTGATTATAAGGTTGTTTCTGTTGTGGTTGTGGCTGCAATCGTCAAAGGCCTGTGGCCTGCTACAAACATCTGATAACGATAAAGTGATCGCGAAATTTCTGAATACTAACCCCGTCCCTCTATACAAAAATAAGGGCTCTTCGCAGTGAAAAAGCTCGGCTTTTTACACTTGGCGTGTTGTGAAAATTGTGCTTATTGTTTACTCTGTTGCAGGATCATCGCTCGTCTTATCGAGATGGATCCAACTTTTCCGCAGTCAAGTGGGTACTTTCACGATACGAAAATTTCGTTGCACATAAAAATGGCTCGAGACATTACTAGACAGTCGTTTAAACTGATATATATATATATATATATATATATATATATATATATATATATATATATATATATATATATATATATCAAGTTACTCTGGACTATGTCAGACTCGATAGTGGCTCGTTAAAATCTGAAACAGCGCAACGCATGAAATTATGAAAAAAAAGTATTTTGAAACAACCTTCGACGTCTACAACGACGCAGATCCTCGAAGTTTTCTCCTGTGTTTTTTGAAAGAAAATAATAGAGTAAACTTGACTGGAAATACCATTGGAAAGCAGACGCTGCTTAAGTAGGCAGGGCGTGTTTTCGTCTCGTAGAATATCTGCGCGCAAACCTCGCACGTTGGCCAGATGTCGAAACTCCTATTATCGCACAGCTTTCCTCGAAACTACGCCTTCGCTTGCAGTTCACTTTTACGCGCGCAGTAAAGGCGCCCGCGAGATAACGTTGGGGCCCCGGGCCAAAGTAACGCGAGAACCTGACCACACGTGTTGGTAGGAAATGGAAGACGTTGCTTCGTTTATTTCTCTTGCGAATGTCACTGAAAGTTACCTTTACCACTGACACTGTTTGCGAGATATCCGACACTATCTTCTCCACGCACTGCCTCGTCTGGCGGCCGTTCCGCTATGATAACGGCACGCACTTTGGCATATTGGCCGTGTGCATAGCAGAGCAGCCGAGTGAAAGGTGAGAGAACTGAGTAGAAAAGAAATATAGAAGGCAGACAATTAGCCAGTCCTGCTTGTAGTGTACAAGTCCCCTAGAACGGTTCCCCCGTCCCTTCACTCCGAGAGACGACAGCACCTCCGAAATATATCCCGCGATGAACGTCCAAGTTATGCAAAGAAACTGTAATGGTGGAAGGCGGAGCTGCTAGCATACGCTCAAGGTGGCAGCAAAGAGTATGGAAGACGGGGCAGCGCATTTACAAAGCAAAGAGAGCAGATTGGAGAGACAAAAAAAGTGGTATAAAGAAACAGTGGGGAAATGGCGAGACAAGGCGGTGTCTGGGCCGCGCGGGCGAACCTGATCGCGTAGCGCTGCTCGGCTCGTCGGTGCAGTGTTCCGCCCTACTTGGTAGGACAGGCAGGCACAGCCGAAAGGGGAACAGCGGCAGCGGGAAAAGAAGCAAGGCATGCCCCATTTACCGTTACGGCGCGATCGCAGTCTTCTACCCCCTTCCTCGCCGCTGGCGCATCTCGCTCGGTCGGTGCTCGGAACTGGCCTTGTTATCGCACGCGAGAATGCCGCCGCTGCGGCGGGGTGCCGCGGGTGGAGGAAAAGGAGTCGGTGAGGGAGCATCCCAAGGAATCTTCCTTCTTCTTCCTTTTTTTGCTTTCTTTATTGGTGTTTCCACAACAACTTTTTTTTCCCTTTCGTCTCTGCATATGCTTCGTGTTTCGCTTTGTTTTCTGTTATGTGAACTTCCTGCTCGCCGTCTCCCTCTTTTTATTGGTGTTTTTCTACCCTGTATATACCGTCTCGTGGTAGTATTCCTAAAGGGGCTTCGTTTTGGAAGTTTTTTTTCCACTTCCTGAAACCCGCGAGCTGCGCATCGCCGCGGTAGCGACGCTCCATGGCAGCAGCAGCGGCAGAAACCGCGATGCTCGAGAACGGCTGCCTTTTTTTTCCCTCCGCAGCACCCCCTAAAGTTTCGCACCCCCTTTCTTTGTCGAGGCGCCTTTCCCTGATGGCCGTGGCCCACCGGTGCAGTTGAGGAGATAGGCCGTATACGTGTTTTAACTGTGCTGCCGATGGTTTTCTGGCGCGCTCGCGGTCCCGAGTGACTACGGAGTGCCCCGAGAAAGGCCCGAGGTAAGGAAAGGATCCACGAAAAAAGCAGCGGTGCTCGTTTGCAGGGCTGCCTCCATGGACAGGTGTTCGTGGTCGAAACGTGTGCCTTCAGGCGTTTCCGAGGCCTCGCCTGTTTCGGCGAGGCGATCACGTTCCTACACCGATCGCCTTGTGCACAGCCTTCCAGCGCTACGGCCGTTTTGCTACGACGGCCCGGCATCCGTTCACTTTTCCTTTTGACTACTGGTCTTTCCTCATATTCCTCGACCGGTTTTGTGAGCTTCGTCGAGCCTCCATAGCCATTACCTTGTTTCCCTACGCAACGCCCTACGTCGTCCTCAGTTTTGATCTTGTGAAGATGGTAAAAGTTATGACCTCGGGTTATGCCCAAGGACGGGGCTTCGTTTTGGAGCTCTTTTGAGCGCGCTGATCTCCTTTGTCTGCGAGCGCTGAATGCGCTCTCGTGGTTTTTGCGCTTTATTTTGTAGCTCTTACAGCGGTCTGTTTTTTGTTGCCGAGCAAGTTATTTCCTCGGTGCAAGCATTGCTGATAACCCACGCCAATCATTCCAATTATTCAGTTACCTATTTTTCGCTGGAATTTTCATGGTTATGGTTCACAGGTTTTAGACCTTTGAGGTGGTACAGAAATGTCCATGGTGGCGTTCAGCGTGCCGACAGAGTAATGACACAAGTCTTTTGTTGCGCAAATCTTGATGAACATTTTAGTGGACTGCCCTTCATTGAATTTTACTTCCTTATTGTCACGCTAGAGCAGGCTTGACTCCCTAACATGGTGGTAGCGGAAAAACGCAAGTACACCTGTGAACCAAGATTCAGGGGATCATCAAGAAACTGCAGGTGGTTAAAATTAGTAGCAAGTCCTATCCCTATGACGCGCATCATAACAAAATTATTGTTTCGGCACGTGAAACTTTGGAAACAAGTTATTGGCTTTCTATAATTTTGTCAAACTAACCCCAGCCCATTGTGCACAGTGCATGTGTTCCTGAAGGTTAGAAGGTACGAAAAAATCTTGGTGAAGATATCTTAAATGCAGTTTGGGAGTATCTGTGACTGTGTGAGTTATTATTGTATGTCATTACTCTCTACACGATAATTATCAGCCTCAGTCAAGGTACAGAATAAAATACAAATTTATCAGTGAGTGTAGCATCAGCAAATCCTAAAAGAAATCGGAGCTCTTTCTTATTCTCTGAAACTGTGAAATCTGCGCTCTGCGGCTGAATTACAGCGCGGGCTTGTGTGCGATACTATATGGTATATGATGCTTGTCACTCAATGAGAAAACCAGAGGGATACTAAAATAAATAAAAAATGCAGAACGCAGATTTTTACACCACTACACTTGATAAACACGCTGCCAGACGTTCTTGGGTAGCGTTGGCTTGTTCTTGGGTAGCGTTGGTAGGTAGCGTTGGCTTGTTGAATAAACTGCCTTACTTTGCTTAGAGCCTGTTACATTACCCTAGACGATGAAACTTCATGCGTGCATGCTTTTATAATAAGGAAGGCTTATCCGAATACTGCACAAAGTTTTGCTGCCAGAGAGACTTTTGTGCAATTTCAGGATAAACTTTAGCTGTTACAAAATCAACCACACATAAAGCGTAATCTCTGAAAGTAATATATAAAGCGTTAGGTAAGTTAAGACAATATGTTTATTAGGTCAACGCTGCTGAATTTTCTTTTAATTGGGGTGGAAATGCTTAGGCCCGTGTACTTAGAATTTGGTGCACGTTAAAAAACGCCTGGCGACCAAAATTATCCGAGCCTTCCACTGCGGCGTCTCTCATAATCGTATCGTAATCTTGAGACGTTAAGCTCTGAGAATCATTGTGATGAACGTTCTGTTTCTAAGAGTGATTAGCTGCATTTTTGTCCCGTGTCGTAGCCTAACCATGCCCACTTCTTGTCAAGTCGCCACGGCCGAACTGGTCAAGACATGCACGAAAGGAACGCATGTTCACACGCTTTGAGAGGCAAGCAATAAATGACGTTTTTTATGTTAAGTAGTGTGTTAACTTAAGATTGCCATGAAGAGGAAGAGAACAGAGCGAAGAACTTCACGCGTGTCCAGATTATGATATGTGGGGTTTAACGTCCCAAAACCACCATATGAGAGACACCGTAGTGGAGGGCTCAGGAAATTGCGACCTCCAGGGGTTTTTAACGTGCACCCACATATGAGCACATAGACCTACCACATTTTCCTCTCTTTTGAAAATGCAGCCGCTGAAGCCGGGATTTGATCCCGCGACCTGCGAATCAGCAGTCGAGCACTTTAGCCACTAGACCACCGCGGCGGGACAATCTAGTGTGCAGTGGACAGCCAGTCTGTGACAATGCAGCTGATACAACACTTCTGATTTATGATTTAAACGTCCCTCTGATCTTTGCTTTCGGTTTTAGGCATCGTATAGGATATGCTATCGCTGAGAAGCACGCGCTGTGCTATATCTATGAACCAACCCGTTATGACCTTCTTTCAGATGATAATTTGAATTTGCAGCTGCGTCATGAACTTACTCTAGTCAACACCCTCTGTTTGATTACTACCATTGTGAATGCCAAGCATGTTTCATTTCTAAAAAAAGTAATTCGTAACAAAACACATACTATGCCTTCGTTTTTTCTTTATTTGTACGGGCGACTTGATATTACGTGACTTGTAGCCGCTTAATATCGCACTTAGTTGTCAGCGGCGGTGGCCCAGATTGTTCGTTTCACTTCGCGGCGCTCCATGCGACTGCCGCAAACCACCGCTGGACAGGACACAGTGACGGATGATCGATGTGAGTGTTTTCACACTAGGACGGAGGCGAAAATCTCTCTCGGGAGCGGTCGTCCAGAGTTGGACGTGTTTTTTTTTTTCGGAGACCCGAAGACTGGCCGCCAGATGATGAATGAACGTCCCGGGAAAGCCTGCCTGCAGCGACATCAAGGCAGCATTTCGACTTTTCCAGCCGGCGTCCGCCAGCCGCGGTTCGGCTCGAACGAATCAACACCGGTTTTTCAACGTGCCGCAATATGGCGTCGAGTGAAGTGGCGACGAGCACGGTCCCTGTCCTCTTGCCGCGCGTCTCACGAACACGTGGACACCCAGAGGCGCCCGGCAGCTAACAACCTGTTGTCGTCCTTTGACTGTCGGTGGACGCTTTCGATCTTGCCATCGTTCCGAATCAGCGCCGATTCAAGTGCCTCGGCAAATATCGGGAGCCCATCGTCTCGACAACCAAGCTTTCGAGATCGCGGGCTTGGGCCTGTGCAATATGCAATGCTACAGATGTGTGTCTACGTTTCATGAGATTCACCAATCCATGCGAAAGCTTAAGACGTACTTGAAATCAGATCGAATGACCCTCACCTCTCTTTTTTCTCTTCTCTAATCTGATACTTCCTATATTTTTTATTACTAACTCCTGTGCCAACCTGTTGAGGTGTCCTCGTAAGGAAAGAAAGGTGCTGGTTGGCACTTTTTTTCCTTTTTTTATGACCACTTATATATCAAGTGCTGGTTTGTTCGCGCGTGTTTGCAAAAGGTATGATCTTCTCCGCTCCTACTCATAGTTGAGCGCCCTTGGCCTTTTCCGAAATGTAGGATAGCTGACAGGGCTCAGTCAGGTTACCCTTCACGCCTTTTCTTTGTGAGGGAGGAGGAAAGCACTGTTTGTCAGTGACCCCCCCCCCCCCCCCCCCATGGTCATCTGTTTTATTTCTCCCATCCCTTCCAATATTAGCCCATAGTTATGATGGAATATTTCTTTGAAATAAAAACGAGACGTTCTTCAGTCACCTACTTTTGTACAGAAGTTCCTAAATTTGCATTCGATGGAAGACCCATTGTTCTGCGCATGCAAGCACGAATGTGTGCGTCAAAGAAAGATTTATATTTCGTTGAAATTGCCCCATCATTCGCTTTTGTGCGCCTAGTTGAAAGCTTCACGCGTTGTGTTTGGCATATCTTTTAAATATATGGCGGATGTAGCTGAAGAAGATACGCTAAGGAGCTGCTTAACAAATAGCCCCGCTATGTTTCAGACATCTAAATGCTATATCGGCATGTCTATAACATATAAATGTGGGAAATTTAAACCCCTTCAGTAGTAGTGTCATTGCCGAAAAGGTATTGAACATACAGTATGATTTTTGTATGTTGAAGCTGTTTCAGCCAGCCGTATAATCTGTCCAGAGCCACAAAAAAAAAAGAAAACTTCCAAACCTGTAAGATCAGTGACAACTTGTCGCCAGGGCCAAGAGGGCAGTCGAAACCATAGGGTTCCTGGACTAGGGGACCCTCCCACCTTAGGGTGATACCAGGCCTCGCTCGGAACACTGTCTCTAAATAAACGTTTATTTCTCTCTCCCTCCTAACCGTGATGACGTAATCCACTGGTGTTGAACTACCAGGCACCCAACGGCACGCCTATTTCGCTTGCGCATAAACTGTCCAGCCACCAGTCAGCTTGGTTGGACACTGCATGCAACCACTCGATCGCGCCAGAAATGAAATCACAGCTAACGAAGCATGCAACCCCTCTCTACTGAATATAATACTTTGTGAACGGATTTCAGCACCGCCATTTCTCGCTGCTAAGTTTTCCTTTGTGTTTTGCAGCTTTAACAACTAACCAACAGTGTCACGCTTGACGCATACGCATGAAAACGGTTAGGCTTTTGCTTACAATGTTTCCTGGACTTGTTAATTCACATTGTGATATTCTGAAACAAGAAAACGCGAGCTTAACTGTCCAGTATGGCGGTGACTACATATTTTAGGTAAAATAGTTTATAAAGCAGGCTTGCAGTGGGGGTGGACGCCGACATTTGGAGATCAGGAATACACTTACCGGACATTGTGGCACGCTGCCCAACGAGACTGCTGGACTTGACTCGTTTAATGATTGATGACCACGACGTAGTGCGGCCGTAACGGCGAGATGCTACTGTGCTGCACTCGACTGGAACTCGAAATCACTTTGCAGTACTTCGTATGTCCAGGATCAGCGGAGAATCGATCAGCACCTCATTGTCTGTAGGCTCGCGCCACAAGTGTAAGGTACGCCGAGAATTCGTATGGGCGCAGCACCTTGAGGTGTATAGGCTTCCCGACGTGTCATGTAGTCACGGTATGTCATCATGGTTTGTCAAAAACTGGTGAGAGATAGGGCTGTGTCGTGTAGAGGGGAAGAGAATTATCCCCGAGGATGCTCTGTGATGTCACGTGAGTTTCAATACAAACTCATGCGACGATGTTTTGCAACGTCCGAGTTGATGTCTTCACGGTGTGCCACGCAGACCCAGTACGTCACGTGGTCATAGGTCCTTCATAAAAACGGGTATTCGCCCCAGTAATAGGGTGAATCGCACTACTCGCCACTGGTCCACTAAATATAGAGAAGGCATCTGTAAGCTCAACAAGTATCCGATGATATTTTTGGAGGTGAAACACCCTTCCCTACATGCCGCAAGGCACTTAAATGGGGCATATGAAGAAGAAAAAGTGCAGGAATAAAAGGCAGAAGAAGAAGCGGCTGAGGGTAAGCTGCATCCCGACGGGATTTTCTGATGAAGTTAGCTTAGAAGAAACACCCTTCCCAAGATGCCCGGTTTCAAGCTTGGCACAACCGGTGCCACGTCAGAAAAACGTCCCAAAACACTGCATGCTTCACCCGTCCTCAAGCATCGTGTTAGCGTAGCTGAAATACCCTTCCCTGTATGCTTCGCTCCTTTTTTTGAGATGTGATTAGTGTTGACGCACTGATTTATTAAGAAGTATATCAAGGAATTGCGTTTACTAAATAAACCTCAAGAAACTTTATTTATGATCACGCAAACAATATTCACCAAACGTTGAAACGTTTACGTACAAACCTTTAGACCTGCATAAGTAAACGTTTGTTTCTTTTAGTCTGCTGCAGTTTCGTACATAGTGATGAGGTTGCCTATCTTGTAGTGTAACTTGTTGATTGATTATGACTGTGAATGAAAGCCGACGTCGTATGCGCAGCGCTGGCATTCGAGAAGAAGGATGTCTGCGTGAGCATGACACAATAGCCACCGTTTTGAAGCATAAAACGTGTATAGGACAGAAAACATTCTCAAGCTATGCAATAGCCAGCGCCCGGAAGGCAATGAACTTTTTATTCGACTTTTTAATGAGAAATACTGATTTGTTACTGCAGTGATACAGTATGAACGAAGGCATCAGTTCGAGAACGTGTTTACTAACTGTAATCGTAATTAGTAAGTTTGATCAGCCTTATAAAACGCGGAATTCAAGCGATCCGATTCGCTTATGGTTTATCCTTGCTTGCGAAATTTACATCATCATTAAGAGCCAGAAAGTCAGTGGGTGTTTAATTTTCTTGTACTAATTGCTGACTTGCACTTTTTCTGTATTGTTAAGAGAAATTCAAGAAGAATATAAAAAACAATAAAACGAAGATATCTGGTTCTTTTACGGGAGCTACTCGCTTGCAACCTAGGAAACGAACAAAAAAAAGCCTACAGCGGTGGAGCATGCAGCCGTTACAGTGCTCGGCTGCTGATACGAAGGTCACTGGCTTGATCCAAGTCTCGGTGGTCACATTTCAATGGAGGTGAAATGGTAGAGGCCCGTGTACTCTGCAATGTCCGCGCATGTTAAAGAACACCACATGGTCTAAATTTCTAGAGTCCTCCCCTACGTCGTCTATCATAATCATATGGTGGTTTCATATAGTGATAATCATATAGTGGTAAAATCCGAGGTATTATAAATAATTATTGAACGAAAACAGGAGAATTGATTAAGGGGGTGTAGATGTGAAGCAGCTTTTGGTCGGGGTTTTGTCCATCGTTCCCTCACGTGTCCGCTCCTCCACAGCGCATGCTCATAACCTTCTCTCCTCTCTTACGCTCCTCCTCTCTTTCTGAGTCGGCAGCGAAGACATCGAGACGCTTGCATCGAGACGTGGGTGACACGCGCTTAGTTCGTAGCTGTTGACCGTTGGTTTTGGGGCGCTCCACGTTTTAGTTATACAGAACGTGTCTGCTTTGCTTAACATGGGGTAACGTTCGATGTATCTGATGTGTGCGGTGAGGAACCGGCTGTTCAGAAGTGCGATAGTGCGATAGTCATTGTCACGGGCAGCATTCACAATAGCGGTCACTGGCAGCGTTAGTCAGATAGAGATTCTAATTGTTAGTACACATGCTGAAGGCGATGTAGATGAGCTTCTCTGGGTGCCATCCACATCTCGCCGCTGCTTCGCACTCCCACATGAAAAAATGGCATATTTTTTTTTACTTAGACACAACCTCGAGAAGCCAACAAGGACATAGGAGAGAGATTTTCACTCAGCTTTAGCAATTATTTCGTATATAAAAGTGAACTGAACTAGGCGAAAACGGAACATTATGGGGACCGAAGCAAAGACCTTTGTAGAGCGCGTTCGATGCTGCGTCGGCTGTGCTACGACGGTCGTCGTTTCTCTATTCATATTATTGGGTACTTAGTGTGCGTGTAATTGCGCGAGTATTAGTACCAATTGTAGTCACGGCAGATGGCAGGTCGCGGGATCAAATCCCGGCTGTGGCGGCTGCATTTTCGATGGAGGCGGAAATGTTGTAGGCCCGTGTACTCAGATTTGGGTGCACGTTAAAGAACCCCAGGTGGTCGAAATTTCCGGAGCCCTCCACTACGGCGTCTCTCATAATCATATGGTGGTTTTGGGACGTTAAACCCCACAAATCAATCATCGTTAGTCACCCCAGATGGTGTGAAGCATTTTTTTGCGCCAGCTTATGTAATGTAGTACATGATCTCTTTACGAGCTGGCAGCTGACAAATAATCCCTCCCCTAATGCCTGCGATCGTTAAGTCCGCTAAGACGACATGTTACATAGGTGGATACGCAGGCTTTGCTGCATTGTGCTCACGCAGTCATCCTCGTTTATAAATGCAAACGCTGTGCATGCAAATCCCACTCTTAGCCACAGCCATAAACAATTAACAAGCTGGATTACCTCGTACAGAAACTGATCACCACATACAAAGCTGCAGTCGAACCTAAGCATGCCTGTAACAAAACTTTACTAGCCTTCATTAACGAACTTTTTCATGCCAAAGTTTTCATCAATAATAAACCAAACCAGTGACACTCATAAGCGCGATAAAGTTATTGCGTTGTCATCACTCCAATAACAACTTGACGTTACCTAACCTTGGGTTGCTACATTTATCACAGCATGCAGGTAACTGCGCCATGCTATTGCATAAGGTCGTTCCATAAGCCTGGCAAATGTTGCGGCAACTTCGATATCGTTCAATATGGTATTGACCGTTAGTTGTGAAACCACATAAAAGCCTCGGTATTTTTTTTCTTTTGTTCGGGGCCGGTTTTTCCAGTGTACTCCGAACAAAACCACCTTACAAAAGAAAATTTTGCTGGCTTATTGATATGTTGTTGAAGAAAGAAGGAATTTTGCACGCAAGATCAGGTTCATTGTGATCAAAAATGCGTGGAGTCTGAAAGGGCGTCACATATTTTTTTAACACTATCAGTGTCATGAGCCTTATTCTATACTGCATTTAAAATAATAACGTTGGCCACACGTGAATCTAAGAAAAAGAAAAAAAGCTACAGTGTTTTTCAAAGACATGCAACGAAACACACTCACTCACTCACACACGCTTTATATCGGAAAGCAAAAAACACGATTAAGACGGCTATCTGGTTGATTTGGAATGCATTCGTGATTTGATAACGGAGCGTAAACTGATCCCTTTTTGTCGCAAGTAAATTCGATTCAGCCTAATAACTAGCATTCGTCGTTTATCATTGCATAACAGCGTTGTGGGGGCTGCGTTGCTTGGCTGCTGAATCGAAGAAGGCGAACTCCGATCTGGCCGTGGTGGTCTGATTTCGTCTCCACTGAAACGCAAGAAGCCCCTGTACTTAGATCTAAGAGCAGATTAAAGAACCCAGGAAGGTGAAAATTTCCTGTAGCCTCTGCTGCAATTTGCCTAAAAATTATTTCGGGTGACCCTTTCTTTTCGTTATTATTATCTTATTTTCATTTTCTGCTGCAGAACATATAAAAAGAGTAGCTGAGGATATGTAGACCTCGACCTCTCCACAGCAATAGAAGTATAGCAGAACAAAAGATGTCCTAGTTTTGGCATGCAAAGCTCTAGAAGTTATTACTAAAGTTCTATAAAATGCAGAATAGACAGAAAACATACACCAAATTCATGGTGCAATTGATTTTGGTAAACAACTTTCTCGCCCCCCCCTCTCTTTGTGTGTGTGTGTGCGTGTGTGTGTGGCATTGTACACTGTGCACACGTGTTTGATGAATGTCTATCATGCTTCTCGATCAACTCTACAAGGTGACAGGCAACAGGCAATGCCCCTATCGGACTATGACTTTTCTAGCGATCGCTGAGCGGTTGTACAAGGTGTAACGTTCTCCACTTGGGGGCACAGCAAGTAGCAAAAACAACTGGTGCCATCTCCCAAACACTTCACGGCGTTTTTAGATGCCAACGGCATTGCACCGAAAAGACGCCCCTCTGATTTGCCAATGAAATTTCTTTTTAGAAGACCTGACAACTGGACTAGTTGGTAAGGATTCGCAATTACAAAATGACACCACGAAGCAAGGCGATTACACCAGGGCGCATTTGTGTGGCGCGTGCTTCTTCTTTGTTATCGCTTCGCTTCGTGTCCCCGTTTCCTTTTTTTTCGTATATAATTGGCGGACGACAGTGCTAGCGGGAAGACATTACAGCACCCATAGTGTCAGCGTCCTCGTTACAATGTACACAGACGATTCTTTGCGATTGGCAGCTTGCATTGTCTGCACACGGATGTTGCTAGCAGTCACTGGAAAATGTCATACTGGAAAATGGTAACGGAGGGTGTCAATGACGGCGAATTTTTTTTTTGTTCGTGCTCGAAAATCAGGTTTTAACAGATGGTTATAGACTAACAGTGGTATTAGCGAGGGACTGTGGCGTTGTGTGGCTGAGTACACATCCCCTCTCTTTACTTACGTGTTTGAGACGGACATTTATTCATATCTTTCCTTACTTTACTTTTTTGGGATAGCCCTCCAGTTGCTGCGAACTACATGTGTACTATCCCAGCCATTTCGCATAGTGTCTTTTTATAGTGTTATAGCATAGTGTTCTAGAACATAGTGTTCTTTTATGACGTTAAGGACAAAGCTATTTCAGTATAAGAAGCCTAAGCGTTTGGCTAGTGTTGCGACGCATGTTCTTTCTACCGCATGCGGTATAACACAGTTTCAGCTAACTCCAAAAAAAAAAAGAAGACTTAAAAAGTCTCTTGAGAGCTCGCTTAAAGCAATTCAAAGGCTACGTTATTCTTTTTCTACCCAATCAGTCTATTTACCCTCTCCTGGCTCACTCAGAAAGCTTGCTGTGCTTTGCATGGTTTGGCACGGCCTCTGTGATCGGAAAACATTGGGAGGAGGAAAAGAGAGGTGAAAGGACAGGAAGGTTAGGCAATCCGGTAGCGTCACGTTGTAGGGACGTCATGTGGTGACGTTAATACGTGACTTTTCTTTTTTTTTGTCAGTAGAGATGCGTGGCCTGCCACCGACGCCTACGATTAATTCCCACTTTTGATGAGGTGTTGAGGCCTTTCGACTTAAAAAGAGAGAAAGAAAAAAATCGGCAGATTCCATTACCTGGGAATCGACGTTATGCGAAGCATGCGGAGGGAAGGTGACCATGTTGCAAATTTTTTTATTGAATGACACGTCATGAAATGATGCTAAATATAAGTGCAAATGTTGCAGGCACAAACATATGTTCAAAAGTTGCAGATGTTCATATAACCGTGCCCCGCCGCGGTGGTCTAGTGGCTAAGGCACTCGGCTGCTGACCCGCAGGGCGCGGGTTCGAATCCCGGCTGCGGCGGCTGCATTTGCTATGGAGGCGGAAATGTTGTAGGCCCGTGTGCTGAGATTTGGGTGCACGGTAAAGAACCCCAGGTGGTCTAAATTTCCGGAGCCCTCCACTACGGCGTCTCTCATAATCAGATAGTGGTTTTGGGACGTTAAACCCCACTTATCAATCATATAACCAGTTGTTTGCACTTGCGCAGTGATGTAAACTGGAGCATGCTTGTTAAAAACACCAGAAGCTGATGTGAAGCGCTGATGATCGCGAAGAGGCTGGCCCTGGACACTGCTACATAAATAAACTTCAGCGCAGTGGCACCTAACCACAATTTAGGTTAATGCGACATGACAACTATATCAAAAGAGTACATATGTATTGTTTTTAAAATTGCGTGGGCAGCACTGCAACCACTATTGACGTTTCACGAACATTAGCGTCTATTTGAAGAGTAGTTCCGAAACCTAGCGTAGTTCTGTGGTAGAATGCGTGACTGCCACGCAGAATGCTTAGGTTCGATTTCTACTGGGTCCCTGAAATTTATTATTTGCATTCGTCGGGTGGGTCAACACTGATCTATGTCAGGTTCTGTCATTGACACTTACATTTATTCTTTGCATTTGTTGGGCTGACGCTATCGATGTCGGGTATTTCTGAACGCTCGCGCGTTAATTAAAATTGCTCATGTGTGTTATTGTCATTCCTGGGCAGATACTAAAAGTCAATCAACGTTACCAGATTCTTCTTCAGTTTGCAATGTCCACAGGGGCGAAGCGGCGAAACGCGGCTGCTTTCGTTTCCCGCTCGCTAGGTGGCGCTTCCGATTCCATTTGATCGGTCGCCGCGATGCAATGAATACTATGCACAGTCTTAAACGGAGTTCTTGAGGTTAATTTGGAATTGCGGGAGTTATTTTTCGTGATAGTGCACTAAGGTAATTGTGAGTGGGCAATTAAAAAAAACACCAGTTGTGCGGCTAATGTGGTGCCACATGGCAGAGATGCCAGTGCGACGCCTGAATCTTGCGGGCATTGTGTTAATTTAGCCGTATTGCGTTCTTGTTCTTTTGAATTCAACCGTATATATTTATAAATTGTTGCAGTTGGCTTAAGGGTAAATGCGTGAGAGCTATGCACTTGAATTCAGGCGTTAGAATATCATGGCTAAATTTTTCAAAGCTCTTCCATACGACATGCCTTCGTAATCGTATAACCTTAGTGATTGTTGTATGATGAGGCACACACCACATTCATCTGATGCCACCGGAGATATTGGAAGTGTAAAGCCTAGAACAACTTGTTCGTTCCTGATAACGCAAATTTACGATCCGAACGTTTCTTTTTTTCAAGATAGCACATGAATTCAATAAATGCGTGTTTCTTATAAGGCTATAAAATGCAAAATACAATGAGTTCAGAAAAGTAATATTGAACACAACTCATTGAATGCTACATCAAACAAACTGGAAGCCACTTTTGTTCACGTGGTATCAAAACTACTTCACCATGAACATTGTGCACGTAGTCAAGATATTTTCCTCCTGGAAGTGGAGGTCGCACACAGTGCAAGATCTTGATAGTTCCTTATCCAATCTCGGTATTACTTGTTGCCACCGTTGAAGACCCACCTCATTAAGAGGTGGCTTGCAAAAATGCCTTTTTTTTCGGTCGCAGATTTTGTTGAGTCATAGCCGCTTCGGCAACCAGTGACAAAGCAGCAAGGCATGTTTTATAACATCTAAAAACCGTCACACGACGCCTGAGAGCTGTGCAGCTAACACCCGGCACGATAACACAACAGTGCTGGCAGCAGGTGAGACACAACGTCAATTGTCAACATGATATCGCAGTAAGACGCAGTGGGAGCACAAACTGCGTGAGTGTCGTCGATCTCACTGAGACACACAATGAAAACGATTGCCACGGAACACACTTGCACCATACTTGCACGCTACGAAGAAGCACCTGGTGTTTGGTTCGCCGGCGTGGTCGGTGGCGTGCGGCTAACCGCCGTGACCCTCGTCAGACCGGTCAAAAAACGACGAGCGCGCCCCCTCTTGGTGGTGCATAGAAGGGTGACGCCTGCAGCAGCGCAGTTTGCAAACTGAAAGAAGAATCTAGTAACATTGGTGTCAATCACCTGTGGCGCATACCAGTGGCACATACCCGCCCGTGGGTATGTGCCACTGTCTGGCGCGAAGTGTTTCACGATGTAAGCGACGGGATTGTGACATTATTAATGTCTTGACTAGCACGTCTTATTCGTCATTCAAACCATCTTACTCTCCCATGCTAATTTGGTTCACTCCAAGTTAAGGGGTGACCTTAGGAGAGTTAAGGGGTGACCTTAAGGTCCTTAGGACCTTAGGAATATATATATATATATATATATATATATATATATATATATATATATATATATATATATATATATATATATATATATATATATATATATATATATATATATATATATATATATAGATAGATAGATAGATAGATAGATACGCTCAAAGTCGCCGAAGTTCGCTAAGAAATGCTTCGCATTTAAAAGCCGTGGACAAACAATAATTGCCCACGCTTCCGCATGACTAAGTACGCTTTCGAAATTTTTTTAAATAACGCACACACGAATAAGCTAATGTTCGCTCACCCACGCTCTGGCGCGAACGCCGAGCTACATGTCAGTACCCTAACCTGGACAAGCGGATTTGCTGGAGCGCACAGGAGGCAAACTGTCAATTGCGAAACTGTACAGATTGATAAATGGGAACAAAAGTGCCACCGGGAAGAAAAAGCTTGCGTCAGCCATTCACTTTGCTCACAGCGAGCGAATTCTGTATTTCGTCATTTTAAAACCATTTCATTTTCCTGACAAATGAATTTAAAGTTGCGAGTATCCTTACAGTTTTTGAGTGAGGCTAACAAAATCGTGATAGAAAAAACGTTTTATGCATGGCGAAAAGCAATTACAAAGTAAACTCGATATAGGAGCAGAAATTTTACGCAAGAATTCGGTTGTGTAATGCCAGTTCAGAAGCCTCAGAAACAAATTTTTGTCTTTCTGTTGGCTATTTTGTTGGAAGCGCCTACTGCAGAATATTTTCTTTCCCTGTGAGTAGTTGTACTTCCTGTAATGGTGGGAATGTCATCATTTTATTTCTTGCTACGTTTGCCTTACGCTAAACCAACTATACAAATTTTTGCGACAGGTATTGTAGAAGACAATGAAGGCTCTTTTTTTTTCTGCTGGAATTCAAGAAGGAAACCACTTAAAACTTTTCGGTTAAGGCTAAGCTGCGAGACTGCACTGGTCGTTATTAAGGCCTTAGCATGCCAAAGCATGCCGTATTTTTTACGTTTATCCCTACAGCAGCATGAACATCGGAAAGACCAAATGTTGCATTATACTCGTTCGTGTTCGTAATTAAATACCAGTGCCCATTAAGAGAGTACTTTTACTTCTTGTTGCCGCTATCACCTAGCTTTCACCCGTTACTTAAGCTTACGCCATTGTAGAAGAAAAGACTCCTTGCGCCACTGATTTTGATAAACTGGGCATGAGATACTGTGTATACGAGCATATTTGATCAATCCTCCATAATGACTTGGTACCACTAGTTTAGAGCTTTGATATACACCCGGAACAACAGTCAAGAATCACATAAACAAAAAAAAGGTAATGTTAGTAACGAAAAGCGAAAAAGCCGACATCGATAGCGGCCAGATGTGAAAAAACAAGCAGAATTACCAGACCGAGACCTGAAGTTGGAGAGACGGGCGCGCGTTTATCTACAGAAAAGCAAGGAATATGTCAGCAAGACAAAAGTGGGGGAATCGGTGAGACAGCAGCGACGAATCTTGCTGTTGCAATTGTCGCTACGTTTCATTGTTATAATGTTGTAGTTAGGCTCCAGATTAGATTAGCCAGAATGAATTCCGCTCATTGCAATGCAAATGTCAATCATTAGGAACAAAAACGCGAGAGGGAATCTCTGTCGTGTTGCAGACAGTTCAAAGCAGAATGCAAATGTAAATCGATGTTGCTGAAGTGGGCTTATGTGATGAAATATTCAGTGGCTGTTCAATGCGCTTCATTATCGCCGCATGCAGGTGATGTAGTGGCAGTGGAAACCGATATACAATGCGCGTTTCACCGGAGCTTGTCGGTGATCACTACACTTTGGTCTATTTTGGCAAGACGTGGATGTTTACTAAGCCTAACCATAAACATTCGTAAAGTATACCAAGATTTCATACAATAGGCTATATTACTGAAATGGATGCCAACCCACAGTATCAACACTGTCACGCCCTCTCCTTATCGACTAACAAAAAAAAAAACGGTAGCCTAATTGAGTATTGCGTTGTGACAATGGAGCATGCAGGGCCCACCACGACCCCGTGGCACTAAAGTACGTATCAAACTGCCACCACCTCTTGCAACGATAACAATATAAATAGTTGAATTAGTTGTCACGATAGAGGCATAATGAGAATGCACTCAAACTATATGAAATAAAATTTTTTTTCGCCTATCATGTACGTCTTTTTAGAGCACTCACATTCTCGTCGGAATGACATGTTTACCCAGAGCAATAGTGAATTACGCAAGCTTTGCGCCATATATACCCGGCAGTTCAGATATCCATATGCTGCGCTTTATACTAATTTTGCAGGTATTAGGACACTGGCCGAGACCGTCCTCTGCACGCAAGGCATTGAGAGCGTTGTTGCGCTTTCTGCGGGCAAGTGGTCTTAGAGACAGACTGTAAACAGCGTCGTGGATCGTCTGATGACCTTCTCTCTCTCTCTTTTTTTTACAACGTCTCTTTTCTCTCATCTTTTATCCCCCTTACCCCCTTCCCCAGTACAGGGTAGCCAGCCGGTCTGAGAACTGGCTAACCTCCCTGTCCTTCCTCATTTATTCCTCCTCCTCCTCCTTGCAGGCTGACTGACAGCTACGGTAGTTTCTTGTTCGAGTGAAATTAGTTGCTACTGTGAGTGTGCTCACTCTAAACACACAGCAAAGTTTGGTGTTGGGCTAAGAACACTCACCGTTGTTGAGTGGTGTTCGTGTCGCAAGAGACGCGGCGCTCTCTCCGTCAGCATTGAATATGCGCTTTGATAGATCGTCCCGTCGTGGCGATCTGTCAAGGCGCTGTGTCTTTTGGTGTACTTTCCCGACGAGGATGTCTTGAAAACAGCCAACAGCAGGCATGTCCCCGATGATCTTTTAGTTATAGGTGTCTCGCCACGTTTTGTGCACAGTTCTAGAACGTTTCTACTTATTGTAATCAATATTGTGTGTGGTGTTTCCTCTTTCTTCCACATCTTTGTTGAGGATGCAGGATGCAAGATTGAGAAGAATAATAACCAATACAGCTTTTTCTTTCGCATTGCTTTATGGTTACTGCCAACATAAATTTCACTATTTATAGCTTCGTACTTAGGAGTCTTGCTCTAAAGTTAATATTACACATGTTTATTTTAAATTTGTCGGGAGACATTACTATTGTACAAAAACAAGTAAATACAGCTTTTACACAAAGGGTACAACAGACAGCTAGTGGTGGGGTGTTGCTCCTTACTTCAAGGCTGAGTTCGATGTGTTTTCGCGCCGCTAAATCATTCAAATGCTAAGACTTTCCCAATTTTCTTCTCCTCGTGTAAACAAGTTATAGGAATATCAGACGTCTTGAACACTGTTATTTTGCCATTGCAGTTCACCACGCTGTATGCATTGTGAGTTAGCGCTAATGAGGCCAGGCGTGAATTATTACTTAAAATATTTGTCGTATTTAAAGTCACGCTATGTCAATTCCTATTCTAAAGAAGAGCGCGGAGTGGCGCCTAATGGTAATTTACCGCACTACTCGCCCAATATGTATAATGCCCTGCAGAGGAGCTGCTTTCCTTCGTTATTCGAGCCACCTTCTTTTGTTCACCTCTAAATTTGTATTACCAGCGTTCTTTCTTTTTTAATTCAGGCTGTCTCACCGAAGGTCTCCCCAGAAAATGCACTTGCTAGAAATCACAGATGGATTCACCTCATGCTTTATGTCGAACCTGGCACTCGCTTTTATCTAGTTCACCAAGAGCCCGAGAGATTGGCGCTGCCTGTTTACATTGCATCTACGTAGTTCCGCTTTAGAGATGGACATATGTTGGTATTTTTTAAAACCTCACTATCCACAGGCTCACGCAAAAAAACAAAAACACAACAAAAATCGCTGTTCCATCGCCGTCGCGCAATTACGGTAAAAGCGGAGCGGCGCGCACAATCGCGCACACGAGGCCAACGAGAGAGTAGTTTTTCTTGCCGGCGTGGCTGTCAGATGATGTGAGTGGTATGCCTCAGAATTCAAACTAACTGCTCTCTCGCGCTATCCTTCGTTCTGATCTTGGTGGAAAAAGAGAAAAAAAAGTTCACTTTTTAGGCCTGCATTCACTGTCACGTACACCTATAGCGGTGGTGTGATAGAAAAAAAAACACAACGCTAACATGAATAAGAAAAAAAATACGAAAACGGGAAACGCGAGAGACAGCGACTAAACGTTCACGTTATGCAGCGTGTGGCGAAGAGATGGACAAAACGTTGAGGGGAAAGCAAATGTCGGTTCAGCGAATTAGGAGGAACAGAAAGAAAAAAAAATTGAGTGAGAGAATGGTGAGAGGAGGCGAGGGAGGAATGGGAATTCAAGGAACTGCGCAGGACACGTTTTGGTAAAGAAAAAAATCTGGTGGCAGAAAGATAGAAGTAAACTAAACCCACTCGCAGTGGAAACGGCAGGCGGCTCCAAGGGTCATCCATTCATCTGCGAGCCGCTCTCTGTTCTGCATACGGTGAAGGCGAGGCTGAAAGCCTCTTTTCTCTTGACTCGGCGACGTCTGTGGAAGTACGGGTAAGGTCGGAAAGCGTTTGAAGATGAACGGAGGGAAAGAAGCGCGGCCAAGTCCAAGGAGGGTGAAGGAGACAGCGACGAGGACCATGGCGAAGACGGAGGTGGGAGGGACAAATGAGAATGAACAGCGACTGGCAGACCACGCCACTTGGCGAGGCTTGCTCGATACGCGCGTTGAAATAAAGCAACAAATATACGGGAGAAAAGAAAGAAAACATAAATATTGGTGCTACTGCACGAATTGGTGGTTCAGGCCCACCTTAGGTCTCCTTTTCTTTTTCTGTCCACATACCTCCTTCTTCCTTTCCTGGAATATTTTCTACTCCATCAGGCATCTCGAATGCGCAGAAAGTAAAAAAAAAAAAACAACTCGGATGACGGTGGCCTAAGAATGAACAATTCAAGACGAAGAGTAGAGAGAGGACGCGTCGTTCTATCTACCACCTTTAGCGCGGGTAGAAGTTGGGCGGCACAGGGTGCCGCAGTGGCCGATGTTGGAAGCAAAGCACTACGAGAGCTGTGCGAGGAATGAGAAGAAGGGGAGGAGAAAGAGATGCTGGAGGAGCGAGTGAAAAAGTGAGGCAACGAGATGAAGGTGAAGGAAGAGGGAGCACGGAGTGGAAGATGCTGTGCGCTGCATCCTCCTCCATCCCCCATTAGCTCCGAGCGCCGCCAGCAGAGGAGCGCCGCTCTGTGGCGAACTTGGCAACCAATCGCGGAGTCCTGGGTCCCAACCGCGATATCGCCGTCAGTCGCGCGGCGCGCCCGAGTGGCACCCCCTCCTTGAAAGCTGTACGCTGTGCTTTTCAAACCGTGTGCCCAGTGCTACTCCTCACATTTACTGTCGCCGCTCGTGGCTGCGTTCGAATGATATGCTGGTCTCCATTTAACCTCGCGTTAGGATCCCGCTTTGCTTTTGGGCTACCACCTGGTCCACCAAGCTGAGGGAAAGAGTGTCTGGTCGTGTCGTGCCCGCGTGCACAGTTTCTTCGATTTGGGGTGGACTTCTCACTTCGGAAGACGAAGAACATCTTCCGACGTCCTTCTCGCTCCTTTCTTTTTGAGGCAAAACTTTCGCCGCGTAGAATATAAAAGAATTAGAAAGTTTCTTACAGAAGCGCCGTGTGTTTGTGTCGTGTGTGATTGTGGCTGAGCAATGACTAGCCCGTGAGAGGAGCCTAAAGAAAAGAAAACGCCAAAGAAATAACCGTCACGTAACTTACACGCCCTGCACTGGTTCATCCAATCGGTTCTGACAGTTTGATGGCGGCAGCTTGTGCGGGCGGTGCTTGTCGCTTTCGGTTCCGCCGCCGGGCCTAGATTCAGTGACAGGCGTGTGCCGACGAGGAGTGAGCTGCGGTGCCCGAGGAGAGAGCACCGCGCAGAACTACGGTCGAGCGAAGGCGAGGTGGGACCCCACTCTCCAGCACCGAGTGTTGACTGTAGCCGAGTGACGTGTTTCTTCTCTATCCGTTCTGGCATCGTCGGCATTCACCGGTCAGCGTGGAGGGACGGACAGGTGGACGAGTGCATGCCGTGCTTTTGACGCCTATTCTCGGGAAAAGGAATCATCAAAGTGCTGTCTCTGGCTCTCTCTCTTCTTTCACTTGGAACTGTGGATCTACGCGTTCAACTAGTCCCACAAGCAGTGGTAAGAATACATTTTTATACATTTTTCCGTGCCTGGAACACTTCCTCGTTTTGTAGAAAGATGAAAATTACCCCGGATGGTCACTCATTCTTGGGAAAATATTATTCCCAAATTGTAGTTGTCTTTTGTCCGCTTTTACGTACGTAGTTCGCTAGTTTGCGCGTATGAATGATACAAAACTATGGGCTTGAATGTCGTGTCATGATCGTCAATGCGGGAAAGGTCTTCGGTGTTCCACTGAGAACTGTCAAACTTTCTAGCCAGCCGTGTTTGCATTACGTGTGCAGATATCTCTAATCAAACTTTGCATAGAAATATCTCTTCCGTACTGAAATTAAATTAAGATGAAGGAGCATTGTCTTTTTGAAACACGTCCACTACGATTACGTGAACAGCAAGTACTTCAGATTTTTTTTGTTTTTAAAGAGCTGTTGGCACTCCGAGTGGTGATCCACACTTGTTTCTCTTTTGTTGTGAACCGTAAATGATAAAATAAAATGTAGTAAGCGGAAAATATGTCCTACTAAAACTAGACAAGTTTATTCACAAAAAAAAACATTAATTACCGTATTTGCGTTTTGAAATAAACGCGCAGTGACAGATAACCAATGCTCTTCTTTTACTTGTGCCACATGAAGATGGCATGGAACAAGGTTATAAATAAAAACAAAAGCTTCGCAGCTGACATTCATCGTAAGTTTGTCGCCACTATCTCTACCTCATGCTTCCTTCTGTCTATTATTTATATTGTTGTACGATTGTCTCTAGTGTAAGTTAACTAAAACCAATGGCTACACAGATGTAACGCAATCAGGCATATGTCGAGACGTGTTACGTTTCTTTATGATGCGCGGAAATAGCAATTCGAGGCTACATCATCTTTAAAGATGCGAACATAACTTCGCCCCATTAGGCAAGATGAGATGCTACCTGTTATCGCGCTAATAGGATACTAATACTCCTAAATAAATAAAAAATATTCTTTCAGAGTGAAATCTCGGCATCAAATATTGCTCTGTTTTAGCCCTACGTTAAGAAATGCTAGCGGGCTTAAATTTTTAACCAGAATGTCAGCGCGCTGCGCTCGCTGTTCTATATTAATCGGATGTAGTTTACGAAACAATAATACTTACGTTATATATATATATATATATATATATATATATATATATATATATATATATATATATATATATATATATATATATATATATATATATATATATATATATATATATATATATATATATATATATATGTGTGTGTGTGTGTGTGTGTGTGTGTGTGTGTGTGTTTAAGATAGTCACTTCTAATTGAACATAAGAATTGTACTCAATGCAAAATATTTATGCACCAACTTTATACCAAAATGACCACCAATACAGATACAGACAAAACTAACACAAGTATTTCTGGCGGATTCTGATATTACGCAGCATCAATATATCATTTCTTGGCAAGCCAAACTCTTGACATCCAAATACAGTTTATTCAACTGTGTAATGGTGACTTGTCTTTGATGCAGGCATGTGGCTAATTACACTTTTATGTGTTTTAATATCCATAATAAATTACTTGACGAAAATACATTACTTTTTGTATTTATCACAATTTTGAGGGTATCGCTTGTGGCACTAAACATTGAGTCCTAAAAAAGTTGTTCCTCCAACTTACATAGCTGAAGTTGAAATCTGTGGCGTTGCAAGTTGTGCACAAGGTCGCGGGTTCAGTTTCAGACGCTGCAGATGCCTCTCTTCAGGTGAAATACTCAATGAAGCTTGTGATCTTATAGCTACGTGTTTATCAAGGGAACCTACACTATGAAAATGAATTCACATTCGTCGATATAACAATGCAAGGTTTCTTATGATAATGCATAATTTACTTTGCATAATCGTGACTTACTTATATTGTACATGACAAGCAACGTTTCTGTGTTTTACAGATATTGGGGCATCAAGTACTGCATAAAAAATTGCGAGGTATTTCTGTCTGCCGCTAACATATTCATCAGCATTCTGTTTCTTTTTTCATAAGAGGCAAAGTTATTTCGTACAAACGGAAACCTAATCACTCATTCCCCGGGGCAAGTAAGATTACTTATGGTGCATAATTTACGCCGAAGAAATTCATTTTGAGCGTGCGCTTAGCTAGTTTGTGAGAGCACGATATGGAAGCGCTGTTTTAGCATTATCTCGTAATGGGAGGCTTGAAATTAAACAACCACACTCTGTGTCAAATTACGCTTACTGTGCGAAGTAAGTCATTGCCCTCTGCTAGATTTTTCGATAATTTTTTGGCCCTGCTTCTCAGTTTTCTTCTCCAGTATTATTAATGCCACTCACATTATCTTTTTCAAGAATTCAGAGGGAAAGCCTTCACGATTGAAGAGGGAGCTAAAAAATTGTTATCAATAATTTTTTTTTCAATTGCCACCTTTTCCAAAACTGCGCTTCCGGCTCACTATCAGCCCAAAATTCCGGGTTTATTGAAAATTATGGAAAAATAAGCTAGGTTTTTCAAGGCAATGCGTACATTTCCAGCGTGACGGCTTGCGAAGCGTCTGCTTATTGAATGAACGAAGACGTCATTACGATTTGAGTGCCCAAAAAAGCGTAATATGTGAACATAATGCACAAGCTTTGACGTAACGATGGTCTATACACAAATTAACGGGTCCCATCTTCAACTTCTCGGTTACCCGGTAAGCTAAGGCTGCGCTCAAGCAACCTACATGCTTACGTAGAGAAGTACCAACTTAATAATTTAATTCCGTCAACGATAAGCTCATGAAAAAGAAGCCAATTACCTTTTGAGGCAGGTTTTCTGCCATTTTCTGCGTTTTTTTCCCCCAGGGTATTGATAGTGCCAATTCTTGTGTTGTTCTAGCAAAACTTTATGGATATGTTAAGTACGAAAAATCGATAACGCTAAGAAGAACACAGGCGAGACCCAGTTCTCTCATGAGATACTTGAACATTGTCGGCTTATTGCATAATTCCTCCCTGCCTGCTCCCCCTACTGATGCTTGCGGCACTTCACGTGATGTTTCATTGCTTCCGGGATCGGCCTGTATTTGACGAAACAACGCTGACATTGGATGAAGCCATTTATGACGGCACCAATTTTTACAATTTGTGACATTATGATGGCATTATATGGCATTGAAACTGTTTCACACGTGGTGTTCCGAGGGATACGCTGCAACTTAATTAATAATTGGCCTATGTGTTTCATGACTCTGTTGTCGTATTTTTACTGCTCAGACTTTTTTTTATTTTACTGCGCGTATTTGGCACTGACTGTCCAGGATTGGTTAACTTGGGAAACATGAAGGTGTGTGCGTTAATCTTCGTAGCTGAAGTAGTGTTCTATGTTGCGGCAATGGTGAGCTATGAGGGCTCCATCAAACCTAATAACAAATACTTTTAAAATAACTGCTGATTGGGCGTGTAGGTGTACATTCACAATTGTAAAGGGTTTGAAGGGACACTAAAGGCAACTATTAGGTCGACGTTGGTTGTTGAAACGGCGGTCCAGAAACCTCGTTACTTTTTGCCAAGGAAGTGCTTATTTTGAGATAAAATGTCGTTTTAGTGGTCCGCATCGGGTTAGCGCACTTCAAATTACTCGCGTCTAGCGGAGTTTCACGTCACTGTTGCCATGAACAACGTTGTCAGGTTTTACTGCTAGGCTGGCGACACAATTGTAGCAGCAGAACGAAAGTAGTGGAGTCACAGCAGCCATTGAACAATTTCCTGCCTTGGCCTGCGAGATGGAAGACGCGCTTGTTTTATCTAAGCCCCACTAGATGGCTTGACCTGTTCAGTTTAACCAGGCGAAAATGGAACTTTTGAACTACTTGCGCCGTTCCTCATAGTAACGACCGGCGCTCGTTTTTTGCTTGAATCAAACACAAACAAACAAGAAGCGTTTTATTACTTCTCTTGAAGAATGGAAGAATCTTTATCTAGTGCAGCTAGTTCGATGACAAGTGAATAATTGTTGGCAGCACCTCTGACATAATTGGAATAATTTTGCCAATTTTCCATCGTAGCACATGTGTTCTCTTGCATTTGTCTTAATTTCTCGCTAAGTAAGGCACTGCTGTTTGTAATATTGTCGTTTTAGACGTTCTCGTGAACAAAGCTTTCACTTTCACAAATAACAGAAATTGTTATTTGACTTAAGCGTCCCATCGAAAGAACGGATCTCTAAGGTGGCCACGCCTTTTTCTTAGGTGTCCCCTGATTTTCTTAAGTCTCTGTTCATTTAAGTACTTTATCATCACGAACAAATACTCGCAAGGCACGTGTAATGCAGAGATATAGTAAATAGACTTCTATAGAAAATATATGTTGCAGAAAAAGATTGCGTAAGAAAAGGCCTGTTTGTAACAGCTCTAACGTAATTTTGTCTTTTGGTAGTTGGAATACAAAAGTGTGAGTTTACAGATGGGTGTTATGTGTATGCATGAGATTGATCGGCTCATTTCAAATATGACATTTATCAAGCAAATGTTTAGGGTATTTTTTCTTGTATTTTCTCCCCCGTAGGCTGCTATGTATGTTCAAGGGCTTCGTATACGGTGTTTGACCTGTAATTGCTGTTCGAGATAGTGTATTAGGACACTTTTTGTATCTAACACATTGGCAACAATCATCAGAGGGCATCATCGACGTGAATCTACATCAAGGACGAGAAGATGAGTGTTATAACTTGGAAGTCAGAAATGCTGGCGTCTATTGTAGCTTTTGGCATAGTGTAATGTCATCCAAATTATTTGGTAATACATTAAAAATCTATGCTTACTACTTCCATATGTTTACTGCGAAGCAAATGAATCAGTCCACCCCAAGGAAGGCAAAAACAAAACAAAAATCTTATCAACGAAGTACAGGAGGATATGTGACAATATCTGTTTGTTTCATATACTTTTGGGCTTTTTGTGTGTTTAAGCGTTGTCACGAGAGGCTCCGTAAGCTACAAAGTGATGTAAGACAGAGCCTTGGTTTTAAAGTTGGTGCAGTTTTTTATATAAAACACAGGAAGTATGCCGGGCTGGCTGGTATATAACATTCCTAATACTTAAGGTATCACAAGCATTGCTTTTTAGAACGAAAGCTGTTATGAGATGACAACTTGTGTCACGTGCAGTTGTCCACCACCACCGCCGCCCGTATCCGTAACCACATCGTGCAAAATTAGAAAAAGAACCTAGCACCAAAGACACAGTGGGGCTCGAAACCCGGGTCTGCTGGGTGCCAGCCCAGTATTCTACCACTGAGCTACGCTGATGCTTGTGACTTGGCAAATTTAGCACCATAGACACAATGTGGCTAGGACCCAGGTTCGCTGGGTGCCAGCCCAGTATTCTACCACTGAGCTACGCTGTTTTTTTTCTTACATATTTAATGCAAATGCGGCTTACGTACATGCATAACGTACAGCATACATAGGGTCAAGTCGGCAATTTTACAAAAGACATTACAAAGAAAACCTCATACAACACAATGTCTAAAAGGGTATTTGAGTACCACACTTCGTGAACTCAGCATACCAGTCCAGCTGAAATTGCAGTTGATCATAAAAGTTCCTTAGCAACACAGTCATTAACCCTAAGTGGCATCGCGAAGACATCATTGGTTCCACATGTCTGTCCAACATGCGAGTTTTCCACAAAATCTGCATGCCCAATAACAACAGCATGTCAATTGGCATGTCGTTGCATTTGGGTGGTAGCAGATAACAAATGCGATGAGAATTTAAATCGAGACGATTTTTGAAGGCTGTCTGCAGAACATCTCAGAAATGTATGGCTTCCATACAACTAACAAAGCGATGTTCGATTGTTTCTGGAACTTTACAGAGGCAGCAGGTAATTGAGGATACAAATATGCTTTTGCTATTTCAATCAGGTATTTACAGGTATTGTTTCTGTATGCACTTAGTAAAAAATGTCTTATTTATTGGTGAAATCAGCATTTTTGTTAAACGTAACAGGACGTCATGACTATATAGAAAATCCAATATATAGTGAGCGGTAATGTGGGGACAGAAAGAGCACATCCAACACAGCATACTATAGCTCTTTTTTAGCTAGAGAACAAGTATTCGCAGGAGAATCTGGCTGCCCGGAAACGCGCTGATTCGTATACTTCGCGCATGAACCCTTGCAGATAGGGAGGTGATGAAAAATTAGTAGATACCACTGAATTTGAAAAAATATCTGCGAAATTCACTTGCGAAATTGTTCGAAGCAGTTCATGAGCACACTCACGAAAATAGAAAAAGTGCCATAGCAGTTCTCTATTAAAGAGGTGTACCAACCCAAGACCACCTGCGCAGACAGGTCTAGAAACATTGTCTCGCCTCATCGGTTCATAGGTTGATGACCAAATAAAGGTAGCAAATATACGGGGAAATTTCTGTATGGAAACCCTTGAACGACAAATTATTTGCAGAAGGTAGAATATTTTTGTTGCCAAAAACAGGTTGCATGCTTTAGCTCTGGCAGAGGTTATGAGAAACAAACGTCTGGGTATAGAGCTTTAGGCTGGGTACACATTCTTTCCAATAATGTGCGCTTGATCGACATGCATCTGAAACGCCTAAATATTTTGGTGGAACACAGGACCATTCTATACACTAAAGATGGGTTGGTTTATATGTCCATGAGCCAAACCACAGTCCAAAGCTACGGTGGTGCTTCTGACTTGTTGGCAAACTTGCCTTAGACAAGCTTGATGTCGGGAAGGCAAGTGCGTTAATACGACTTATAAAGCGTTTTAAAATAACGAAAGAACAACCAGTCGTCGCACAATGCAAATAGCGTAACGAGTGGGACAATGCAAATAGCGTAACGAGTAAGAATGAAGAAGGGGGACAAAGAGTTGAATATATGCGGCAATATCCACTTCAGCCGTAATTCCTTATTGTCGTCAGCCACTGCATAAACAATTGGCACGAAATCCGTTGCAAGTGTTTAGCGGCTACCACGCTTCTTAGAAGAATGATGAAAAATAGCATAGCGAACGCCAGCCTACTACCCAAAAGTTTATTATTAGTGCCCTAGTGGGTATCAAGCAAGTGTGTTCACAGTAGTTGCCCAATGATTGATATGTGGGGTTTAACGTCCCAAAACCACCATATGATTATGAGAGACGCCGTAGTGGAGGGCTCCGGAAATTTAGACCACCTGGGGTTCTTTAACGTGCACCCAAATCTGAGCACACGGGCTTACAACATTTCCGCCTCCATCGAAAATGCAGCCGCCGCAGCCGGAATTCGAACCCACGATCTGCGGGTCAGTAGCCGAGTGCCTTAGCCACTAGACCACCGCGGCGCGGCAGTAGTTGCCCAATGAGTCTTCTGAAAAGGCTCTGAAAGGCCGCTCTTCTAGCTTTCGCCCTGACTGTGCTGTGTGTTCCATGCAGGCCTGGGTTTTTTTTTATGTGTTGGTTAATTGCGTTAATCTTCATGTATAATGGCACTACCAGCGTACCATATTACCATATTATGCAGGAAAGGTAGAGTTCATAAAGTGACAATTACCTGAAAAAATCTATATATATATATATATATATATATATATATATATATATATATATATATATATATATATATTAGGCAAATAAATGAATGTAGAAAGCTTCGTTGAAGATGACTTGCTTTTGGAAATTACCAATTGCATAAATTTTCTGCCAGTCCTCATGACAAAAATGAAAAAAGGTAACAAAAAGAATAGAAACAAAGATAACCTCAGAACGGAGGTGACTTTTCCTTGCCAATAAAACTTCGTTTTTTTCATTTACTTTTTGTAGCTCTGCTGCTTCTTATTTCTCAGCATTTCATTTGGTTTCATTGTGCGAGATAAAATCCAGTTTGGAGCATACAATCAAATTCAATTAGGAAGCATTCAATAGAGTCTCTCTATCTTCATTAGAGAGCGTTCGCAGGTAAAATAATACGAAATCCACGCACCAACGAGGACCGCATACGAGTTAGAATACGAGGAGCGAGAAGTGGAAACACGTAAGCCCAGTTAGGAGCAAAGCTTTGCCACCACCCAAGCAAGATAGCAAATGAATCTGTCGCGAAACAGAAAGCGCGTATACCTGCCCATTCTGCAGGGGAGTGAGAACGCAAGGGCTTTAAAGGTCTACGCCACCTCTTTCCTCCTTCCACAGGTTCCAGCTTTTGAAAGAGAATGGATGCTGTTGAAGGGAATGGAAAATGCGAATAAGCAATAAACCCTGTTTTCCCCGCAAGAAGAAAAAAAGTGGAGTCTAAAAAGTGGCTAGGAGCGTGAAGGTGACGCGCTGTAAATTTCAGGAGGGATGATGCAATTGTGAGAGATTTTTTTTGTTTTCGTTCGTTTTTATGGTGTTTCTGAGTTTTAGTGACTTACCAAACGTGCGGTGTATATTGCGCCCCACGCAGGCATCAAAGCCACCCGGATTTACGCGGAATGGGTTTTGAGCGGATTAAAGCCAGATCCGCGCTACACTCTTCTTTTCATCATCCCTGTTTGAGTGAAGAGCATAGATTAAAAAAATGGCAAGTCAGCCAAGAAGTAAAGTGAGAATAAATGCTTCCCCTTTTTATCTCTTTCTGCAAATGGGATGAAATCGTAGCAGTCGCTTTACAAACAAAGAAATGAGGATCAAAAACAAAGAAAGAACAGAATTTTGGAGAGGAAAGGGGGGGGGGGTTACGCACGAGAGACGAGGCAGACGAAAGTGCGATCAGGACGTGCTCGCTTCCGCTTTTCGTTATTGGTTTACCTTTGGTTTTCACGAGTGCTTTCCATCACACCGCTCGATTCTCGAAACCTACGAGCGACGTTTATCTCACTGTGTTATCTGCAAAGGCTCTCTTCGACTCGTTTTGTACCTCCACTCACTCTTTTTCTATTGCATTTTCTTTATTTTGGTCGTTAGTGTCTACGCAGGAAATATGAGAGAAGAGGTGAAAGTGTGTCAGGCCGCAATCGCGGAGGAAAAGAAATGCAGCATAAAACGCGTACACTGTGTGTGGGCTTTTGTAGAGTTTGAGGTTTCTGTAGCAGCATCCCTATTAGTCACCCTAGGATCAAACGAAGCACTGCTCTCCGAACGATTACTTACCTTTACATATGTCGCAGAGCTACACTTTAGAGCGATAGAGAGAATTTATCCTAAATTTAGATACTGTTCTGATTGATTGATTTGTGGGGTTTAACTTCCAAATACCACCATTTGATTATGGGAGACGCCGTAGTGGAGGGCTCCGGAAGTTTCAAACACCTGGGGTTCCTTAACGTGCACCCAAATCTGAGCACACGGGCCTACAACATTTTCGCCTCCGTCGGAAGTGCAGCCGCCGCCACCGGGATTTGATCTCGCGACCTGCGTGTCAGCAGCCGAGTACCTTAGCCACTAGACCATCACAGCGGGGCTTAGGTGCTGTTCTGCCGGCCCACATATCTAATGAGCGTGTTCAGTTAACCAGTTCGTTGTATTCAAGGAACCTGAGCAGTTCTAAAATTTGAAAAAATAAGCTTCAAATGGTAAACTAAAGCATTTTCATAGAGCATGCGCTGATCGGTATGCATTCGACATTTATACAACGTGTTCCATGGCTTCAAATGAGCCACAGCTCTAGCGGTTTTGATTTGCCACTTGATAGAAACAGTGCCGTGACGCGTTTCTATTAGTGTTTAGACAATGCAGATCATATATAGTTTCCAGGTATATATTGCGGCAAGCTCGGAGTCATGATCAGAGGTGTGGGCCAATTAAGTAAAACAAAAGCTAATGATGTGTCGGAGTGCTTCAAAGCTGTTTCTTTCCTTCCGAAGGAAGTATTTTAGCAAGATGGAAATGTGGGCTAGTTGGTCAAGATTCATTGTGGCTTACAGCGCGAAACACCAGGTCTAGTACCGTGTCTACTTCTAGTCTATGTCTGGGTGTTTCGCACTATAAGCCACACTGAAGTATTCTAGCTAGTCGGCAAGCGTCAAGCCGGGCCAAGTAAACCCACTTATAGTTTATTTTCATTGTTCAACATCTTCACATGCTGCTTCATCCGCTTTATCATTGAGCAGAATACCGCACAAAGCTGGTATTCAATAAAATGTGATGAATTTCCCTCCGGTAATAGTCAAGTGGTGTAAACATAAGTCGACAAAACTTGTGGGGCTCACTCAGACTGACTCATCAAATTTATTTTGCACTGAAAACCTACTCAAACTCACGCTCACCAGAATATTTCTGACCCGGACGTATCCGGACTCACACTTACCAAAACATTACTCCCCCGGGCTTGCTCAAACTAAGCCTCACGGCTCACTCTGAGTATGAGCATTTCGACTCATCAGTCTATTAGCCCAGAATTGTCGTTGTCGACCCCAATGTGAATGCAATATTAAACGAATATCTCGTGTAATCGGCGCTCTTCCTGACGCCTTTCGAATCATTCAGTACCTTAAAATTCGAGTTATGAGTGCTTTCAAACCGGTAAGGCCATATTTCTTGAAAGAGAGGACAACATAAGATGTAATAATCAATATTTTTCTTGGACGAGTTAGAAGGAGGGATGGGGGTCATGACACTCCTTTACGTAATTAGAGCCTGCGATCAATAAATATTTAAATGATGTACGAAAAGAACTGCTTTGGAATTCGTGTGGGTATACATGTGAATAGAAGTAAGGCTGATTGTAATGCTGAAGAGTATATATGAGTGTAAATACGCTATGCCGAAAGAAACGACCACAAAGTGGCTATAATTATTTCATGGGTGAAATAATTCACAAGTTGCAGCTCACTGCACGACAAATGAGTAACAGCAAAGGAGTTTTTCATGAACCATACCTTGATGAGTTGCCTGCTACAGTGACGGAACCAATAGCGTATTTCTCGGTGGTATTGATAAGCTTAGAATACTCGCACAAGGAATATCCATCAGGGTTGGTAAGCGGCGAGTTTTACGCTACCAATCTTCAGGTCACGCGTTCATCGCGACCACATTTAGGTGGTTGGGAAATGCAGGAATGCTAGTTGCATAGACTTGAGTGATAATAGAAATACTGCAGGTGCTCTACGTTACCGGGACTTCCTTACTGCTGCGTGCCTCCTAATTATGTCGTGGTTTTGTCGGGGAAGAGCATCGTAAATTGTTATTCTGGGAAATGATCTCCTTGTTCAATTTTATCCTAAGAGTTAGTGTGCGGGGTAGCTTCAGGGACAGCTATGCCTGAGAAAAAGTGTAAACCGCAATAAACTGGCAAGAGAGAGGCTCGAAAGCAAAAAGTAAATTTACCGAGGCACCACGTTCTTTCACCGAGGTCAGTCTTGATTAACATTCTTACATACCTTTCATTTTGAACTTTCTATATCTTTCTTTCTCTCACAAGCGTAGAAAGTTTGTTTTCCCATTTTGCTTTAGCAAACAGGATAGACATTGACGTGTCCAACGACTTTGTATAGGTATTACAGAGAACCGTGGAACAAGATCGAGATAAAGGACGTTGAAAATTCGAGGGGAAAATTGAAACAAAAAACAATATTTACTTGTGAAATAAGCCCATTACTTCAGATGCTTGGCTTACTTGTGTCGAGCTCATTACTTTAGATGCTTGGTTGACTGAGGACGGGTAAATTAAAGTTAGTATATGCTGAATAGCAACCAGTGTGACATATATAATCAGTCAAGAGAAAGCACTGTCCTCGCGCTGTATTTGCGTGCAAGGCATAAGTATACAGCAAAAAAATCTAACCTTCTTTGTTTTTTTTTCTGAGAACTTCAATGTGCTCACTGACCCCTTAACTGAAGAGATGAAATACGTGAAGTCGAATGTATTCTGTCAACAGCTTGTTTTATATTAGCTCTTACACTCGCGATACAAGATGTCATGTACAAGCACATCACACTCGTGCACTATTACATACAAGAGGATATCGGTGAGCCTATAGTTGGTCGTATTATGTAGTAGCAGTATAAGGCAACATTTTATGCTCTACGTCTACGTGTGCTATGCTTATGTTTCAGTGATGATGTCAAGCGCACGCGCAAAATAAACTTTTTTCTTTTTCATTTTGATAAGCAGCGCGAAAACTAAGTAGATATTAAGAGTGCGCGAAGATAAAGTCTGTGCCGCGAATGACTTTGTACTCTTTACCTCTACAATGCGTCCCGTATTTGCAGTGTTAACCACCCTTGCATTCATAAGAGTAGCTAACCGCCATATTAGAGACTACCTTTTGTTTACACACCTGTGTAATGAAGCGCTTAGACATATGAGAGAGGCAAATAAACTTTTGTACAGAGGAAGTAAAGGACCCTTGTCCTATATGAACAGCCTCTACACTGTATGAATTGAAAAGACAAACATTTAAAAGGAACAGTAACGTCTCCACAGACGATACACAATTTTCGACAGTAGAAAGTGTAAACTATGCAGTCTCATGCTCTAACCGTAACTTTGTGTTCGTTACGTTCAAAAACGATAAAAATACATGCGGCTCCTCTACATTTCCATTAGGAAACGAATGGGGGAGATGAGAGGTGGAAAACTGAAATTTGTAGATGAACAAGCGAGTGGAAATAAACATGAGAGGTGAACTTAGGAGTAAAATACGACGTTCTCTAAGTCTATCTCAAATTGTTCCAGGTCAACGAAATCACCGATCTAACAAACTTGTGGGATTTATGGTTCAGGTAGATTTCTTTTGAGCTCTAGGTATACTTCGAGGTTCCAACTCTTGGGATCATTATATCGGAGCAACGCTCAACGGTCACCCACCGGGAAGAATGTCTTTGGTTTTTCAATTCACCCAGAGACAGTTCAAAGCGAACTGGCTTTTCGCGAAACAGCGGTAGCCTGAGCAATCTATATCAAAACTTAATACTCGGTTCGGTGGTCCCTTAGAAAAGCTCGGCAGTCTTTTAATCTCACGTCACAAGCTCTATTCCTTCAGCTGTATACTTTCTGTTACACACACGCGCACGCGCACTCTTTTTTTCTTTCTCTTTATCTCTTTTTCTTGCATGGAACTCTGCAACAGAGTTCCCAGCCTGGTGAAAGGTAGCTCACGCAAGGCAATGAGTGTTGGCTTTCGGGATGAATTAACTGAGATGTCAGACATCAGCGGCTGAAAAGGAGATGCATGAATAACAAAAAGAAAAACAGTTTAGTTATTACTTACTAATTCTACCAAATAGACATGTTGGCTTTTGGAGTTTGACAATGTTCACGAATTTCCTGTGAGTGACTTATAGGTCACATTGCAATCAATGAAATGGATCGTCTCCTTTTGCAGTGTATGGTAAAGAATGATTCTCGGCTAGAAGATACCCGAGCGTATAATTATGCGTGGGTTAGATGGCTCTGGATGCCACATTTTGTTCTTTCGTCTACTCATACGAAGTACTTATTCATGGCAGCACTGAATTGCAGTACCAGAGGGCGATGCTAATACTTTAGAATTGTTTAACGTTCTCTCGCCAATAACGCTGTGTAGCCCTTTAAGCACATGTATTCAAAAATTTAGCAAGTAATATGATATTGACAATTTGGTGATCAATGATATATGATGAAGAAGCGAACAAAATGACACAATCACGCACTCGTAAGGTGCATGTGTCTGCGCCATTTTATGAGTGCGTGATTGCATCCTTTTGCGTGCTGTTTTCGAAAGTAATAAAAGTGCCTGGTTACTGAATGCATTCTCGAGCTTATGTAGCTTGCATCTGTGTATCAATGACATGAGGTGAATTTTACGAAATCTGCAAACTTGCATTGAACGGAATGGTGCCTAGAGATCTCGGTAGTCATTATGGCGTGGGATGTAAGCAGGAAAAATGGCACTTTTTTAACAAGAAAAGTTTAGTTCACGTTGTTTGGTTCTTTTTTTCTTTTTTGCCAGTTCGGGGTCGTTGACGTAACTAAAACACCAATTCATTAAGGGTCAGGGCACGAAATTGGATTACACTATGAAAATTATGCCTAAGGGCACGCATGAGCCAGGTGCTTTCATAAAGAGAGAAGTCATGGCCACTAATCTTCGCGCATGACTGTTTTGTTCTCCGCTCAGGAAGATTAAAACACATTTGTTTGTTGTATAGATGTAAGCCTTGGCAGTATATTCTTTTTTTAGCCGTATAATGCAGTGAGCAATAAAAGTCCTACTTTTCAGTGTGACGCCTCCGCAGAGTAATGCTTTTAATCTCAGTGCTGGTTTATCGCTCACGCCTGTCCTTGTAGCGGCGAAAGCGGACGTGTTTTTGTTCTTGCTATGGCGTGTAATAAAGTAATGCTCTGAAAAGTGCTGACAAGTAAGCTTTCATAAACAAAACTCTTTAGGTGAACCGTGCGGCTTTACCGTCTGTGGCAACTCAACTGCTATCACCGTGCGTGTTCAAGCGTAAACGCTCAAAATTATGTATATCTCTCATTTAAATACCAAAAAAATAAGGATGAAAAATGCAGCTGAAAGGCATGGACAGCAAATCTTGCCATACGTTTTTGCCATTTAACACATGATGTTGCGTATATGCGTGTAAGAGCAAACATTCCCCTACAGTAAAGAAGTTTTTTTGTTTGGTTTGGTTTTCTGGGGTCTAAATAGACACTAAATAAAAAAAAATTTTCTCAGGTTAGTCCGTTGCCTTCGCACAATTTCAAAATCACATATTAGTCTATTCCCTTTTCACAATTGCACAATCGCCAAGTGGGTCGCAATGTAGGCCCGTGTGCTCAGATTTGGGTGCACGTAAAGGAACCCCAGGTGGTCGCAATGTCTGAAGCCCTCCACTACGGCGTCTCTCATATTCATATAGTGGTTTTGCGACGTTAAACCCCACATAGAAGAAAGGACGCCCGTCGCAAGAAGTCTTTTCTAAGCGAGAAAGATCACGAAAAAATATGAGTGGCAACTCTATGAAATTTTCACACAAAACGCCATGACATCATAGATTTTGATGGTAATTGCTATGTGCTGACAAGTAAAAAGATGACGCTTATTGCCCTCTCAAAATGCGGCTATCATCCAGTCAAGCCCTAGTCAGGTCGTACGTTCGGTAGACACTCCGCTGTTGCATTTGCAGTTCTCCCAGAAGAGGTGTAGTAACATCACTAGAAGTCATGTAGTCCGCTCAAGTATTGCTCACAATAAATCCTAAAACGTGTGTCATAAATCGTTGTCCTTTTCCAAGTGTCGGACATCTGGAACCAGTTCGTATTTGCGGCTGCGAATTGTTGCAGTTTTTTTAGGTAACGAGAAGCAACTTTTCTACTCTTTTTGTATGTATGTATGTATGTATGTATGTATGTACGTATGTATGTATGTATGTATGTATGTATGTATGTATGTATGTATGTATGTATGTATGTATGTATGTATGTATGTATGTATGTACGTATGTGCGTATGTACGTATGTATGTATGTATGTATGTATGTATGTATGTATGTATGTATGTATGTATGTATGTATGTATGTATGTATGTATGTATGTATGTATGTATGTATGTATGTACGTACGTATGTACAGCCATCAGCACCTTTAACTCGAACGCTCCGGCGCGCGGCCTCAACATGCTTAAACTGCGATGAGCGCCACCAAGCGTTGAAAATGTTACGCTTGTTGCAGTTAATGATATCGATGGAGCGCGCGTCGGTTTCACTAGTAAATTTCTGTTTTCAGTGTGCCTGAACGGTGGGTCTAATGCACTCACTTGGCATCCCGTTTTGCCACGTTTCACTCGTGGCTACGTTATCGTGCTCGCCCATGGCGTTCATACTTATCGTTCGTATACTTATCTTGACAGCGAACCATTGCAGGCACAGCTTGCGCACATTTCGAGTTCAAGGCTGCTGCTCAAACGAAATCACATGTATAAAAATCAGAGCGAACGCACGTTCATGACGTTTGTAAAGGCTTAATAAAAAATAAATCTGAAGTGTGGCGGTGGTGTTCGTGTTCTGCTTCTGTAATTTTCAGAGAGCGAAAATGGATTTCTTCTCGCAATTTATAGCATGCCTTCCTGCTCGGTTCCCGCTGCATGAAAGATGTGATCTTGGACTGCAAGATTTGTGCATGTAATAATATGGGAGTGTAAAGTCCCAGAACCACAATTTGTATAAGCGGGGCACCGTAGTTCAGGTCAACAAAAATTTCGACATGCTTCAGGAAGGTGTGACGGGGCAATGACTTATTTTATGTGCGCATTCACACTTCTTTATTTCATTTGCGATCATTATTTTATTTTATTTGCGATCGTTATTTTTCTTTTTACATAAATACCCACTAACCTGTTTGATAAGATGGCAATTTAAGCTTTTATGCGACACCTACGCACAAAAATCGCTTTATTTGTAGTGTATCCACGCTTATTCCTTGCTGAGAACATGCACAAACGTTTCGCTCCAAGACCGCATCTTCCGTGCTGCCTGAGTTGAAGAGGATGGCACATCTAAATTGCCAGAAAAGTTCATGTTGTTCACGCTGTCTGAAAATAATGCATCAGAACATGAAGAACGCGGCCGCATTTCTGAAATATTTATTATGCAACTTGATATTTCTTTACCACAAGATTCGCTAACCGGCTCCAATACATACTGTAGTTTTTATAACAAAATTCAATTATCTTCAATCTGTCTTTTTTCTGGTATACGGGGGACATGATGAACCAAGCAAACAACAAAGTACTGCTCTTTTTCAGAGAATAAAAATGAGAAAAACGTACGGCAGATGAGCTCCTGTTTTATTCAGCTCAATCGGGATCTTGTGATGCCAATCATCCACAAATGGAGCATGCTGTGGCGGAACACACATCGTCTGCACCATGTGTTCACTGCCGTATAGAATGAGACCCATCATCGCTACTGCTAGGGACGTGAAGTTGAAATAGACATGAGTGCATTTCACTGCCGGAAGTGGTACCTTCCTGTTGTGATCAAATATCGACGAAAATAAGCACATTCATAGAGCTGTTTTATCCGAAATCATTCCTGAATACATTCCCATTTGTTATGTTGTGTTAAAGCCGTTGAGCTGCTCAGCAGTCCCCATTTAGTGCTTTATTTCAGTTAGTCAAATAGAGACCACGCACTGTGCATGCTCATTATCGTGTCTTCCTAATCCAAGCGTAGTGCGGTCGCGCACACATTAAAGAAACAATCGTGAACTCGCACAGTTCCACATTTCGATAGGGCAAACAAGGTATGCTGGGAAATACTGTTTATTGTGCCCCATTGTAATGAAAAAAGGCTGAGAAGTTGGCATTGCGCAACGTTTAGCGAAGAAAGGCGTTGAAATTTGGGCAAGGTGGCACGGGAACATCTGAATAAACTGCGCAGCAACACGGGAGATGAAGAAAAAAAAAACATGCACGAGTTTGTCGTTCCTTGTTTCTTCGTATCCCATCTTGCGGCGCAGATTTTTCTGAAAGTGATTAGTGTAGAGAAATGATAACCGTGCGCTGGTCGACAATGCGGTACGTTTCCTGCCGTAGCTGACGACGCGGTTCACCTCTGCACCCTAAAATCCACAGCGCACGCGTGAGCTGCAGCCGGCGCGCGATTGCAGTGCTAGTCGCATCGTGATGCCAAGCGCTCCGAGATTACCCCTAAGTATCAAAACAGCCTGTATACATACGGGGTTGCTCATGTGAACCAAAGAGCTGCTTCGCATCTAAAAAAACACACACAGGAGATGAGCTAACTAACCAGCACATCACCGTATCATAGATTTAGCATGAGTGTCATGGTATGCGCGAAAATCTCGACTTTAGCTCGTTTTTTCTTGGACCTTCATTTTTCTGTTTAACCCACTGTTATACAATACTTCTTTTATGATTCTTAAGGAAACCCACCATTTTGTGTAGAATATAGCTCGTTACTCCCCCCCCCCCCCAAAAAAAAAACGCAAACAAAACGACGCTACGCGGTCGCAATTTAAAAGCCGTGCCGCCGCGCAGCACACATCATCACCGGCGCGCGACGAGTCTCTGCGCTAAACGCACGAGCAGACCTTGCACTAGCCTGGAAAGGACTAATGATTGAGCGGCGGTAGAAACTCGGGGCCGCTGTAACGAGCTCGCAGCGCGGCTTGCATTCGCCTGATGCGCGCTGCAACTACTGTGGAACGCCGCCGTTGCCACACGTCCACGATGTGCGCGCACGCGCGCTCCACTCCAACGAGCACTACGGAAGCACGACGTCGCGTCGCCGGCACGCCATCAAACTTAAACCCTCGCCTCGCATGTACCACTTCGTAGGGGGACAGTAGATTTGCTCGACGTATGTAAATAACCGCGGCGCTACACTGACGTACTTTGCTCGGACTGACTAATTGAAGCTGCGAGCGTGGGCACAAAGGCTATCACCCAGCCGTGTGCAGCTGAGATAAGGATGGACGAGAGACAAAAAAAAAAGAAATAGGAGGTTGGGAATCCTGAATTTTCGGTAGGTTTTATCCACTACGGTGTATTAAAAATGCTACGAGGCTATTAGGCTTGTATACATGAAGCATGGGTCGGCCTTCGAGTGCTCGAAAGAGGCGGCTCGTTTTGTGAAGCCTGTGCTTCGGGGTGAGTGGACGCTTGTATTACAGCTCAGCGTTTCAGTCGACTCGTATAGTTTCACTGCTTAATATCTTTTAATTATATTCTGTTCTTTGCAAAGCTCTTATCATCTCCAAGAAATGCGCTGAGTTTAGATTGCAAGTCCTACATAGGTGCTAATTTAGAGCTAGGGTTTAGTAGGGAACAGAACAAAGCCTTATGCAATGTTTGAAGGCGTGCCTTCTCAGGCGTTTGAAAGTATATTACTCGTCGTTAGTTCGACGCCACCTCACTTTCTGTTACGCATAGTATAAACATTAAAGATATCACACATCCTTACTTACTTTGTTTGAAAGGGGCCATCTCATTATAATCTGAGACACCATTGCAGTTGCTTCACAAGTCTAACGGGAAAATAAAGTGTGCCTTGAGTGCTCGCTAGATTCGGTACAAGAATGCTGCGTAATTTAAAATATTATTTGTGTTAGCAAAAGTGTCGTGTAACTTCGGATCTATATGACACGCTGCATTTGGCCTAAATTATCTGCTACTTCTTTATTGTCATGAATAGCAGATCCACTTTATCATTTAGCTCTTTAAGACAACTAGCTTGCTCGGATATTTGCTTTTGCGGGCTTCTATCATTTTCTTTACGTTTTGTTTTTGCCTACGTCATTTCAGACCTTCTTCGAGACATTTTGCATTCGTCGCGTTCACATCTCTTTCCCTCGGTCGAATGTTTCCATTTCGTCTGACGTTCATTGGCCTCCAGATAGCCAGTCTAACGTTTCCATTTTCTTTGTCTGAGGTCACGTGCTTATCTTGTTTTTTTCTTATCTGTAGTGATTTTACGTCCTCACATCTCGCTCACGAGTGCCTCTTCACAGTTATCCCGTAGGGATTTTCTTTTTTGATTAGCACTGGCCCACGGAAGACTGCCTCTTCCCTCTCCTTAGCATCCTTCTATCCCAACCAATCTTCGGGATCGGGGAAGAAGGAGAAGCCAGCCGTGAGCAGCCAGACTGTCTGAAAGCAGTCCCGATAACAACCTGTCTTCCTTCCGCTGGTTCCCCGGACAATCGCGTTCAAGTCGTTGCGCACTAATCCCCGCGTAAGACAGTAATCTCGCGCGAGGCCCCGCTTTGTCTTCTCCGCTTAGTGACCGCCGTAAGCCCCCCGCGGGGTGTTACCACCACCGCGTCCAGAGACGGTCCCTCACCCTCATTCTTGCTATAGCGTTCCGACATCTAACGCCGCTGCTAACGACCCTGTCGTGTCTGGAGGCTGCCCACTATAGACGACTTCGTGACGAAGAAGGCTGGGGAAATAAAAATAAAATATGTGTAAGTCCGTGTTCACTACAAGCAACAAGAAAATTTTGATCGAATCGAGTTTTTATATGCGAGGGCATCATTCGACTGGACACACACCAAATATTACGTTACTGCTACAACAACGGAATAGCACAGTTATCTGATGTTAAGCAACATTGACCACCACGCTCCACCAAAAATTTTAAAAGGCACCTAACAGACGAGATAAAGAGGGAAGATCACACACGACACTCGAATTGTGGCTCGGTTTATTGAAAAATGACGTGCTACTGTTATAGTTAAGCAACGTGGTTAAAACAAGCGTGCAGGCTCATTATGGAAAACGATACATTCGTCATTCCCTGGAGGTACCACCACGTTGGGACTACAGTGCTTAGAGGGTATACGTAAGTATGTTCTATAGGCACTCTATCAGAACTCACTGGTCACTTCTAATTAAAAAACCCGTTTTTTTACCAGTATAGAGTCAGGACGTGCTGTTATTTAGTCATCTCATAGAGAGTGGTGGATGCTTTTCTCAAGCCAACGTGTAGTGTAGCCAACAGAGCCTGTCTTGGTTAACCTCTCTGCCTTCGTTTCTCTCTCTCTAAGCTATGCTCTCTTATATAAACGGGGGTGCAGCCAAAACTCCTTTTATCGAGAGGAGAAGTGGCTTCTAACCATATGTTATGAGATTTCGTGCGTGCGTTTGTGTGTATGCGACTGTATACGCATATGCAGAATTAAAGAAATTTGAAGGGGGAGGTGTCAGGGGAAGCTTGAATTGAACGCCCCTTCACGGTTCTGCTATTAGTTACGCCAAACAGTTTATGGCGTTGTCACGTGTGAGCAGTCTTGTGCGGAACGACATTCCAAGAACTATAGGCACCCGGCAATGCAGTTTACGAGATCTGATTGTAGCGCCAAAACACACAGCCTAGCGAGTAGGTGCAGCAAAACCGAGTCTTCCAATGCGTAGCCTAGCGAGTAGATGCAGCAAAACTGAACTTGCACGTGCATATCATTTTCTTTTTTAATTGTGAGCAAGGTGGTCACGGCTGATTATGTAGGCGCCCAGGAAGCGTTCTTTGAAAACGTGCCAAAACGGGCACTGACACTTCAGCGTGTCACTGTGTTCAGTGAGCGTTCCATTCTCTTAGTATCCCTGGCGGTCGGTACCAACAATGCTGAGGCGGCCCAAAGAGCTTCGTCGCGCCCTGTGGTTCACTGTCGGGTGCCTATACTCGGCGGCAACTTTTCTTTGCACTGAAGAGAAAGCTACGGGGGCACACCAACAGCGTTTCATGCAGACGCAGACGCCGCTCAGTGTTTCAGGTACACGTAAAAAGAGGGAACTTTCTCGTGCGCTCATAAAAGTGACGTCACAAAGAGTAAATGAAAAGAAATACGTATATCTTACTGGTGTGACCTGCGTCCTGTACCGAATAGCCCCACGAAGAAATTAACGGGGAAATTTTTATTTAGACTTTTTATTAGACCGACCGCGTGTGGAATGAACAGTTGATTCTGTACAGCAGAGCTTCTGTTCTTGAGGTTTGCCGTCTGTTGCAAAAAAATTTGTTATCGTTGTTTTGAACCAGCACAAGCTCTCTTCATCCCCTCCTACTTCACTCTCAGAACACGTGCCCTATTTTGTCTGGTGTGGAACGTAATAACTCCAGTGGGCGAGAGAACTTCTAAAGCCAGAGGCACTAAGCACTTTTCATGAAATCGAATTTAGACGTGATATAAACTATGCTGAAACTGTTGCTTGGCGAGTTGGTTCATAATTATTTAGACTGATTTATCAGCGCGAAAAAGATGGAGTTCCGTCTTTTTTGTGCTGAATATTATAAACTATACAAATCAATCAATCAGTCAATCAATAACTAGAATTTTCTACGACGTTCTTGCAGTTTTCTTAATGTTTTCTTGTTTCTAAAGCAGCTGTTTATGCTTTGTGATGGCACCTAATTGTGCCCTCGCACGAGGTGCATAAAATAGAGGTTTGTGACGAATGGCGAAGTGTCTGTAGGACCTTACTATCTATACAGTGTAGCATTTAGAAAGTTAGCTAAAATAAAAATTTGATAGCCGACAGCGCGTTATTAATGGCGGCAGCCAACGGAAGCATCCTTTACTTTTTTTTCTCTATAAGTGCAATAGGTAATAATTCAGGTTGTTATAAAAGCTAAGTCATCTTGATGGTAACTGAAGAAATAAAAAAAGAACTGAGGTTATTTTTGCCAACCCTAACACTGGTGTGCTACTTCACAAGTGAACATACTGACGTAGTTCTAATGAACGCAGGTGTGGCTCAACGGCATTTTTGTGAATAGAGCTAACTTTGGGAGCTTCACCGGCCGACAGAGTGCATCTGTGACTTCGTTTTCGTTCATTTGCAAGCGCCGCTTTTCAACGAGCAGACTGTCTTTTCGTGGAAATTTATTCGACTAGACATCTAGTTTCCCTTTCGACATTTTCTTGCAACAATGGTCGTCATTACCAAGATGCTTGCGCTGGCGTAGTGGTTTAGTCCAAGACCGAGAGGCAACAAAGCAAGAGCAAATGAAAGAACGGACGGAAGAAAGTCGAACAGCGAAAAAAACAGCAGGCCGAGAAAGATGTCTTCATTAGTGTCCCTCAGAAGGCAAGAGCGTGACCAAATGTGGGCGCACACTACAGCGTCTGCCCGTCTCTCTCTCTCTCTCTCTCTTTCTTTCATGCCTAAAACGAACGAACGAGGCTGAATCTGGTGCGCGCTGGCAAGCGCATGCAAGGACCGAACGTACCCGCCTTGTAATTACTCGCTGAGAGGCCACGTATGTTGCGTTGAAAGTCACGTGGCGTAATATGCAGAAATAGACAAGTTACCGTGTTTCAACCCAGGAGAACAGTATTAGCCAATGCAAGTCACCGGTGGCAGAGGAGGTTCAGACCTCTTGCAGCGTTGACGAAAAGCCTGAACGGCGAGTAATAAAGCTGCTTAGGGACGATGTTTCGGTGCGCTTCGCTTTTTCTCTGATGAGCGAGAGGACCAAATAAGATGGGAGGTGTGCTATCTTGACCCAAACGACGCTGTCGCCGGTGAGGCTCGCACACTTAGTGACGAGAAACATCATAAAAAAGAGCTGAATCAGGATAGAAAACATCTGACGGATTTCAATTAAGATGAAAAAAAAGGTTAAGAAAACTAGACACCAAATAAAGGTTGTTAGCTTGAGGTAAAAGAATGTTCGAACAGAGGTGATTTGCTTCTAAAGAAGCTCTAATAATGAAAGTCTAGTCTAGATGTTCGTTATTAAAAAAACACTGGGACTAGCCTCAGCGTGTCAGGGGCTGTAGTATATTTCTCTTCAAGGTATGAGGCTTGCGTTAATATTGCCGGCCGCAGTGGCTGCATTAGTAAAAGAAAAAAAAAACACACTTACGGTAGAACACTTAGAGTATGCGTAAGAGAAACAAGCGTCGTTCTTGTCTGTACTAGATACGTTTCTTATGATATCAATAGCGGCATGCTCTACAACTTTAAAACCACAAATTTCACCACACGTTATTGGCGTACAACTGGCATGATATATTTTCGTGAGCGTCCATATACGTGAAGTGAGCCAATTGAAATACACAATGAACGGGCTGCCAAACTCGGCTTGGTGTTTTCTACACGGGACTAGCAGGGTGGCACGGGGTCTTCCTGGCGCATTCTCTGGACGAAAATAAAGTTTTTATCACCATCATCATCATCATCATCATCATCATCATGAGTGGTATGAGGACGTACTCTGCCGATCCACAGCTTTGCAGTGTTACCATCCGTGTGAAAACATGTCTACACAGAGCAAGATTCTTTGAAGTCTGCGTTGATACTACATCTGATCTGTCTATCGTTTCAGTAGTGCTAATATTAAATTTTGTTAATTAGAAGTTGCAACTTTTTGCTGCCCACATGTTCATTGGCTGCTATCACTCATGAACTAAGTTTTTTTCAATATTAAAAATTGCAAACGAACGACGTGGATCATCTTGCATTGTATCTCACGTGGTGGTGCTTAAGTGGCGCTATACCTGCGTCAGCGAAATAGGGAGCACAGCAGGTAGCACCAATAATATTCAGGACTGACTTAGCGTTCCCACTGAATGTGGTTATTCGAACTTGTTTGTACACTGTGTGGCAGTGTACAAACCAAATAAATAGTGCTGTGCTACACCAGTGGCGTAGCCAGAGGATCGTTCACCGAGTACATGACCCCTGTTCTCTCCTCCGATTTTTTTTATTTTTTTTGGCATGGCATACAGGGCTTATAATGACACTTCACCACGTCCGACTGTCTCGCTCCTACTTCTGATTGATGCCGTTCCCGTCTCCCGTCCACCTCCTCCTGCGAAAATGTTTGCCTACGCCCCTGTATTATACCCTGTTATTCCACTGGCCCCTCAGCAGGCCTCTATTTCCGAAACATTTATGCCAAAATGAATTGTAAGTGAAAATTTCTGACTACGTGGCAGGGTTAACAAAAGAAAACCGATAGATGAAAAATATCCCTTACGAATTAAAGGCTGTCAGGTGGGCCATTGTTTCCTGTGCTTTAAGAGCCCTACTGCATATTGAAGTAAGCCTGTAGCGCATTAAGGTCCGGTCACTGCGCAATTATGTCTGTTTAAAGTGATATGATGACTGGTGCTAATCAATTATGATAGGATAACTATTTTTTGTCATACCAGCGATGTGTTTGCGAGAAGTTGCTGGTTTCCTATTCCTTGGGGTTGTGCAGACGACAAATTGAAAAGTCTGGAAGCGTCTACGATAAACAAAACGCAATATTTCAAGTTTTGATTCTATTTATCTTGATGTGTCTGGGTGCACGAATCCATTCAGACATATTCCACCAATATTCTTTGATAAGGCGCGGCGCAATAATGTTTAAAAGCTGCGACGAATATCCGTGGAATGTCTCGCTTCACGTTTTCGTGGTGCACTTTCACAATTACCTTCCTTGCTTAGCAAGTTCATTGTAAGCGCCGAGCTCTTCGTCAGCGCGGGAATGCGCGTTGAAACGGATAACAATTCTTATAGCTCGGTTCTTTAACGCAAATCATTGTGGTTAACGTGTTCCGCAATGCCTTAAATTGTCTGTGATTAGACACTGTTTTTGTTGAGCCAGAGAACAATGATTTCAAAGTAAGTTGCATTCTTGATACGCCTTTGCACAAGTCCCAGCTCTTTGAAGAAAAAAAAAATACTGCAATGGTTGCGCAAACACGCAGCATCCGGAGTTTATCTTTGTGGGAAGCTTACGTAACACGCATTTCTGCTAGCTGTTCATGGACGCCGGCTTCATACGCAGCACAAACGGCAACATTTTCAGTCGTCTGTAGCCAGAATTTAAAATATAAATCATCTCGGAGCTCACTTTAAGACTGGAACATATGTATCAGCCAAAAATTTCATTCCATCTTATCAGTCGATTCAATTTGAAGGAAAACGGTAACGAAGTAACTCAAGTGCCTCCTCAAACCCCGATTTTCGTCGTCCGTCCGGTCCACATTTTCTCGCTTTATATCTTTCGTGACGGGCTCGAAACAGGGAAAATGCAACTACTAGAAATGAATGAAAAACAACAAAACGGACTGGCCCTTATAAGAAGTATTGAAGAGCGACTGGTGCCGTCATAGCTTACTCAGCGTCACGCTCCTTTCAGGTCTGATGGTTCTACTAATTACCTCCGTAACTCATCAGCCGGCGCCGGAGTTAAAAAGGTGGGGCGGCGCGGCCTTTAAAGCACCCACCGCGCTTTCAATATATATATTTTTTTCATTTTCGAGTACGGAGGGAGAAAAGAATCGGAAGGAAAAACACGAAGCGGTAGACGTAGCTGTTCGATGGAATAAAACAAGAAAGCTGGATGCCTTTCGTTACAGACCGGCGCCTGTGCTTAGTGAGTATAGCGTCGACAGAACGATATCGAAAAGCGAAGAGGGGTGTGATCAAAGATAAGAAAAACGGGGGTGGGGTTTGCCAGCCAGAGGCGTAGGCGCTACTGGTTTTAATCAAGCCTCTCGAGGCCTTTCCTTTGGAACCATTGCGTCGGCCGCTGTAGGAGCCACGTGCGGTGCTTTTGATGCGAAGAACGTGCTCAAAAACTTGCGCGTTAATTAATGCAAAAGCGTAAAGAAAAAACACCACCGCCATGACAGCGTGTTTGTGGTCCAATGCAGTGTTCGCAAGAGAAAGATTGCTTCTCCTCCAGTGGTCAAAACTGGGATTAATTTTGTCACAAGGGATAGATATAAAAAAAAAGGTGGAGGGCTTTGAATATGGCCTGTTTGGGTAATTAACAAGAATAAAAAGTCAGATCGTGAACTGCCAGAAAATTGGCGAATATAAACGATCCTATGTAATGAATATCTTGAAGAAAATGAAAAATACTATTCGCTTAATTCTTGCCTTTTCACCACACTCTAACGTGATTTCAGTGCCATTTAAATGGATCGTTTTCATTATTGCAATGAATTAGTCAGAAACTTTTTGCCGGACTACAAAGTCATTAGGCAACTTACCAACGGGTCCTCATTTGACACTAAGTGCTTCTGTGCATATTCGCATGAACGTAGAATATCATTATAAATATTATATATTGGTACTCCGACAGGGTTTCCAGTTTGTTGTTGTTTTTCTTGCAATCCTCAGTTACGCAAAGCCTGTACCCGCCGCTGAAGGCAGACGAAGTAATAGAAGTACCAAATGTTCAATAATGGTGAATGAAATCGAATAATTCTGGCGTTTTTCTTCAGAGGAGCGCAATCGTGACGTGGTGTATCACAGGCCAGAAGATACATAGGAGTAGGCTTTTGCAAAGTGTAAGAAGGCCTGTTTCGTTCTGTAAATACAGTTGTCCTAACTCCACGTTCTTAGGTTGCAGACAAAAATGTATGCTGAGTTTTCCTACTCGCAAATAGGCGCATACAAAGTCTACATCACATATTGTCAAAATAGCCAAAGCTTCTGTAGGCTATACGAGTGTAGATTTTGCACCAGTGAAAAACACGGGGGTCATTCAGGGATATTTATGTTATCCCACGGGAAATCAACGTGTATTTGATAAACTGTTCTAAGCGAGTAATAATACGTATGAGATAAATTGTGTTCACATAATTGTTCTATCAGAACATTGGTTGCAGCGAGCAACAAGACAGTATCCTTTTTTCTTAATGATTTGTTAGCGGAAACTGTAGAATATGGGTCAGTGCAGGGATACAGCATCTAATTCCAGTGGATACCCAGTCACATTTGAATGAAGAGAAATGAAGAGGCTGACAACCTCGCCAAGAAAGCACTTATCGAAGGACGGGATTGCGCAATACCTATGTCTGGGGCGAATATTCGACATTTTATAACGCAAGGAGCTAACCGATTTTCAATGAAGAAGTGGTTCGATAGTCTAAATCAAAGAAATCAGTAATTTATGAGGTTGATCCACACAGAAAAGTTTTCGTATCGACAGATTTCCCACGACACTTGATACATTAGTCCACAGGCTTCGATTGGAAGTAGCATACACAAACAACTTCCTGCACGAAATACATCGATCCAACTCCCGGTAATGCCATTGTTGTCATGCAGAAGAAATTGTTTGATTTATTTTTTCGGTGTGCAATCAATACGTCAATGAAAGGAAAAAGTTAAAACATATTGGCAAGTTTGGACGGACGGCCCCTCACATTGAAGAAAATACTCGGACCATGGCCTGAGATATATCTTCAGAAAAAGACGAAAATCTTCTTGACAGACGTTTTAGTGGAAACCGGACTGGATAAGCACCCGTGATATACAGCCAGGGATCGATATATATATGGAATTTGTTAGTGCATATACTTACAGCAAAAAAAAGGGAGGTGTGTGTGTGAACAGTTTATGACAGTGTTAAGTGCTGCAAGCAAACTGTGCATTGGCATGATATTTAAAGTCGTTTCAGTGTGCTATTATGTTTTTTTTCGGATTGTTACTTTTTTGGTACCGTTCAGTTTGATTATTTTGTCTCTGCACAACTTAATAATATGGAGTCGCCGAGGCAATATGGGCCTCAACCTCTCCACACCAAAACAGTTAGAACAGAACTGAACAGAAAATCTCCCAGATGCCCGAATGTTTGAGTATGTTACAACTTTTTTCTTATTTTTTTCGTATCCTGCTGTACACGTCCTACTGAATCTCGGAAGAAAAGATATTCGATGTCCCTATGTAATTCCACTCATTTGCTCTAGTGTTCGTTCCTGACATCTGCTTCACTGTACTTGCCATTAGTTCAATTAGACTCGATTATAACATACACACAAGTGTTACTCTATATTCTTTGATTGCATGAATAATTTTCTGGGCATCATAGTTCAGTAAGTGCCGATGACATGTAAAATACCACAGAGCATTCAAAAGTTTTGATGATCCAGTGAGTTTCATTCATTTCTGTTCTTGTAGCTCACGTGGAACGTTCAATCGCACCAACTCAGGAGTTGTGTTCATTTTTCATACATTTTGAAAGAAACTAACATCTTGTTCCCAATGCTAACACTATGGCCCAAGCGCACGCAGAACTTTTGACCCTGCTTTTTTAAAATACATTCTTGAATAACTGCCGGCCGTGCAGTTTCTTGTTGTTATCACTCCCTACGCATTCTACGGACGGCCTTCATCTTCGCACTCGCTGCCAAACTTCCTACAGCTTCGCGGTTTAAGAACTGGAGGGCATGGTCGAAACTCGGTGAGGAAAAAAGGTATAAAGAAAGACGCGGGAGGCGAGAGTAAGAATTAAAATGATTAAAGTTTTCTGAAAGGAGAGCAGTGTCGACCGTTGGCGGCATCCCATAGCGGCAGCGCTTGCTTGCAGGCGTCCTATCTGGAGCCGCCAGACGCCGCTGTGGGCCCGCGCTACTTCACAGCGGAGCAGTCTCTGGGGAGGAGACCGGGACGCGGGAAAAGCGGCCCTACTGCGACACTCCTGACACGCTTCGCGACGCGCACCTATACGTTTGTGCGCGTCCGTTTGTACGTGTGGAGCGGCTAGGGAGCGTGCGCTTGCCTAAGCGAGTTCGCGCACGGGGTGGCGGGGAACCACTCACACGTGGCGCCTCTTAAAATTTGCAGCAGTCGTCTTTACTCGGCGCTCTACTTCGCGCACTTTCCAAATCTCAGCGTTCCTCCTCACCCTTTTACCCCCTCTCAAGGTGTACGTGTGCGTGTGAGCGTTTGTGTGTGTATGCGTGTATGTGTTGAGAAGGGAGAAAGAGAGAGAGAGAGGAAGAGGTGGTGCTTGCTCATCGCCGCGTCCTGTGCAAGGTCGTGTGGTTGAGTGCACGTCCGTATTCTTCGATCTGCTTGCGATTTGTGGCAGCTATGTTTTGCGGTAAAATAAAAAAAGAAGCATTATAATGCATAACGCGAACAAACTGTTCAACCTGTGGAAGCACCAGATAGCTCTTCGAAGGAGAAAAAAAAAGGGGGGGGGGATCGTGTTAAAAGGAGCAAATGGAGCGCGTCTTCGACCTCTCAAGTAGAGAAATGCTTTCAAAACCATCATCCTTGCTTCACGACGTGGGAGCGCCTTCGGAAGCCTCGTATGCACGTGGCACTCGGGTGATGATACTCCTGCGTTTTTAGCCAGCATTCGCTGAAGCATTTGCAGCTTCTAAAAGGTACGTGCCATAAGGTTTTTCGGAAATATATCGCCCATCGAAGGTGAGCATTCATTATTTGTTTATGCCCGCATTTCCAGGGGGAAAAAAGGTAATGAAAAAAAAAGCCGTCCACAAAACCTCAGAGGAAAGCCTAGGTTCCCGTCTTACGAATCTAGAGAATCGCATACAACTGGTTGGCAGATCACAAGACGCTTTTACCGGGTATTTATTTGCCTAAAAGCTTACACAACTGTGTTCGCGATGTGGTGAGATTTCGGAGCAAAGTTCTCTATGCAAATGTTTTGAGTTGGCCTTCTGCCCTGCGGCGGAGATGGAAAGATGAGTTCTAGCAATGTTTTTGTGACGACCGGCTTTAGTTATTCTAAAAGGTCGCACGTGATTCTTCAATTTTCTGGAGTAAGTGCTAAACAAAGAGGTCACTTGGATGGTTGTTTCAAAAAAAGGTTTTGTATGCCTCACAACCGCAACTGACGATATTCGCTTTTATGTGAAGAGCACTCAGTATATGTTGGAGAGTACTTGTAAATGTTGAACGGTAACTTAACGAAACTTGATATATTCTAAGTGTTCGTCATTTTCTTTCGAGTAAGACTAACGTTCTATGCTAAAATATAAGCTACAAAAACAAAACATGTTTACAAGACAAGCGTTTGAGGCAATATTACCATGATTTTTTTTCTCCTTTAAAAAAAAGTACAGAGAAATCCTTACGTACATCGTGCTCTTCTAAGGGCATGTCTCCTTGGTAACCGCAGCAACCACACAAAGCATGCTTCCGTTCCCTCCGTTTTACTTCATCGAGATGTTCATTTATTTTCTTCTATTCTCTGATGTTCATTTATTTTCTTCTCTTCTCTGATTGACTGCATAAGAGAGTAGTAATAAATAATACGATGATCGTGGTAAGAGTCGTCTTTGTACGCTGTTCATTTCAAACCATTTCTATGTCCATGCACAGGTAAGATAAATTTTCTAAGCTCGACCGCAACGTGATCTTGTATCTGCAAGGTCAGTCTAATGCGACAGCCCATTACCTCTCTCCGCTTTTCCTCGTTTCCTTCACAATAATTACTCAAGTACACTTACTCATTCTGAATTTTGGGACTAAGCAGTCCCAACTAGAGCATATGCGGCGTAAAAGAAACCATAAGACTTATTCAGCCTGACTGTCTCCCACAGGACGATGAGAAGCTAGTCAAATGGGGAGCCCGGAGTTGTTAATATGTGGGCCATTCTACAAAACGGAAGACTTTTGGACTATGGCATCTTGTGTCTACAATGCACGAGGTTACGAATCGCGTTGATTTGCTTTCTGAGACTTGGTAACTTGTGTGAACGCTTGAGGCGGACTGAACAATGAACGCTTCTTTGTTCGAGTGTGCTGGTAGGTACAATCTTCTCTTTCTCATCATCATCGTCATTATCACTCAGCCTCCTGTTTCGTATCCCAAGTTCAGGGTAACACAATGATATTAGCCTAGTTAGCCCCCCCCCCCCCCCTTCTGTCTTTTCATTATCTTTCTGTCTCTTTGTCACTATCTTATCAAGGGTCGATTCCAGTACCTTGTGATGTGTACAGTGGCGCACTGGCTCTGGACGATCACCAAATATCAGAACGAAAAGTTCTAAAGCAGTCATGTTAAAGAACCTTCACAGAGAAGGCCTTATTCACGTTACTAAGGTTCACGATCATCAGTACAGGCCATCATGACATACGTTACGAGCATACCACCAATGTTCAGTGCGTGTGGTTACTTCCTTAATGTTTGTCTCACTCCTTCGCTCTTTATGCTTGTCCCTCCTAGAACTATCTTCTCTTTATTCTTGCACCCCCATCTTCTCCCTCAACTTAACCTCGGCTCTGCATTTCTGTTCATTCTTCGTCGTTGGCCAGTAGGCTTTCCGCATAATCACGGACAAAGCTCGGACACATAGGTAATGAAACAGGAAGGAAAAGAACAGAAGATCACTTAAATATACAGTCGCCTGTATTTACCAGTAATAGGACACACGCAATTATTTCAAAACAACAGTTTCCCGTCAACACAATGCGCATACCATTCTCTTTTCTTTCATGTCCACTTGCCGCGTCGCTTCATTATTTTTTTTCTTTCCACGTCATCGCGTGACGTTCGAGTAGCGCTGACATCCGAGTCGAGCGACGCACTCATTTGCCTGCAAGCGTAATAAAAACGTCTGAAGGCTGCTGTTTCGTGCGAGACAACGTGATTTTCACGCAGAGTGACACATGAGCTGACAGCGTGCCTGGTTAATTTGGACGTTCCCCAACGTGCACCTCTTCATTCGCACCGAGCGAGTTATCAGGTTACTTAAATGGCCCAAGCGGCTTCAATTCTGCTAACAGAATCAGTTTTGTTTGGGCGCTCATACAACCGGCTCTGGTAATCCGAAGAGCGCGCAACTAATCGGCTCACCTTTCTCGCTCATTTGTTGCTCTTTCGGCACGGGCTTGTTGTTGGCTGCGCCTAAGCTGTCGTCTTCGTTTTAATGTCGGCAGGAGGGTATTTCTCTACTCATTGGTCCGATAAGCCTTGTTCGTCACGAAGTTGTATACTACCGCTTTATTTGCTTTAGAAACTTCTTCAAAGGGGACTTTCGTATAATATGATGATGTTTATCTATCTTAAAGCAATTACATGTCCACCTATCTTGTTCACACAGTGGCGCTCACAATACTTTTTTTTTACAAAAACTGGCCAGTGTGCATTCTTTCAAACGTAGCCTTAAGACTTATTTTGTCTGAGCATGAATTGCTTGCTGTTTTCGTAGAAATCAATTTTGAACAAGAATTTGAATCGTTAAGTTTGAGAAAACTGACGATTTAGAAGGCGAGCGGCATACTAAAAATAAAGAATGAAGAGGAGATTAAGATGACAGACTTTGTTCACCTAAAGCTATACATTAGGTTGATGCATGCTTTTGAATATTTTTTACATAGCGTAAGTTTTTCAGAAATGTGCATAAAACATACATCGTTCACTTGCGCGACTGTACTCTTTCACAACTACTTCCGCCTCACCTGCTTGTTAGGGTGCTTTTTTGCAAAACATTACTGCCTAGCAGACAAAGCACGCTTTACAGGAGAGAAAAAATCGCTCGGCAGCAATTACCTCCAGCCACAATGCAGCCTGGCCAAGTTGAACTTTACTCTCAGATTGACTATAAAGTTATCGTTTGTCTGCAGAAAACAAAAAAAAACATCGTCCAAGTTAAAAAAAATGTTGAAGTGAGCCACACAATTAGCATGGATTAGTATGAATCACTCTAGGACTGTTGCATCGGAAGTCTTATCCTGGAATTGTGGAATTCGATATTGTTAAACGCCAAAGAAATGAATACTAACATGCATTTTCTATATTTAAAAAACAGCGCTACTTTTTCTTTACACGAAACTTAACATTAGAACCACAGATAACAGAGTAGCTGTGTTATGTTTTGCGTTATGGTAAGGAGAATACCGATTGATTACTTGATAAAAATGACTACACTATGTCTATTTTTGTGCATAACTGAAGTATCAGCAAACTTTATTTTGAATGGTGGTCCCTTATTTCACATACACAAGTATCTTCATTGTTCGCACCATTATATTACAATCAACGCAAGGTGGGTCATTCACGTCTGGCGCACTTCACATAAACGACAATCAAAGTATGGTCTCTACAAACATCATCGTACTGTTTTTTTTATCCCGCCAGGGCCTTACGGTGAATAATAAAATAACGGCTGCGATGGAAAGATAGCATTGTTTGGAAATGTTACTATGGTATCACAAACGTTCGCAGGGTTCCCTTAAAGAGAGAGGGAAACCCTTCTCTCCCCCTCTATTGGCTTAAAAGGAGGGGAGGCTGTCCTTTTATGCGCATGCCCATATGCCTATGTATGGTATCACGAAAGGATTGTTGCCCTTGAAAAACGGGAGGTAAGTTATATACCCACCGTGAATATCGGAAAAAGGAAGCGGTATATAATAAATAATGTGCACCATCATAACGGTGCCAGTCCTGGTGGACTGGCTTCGCCAAGATAGCGGCTTCACTACTCAGCTGGCGGTGACATTTCAGTCCTATGTATTTAAATATGCCGCAAGCTGCAGTAACCTTATTTTTGTTTACTTTACGCACCATTCGGTATTTGAGCAGCTAGCTCTAGATCTGCTGCTCTGGTTATACAAAGCAAAGAGAAGTGTGGCAGTTTGTTGGGAGAAAACTAAACTTAGTGTGTTTATCTGTTCTCTTCATGTTACTATGTGAATGAACTTACATTAATTCTGCCTAGCTGTTCTTAATGCATTAATTTTTTTCATTCAAGTACTTCTTACTTTCGTGAAAAGGAGTAGCCGAAGTTTTACACTACAATAGCGCTAACATCTCCTAATTATTATTATTATTATTATTATTATTATTATTATTATTATTATTATTATTATGCCTTCATCACTTCTGAATTGTCGAAGCTACACGTAGTCTGCCTTGTATATATACTCAATTCACCAGCACATGCTGATCACACTCTGTCCGGTATGTTACCAGTTGTTCATTTGCAGCGGAATAACACTTGCGTGGCGGGATTCATCAAAAAGTTTAGTGGTAGCATACACATGCTATATGAAAAGCAGTTCCAGTAGTTTCCAACCAGCGGGCATCGGTCCTCCGATAATATTGCGATGAGTCCCGCAAATATATTTCGCTTCAGTGATAATTGTGATCTGCACAATACATCATGACTCATCATGAATTGCGTGCAATGCAGCATTAGCAACACACAGCTATGATTGTGAAGCCTGTGTGAAAAACATAGATCCGCCATAAAGTTCAAACAGGTCTCGAACACGGGGGGAGAGGGGAGAGGGGGTCGTGAGTGTTCTTGTCATCTTGAAAGTTGTAAATATAATTTTTCAGAGCTGATTGTTTTTAGCATGCATAACTCGGAACACTACGCACTTTCTTGTCTACTGAAAAAAAAAGAACCTACACCAGGCATATTTCGCTTGTGTTGGTAAATTATGGTGAACAATCTCGATAAATCGTACATCATTCCACACAATTGCTTTTATTTTTACATAAAGTAACTGTTGATAGAGTGTGTGGATTTTTTAAACTTTCTGAATACTTTCACTGAAGAAGTACAGGTTACTCGAACTATAATAATTCATAATTTACTTGGGATAAGTACATGGCGGAAATGGCGAATGCAGAACTTATTCCCTGATAAAGTTGTAATTTATCAAATAAAATCAATTAACAAAAGTAGCTGGCGTTTTTTGACTCTGTAACTCTACGCACTCAGAAACAATTTTTCTCGGTGGAAGTCAAGAATTCCATCACAATGTAAATGCGAGCAATAGAAACCAAATATTTGTGTCTTGTAAGGATAATACCATATTTGTTGTGTTGGAAAACTTTTTTTGCGTCCAAAGTCCGAATGTGCTTGCTTTGCTCGGAATATAGCATTCTACACTGGTTTTAGTTGCGCAGTCTAACTCACTTAGTCAAAATAACTTACCGCAGTCTACGTAGACGATGCAAGGCTCAGGCTTAGAAGTGCCATTGGATTAGTTTTCAAGAGGTGCTTAGTACCTTAAATTGCATCAGCTTTTCTCCTAGTCTTTCTGCAAATGGATTTGATCGTTTAACGTCCAACATGCATAGCTCTCTGCCATGTTAAGGCCTTTTCATTACTACAACTCTGGTAAGCCACAGTTCTCGGAAGAAATGAGGCTTGAGAAGCCTTCCTACTGGTTGGACAATAGTAAATCTGGAGTTACGTAAGCACAGTGAAAGCACAGGCAAACCTATTAAGCACTATAAGGAATGAGTGCCATTTAATAAATCCCATGATTGCGTTCCCTTTCCGTGGATTATAGACCCACTAACTGGCTCGTTAAGAGATTATACAACATAAAAACGTGGAACACCAGAACTTAATGTGAGACGTGTTCTCCTATACTAAACTTGGCGCCAGCCCGAGTTCATTATGGGCTAGTTCCTGTGAAACCACCGCTTTTGCTTTCGACGTCCATTATCTTAATCCGGTTCTTGCATAAGTTTCAAATCCCATGACCACAACTATCGAGTGGACTGATTGTGTACTCTATTTGCCTTCAACATGAGGTATTTTTTCCTTATACTACTAAGGAATAAAATGCAGTATTCAGGCATGCCTTTTTCGAGCTTTTTGCGCAAGTTGAAAGCAGCTACACTGAATTTTCAGAGAATGTTGCCTAAGCCATTATGATGCCGCAAAAGCTAGTATTAAAATTGTGAAGCCTCATCAGTGATCACCATGCACCAAGTAAATAAAATAGATATCGATGGAAACTGGCAGAAGATGGAGAAGCAGGTTAACATGGTTTTCCTTGATATGTTATACTGCGTATCGCAGGGGGAAGGAAGGGGAGAAAAAATTGGCCCCGTGTCTGCATGTTTCATTGCAAATGTCGTCGAAAGACGATAGTATTGCGTGTGGATAGAGTGAACAAAACGTTTATTTGATGTTCTCCGCGAGAAAATCATTGAATTGTATTCTGGAAGCGTTGCATTAGAGAGTCTCGATTCGAGCAGCGAAGGCGAACTAGCGTATCGAGGCCCGTTAGGCACAAGCGCCATCTGGCAGTTATCTTCGAAAACGAAGGAAGGCGTGCGCGCCCACGGAGAAAGATGCGCGCCTGTCTCGGAGGCGATAAGGTGTACAACGTAAAGCGACGGGCAGGTACGTCTTAGCAAAACGTTGGAAACACTTGCCTTTTTGAGCATAGCGTTTCACTGTCTGCGCAGCGTGATAAACCCTATGGTCCTTAGAATTACTTATGTGTACCTTCTCTAGTGTAAAGCCAGACATAGAAAATATTGACGATCGCACAAGTACAAACGCTGAAACATGAGCACTATTGGTGGGCACTGCGGACGGGGTTGGCCATTTGACGTATCGTTGGGTGCCGTTTGAGGTACCGTTAAGGGCGGACGGACGGACGGACGGACGGACGGACGGACGGACAGACAGACAGACAGACGGACGGACAGACGGACGGACGGACATGTTTGCGTCGAAGGTGCTCAAGAAAGACTATCGCCTTTAAAAAAATAAAAAACATTAAGGAGGAAATAGAGAACTACTGAGAGGCGCACACAGATGTCAGCGTTGGCCACTTATACCTGGAGACACACAACAAAGAAATATTTGAGTCTGGTTCCTCGGCGATTGCCTTAAAGTAGACATGTCTTCTACATGGTAAATGAGCTTTGCAAGGACTGGTTCCAAAGAATTTAGACCTTGCAGTGCGCGTAGAGCTGATGGAGTTGTCATTGTTGCAGAGAGTGCGCATCGTGCTTACGAGATATGCTAACACGGCAAGGATATCTAGGTATGCGTCTTGGTAATCACCTGTAGATAATGATATTTTATTGCTGTGCATTCTGAAGGCTTCGCGGATGTCACGCGGGGGGGGGGGGGGTCAGTTTAGAATGAGGGCCACGTGACAAGCGCCACCGCTTTCAACACCGTCTGTGTCTTTAAGGCTCTCCGACTGTGACGAGCTTGGGATAGCGGTGGCGGTGGTAGCTGTTATGCGAGGTCCGATGGTCTGTCGAAGTAGAAGACCGCTGTAAATGTCCGGATCGTACAGCCGTTGCCCAGTTTTCATAAAAGTGTCATTGTCTAAATTTACAGAGCATGATGAACGAAGCTCTCTCAGTGCTTTCACACCAACCACATCAAACACTTCATCCGCAACAATAATGTTCAGGAAACCATTGTGCTTTGCTGAAAACTGTTCACTGAAGTTTTTAAGACCTGTGTCAATTACGAAAGCGGCATTACTGTAATATTCATTTACATGAATGACCCTGGAATGACACTCAAATGTACTTTCTAGTTGATTCATTAGATAAATATTTTAAGGATTGTCAGAATATACTTCCTTTTTTTTTTCGTTGTGTCTTTGTTTCATTCTCTAAGATTTTCCTTTCTCCAGCATATGGTATCAAGCCGGCCTAGGAATAGATAACATCCACGTTTTTTCATCTTTTCCTTTCTTGTTGCTTTTCCCAGATTCATTTCAAGAGTAGTATTCACGAGACAAACGCAGGTAATTGATTGGCTGAGCAAGAGGCAATTAATTTTTATGAGTAAAAAAGGATTCATCAAACAATAAAAAAAACAATCTCAAATTTTTTTCTGTTTTGTCATTCGAACTCTGTAATGATACATTACCAGACTTAGGCTGACGCAGGTTTGTATAGAAAAAAAATTTTTGGCACATTAAAGTTCAGATTGATCAGCTAGATACGACTCGTGAAGGCTATCCGCCATGTCGCAAGTGCACAGCCCTTCCTTGGAATGTTAATCAAACAATTAATTTTCAGACAATAAATTCAATGAAGAAGTTGTCGGGGATATACCATTGATCATTGACCAGTTGTACTATCCTTCAAAATTTTGAAACCAAACAGGCAGAGAAACTGCGTCCATGTTGTTTTGGTAATGACTTGGTAGGAAAAGACTCACCTGGTACTTCCGAAAGTAATTTCGGGCTCTCTTTGTGAAAAGATTGCTTTTCACTCGTTCACAGCCAAATTGTGTTGGACCAGAAGATCAAGGAAGCTGGATTTAGGTGCGCTTGTTTACCCTACAACGTCTTCGGTAAGCGAAGCCAGGTCGCATGAAGCACTGCACACGTTTCCCTGTGTACAGAGAAGCGTAGAAAGAGGGCGCTAGAAGAAAAAAAAGGAGATTCCGCTGTACGATGCGCATTGGACATTCATGATTCAAGGCCCTCGACAGGCACTCGACCAGTGCCTAATACAGAAGTGCTCTTTCAGCCAATGCACAGTCGTCTGTGGCGGGCGAATGGGTGAGCGAATTCGTCGTTCGCGCGATCTAATCTCGAGCAAAAGAAGGGGGGAAAGGCAGGATTTTGATGTGATCCCTTGACCAAACACGGGGTGCCCAGGAATCCATTAGAGCATACGCTACCAGATTGGGCTAGGCTGGACCTGCATTAGTATACGCAGTTCTCCATACTCACGATGTACGCGTGTGCGTAACTGTTTGCTTAACCCCCAAGCGGCCAGTGTCGATGCGAGCCGGACGGGGCTTACGCGCAAATGCTAAGACTGCCCGTCTCCCTGCACAGTGTCGTGGTAGCAATGCGTAAGCCCCTGTTTGTTTCACTAGCTCCCCAGTGACGTTTGCTGCCGTCCCATTGCTGAAGGGAGACAGTGTCCGCGAGTTATTTGCTCGTTGTGGCTTGGCTGTGTGTGATCTTGTCCTTCGGCGCACGATGGAAGTGGTGACTGACCGTTGGCAGTAGTTTAGTGATAACACGTTCGTCACTGTGCCAGCTAGATAGTGTCAAAACTTACCTATTTTTGTTCCAAAAATAAAAACAACAACAACAACAAACAAAGTAAGGGGTGGAAAACGATAGCAGATTGTCATGTATTAACAGCTGAAAGAACAGGGTGGATGAAAACGACGAAAAGTGAAGGTACTTCTAGAAATTCAGCATTGTAAAACGTTGGGCGTGAATACAGGATTAAGAGTGTCCGTAATTAGATAACAACATCGCTATTGATCAACATTAAGGTCGCACAATGGCAGAAAGGGGACACCTAAATGAATATGTGTGGTCCTATTAATGGTAATTACTCTCTCACTAACACTCAAGTTAGCACGCTGACGCAACTTATTTTTGTATGGTACCACAGTGAAGCTGAGCGGAGTGGTGGCAGCACGTCCAAATATTATGTCGCAGTGCAAGCTTAAAAATGTCCTCTTTTTTTGTCTCCTACAAAGCATTCGTGCTTGTCTAAATAGTGTGAAAATAACTTATTTTATGTAAATTAGGCTAAAAAGCTCTTTACACACTTCTTTAGTCACCAACCTTCTGCCTTTCAGCAACATGTTTTAAAATCATCGCAAGCATTCGTTTCATTGGATCTCAGAAAGAGCTCTGTTAGGTGACCCTTACTTTCTAGGTGCTACAGTTTAGGTTTACCACCTGCCCAAATAGAAAGAAAAAGAGGCGAAAGCAACTTGCCAAGTGTAAATACGAAGCAGCGAGAACCAAAACGTTAGTCAAGAGGCCAGCTTGAAAAACAGCCACAAAAGATTTCTTTCTTTCTTTCTTTCTTTCTTTCTTTCTTTCTTTCTTTCTTTCTTTCTTTCTTTCTTTCTTTCTTTCTTTCTTTCTTTCTTTCTTTCTTTCTTTCTTTCTTTCTTTCTTTCTTTCTTTCTTTCCTTCTTTCTTTCTTTCTTTAAAGGAAAAGAGGGTAAATGGGGATTGGCATGGAACAAATTTGATTACTGTACTGCACCACTGGACAAATAGCTTCGAAATCGACTTCACGTATTAAGTTTTGTCGAGGCATTCTATGATTACAAGGCTTAGCTCACGAGCACTACATTTTTGTTTTAATTCTTCGCAAAAGCACAGTGATATACTGATGATTCTCCACGCTACAACCAATAACTTGCCCATTACACTACGCAGAACGTCCTATTCTACGATATTGTCTGACATTTTACTGCATATGTTGGATAGTTTGTACGTAGCTGGGTAATTTTGTTCTTACTCATTCCATACTTGCCCAAATTACATGTTTTGTTTTCAGTTTTCTACGGAGTCACTAAGATACCTTCACTTTATCTCGTCTGTGCGTCCAAGCTCAGTACGCTATCCTACAAATTGTTTGTAGTTGTACTCATAAATGAGTACTTGCGTGTGGCAACGACAAATATCATTGTTCGTATACTATTATAAGTTTGGCGTATGCTCTGTGCAAGGGTAGCGGTGTATGTGAAAGCTTGCCGGAATATGTTGTCTACCCTACATACCTTTGTGTAATAACGTTGATTGCTCTGTTTTTATATGAAATGTTTGCTGTGACGCAACACATTACAAAACGACCTTTACTATAATTTTGCAAGTATAAGTTGGTTACTCATGAGTAGTTAACACAGCATGAATGGATGGTCAAGATGCGTGTGTTTCCTCTCACCTCGGTTGCGAACGAGTGAACTTGCCATGCAGGACTTTCGCTTAGATAGAAGCTTCAATCATGTTACCTAAAGTATTGTGAGATGAAAAAAAAATAAATTGCCTAAAAAAGACATATTCTATTTATGTGTACAGAAAAAAGAAAAAAAAGTTTAATTTGTGTGAAACGGGCATGCGAAATTTCTAATTCCCTTCAAAACCTTTTCTAGAAAAATATTGGCATTTTGAATTTGAGTTTCTGTCCAAATATAGTAATATAGAGCGTGATACAGTTGATGCCCAAAAGAAGCGTTGGCGTTCTTAGGAGCCAGACAGGGGTTCTTTTCATGTTCACCATGTCTGGGTAGAGGACCGAGCCAATGTGTACGTCGGCGGAGAAGCTCACGGACGTCTATGAGGTCAACCCCATTTAGTTTCACTACCCAAACAAAGTTTTATTTTAATAATTTGTTAGGTTTTACGTGCCGAAACTACATAACGGTTATGAGAGACGTCGAAGCTTCATCTTTTTTTACCAACCCATGATATTACAACAACGTACATTTTCTTGGTGAAAGGCAGCTAGCTTTCACGCTAGCGTTAACCGCTGTGCGCAGGCGCACAGTGCTCGGCCGTTGTTTCTTTTCTTGATGACGCTCTAAGAGGGCATCACGCCGACGACCCGTCCCCGCCAGCGTGCGCAGTCATTCGAGACGATGACAATGGCGTCCTCCCTAGACGGCGCGTCGCTACGTTTGGCCAGTAACTCTCCGCCTTAATAAGAAGATGCAGTGTATTGAAAGTGGCGAACAATGTTTAAGCATCCACTCCCGTTCATGAAGAAAAGCAGCATTAATTACAAACATTGTTTATAGTGCTTTATGGTTAGTGCGCTGTAACTTTACGCATGCGCAAAGCTTCTTGTTGTTGCTCTTGTGGCATTCATGAGGCAACTCGCGCTTTGTCTCGGAGCCCTAAGGAGTCGCGCAGTGTGGAAGTTTAATTAGCACAGGAACCTGGAGGAGCAAACACACTTGACGTGTAGTGCGGACATGTTAGTAGTAACTCTGGTGGTCTTATCGGATCAATCAGACAGCGTCAATTCCCCGCTATTCATTCTACGTTATTGTCTGACATTTTACTGCATATTTTGGATAGTTTGTGCGTAGTTGGGTAATTTTGTTCTTATTCATTCCATTCTTGCCCAAAATACATGTTCTGTTGTTAGTTTCCTATGGAGTCACTAAGATACCTTCACTTTATCTCGTCTGTGCATCCAAACTCAGTACGCTCTCCTACAAATTGCTTGTAGTTGTACTCATATGTCATTCATTAGGCTACTCGCGCTTTGTCTCGGAGTCCTAAGGAGTCGCGCAGTGTGGAAGTTTAATTAGCCGAGGAACATGGAGGAGCAAACACACCTGACGTGTAGTGCGGACATGTTAGTAGTAACTCTGGTGGTCTTATCGGATCAATCAGACAGCGTCAATTCCCCGCTATTCATTCTACGTTATTGTCTGACATTTTACTGCATATTTTGGATAGTTTGTGCGTAGTTGGGTAATTTTGTTCTTATTCATTCCATTCTTGCCCAAAATACATGTTCTGTTGTTAGTTTCCTATGGAGTCACTAAGATACCTTCACTTTATCTCGTCTGTGCATCCAAACTCAGTACGCTCTCCTACAAATTGCTTGTAGTTGTACTCATATGTCATTCATTAGGCTACTCGCGCTTTGTCTCGGAGTCCTAAGGAGTCGCGCAGTGTGGAAGTTTAATTAGCCGAGGAACATGGAGGAGCAAACACACCTGACGTGTAGTGCGGACATGTTTGTAGTAACTCTGGTGGTCTTATCGGATCAATCAGACAGCGTCCATTACCCACTATTCATTCTACGTTATTGTCTGACATTTTACTGCATATGTTGGATAGTTTGTGCGTAGTTGGGTAATTTTGTTCTTATTCATTCCATTCTTGCCCAAAATACATGTTCTGTTGTAAGTTTCCCTACGGAGTCACTAAGATACCTTCACTTTATCTCGTGCAGACATGTTTGTAGTAACTCTGGTGGTCTTATTGGATCAATCAGACAATGTCAATTACCCACTATTCATTTTGTTTAATGCAAGTGACTTAATTACTAGTCTCATTAAAACGCGGAAATCGACTGTCGGTGGCGTCGGCGTATAGTGGTATCGAGAACGAGAGATGCGAGAAATCATCGTCACGTGATGACGTCACCCTACGACTATATCTCGGCGTCACAGAGCAGAACAAAATTGAGGTTACAATGACGTCACTGTGACGACACTTGGCGTAATGCCACGTGGTGATGTCTCCTCAAGTAATCGTTCCTTATTGTTCAAAGGTGGGACGATCACAGAGGCAAAGCTAAACCAGGTGAGGTGCCTCTGATACCGGAGCCAGTGCAGAACCACTTTAGGTCTCGAAAGCTTTGTGGCGGTGACGAGGCAAGATTAGTAAATCGACCGAGAAGAAAAATAAGATGTCTTTTTTCTTCGAGTCGTCTAAAATTAATGTGTGAGGGACACCATGAGCGTTTTTTTTTTTCTGGAGATGACATAGTGAAAAATGTACTCCTGGATTGACAGTGGAATTGTCTATTACTAGAGGGAAAAAAACAAAACAGGACTTCCTTTGCACAGACTTTCGGCTTCCGAAGCTTCTGAGATCTACAGGATGCGACTACGAGGCCTGCAACGATTTACGATAGCACAGAATCGTTTGCGTGGTTTAGCATTGGGCGCTTCTCTTTACACCTTAATCTATTCAAATACCCCATTGTTCAGCGTGATGCAGTTGCACGGCCTATAGTTGCACAGGCCTATTGGATAAACCTAAAATCTCCCGCTCCACTCAATCAGTTTGTTTGCTTGTTTTCACGTGTGGATACTTCACTCGGCTATTTTGTTTTGTAATGCTCTGTAGCTGATTTGCTTTGAAGCCGTTGAGGTTTGAATTCATCCGGCTGCTCCATTTCATTCCATCCTGGAATAAAATGCTGGATGGAGCAGCGAACTGGGTTATATAATTTTGGTTGACCTCCCTGCGTTTTCCTAATTTTTATCTCTCTTTTTTTCTCTCATGCTAATCTACCTGAATACTTTCACAGCCTAATCTCTATCTCTTTCTCTCTATATATAGGTGAGTGGAACGGGTAACAGAAAGCCGACACGTGACGTCATTCCTCTTACAGTACGCTTTGCATTTCATCGTTTTAGCGAGATAGAATACTGTTACGCCTGTGCACGTTCCCCTCCGGCGGCGCCAGTGCCTGCTCGCCTCAAGGGCGATGCGGGAAGGTGTCGGCGGTATGGCGGCGGTGGCGTCCGGTGAAGCGGCCGCAGCACAGTGGCCGCTGCTCCCTTTGGCTCCTCGCTCTCCAGCGTCCGTCTCGAAGCGCTCCTGCTGTTCACGCCCTCGCCGCCGGCCGAGTGCGTGCGTCCGCAGCGCGGCGCCAGAGGTGAATCTCTCTCTGCGGGATGCATTAACATCCTTCAGGGCTACTAAATCAGGATAAATGATGACGCGCCGCACGCGCGCACCGCGAGCAGCCTCCGGCGCAGTCACTCTATCAACGCGGTCTCCCCGCTCGCCCACTGCTTGCGCCAGACCTCACGCAATGCCACCCTCTCTCTCAACCTCAGCGTTCGTTCCCTTTCGAACGCTCACTCTCACCCTTCTCTCGATCGTTCCTACACTCTTTCAGTCTCCCTCAATTTCTTTACCCTTCCTAAGTTTCTTTTGTGGGAGGCTCTGCTTTTACCCAAGAAACCTCGCGTAGATCTCTTTTTATTTTTTTTATCTTGTCGCTGTAGAGACGTGGTGGTCGTATCAATTTTCCCTGGCTTTCGCTTCGTAAGCTTTGAAGAAGTAGTGCGCTTGCTTTCTATGTTACTACCCTCGTTCGTGTTCTGCATTCCCGCGTGTACTCATATTGTTTTTAAGCATGTCGGAAGAACCTATATATACACATATGCGGGGCGTGAGAAGTTCCATTTTTTTTTTCTGGGAAACTGGTCACCGTGAGAACATTGTAAGTCTATTTCTTTTTCGCCACACTGAATGGCTCCGTTACCGCTCCGCACACGTGTAAGACGAGACTGGAATTTCTCTCTGCGCCACCCGAGCGGCGCATTCAGGTTCGGTTTATAAACAAAAGACCGCAACTGCGATGTTTGCTTCTTGGCTTTTGTATCCATAAATGTGGAAGTGTTTCGCGAGGAAAACATTTCCGGAACTGCCTCTGCACTCATTTGTCCTCTTTCCTCTCGGACCACTGTTGCTTGTTTCATAAGTTCGCGTCGTTGGTTATGATTTTACCTATGGTAATATTATACATGCATCTATATCTGATTCCGACATTTTAGATATAATGCGACGGCTCCTATGATTCAGTTGAACAATGCAATTTCAAAAAAAAACGTTTCTCTTTCAGAGTTATCTTGTAAAAATTCAGTTCAAAATGTTCACATAAAAAAAGAGGAATACGTATCAGCAACCCGAACTTTGTCTACTTCTATGTTAGTTTTCGTGATCCAGCAATGTGTTTCGGACGTCACGCACAGGCCTTCTAATCCTTGTGTCTTTGCGATATGAGATCTGTGTGCACTGCAATACAAGAAAGAAAGTTTAGAGTAAGCCGAGAAATCACTTCAAAAAATATATTTTAGGCTAAAAAAAATCTGAGTGGAGTGCACACTGCTACGTATCGACAAGTGCAACAAACGATCTCCCGAGATGATCTGCATCGCTGGTGCAGCCGGAGCAAAACGTTTTCATACTCAAAACGCGCGCGAATAAAAGGCAAAATGACCCACTAAATTACCCAGGAGAGGGTAAAAGCTATATACGTATAAAAAAAGTGACGTGGGAAGTTAGGGGGACCAAATAACGAATAAGTAAGTGGAGCGGGAAACTTCCGATTGGAGGCTCGCTTTTTCATTTCTTTCTTTTTCTTTCACATCTTTCAGCGCTCTTGGACACAGTGTGAACGCAGGCTGGAAATCAAAAATAAACCATAAAAACGCCGTGCCATGTCGGTTGCAGAATTGCACGAGTGGGAGTCGTTGGACGTTCCGTTTCCCCGTCGCAAACGCAAGAGACGTGGCTGTCGTCCACGTTCGCGCAGAGCGCGGCAAAACTAAGCGTGGGAAGAAAAAAAAAAGCTATACGACTGTGATTCAAGAGGGGTCCAGTTGGTTTTGGGGTATGTTTTTGACACTTCCTGTTATTTTTTTTCTAGATTTGTTTGATACGGTCAAGCGGGGAAGGCGAATTTCTGTGTAGGCCGATAGCATTTATAAGCAGGGCTACTTTCAGCGTGCTTGGGAAAGCCGGTACAGAAGAGCAGGGGTGTGATCTGTAGACTTGCCCATACACTAGTAGCAGCCCCATAACCACCGTTAACAACACTGACAAGAAAGTGAGCAGAGCATGAGAGAAAATTACAAAAATGATCGGAATGGCACACCCTTGCAATACACAAACAAGGTCCGCCGGGAAGCTGATGTCAACGAATGAAAATAAAACACAAATAAGAATCCAAGCTCCGTCTTGACAAAAAAAAAAAAGGAAGGGGGGGTGGAATTCACATAAATACGATAAGGCGCAAAGAAAATTGGGATATTACGATATATGTCACGAAACTGAAGAACGTTCGGCAGAAAGAAAGAAAAAAAAAGTATAATGGGAACGAATAAGTGGCAGTGCAAAAAAATGTAGTATTAATAAAAGCGGCAACTAAAGCGGGCCGCCAGAGCGAGCCAGCTGCGGGTGGCAGGGACCCGCCATGAAGCCCGGGCCCTTATAACTTTGCTTTGATTGGCTGCGCTTCCCAAACGGCAGGTTGGGCGTTGGGGGGCGAAGGATGGGCACGCCGAGCGCCCGAGGCAAACGGGACTGCAGCGACTCCAATCCGCTTATGCCTACCTGCTTTCCTCGGGGAGTACCGGCGGCGAAGAGCGGTAAAGCCGCTGGCGTGGCGCAGGTAATAAGAAAATAGGAGGCAACAAGCGTGTGCCACGGGCGAGGAAGTCTGGGAATAACAACAACAAAAAAAATACTTCAGGAATAAAAAAAAAAGGAAGCGTGCAACGGTGACAGAGGCGTATGCGGTGGGGCCTGCGGAGAAACGTTGTCTATTCTAGCATAAAGTGAAGCTTTTGATGGAACGCTTAAGTGGAAGAATAAGGGAGCTAGAAAAAAAAATTAAAAGCAACGTAATATGGGGAAACAGAGTACGCGATCTCTGCTAAGCATCCACTGATGCGAGACGATGCGGCTTGCACGTGGCTCGACATTCATATTTAAAAGCCGCTTTGCGAGGATTCGCGCAAACAGAGTTGGAGTTGCTGCTGCCTCTAGCTGCAGGGCAAAAAATAAATAAAATAAAACAATAGCATCGAGCACGGTTACGCTGCATGCGATAAGGCCAAGTCATGCCAGAGTGGTGCTGTGGCCCGTCAGTCTTTTCTTGCCAGTAAAGCTGTGGCCGCGCAAAACAGAACTTGTGACAGAAGTCTGAGTCTGTGTTCTTGCCTTTAGTGCCTCCCGCCGTCTTTCGCGGGCCTCGCGTCTAGGGGAGACGTGATTTAGCTTGTTTACCGCGCCAATGGCGAAAGAGGCGACGCCCCTTGCGCTGAGAATGGAGGCTCTGGTTGGAAGTAGTTCCATGCTCTCTGAGCCTGGGTGACGGGGCCCTGCAGAAAGCTGAGTTGTTGCGCTGGACTTGGTGTGCTGAATAAGGTCGCAACTTTTCCGTTTTACTACGCGTCTGGCATCTTTCACAAGTAAATTATTTATTGTTGTCTTTTCGCGTATTCTTTGGTTGGTACAAACGCCGTAGTGAGACAAAGCGGTCAATAAAGTATTGATCTACGATGTTTACCTTCAGTTCTTTAGCATAAATCAATAAAGCAAAATACATACCGAAATGTTAGCACATCAAATAGCAATCATTTTTATTACGCGCCCCAAGTAAAATAGTTCGTTTTTCGACACGTCCGTTTTTACGAATGTTTAGAATATATATGCGAAGTTCGGTTTTTCATTTCGAGGAAATGTAGTAGCCTGGTACAGAGCCATCTGTCATTTTCAACACACACACAAACGAAAATTATTTACAACATGTGGCCAATGTGTGATTAACAATAAGAATGTTAGTAAATTCAAAGAACTGTGTCTGTGTACCTACACCTGTACTTATGGCGACTATACGTGGCACACACACATCAATATATCTGAATGTGATGTATGTACATATTTCTATCGCCTTCTTGAAAAACCCAATCTCACATACCTGTATAAAGGAGCTCCTAAAGTAAAACGAAGCATACGGGCTGTGGCCAAGTTATGCAAAAGTGAATGACAGCGTGCTTCATCAGAGAAGTGGTTCTTTAATTTCATATAAAAATTTGACCGAAGGCTGTGCCATTATTTACACATAAAAATAAAGAACCACTTTTCTGATGGAATGTTTCGGCACTCTCTTTTGTGTAGCTCGGCCGCAGCTCGTTTGCTCCGTCTTACCTTTGAAGCACTTGTACACACCGCTACACAAAGTAATTGTAAAGCGCTGACGGCACATGTTGTATTTGAGCATCTGTTTTATAGGGTGTTTTACTCTTTATGTCAAGAGTTCTCAGTTCTGAGTGTAAACCATTCTTTCGAACACACTCGTATGTCCTGATGCATGAGTACCACCTCTAATACCACCCAGAAGTTTGTTAGCGTATGAAAGAACCACTGCATTTAAAGCACACCTAAAGGCTTCGCAAGTGCTGCACACATTTGAGCAAAGCAACTGAACCGATGGTTCCGCTCGAAAGGTAGTGGCGTCGTTCCAGGGAGTAGGCGTTTCACGTTCGGGTCGTAATCCGGGAGGAACTCGGGCGAAATCACAGATGAACGACGCTGCAGCCAGATGCCCGTTATCGAAGGCGGCAAGTATAATAGAAAGAAAGAAACGAAGTGAGGAAGCTGTACCTAAAATGACAACAACGCAAAACTGCCCAGATACCGCGATGCCATGAGCGTAAACACCACTAATAATGTCATCTAACCGGCGGCCGCGCGTAGGCGTATGATCTGAGACGTTGCCATACAAGGCGAAAGATACTTCTTCTGGGGCAAGTCTTTCGCGAGGACGACGTTGTTACTGGTGATGGTCTGTCTCTGTGCGGTGGCCAGTAGCATCGAGTCCGTTTCGTTTCCATGGGTTGTCAACGCACGGACATTGTATCCCGCAAACACACTGTGATACGATAAGGAAGGCTAAGCGTGTGATGTGAGGGAAGACAATTGATTGCACTGTTTTCCTATATAGCAAACCATGTCTGGTGCAGGTAGCTGACTGGTGCTTCCTCTTTTTAGACGCCCTGCTTTTGTTTTTACTCTTCTAACTTTTGAATCTTTCCCATCCTTTTTCCTTCAACAGGGTAGCGTACCGCTTATTCGGAACTGTTTAACAACACAGCCTTTCCTTCTTTTTTTTGTACGTTTTTATAAACAAGATTCGGTGCGAAATGCCGTTAGACGCCCCCACAGTGACTTGTAAAAGAAGCCAAAAATGCACTTCCGAGCACATAACTCATTGCGGGGGCTTTAAATCGCATGAGGAAACAACGGTGTGATTACAAGGCGTGCCATCGTGGAAAATACGGGATCTATTAATGATAAATATAGGTAGAGGGTGTTAGTTATATGCGCCCTCATCAAAATGTGGTATTCAGTACCCGGGAATCTAATACCCACGGCGGGTGCTTGCAAGCATATCTCCTGTATGCACCAAAGCTGCGGACTTGTCGTGCCCTATTGGTAAGTCCTTAATAGAATTGGTTACGCGTAACAGGTAAATCCTTCTTAAGTGCGCATATCTTTCGGATAGCATGTGTGGCTCACGCACACAGTCTATATTTCTGATCATTTAACACTGAGGAACACACTTCAGTTTAGAAGACCTCGTCATTTTCTCTCACCCGCCACCGTTCCGGTATTCGTTATTATTCCGTATAGCAGCCTTTTAAGGGAGAAGTGCTCAATCCTACGAGAACATACCATTTAATTTTATCAGTGTTTCGCTTTATTTTTTCTATGAAGCTTCGCTCCATTGTTTCCCTTACACATTGCGCACGGTTTTCATGAAATTCTCACAATGGCGTCATGTGAGAGCATAAACGGAAAGGCAGGCTTCTTGGCCATTGTTACGTGCATGGACATCGATACCACAACGTAATAGAGTGCTGCCTTTTTGCCTGTGGCACATTGACTAAACTCCGAGTCGGCGGTTATTTCGCATAGCATGTGAAGAAGCTAGAACAAGAATTTCGTGGAGGAAAAAATGACGAAGAAACTCTTGTATTCGAACTGCAGGCGCATTTGTTGTAATAATGCCTCGTCATGTGCATGCTTTGGTTTGTTGGTCACCAAGAATTTCTTCTTTAGTGCAGTTTTCCCAAGACAATTAATAAAGTTTTACAGCAAATTTCGCGTACTCCAAGAATCTATTTCATGCGAAGCAATTGGTAACAACCTATGTCGGATTTTTTTTTCTTTTAGCCCAGTCAGTGTATGAATTTAGTAGTAGTAGTATAGGCACGTCTGCTACGCTGGCGCGTAAGGGGTAAAATAACAAACGGTCATCACACACTACTTATTGCGCAATGAGCGTGTGGTGTGTCTTGCATTTTTACTGTCTCAGTATGCCTCGCATTAACGCCTTCTTTGTCATTGCCTCTAAGAATCCTTCCTATTAACCTTGTCCTTCCTTCCTCCTTCTTCTCCTCCTTATATTAACAACGAAATCGAAGACAACGTAAGACGTCACAACGCCTCATTGTAGCATCATGCACGTTTGTAGCTCAGTAAGTGGGGAGAAAAAAAAATCGTCCTCACAATTCCTCGTTCTGAAGCTTCCAGTCTCGCATGCCATTTGCTGGGCGTGGCATGTTTTCGGCCACTCTCGCTCAACGCAGGAGTGGAGTGTACTTAAAACTTGCTCGACACGTCCTTAATTTGCAAGTTTCCATCTCGCACCACCGCACAAATTCTTGGCCGGCAATCTCACACACGTGCCCTGCTCCTTTCTCGATCCCTGTTCCATTACCCAGGGTTCCGCAAGTCCTCGTTATACCTCCTCGCCCGCATTCTGGACGCCTTGTAGTGTCTCGCAACGAGGCTATATTACCGCGTATGCAGTTCTCTCCCCATCTCCACTCCCGCATCTCCTGGACATAAGGTCGCGGGGTTCGTTAATTGTCTCACGAGCACCGCTGGCCGGGGTCGGCGTCTTCGCCAGCCTCCGAGCCGACCGGGTGTGAAATGAACGCGCTAACTCGTCTGCTCAACATCGCATCAAGTGCGCCGGGGTCAGTACCTGTCCGTGACGCGCTCTTTCCTGTCCAGCGAGTTTCGATCTCAAAGCAGCTGTTCGGTGACTTTTTCCAACGCACCTTGTAACGGAAGCAATATCGGGATAGAAATCTCTCCCTGTCCTGCTGTGCCTTTCGTCAGCTCTGCGCTATAAGATTGCTTCATGACTTATGAAACAGGTGGCTTTAGGCAGCCTAACATCGTGGCTTTAGCATGTCCTCTTTGGCTTAAGGCAGCATGATAGCGTCGCTTAGCTCCGATGTGTATTTACGATTCTGAAGTATTTCACATAGCTGTTTTGTTCTGATGCAACTTTCTTGCTGTGGAGTGGTTTAGGTGCATATTGCCTCGGCTACTTCATATCTATAACTTCTGCATGAAAAAAACAAAAACAAAGGTTACCAAAAACAAAGAATGATTATATAAAAAAGCTGAATAGGGCACTGAAAAAAGTTACAAAAGCACGGTAATATAAAGTTTGTTCGCTGAAGTCGACACTGCAATAAAGCGTTATTCTCATGAAAGAGAGAAGAAAGAGCGGGAGGGGGACATTGCTAGACTAGGTCTAGTTTGCTACCGTACCCTAGGGGAGGGAAAGAAGTGTGTAAAAGAAAAAAATAGAGCGAAAAATTCGGCAGATTCCACTTACCTTGGAAATCGACTGTTATGCGCAGCATGCAAAAGAAGGTGACCTTGATGTAATATTTAATTGAGTGACACGTTATAAAATGACGCTAAATATATGTACAAATGTTGCACGCACAGACGTATGTTGCATAGTCGCAGATGGGTATATAATCAGTTGTTTGCACTTGAACGGCGATGCCAGCAGGAATATGAGCAATCAGAGATCTAGAAATGATAAGCTGATACAAAGTACTCGTGCTGACGAGGATTGTAGCCCTGCACACTGCTACACTTATCAACTTCAGCGGATGGCACCTAACTACAATTGATGTTGACTCGACGTGACGGCTGTGTCATAGTACGCATATATTGTTTGGAAAATTGTATAGCCAGCGTGGCAACCACAATTGACGTTTCGGGAGGTTGAATGATAGTGTTGCCCTCAGGAACTGCGCAGGCGGTCTCGTGTAGTCGTCTAGTTTTTTTTTTTAATTTTGAGGTGGGCGCGAGATCATGTACCGTTAGGCCAGCCTCATATGATATTTATTTTAGTAAAAGACTGGTCATCGAATTACACACTTGAATCAGCACGCGGAGCAATAACAAGCGAACTGTTCATTGCATGCACACCAAACAAAACATCAGCTCTCAATGTAACCTATCGATTCGGTCCTGAGAACGCACATCAGACACTTTGCACGTGCTCCCTGTCATCACATTTCGCTGTTGCCTTCAGAGAGGCGCCAAGCATGGTTTGCTAAATGAAGTACAACGAGAAACTTTTCTCGGGTTTCACTTCTGCATCTAAACCATCGATACACCCTTGGTGTCTTATTTGACCCACAGTGCATTTTAGTGTACCAGGAATCCGTAGGAAATCTGAGCTTTCATCGCCTGTGCGGAAACAACTGTCCCTTCTTCTTTGCACGAGAAGTATTCAGACAGTGTACATATATATACCGATGGCTCCACGAACTGCCAGTGTTCGTCAGGTGCAGTAGTTGTCCCAGCAAGAGGTGTTACCATCAGCTTTAGGACTGACCACTCCATGGCATCTACAGCAGTGGAAGTAGCTGCTTTGCGCGCTGCACTTTGTGTAGTCAATCGGGGACCACCGCAACAAAGGTCGATTTTCAGCGACTCAAGGACTTCCCTACAACCTGTGCTCTCAGCACTGCGTCGCGAGCCGTACGAACAGCTTATTTTCGAAATTTGATGCCTTCTCCACACTTCACACGAGAAAGAGCATCGTGTGACGTTTCAGTGGCTGCCAAGTCACTGCAGCGTCATAGGGAACGAACATGCCGATACTGCCGCGTGGGCTGCTCTTGAATGAACACGAGAAGAAGCCATACCACTTTCGCGGAACGATGCTGTCAGTAATCTTCGACGACTTGCGCGTTAAATCACGTTTTCACGATGGTGCCCACCAAACAACGAGACGAATCGTCAACACCACATCTCCTCTTTGATGGCTTTCCGCATGCCCACTGGGCTCGACCGAAGAGAAGCCACCCTTCTTCATCGCTTATGGCTAGGAGTGGCATTAACAAAATCTTATTCATTTGTCATAGGAATGGCCGACAACGCTCTCTGCGATGCCTGTCGTTGCGCAGAGACGCTACACCACATCCTGTGTGACTGTCCATTGTGTGCCTTCCAGAGACAGTTACTGGCGTCTGTTCTTGCGCGTATCGACAACAGCCAAATGTCTGTGGACACTATTTTTTAGGTGCCCGAGAAAAGACATTGCAACAGAAGGCGACAAAAGCTCTGTTGAAATTCCTACGTGACACGGACTTGAAGAAGCGGCTGTAACAGCAATGTCACAAACCGCGAAACACAAGACTGGACTATGATTGAGTGTGCGCGCGTGTGCTTCCAAATGTGCCGCGCTTATCTCTCACCCCTCTCGCTTCTCCATCTTTCATCTACCCCATACCCCTCCCATGCACAGGGTAGCAAACCGGCCACCTATAGGCTTGTAAACCTCCCTGCCGTTCTTTTCCTCCTATTCTTTTTCCTCGAAAGGGAGAAAAAAATAAGTTCGTCTAGAGCTGTCTTCACAACAGTCGCAAACGTGACGCTCCAAGCAATACGTGTTTTCGTCTGACGAATTCGCGGTATCATGAACAACTCGCCCCGTGAATGTAAAGTTTATGGATGCTTGTAGTCAAATCTGTCACTCGACATTGTGAGTAACAGCGAGGACAAAACAAAGAATCGTTTCTATGCGTGTCGGTCCGAGGAAGTTTATTCGGCCACGACTGTTGCTCGCAAAACGATCTTCGATGACGCGGAATGGAGCCGCAGGTTTAGCAAGTGGAAGAACCTGGGACGGTATCTTGTGTTAAGCAGGCGGTGTAACGTTGCTAACAATCGCTGCAAAGAAAGACGAAAAGAAAAAAAAGAAGATGCTTGCGTTCGATTGAGAGCGAGACAGAAGAATAGAATGAGTGAAAGGAGCGTAGGCATAACAAAAACGGGCGGAACCGCACGTCGTTGAGCGCCAGTGTCAGAAACAGGGAGACACCGGACACCACAAAACCACCGCACTCCGACGGTTTCCGCGGGAGCTGTCGTGCGCAGGGCCTCATTTCAATCACAATGGCCTCCGAGAATTGCGGAGAATTGAGCGCGCCTTCACCACTACGGCTACGGCGCAAAGGCCATTGTTCCTTGCCGAGCGGAGGAGCTCCGTCTTCTCAACGATCGAAAGGGAAAAAAAAGTATTCCGTGCTCCTCTTCACTTTCTCTCCACTCAGAACATCCTTCCGTATTATACTACGGCACCTTCCTGGGGGTCGAGGGCAGCTTGCTGACGGCTTCTTTTTCAGAGCACGGCTGTTTTTTTTATTACTACTCTGACGTTCATTTCTCAACTTTAACGATTTGGCTTTTCGTACGGAGAAGGCTCTCCTTCTTCCCTATTTCTTGACAAGGGGGCACGAGGTATCATCGACGATGTCGAGCTGGCCATGGTATAACGTTGTCGCCGTGAACACTGTCCGCCCCAGTCGTAGTGGCTGCAGGGCGCGTCTCTTTTCGAGAAATTGGCCGCCTTCGGGGGAACGTGACCGTCAGCGCTGTGCCGCGAATCCTTCGGTGAGAACTTAAGCGCAGCGAGCGAGTGGCTGTGGAGCGAGCACGACCGAGAAGACGCGCCTCCATGGGAAGTTGACGGACGAGATAGCACGTTTCGAAACGCGCGGGGGAGCCCGGGCTGTCGTCCGCAATGCCTTGTTGTGGAGACAACGCTGACCAGGATTGATGACCGATGCCAGACTGCTAAGGGAGGTTTCAAATCGTTGCTTCAAAAAGGGTTGTCATCTTGGTGCACAAGGCATTGGGTCTCTCTTTTATTTTTTTATTTTTTTATTCTTTATGTATATGCGAAATCGTTATGACCGTGAAGAAATACAAATATGGACGTAGTAACGAAAGAAGTGAAATTTTCACAACGAGTTTGTTCGACGTTGTCTGACGGGGGGCTATGTCGTTGCTCGGTATAAGTGCCTCCTTTGTATTCTAACAGCGGCTCTTTTGCAAAAACATGGCAGCTATTTTCTCAAGTGCTTCAACGTGCGTGATGCATTAAGTCGCTTTCATATACTACGATGGACATCATTTGATTGTTTGTCGCCGTGGAGGCAGTGTATCCGCACGCGTACATCTTGTATTGATCTATGCGACAAGTTCTCATTGGCGAGTTTAGGTTATACCCTGAACTTGAGACCCTGGTAAGGAGTGTCATGCGCTATAATAATTACGCTATCATATTGTTTTTGTGAAACTAGAAAAAAGAAGGCTCAGCAAACAGCAATATCGAGCAGTTTCCTGCAGGGATTTAATGATTTATCACATACATACATACATACATACATACATACATACATACATACATACATACATACATACATACATACATAGATACATACACACACACATATACATACATACATACATACATACATACACACACATATACATACATACATACATACATACATACATACATACATACATACATACATACATACATACATACATACATACATACATACGTACGTAAATATTTAATACACAGGAAACAACCATCATATGACTCGGTCAGGTATTAATGTATTTTGTTACCGTTACCTGCTTCTAACAAGAGAGAAATCTGACAAAATTGGTTGGCGCAGAATGGCAGTATCTTGTCCTTCTAAGTGAACTTAAGATTTTCCGGTGAACAACTTACGTCAAGACAAACAAAAGAATATATGCTCACTTGTGTGTGCACAGGCCCAATATAAGAAAAAAAGAAAGAAGAAACAACGATACCCTTACCCAATTTACTGTATTTCGCTGTTGCGAACCAGACTAATATCTACGTACACTGCGGCCTTACTCAGATTTATGAGTTTTATAAGAATAGTTTGTAGAAAAAAAAAACGGATTAATATGTACTTTTTTTAGGGTGCTGAATTCTCGATGCCCTCCAGTGCTGTCCCTTTTGTTGCTTATCTTGTGCAGGGGGCGTGTGGCACACCGCAATATATTGTAATTAGCCTTTCGCATGAATCATGCATTAAAATGAGGGAGGAGTATCGTGGAACTCGGCGACAGCTCTCGCGCGGGAAGTGCAAAAAAAAAAAAAGAAATCAAAGTGCCCGCTGAACTTTTCTCAACCTTTCTTGCACGCGTAATGTTACGTTTGATTTCATTAAATAATTTTTATCGAGAACTTCAACGCGCAAATTTTACTTTGATTTGGGTGCGAGTCTGGAGGCGGCAATCAGGAGCGAGTTCACTGGAGTCGCAATATGAGAGATATCTGCACGAGACGAGGAGAGTGAGAAAACAAAAAATGCTCGTCGAAGATGAAGATATCGAATCCGAAGCGCCATCTCCTTCCTGAGATACGATCTTTGACACAAATACAATGACGGGATTCTTGGTGTGGCTGCTTCGGCGGCTCATCGCCGCCTGGCGCTTATTAAATTCCGCTCCGGCGACTTGACTCTCCGCGACAAGCACCGACAGAAAGAGTGCGGACGGCAAGGAAGCAATCGGTAAAAAATATTTAAAAAAAACGAGTCGTGTCGAGAGAGCCAGCTGAAACCTGTGGTCGGGCTATGGGGCGCGGATTCGGAAAATGCCGGGAGAGAGGTTTGACGTTGTTCTTGCACCACTCGCGGCAGCAGTGGCACCAGCTGACGGTCCCATTTGCATCCTAATTAGCCATTTTCTAATCAAATAGGCACCCTTGCTGCGCAGATCATGCGCTGATTGTTCTCGCGTTTCCTTTTCACGCCCTCTCAAATAACGCTGACAAACTATAAGCAAGGCGACAGCACAAAAACAAAAAAAAAGAACAACACAAATTGAGCGATAGAAATAGCGGCAGAGAGAGAAGAAGGGCTGACGAGGAGAATTCGTCCGGAGTACTCGATTCGGCAAAACGAAATAAGCTCGTCGGAACGCATTGGTCCGGTGAGTGCGCGAGCGACGCCGCTCATATTGAGTACTTCTTTCTATCGAGGCACTCGCATGAATGTAGAGTCGGCAATCCACTCTCGGCAGGAAAATCAGAGGAAGGGCTCTGAATGCGATAATATCGACTGACAATATTAGCGGCTAAACAAACAGCGAAACGGCGCAAGCCTCCAAAGAGAGTCGGTGGCACAGCACAGTTCCATTGTTTTCTAGTTTTTTTTCTGTATGATTCGACATAAAAAAGGCAATATTATGGCAATTAGTAGCCGCACTAACATTCTCACCCCCCCCCACATAAAAAAGAGGGGGAGGGGGCTTGCAGACGTGGCATTCAACAGCAGTGATGTCACCTGCCTTAACTAATCAAATTTTCTTGCAGGTGCATTCACTCCAGTCCGGAGCCACAACTCTGAATTACGTTAGTTCATTAACTCCACGCTGCATCATTTATACGGATAAATATGTCTACAGCGATTCTGTACGACGTGAGCTTCACAATAAATACCCTCAGGTTTGTGTTCACCATGCACAATGTGTTATTAGTTTAAATAATTTTTAACCTATGTGCTTATGAATACAAATATTATATGGAGAAGTGTTTTCGGGACCAGCGGAAAACTTAGCTCCATATATTCTTTGATCGTAGAGCCTGAAAAGTTATATAGCTATCCCTCTGTGGCATGTTGTCGCTAACACGCTTGAATACGCCTACTTTGAACATTGTGTCTAGGAGAGAGATGTAAATAACTGGTTCATTACCCTTTACAGATGTGGAAAAATATGGTTCAAAAAGAAGATAGACAGAGAAAGAATAACAGTATTTATTTAAATGCACATATGCACGTACTCAGGATGTTATAATCAGAGTCGTTCGCAAAGACTAGTTGAGTGCAGAAAAAGCAGTAGCGCCTGCACAGCCTTCTTCTACGACGTTAGCTCCGCTAAGTTGATAATGGTGGAGGCAGTGGCAGTCCACGCTCTCTTCGCACTGCGAGGAAAAACTCAGAGTGCATCATAGTAATCACCATCAAATGTTTAGTGCTATGAAGAAGACGAGATATACGTTTCATACTGAACGCAGACACGGGAATACCTTAGCCACCAATGTCACCTAACGTAGTTGATCAGCTCTATTTCATTTTGGCCAAGCGCTATTGACGGAGCGCTTACAAATGTGCCAACTGCAGCTGTTTTGATGAATTGTCTATGCGCTGGTGTGTTCCGTAGGTGTCTTTTTGCGTCGTATGCAGTACTGTTCGCAGTTTCCAGGCATATAATTTTCAAGACCTCTCCACCTTACGACATCAACAGGAGCGGAGCTTCACAGCTCTTCGTGCCGCATTGCAATTCATAAGCGATCAACAGCCACAAAAATGGACAATCTTCAGTGACTCAAAGGCGGCACTGCAATTCCTTCCATCACCTTTACGCCATGGCCCGTACGAACAACTGGTATTCGAGATTGCAGAAAAGACTCATCATTTCATTCAGAAATAACATGAAATAAGCATTTCAATGGCTTCAAATTCATTGTGGAATAATGAACGGGCCGATGAGCTGCCCATTCTGCCCATACTGAAAGCAATCAAATATCAATTCGCTCTCCAGTACTGACGCTGCACGGAAACTCCGCATGCTTGCACGCAAGCGCACCACGTTGCAATGGATCGAGTCACATTTCACCCATGCACGATTATGTACCTTAGGCTCAAGTTTCAGTCTTTGAATTCCTCGAACTTCGCCGAAGAGACGCTAATATGTTGTTCAGATTATGGTTGGGTGTCGCATTTAGCAATGTGTACGCGTTCCGCATAGGAATGGTCGACACTGCTGTATGCGACCATTGCGGCAGTGACGAAACAACTTGGCACATTCTGTGTGAATGCCCACAATACTGCTCGCAGAGACATTCACTCTGCAATGCACTAGACGAACTGCACAACCAGACTCTTTCGGAAAAAAGAGTCCTGCGCTACCGACAGTACTTTATGTCGCAGAAGAAGGCTGTGAAAGTGCTCCTGCGCTTCTTGCGTTCAACCGGCCTGTCCAAACGGCTCTGATCGAAACGCCCTGATTGTGTGGGCATGTGAATTTTTTTCAAATTTATTTTATATCTATCTCTATCCTATTTCCGACCCTTATTTTCCCACCCCTGTACAAACCAGTTCTTCTAGGTTAACCTCTCTGTCTCTTCCTTTTATTTATTTCTCTCTCTCTCCCTCAGGCTTATAAAGTTGATCGTGGTTAACCAACTAGCTCTTGGTCAAGTGTTGTTTGGAGCACATGTGCTTGTCGAAGCATGGAGCTTCAGAGTATTTCCTTGGCAGAGCGCAATAAAGTAACTGTCATCATCCCCACTTGTGGCTGATGAAAAAGATGGCAGGGACAACTGTAGCGGAGGACGACAATATAGCCCCCTGCCGCCGACTCTGGAGTATTCCGATAAAGTCAATGATGATTAAAATAAAGAATTTTAATCTCTAACCAATACAACACGGATTTAACTAATCTGGCCGTACAAGCATGATTTAGTAATCCTTTAACTACATATGTTCATTTTAACAACACCGTGCGCTCCAAAATAATACGATGAAAGGTAAATTTCTGCTCACAGTTTCATCTTTTAAGACAGACTTCTTCAAGTACATCACTCTCTTGATAATGCAAGTTTTCTGGAATCGTTTTCTTGATTTCTTACATTGACGACCACTCTTCAGTCTATGCGCCATTTCGTCTTATTTCATTTTAATTCCTTCGCTTCCTGCAAGAAAACTGCAAGAAAACTCCTCTCATTAGCAGAGTCCTCAGAGAAGACACTCGCGGCTGTAATCAGAGTACGGCTTCCGTGCAGGCAAACGGTATCCCTTTGTTGCCTTTGGCGCGTACTATCAGCATTGGCGCTTTGAAATTACAGAAAAAAAGTACCTTTTCCCAGCTGAAACGATTCGCGAAGTTTTTTATCGTCGTTGACAATTCGGATCATTTCCACTTTTTTTTAAGTTGAACAAACTTCAGCTTGAAAAAGACTCGACAGATCGTGAGTGCCCTGACTGCGTGCAGTAAATGAACTGGAGTTCCGAATCAGAACACAGATGTATGCGTTTCTGCGACAAAGCACGATGTCTGGATGAACTAAGAGCTTCGGGCAACAGCGGAAGTGTTTGCAGCGTGAACTGTGCAGTCTTTGAATGCGCATTGGCGTTAACACATAAAGCTGAGCTATTTGTAAAGTAATGAGAATGCACGCTGATACAAAAAGAAGGCTGCTCGCTGGTTTAAGCACGCGAAATCATGCGCACGTGAGGGGACGCAGCCTTCCTGCGATAGCGAATGCATTAGTGACTCACTTAAGGTTCGTGATTGCAAATAGAACAGTTGCTCAAATGGCGTCCCCTGGAATTGAATTTCGTGCCGCAATCATCGCCACTTGTTACGGTTCACTAGAGTGCAACTAACGGCCCCATTATTGTTTTAGCTCTCTCTGGAAACTGCCATTGCGTGTGTATATAGGGAAAACAACTTTACTACTTCACTTCACAATTTTCCCGTCATACCTGCGCAGCGGCGGCTGCTTAACCCCCCCCTCCCCCTCATTGTTTTTCCGGGTATATAAAAAAACACGAATCGTTTAACCTACCAGCTCATTATCGCACTAAGCCTTTATTTTACGCCTGTGTGTCCCCAGATTCAGTTCCCTCGCCTTGTCACGTTAATGACATTACTCGTAAGTGTACCCTGAAAATGAATTTTCCCGGGTTTAACACGGCACGACGCCAGCTTGCCCATGGTTCAAAGCGTGGCCTTCGCGTCTGTCTGGGTTTCAGAGACTCAGCTACTGCCTGCGGCAGTAAACCACATTAGCGGGAGAGAGAATCGAGGAGGAGAAATTCTGTGTGGGTGTGGACAGAAGAGGTTGCCGATTCCGGTGCTTCCAGCCAGCGCTGTTAATTCAATAAACGGAAAAGCTTAATGCATGCTTTCGGGCCGAACGTCATGCCGGAGAGGATTTCGAGCGTGAGGACGTTGCCGCCATTTCCCGATGGATTAGAGAGGGTCAAAGTCCTTTTCCCTCCTTTCCTTTTTCTGCTCTCAACGACCCATTGCGACGTTCTTTGCGAAGAGTCCATTGCTTTCACAACAGTGTCCATACTACCGCTAATGGGGTGTGTGTTCAAATTTGCTCATTGTTTGCGTCAATCGGCATTCTTTCGAAAATAGGAAAGAGCGAAACATGCGAGTTATGAGTCTTCATAGGTGGGTCGCATGGACAGTGTTTTTCCAAACGACATAGTTGACATCGCTTAGGGCACACACAATATATATATATATATATATATATATATATATATATATATATATATATATATATATATATATATATATATATATATATAATAACGCGTAGCCCATGCTTTGGAATCGCAACTATGGATTGCCAGTTCCATGGCTCAAGTGAGTGAGACATGAAGCCTCAGAGGCTGTTTAATTTACTATACCGTAAGTAGGTAACATATTGATCTAGTGCTTGGAGGTGTTGTTCAAAGACTGAGGCTACTTGTGTGGAGTGGTATACTCTATAGCTATATTCACTAAGCATAAAAATACTTTGACAGTTCCGATGGCTTCTATTACACGACGACAACCATCTTTTGTTAAAGGACTGCCGTTTTTTGGTAATCTTTTCTTATGCTCATGCATCTCGAGGGATGCCTCTTGGGCAATATAGGTTGGCCATCGTGGGAAATAGGTCCCTATCGATGATTAGGGACTCTGCCCAAAAACACGACGTGGATGGGCTCTTGGATTTTCTTCAAGTCGCGATGAGGCGGCTGCTTTAATGGATATGCGGGGTTTAACGTCCCAAAACCACCATATGATTATGATAGACGCCGCAGTGGAGGGCTCCGGAAATTTCGACCACCTGGGGCTCTTTAATGTGCCCCCAAATCCGAGCACACGGGCCTACAACATTTCCGCCTCCATCGGAAATGCAGCCGCCGCAGCCGAGATTTGATCCCGCGACCTGCGGGTCAGCAGCCGAGTACCTAAGCCACTAGACCACCAAGGCGGGGCAATGAGGCAGCTGCTGTCGGCAATCCAAGTCGCCGAAAGAGTATAACCGCACCGCAACTCATTTGTCATGCTGTTAAAATGAATAGATGCATTTAAGTTCACACACGCCCCGCGTTAGTTTCAACTCCGTAAAAAGCGGAAATAACGAAATGTTGTACGAATAAGTGCACGTCAGTATCCCGACGTCGTTTTGTCCTAGCATAACTAAACAACCGAAACTTACTCGATGGAAGGGAAGAATAAGGTGAGCGTGACACTAACAGACCATTGTGTGACGTGCTTGATCGTTAAAGGCGCTTGACAAGTGCAGACCCTGGCAAGTCCGCGGGCCGTTTTTCTTCGTGACTGTACAACCACACTCCTGGTGAATGTGGTTAGCCACCTTGCCTGGAAGCACTCACATTTTCCGCGGAAAGAACGGCCAGCAGTGACCGTATCTACATTGTGCGCGCTTTCTATGGCCGTGCTCCCGGGGTTTTGCTTCTGCGTACGCGTCGCCAATGTTGCCTCCCCTCTTCCCGAGGATGTTGGCCCGTCTTAATCTGCTTAGCATTCGCGGGCGTTACGTGGAGCCGGGGGACATTGAATAAATGACCCTAAGCTGTGCTTCCTCTTCTCGCGTCGTAGAAAGTGTTTTGTACACCCTTCTTTCTTACGAGCGGCCAGAGACCCCAAAGGGCGTCGCATTTCTTCCGTGCGGCCGCAGTCGCTTAGTGCCGTTTGCCGCCTGCCTCGGAGCCATAAAGTTGCATCTGAAGCGGCCACTGCTCTTCTTTTACCATTATTCCCCCCCCCCCTTTTTTTTTTTACTTTCAGGAGTGATTGCCTTCCGTCCACCCCTTTCTTTGTTGCGTTTGGTTCTGCCCTTCTCCGCATTCACCTCTCGAGATATCAGTGATCCTAGATGCTCCCTACACCGGACCGGCCACTTTCTGGGTAATGCATCTTGGGATCGAGGTCGGAAAGCTCGAATTTCGCACCAGAAAGAAACAAAAGTGCTGCTCAAGTTCCAGCGATCTTCCCGCCTTATCTAACAAGGACAATACCGTAAATGTGTGTGTTTCTAGTTGCCTTCCTCCCTGTTTCATTCTTACCTAGCTCTCCTACTTTTCTTTCTCTCCTTACCCTTTCCCTAGTGCATAGTAGCAAACGAGATATTTTTTTCTCTATTACCATCTGCCTTTCTGCGTGATATCTCTCTCAATCTGTCTATTTTCCTATATGACGCAGGAGCTTTCTCTCCATAATTGGTAAGGTATTTCGCCCCCATTGCGCAACGATGCAGGTCCCTGCATACGTCTCGCCAGGGTACGGCTCACTGGGTGTCTATTTAGTTGAGCATTACGGTTAGCGCTACCGTATCGAGAAAACATCACACGTTGTTCACAAAACTTATTACGTTTTTAACAGCAGCGTCGTTCAGTATTATTGAGTATTGTATACTGCTTGTATAACCTACTTATAACAACACACACACACACACACACACATATATATATATATACATATATATATAAATATATATATACATAGTCATAAGGAGATTATACATGTTCAATGAGCAGAGATCATCATTGACGGTGTTGCCGACTCTCACACAAACATAAGACGTCATAAGTATTCTGTAATTGCTTCGTGCTGTCTGGAAGAAGCGCATATTTTTTCTTCGTATGCCCTATAGACATTGTATGGACCATAATGAGGAATCATAAAACTCCAAGAAACTCAACCCTCCGCAACAAGTTTTAAAATGTTTCCTAAGTATTGTTTGACCTATTTGATATCTTACCTGGCCTGTCTCTATTAAACTACTTAAAATAACCTTCTTTTACCTAATATTTCTCGAAAGAGGGCCTATTGAGTGAGAGACCTTTACTTCACCCTTTTGAAGCACTTAAACGGTTAAACTTTTATTCAGCTTTGCGTATTCTTTCGCAGAGAAAGGAAACGCTTGTGCAAATGTTAAGGACTGCAATTGATAAATGGTTTATTTTTACTTCAGAGCCAGAGTGTAATAAGAAAGAATAAAGGTACACAGTACGCTTTATTGCGTCAAAATGCCCGTTTGTCTGAGTTTCCAACATCTTGCTAGCCGAGAACAGTTGCAGTTGATGACCTCTGTAGCATAGCGAAATATCTATACTGCAGTTGTCGAGAACCTCACAGAATGGTCAAGTCAAAACGACCGGCTGGCACGTACTTCATTTTTTGCTGATTGCATTCCACTTCAGGGTTATAAACTGCAGCACTCCTCTGAAAATAGAGTACGCCCATGCACTCGTTTCGAAAAGCTGTCGTGCCACAAGTGAGTCATTTCATATAAGCAGGCAGCTTTGGTCGAAGGGTGATACCGGCCTGAATGTTTTATTTCCCGACTTTACACCAATACTTCCAGCTTTCTTTCTTTTTTTTTGTGCGCACGTTGATCAGGTTGAGGACTTCATCAGCAGGGAGAAAACGGAAAGCCGACGGATGCCTTTGACGACGAAGAAAACGAATTCGACAAAGAGGACAGCTAACACAAGAGAATTTAAAGAAAATACGACCGCGAACTGTAAGCTGCAGATGGCGTCGCACAAAGATACATCGTAATACAGTAGAGAAAAACCTAATACAGCATTTGGACTAGGCAGAGAAACGACATCTTGAGACAAAGCAGGAAACTCGGTGCCCTTGTGTGCTTATTGAATTCTTCGCTGACCGAATCTTCATGTTTTAGTTCACTACTTCCTTTTTGTTTCTTCTAGATTCTTGCATTTAGTAGTATTTTTATTCCAGAGCGGTGCCTTAGCGTCAACGTTTTCCCCCAAAAGGCAGAAACTAAGCCTTATTTCAAACGAGAAGCCTGAGCAAGGTTGCTTGTCGTACTTCTCTTTACCTTTTCTCCTCACCAGTTGTTTCATTCTTGTAGGTATTGTTTTCCATTTCGCATTTAGGAGAATGTTTTCCATTCTCGGTTTCACCGATGGCTTGCGTATTCTCCCTTTCCCGAATCCGAGTCTGCAAGGTCTCTCTTTACACAGGCCAAACATAAAGAAAAGCTCTCCACCGATGTGTTGGGGATGAAAACGAAAAGAAGAGAAAAACATGTTTTCTTCCGGGTTCCCTCGACATTTTCGCAGAGCGCCCTGAGAGATGTCCTCCGCACAGCAGGTCTTCGGGAATCCATCGGCACTTCTCAGTGTGTGCGTGCTTCGCCAACCGTAAGGGCTATCAGCGCCGTTCTCTGTAGATCTATTTCGTGTTTGTGAACAGTGCTAGGCGCCGTCATCATTCTGAGGCGCTTCTCGCGACGTCCTGGCGCCCCAACTCCGCCCAGCCCAAAGCTCACCACTGCTCTCTGTGATGACGGGACAACTGACACAGCAGCCTCAGAGCACAGTGCGTCGAGAGCGAGCCTCCCCGACGTACTGGGTCTGGAGGCAGCTTCGCAGCTGCTGTGCGAGTCGTCACGTGACCATAGAGAGCTTGGGACGTCGCTAGAAGAACCTCACTATGTCGACGGCCTCTAGCACTGTTTACAAACACGAAATATGTCTTATACCAAGGACTTTCAGCGCCGTTTCCTATGGCGCCCTATTTATTCGTTGAAGACTACGAAGAGCTCTCGATATCCGTTCGAAAGCTTTCCTATTTCCATCGCGCCGCGTTGTTTTCGAACCAATTCTTAGAAGGCTTTGTCGCACAACTGCAGCGGAGGTGAATCGATAGCATGTATGCGCGGTCCTTCACCGTCACTACATAAGCGCAAATAAAGAATATTACACCATGTGCGCAAAATAGGGCTAACAGAGACAGGTGCAGTGGTCTCTGCATTTCAGCGATTATGATTGTGTGTGCGTACTTGCAGTTGTGTGAGCTAAAGAAAGGCTTGAACGGACCTATATGAGATTTGCATAGCCATTCTTTATTTGCTTTTCACTGCTGTCCTTTGCACATATCCTAGCATTCGTGAAAAGTAGTAGCCGGTGGTATATAAAAGTGCCCTGCCTCCAAAATATGTTATAATAAAGAAGAGCTGCTTATATGAATGGTAATGCATGCACCCACACGCTGTTTGGCGAGAAGCGGGGCTACAGTTTAGTCTGCAAAATTTTCTGTCTTTTATTGGGCCAAATTATTATGTGTTTGTTAAGCTGTGGTAAGATTATCGTAATAAGACGTTTGTGCATTGAGACGACCGGTGCACCGTAAAGAAAAAAAATGAGCCACACACATTATTATTATGACAGAAAATCACACAAAGCTTCATCAGTGATAGCAAAATGCCATAGAGGCATGCGTATGAAAAATAGAAGCAAGAACAGGAAGACGATCGACCTTATATAAGCGCCATTTACATTTTATTCCCCTCCGTATTATTTCACACATATTGTCTTGACTGGTAGTCCCGACGATCAACACGGGCAGATCTCCTCGTACAAGAGCGACAAGTGTTGGCAACACCAAACACTGTCGAGTTGTTGTTACCTTTCCGTATAATCTGCATGTCCTCATCCAGAGTATTCATAGGTTGATCCATTTTGATTCATCTCGCTCATCCTGCCTCTGCAAGTGTTTTGCATTATAAATAATAATAATATAAAAAATAAACGGACAGGGCACAACATCGCCTTTTTCCGGCGTCTCGTCGCCCAATCGAGCGGGAAGTTCGAGGCCCTAATGTTGTATTCGAGAGCTGCCAGTTTTTCCAGTCCGTCGCAGAAGGTAACTGCGTGAGTGAAGCTAAAGAAGAAAACGAAACAACAGTACCCAATACTGAAGAAAACGCACTCACTCCAGCCCTCCGTGCGAATGGTGGTTTATGCCTCACCAATTTTCACTGGAAGAATGTTGCCACTCGGCGCTGTTTGCAACAAACGGGGCAGAAAATAAAAAAAATTATAGTGGGCGGGTGGCGCCACTTCCTTTCATTCGCAGGAATGTCGAAAGCTTTCCCATTTCGCCCTGTCCTTGCTCATGCCCCCGCCTGTTCTCCACTGTATCTTTATAGTGCCTAAGGCTTTACTTTTTCTTGATTTTTTCGTTTTGTTTACTCATATTAGCTTACTTGCTGAAAGTTCCCCCGAAAGTGTTTTTTTTTTCGTTTGTGCGTAGCAAACACCAACGTGATGGCAGATTAAATTGCGTAAGAGTCTGCAAAAAGGGTGTCCTCTTTTCCTGACCTTGCCCAACCCCTTCTTTTTCTTCCAAGAAGACTACGGAACTATGGAAAGCAGTATCACAAACAGGGGCAAATGCAAAACAAACAGGCCTGAATGGGCAGTGGCTGCCTAATGCAAAGCATATGTAGTCTAACACAGTAGACAATGGCTAAATATTATTTTCACTTTTTTCGACCCTGCAGTTTACTTTCAGTTGTATGAAACTTGGACGTACTGTCGAAGCAGCCTTTCACAGTCGAACCTTTTCTTCAACTTGGTATTGTTTTTCTGTGTCTTTCTTGAGCACTCATTGTGTCCGTGCATTAGGGGCTATACATACAGCCTCTGTTCCACGCTAGTTCGGGCAACGCTAAAAACTACCGGAAAAGATGCATACCCGAAATTTGAAAAGATCTTAAGCAGTACTCTCGGGGTAAGAAGAAGTGACCGAGAGAGGGAGGCTCTGTCAACAGAAAGCGCCACTCACGGAGGTCAAACACTTTTGAGAGTGGTGTTCATGGCGCGACGGGGAGAGATACCACCAGTAGTTTCGTTTCGGCAGTGTTAACGGCGCGCCTGAGGGGCGGGCGTCTTCGTCATCGCCTCGTCGACGGCGTACGTCCACGCCTTTGATGGATGTCCGTCGTCGTCCGGGACACGTTGTCAAGTGTCGTCGCGCGGCACGCGGTCCATTTACGACCGCTGCACTCGGTCTCGTGCTCGCCTGCTTTTAGCGTCGCGTCGCTCTCGCCCTTCTCTGTTTTCGTCCAGCACTTCTATCCGACACGCTTTCTCGTCACCCCACATCAGGGGCTCACGTCAACCGCCGGCTCGAATGCCGTCCTCACTTCCTTCGTAACCCCTATTTCGAAGTCTTCTTCGCCTTCACTGGCAGCTTTCTATTGTGCTTTTGCGTCTGCGATGACGGGGGTACTCGACCGTTGTTTCGAGCCGTCGCTTTTATCGTTTATTCCTACACGCCTACGGATTTCAGTATCACTTTCGGCGGGGCGCGAGGGATGTCAGCAGGCGTGAGTGTCTCTCTTTGATATCAAGGCGACAACGACAAACGACAAAAGAACGAGAAGGCGTAGCGCACACCGAGGAGGGGGAGCAGGAGGGAAAGGAGTCTCTGTTGAACGACCACAGATCTGCCTGTCTTTCCGTGTTGGAAATGAAAAAGTTCCCGCCTATTTTAGTGGCGCGCTCTCATTGAATTCCGGCGCCCAGGTTACTGTCGGCGGTGGCGGGATTACGGGTTTCGAGATCCATCTTGGCGGTGCCGCAGTCCGTAATTATTGTTGAAGCGCATCCCGGGCTATATAACCCGCTGCCGCGGACGGCCGATGATTTATGGCGCCGCAAGCATAGGTCGACTTTCAGCGGCGAGAGTCGCGACGGGGTTCTTCCGTTCCTTCTCTTCGAGACAGGAAGGAGAACTTTCTCGCCGCTCCGAAAGGGACTCTTTCTTCCTTTGTTTTCTTTTTGTTTCGTGCTTTTTTCGCCCTAAATACGTAGTCGACTGAAGAACAAAGTCACAAAACGAAAGGCGAGACAGATAACAGAGCGCTTCCTTCTCGGTGGTCTCCTTTTGTTCGACGTCTTCCATTATTCTACCAATAGCAGTCGCAGAAGCGAAGCTTAGTTTTTCCACACACTCTGAAGTATGCCACAAATATTAGCACGAACAAAGCAAAGTGTTCGTAAATGCCTACTGAACGCTTTCTCGATCAAGTCCTTTTCTTCAAAGCGAGAACTAATTGTGCATGAAGTGAGTGTACGTGCGTGGACCATTGAATAACCTAAGCGAAAAGCCTTGCAATACGCTCCTTTTTTTCAAAGAAATCATGAGCTGGGGCGCTATGCAGGATCGGCCGAGTTTCACGAAACTCGGTATCTTCCCGAGCTTTAGCGACACCCCCTTGTGAACCAGCCAAAAGTACGAAAAAGTCGAATCCCCCCCGCCCCTCAGCGGGCTGCGTTTTATTCGTTACGATGGAACCAGTCATCGCGTCAAGGACGGTCGACTAAGTTGGGCGGTGTTTTCAAACCAGATGCATCTTTTTTCATTTGTTTGTCGTTCCACTGAGCGCAGAAGTGCACCCATGCAATAAAATTGTCAGAAACGTTTCCTGATGATATTTTTTTAGGTGCACTGGGTGTTTAAAATAATTTTGAAGCTTTCAATGCCTGCACTAGGTCTGTTTTAGAATAATCAGCACGGTGGTTTCTGAGATCAGTACCGGCTGAGTATCCTACAACATCACGACTGCAACTAAATCCGAGGCCACGTGTTAATCATCATGGTCAGCCTGTACACTCTAGTGCGCTGCTCGACCAGTGTGCGTCGTCTTTCCTGTCATCGCCCGCTAGCACCCGAGCACGTGCGGTCGGCTAATTAGCTTTTAGGGGCGAAGCTCCTAAAGCTTTGGGTCTGTCCCTCCTAGCTCGTAAGACGTGACCGCCTAGTTAATAGCTCACTGAGCAGGCATAGACGGACGGACAGACGGATGGATGGACAGACAGACAGACAGACAGACAGACAGACAGACAGACAGACAGACAGACAGACAGACAGACAGACAGACAGACTGACTGACTGACTGACTGACTGACTGACTGACCGACTGACCGACCGACCGACCGACCGACCGACCGACCGACCGACCGACCGACCGACCGACCGACCGACCGACCGACCGACCGACCGACCGACCGACCGACCGACCGACCGACCGACCGACCGACCGACCGACCGACCGACCGACCGACCGACCGACCGACGGACGGACAGACGGATGGACGGACGGTTGGACAGACAGACAGACAGACAGACAGACAGACAGACAGACAGACAGACAGACAGACAGACAGACAGACAGACAGACAGACAGACAGAAGATTCACAGTTTATACCAATAAACCCTCCGAAGCTTCGCCCCACTTATCAACATTCACTCCGTGGATATATGTTGCAATTTGTTTGGCTGGACAGTATACTTGGCTAGTTAGTTGAGGACATGTTGTGACCAAGCTAATTACGCTAAGTCATGGTCAGCCAGAAGTAATAAGCCATGTCTTAAGAAGACCATGCTAATCAAGCCATGTAAAGCTAGAACTAAACGAATTAAAGCATGCTAGTTTATGAGCTAACCAAACCATGTTAATTAACGCGTCGTTATTTATGATAAGGCAAAGTAAAACCATGCTAATTATGCCTTACTAATATGATGACAATTATTACATTGCTAATCAGGATTACGTTCAGTAGCTCAATACTGATCATGATTTCTATAATTGTGCTCGAGATAATTACTCTTTAAATAAAGCCTTACCAATGAAGACAAGACAGCTCAGTGTAATGGGCGTTAAGCCTGAGCCAATGAATACAATCAAAATTAAGACGGAACTGATGCGCATAAGTATGCAACCAACTAATAATACAGAATGGACAGAACTGACAGAACTGACACCCAACTAATAAGACAGAAATGACGCACATAAGTAGACAACCAACTTGAGAAGTCGCAAGAAGCTAGATTATCACAAAATCCCATATGGCTTCGGCCTTGCACAAGTAGTGTAAGCTCCCCAAATTATTTTATATGTAAAGAAGCTGCCGCTTTGCATTCACCGCATCAAACGCTTGACAGTCACACCGGCACAATCGCAGTCATGGGTAGAGCTTAGGCCTCCTCAGAATCAATGAGTTTGTATCCGAGTTCATGCGTCCATCAGTTCAATTGACAGATGCCCGCAGCGAAGATCGGGCACGCCCACCACATTCGCTCGTGCTGGGGAGCAGTACTCATGTCGAACATTACGATTGTTCTATCAGCTTTATCGCTCAGGCCATGCACACACGCTCGCACCAAGCGGCTACGATGTGTTGCATTCACTTTCACTGCGCCCATTACATAACCAATCACAGCGGCGTTGCCGACAAGGTGCGAGCGCCCCTGGTGACCACCTGTCTTTATATTTATTTGCAATACTTGATAGAAACGAAACTAGCAGCACGAGAGTGCTGCGTGTGCACCCTTGCTTTAGAGTAGCATAACCACCGCGAATGTCCCAAATGCGTTTCTAACGCCACGCACGTTCGTGTAAAGCCATTTTTATCAACGCTGCTTTAACGCGCTCCGCACTGTCTTCATGATACGGCCACCACAAGCGAGCTAGGAGCAACTCGTGTGACCGAGAAGCTTGCATTCTCCTACATTGCGCCCCAGATCACTTTTGTTTAAATACAGGTAATGTTTAAGCTTTGGGAAACCCAACCAAGAAATATTGAGAGTGTGCCACAAATTATTATTTCTTCGTAGATCTTATGCAATCTTTGCTACGCATGACAGGGCCACACATATATTATGCGATTGCTCTCAATATCCCGTCAAGATGTATTTTCGGTCAAGTTGTTTCGTACTTCTAGTAAAACAGATTCGGCGAAAACAAGGCAGCACCCAAGAAAAAGTGACGTACACAGCGAGCTATATCTCCCCAATATATCGTTACATGGTTGAATATCGCGCACGAATATCCCCTCGAGGCAACGAAGTGACTGGTACATGTTAACATCTCTTGGAGGTGTAGCTGCAACTTTTTGAATGATTTACTCAAGCTGGTTTGCAATACAACATGATTGAGGGCAATACAAAACTTGTGAACTGTTTTACATGTTTTAGTCCCTACTAAATTTTCTCACGACCCACAGCAATGGCCAAGTGCAAGGTAAGCAAAGCCTTAGAGACGAACACTACAAACCCTGTAATTGTGCTCAACAATGCAAACGATCACATATGCAGCCGCTGTATTGGGAAATGCCAGCGTACTGCTCACACTCTCAACCACTATTGTACTCGAACTGTACCCAAGTGCCGCGTCCGATCTCCGCAATCGCAAGGAGGGGAAGTGCCTTCGTGTCCTGACGCTGCAACCTGCGTCCCTACAAGACGAGCCTCCACTCAAACTCGTCCAGCCACTAAAACGCCCCCGTCGAACAATAGACGCGGGTGGGCACATGCGCCGCAAACATCACGCACACACAAACCGGGTCGAATGTCTCCCGCATTCAGCGGGTACAAAAGGAGCCGCCACATTCTCGGCTAATCACGAAACCATTTTCTAAGAGGAACGCCTCTTTAGAGGCCCTTCGTATGCAGTATGAAACCTTAATTGAGCAGGCCCTGACTCCCATTCGACGCCGAAATAAAATATATACTGTGACAAACAAGCGATGAGGGGAAAAAAATTAGCGGGCGCCTATATACCGATGGCGCTCTGGAGGCGAAGTGTATTAAGTTTGGTGCTTCCTTTCAAAGCAAACTCTCCCGCTGAGCTCGTGCTTTTTATGGGATTGCGGTACTGCACTGAAGCGGTGGGAGATCTGCCGAACTCTTAATGACGTCCCAGAAGCGTGCCCGAGATAAAAAGCCTCTCGGTGTGTCCTCCTTGGGGGGTGAGAAAACGGAACGAGACGCCAGCACTGCCGGCAGTGGTGGCCTACCACTCCGAAATTCAGCCCGGCAGGTTCCGTTCTGTGTGCAGCCGTAATTCCGTGCATTCCTGCTATAGAACTTGTGGAAGGTAATATTGCCACACGCTCGTATGTTTTTTAATTGAATGTGATCGGGCTTCATTCACAAAAAAACGTTCTTACCGCTACTCCTCGCATGCCTTCCAGCAATTCTTTGAAATTCCGCGATTGTTATGAAATGTTTCGATAAAGTTAAATGCAGGACTCGAGTAACCGACTTTATTCTAGAGCAGACGGGATCGCCAGCGTTGACGCGGGAAGGTTAGATAAGACACCTGCAAAGCCTGATGAACTTCACAGATGGGTACTCCCAGCAAAAGAAACGTCCGCACATTTATTTATAATTTTCACGCAACATGACAGGCATCCCTTATTTGGCGAAATAACACAATTGACTACAGGATGGTGTGTTATCATTCTGAGCAAAAGTAACGTATTAAAAAAGGTGAACACCGTCAAAACCACCTTTCACGTGGTCGGTTCTGAACGTTATCTGTCAAATAGATGGCATACGCAAGAAAGCTGACATGACACATCTAGTGGCTGTACAGATGGTGGTTCATTGTTTTGATACAGTTCACCGAAAAAAGAGGAAGATATATACAGATAGGTCCTGCCCAAGAAGTACCAGCCTCTTCAAGTTTTATACCATATCTTGAAGATAGGAGAGTGTGTAAATGATCACACAAATTGTTATCAATGTCATAGAATTCATTGATACTTTTTAGACAGTTAAATTTGTCGGTGACAATTTTGGGACATGAGAGTGGGCAGCATGCACGGATAGCAAATACGATATTTAGATAATGAAACATGTGAGATAACCTTGCAACAATGCTGAAACAGCGCAATGCCTTGAATCCTTGCAGGTACTGTGGAATATGCCTCAGCTCAGAGTCACAACATCGCATTTTATTGTCTATAAGTCGTGCGCACTTGCATTATTGTTTGTTAAAGATATAACAAAGTAGGCTGACTAGACATGCTGAATATCTTACCATTTTCACTTGACTTGCCTCCTAGCACTGTCGATATATAAGCGTGGTTTCTTACCAACTGATCTACGAACTCGCAGCATTTTGCTTTTGCATCATCTGGGTTGTAGCATTGAGATTATAATGAAGCAAGTTTAACCCACCAAAGCAGCTAGTTAGGCAAGTTGGAAAAAACCATTCATTATTGTACTGAGCCAAAAGATGTTTTCCCTGTACTCTCCTCCCGAGCCTCGCGTTCCTGCTCAGAACCTAATGAATTAAATTCGCTTGTTAGTGCATTTTTCTGCTTCATTTGTTTCATTACTGAGAGCTTTTCCCTGGGTGTGTATACTCAATGTAAACTAGGTGTCTGGTTGTCGAAATCTTCATGTTAACTCTAAAAAGACAAGCACACCAAAAACCACCGGAAAGAAACACACGACAGACGCTTGTCCTATGGTTTTTCATGTGTTTGTCCTTTAGCTAAAGAAAAAAAAAGGGAGGGGGGCGTGTTTCATTGATCGTGCTGGCCATCATGCTAGAAGGCTGAAAACTCACGGCGCTGCTTGCTTCTACTGCGTGATGCTCTGGCACTCCCCCCGAACCATATCAGTTGCGCAAGCGCTCTAAAGCTTAAAAACATGTAGCGGTAGCTGTCATACAGTTTTTTTAAGCCTTGCTCCCATTCGTAACAACTGGTGAATGTAGGTGCGTGCCTAGTGCACGTGTAAATTGATCAGCACATCAACGAAAGTACAAAATTCTTGAAGGTAACACTGAAAGCGAAGCCTAGACTAATTTTAAAAGCGTATAAAGCGTAAGAACAAAATATTTTAAAAATCGGCAGCTCCCACGTACTTGGGAATCGACTTTATGTGAAGCATGCGGAGGGAAGGTGACCGTTTTGCAATTTTTGTTTTTAGCGACACCTCATAAAGCTACTCTAAATATATGTGCAAATGTTGCACGCTCAGACATATGTGTAAGAGCTGAATATGTTTATATAACCAGTTGTTTGCACTTGCGCAAAGAAGTCAACTGGAACATGTCTATAGTTGCAACACCAGAAGCTGATATGAATTGCTCAGTCTCGTGGAGACAGTGGCCTTGGACCCTGCTATACATAAAAAACTTGAGCGTATGGCACCTAACCACAATTGGCGTTAAGGTGACGTGACGGCTGTATCAAAGAAGTACACATGTAATGCTTTTGAAATTGGGTAGGCAGCACTGCAACCAGTATAGACGTTTCACGAAAATCAGCGTATACTTGAAATGTAGTTCCGCGACGTGGCGTAGCTCTGTGGTAGCATGCTTGACTGTCATGCAGAACGCTTGGGCTCGATTCCTGCTGGGACGCTGAAATTCATTATTTGCATTCTTTGGAAGGTCAACGCTGCCTATATCAGGTTTTTCTTAATACTTCACATTTATTCTACGGTTTTGTTAGGTTGGCACTACGAATGTCAGGTATTGCTTAACGCTCACGCGTTAAAATTGCCTAGGTGTGTTCTAATCGTTGCTGGGTAGATACTAAGTGCCAATCACCTGTAGCACATAGCCGCATACCAGCGGCACATACCCGCCCGCGGGTATGTGCCACTGTCTGGAGGGAAGACTTGTGTTTGACGACGTACGCGACAGGATTGTGACATTATTCATGTCATGACCAGCGCGTCATATTCGTTGAACCATCTTACCCTCCCTTGCTAATTTTGGTTCCCGCCAAGTTAAGGAGGTACGTGACTACGAAAGAACCCAAACGTACGAGGCTAGATTGATAGATAGATAGATAGATAGATAGATAGATAGATAGATAGATAGATAGATAGATAGATAGATAGATAGATAGATAGATACGCTCAAAGTCGCTGAAGTTCGCTAAGAAATGCTTCGCATTTAAAACTCTTAAGCCCAAACAGATGACTCATATACTGCGTTTGCATACCACCTTACTAGGTGGCTATAGAAGGGCATAAGATTGCTTTATTGAAAAGATTTAAAGGATGAAAGGCGTTGCGTTGGCGTTTGTCGCAACGGTGCGCACGTCGTACGCTAGCCCCTTAAATACCCACGTTCACGCAATTAACTTACGTATGAAACGACCGCTATCTTTATACCCTATCCTAAAGCTGCTATTCAAGCCTCTGGCAGAAAGCAACGAAACAAGGGCATGTGGTCCGCAGACATTCCAAAACAAATAATATTGCCCCCCATTTTTTTTCTGTGAACCACTGACAACAGTTAAGAGCGAGAGAAATCGATAAAGAGAAAGACAGGGAGCTTAAACCTGGTAGAAGAACCAGTTTGCTACCAGGTAGGTAGCAAACTGGGGGGGGGGGGGGGAGAAATCGGAGTTGAAAAGAGCATAAAGAGTGATACATACAGAACAAATAAACAAAAAAATTTCACCTACTACAGATGCACGGCGTTCAAAGATATGAAGAAGTGGTAGTAATAGTAAGAACGACAACTTTTTGTACTCGCCAAATTAAATGAACAATAAAGAATAAAGGCGAAAGGCGCGAAAGAAGCTGTGCGCGTTTGCCTCACCTTTAAGGTGCGATGATGCTGCCTTGCTTCAAAGAATTACAAAGAATATTTTGCACTCAACACTGACTACATCAAAAAGACAAAAATATCGGCAACACCACCTTAATACGTTGCGGCAATTTCAAATACAAACTGAACTCCACTGAAGAGAGGCCACCCTGCCGTGCAGGTCATGGCTAAGAGGGGCCTTCACAAAGTCATGCTCATTTCAGACAAGGATAACGAACTAAGCTCTTCGCGACGCCTGTGGTACCAAGGATACTTTGCAGCACATTTTCTGGGATTGTCCTCGCCATGCGGTGCAGAGACGATCTTTTTTTACAGTCGCCTTCGCTCGCCTTGACAACAGAACGAATATGCTAAAACTGTTCTCCAATGTCATCCCGAAAGGCCCCCGATAATTCTAGCAGCGAAGGCACCGCTAAATGTTCTGAGGACAACAGACTTATGCGAGTGGCTGTGGACTCCTAATGATTCTGTATACCACACAAGACTGCCGCTCTAATCTGTCACATTGCAAATGTTCTGAGGACAACAGACTTATGCGAGTGGCTGTGGACTCCTAATGATTCTGTATACCACACAAGACTGCCGCTCTAATCTGTCACATTTCGTGTGCCCCCTCTCTTTCATTTATTTACTGTTCTTTTATTCCCCCATCTTTTTTTCCTGTGTAGGGTAGCATAATGGTTATGTCAATATGAGTAACATCCCTACATTTCTTCTAGACTTGTTTTCCTTCCTTCCTTCCTTCCTTCCTTCCTTCCTTCCTTCCTTCCTTCCTTCCTTCCTTCCTTCCTTCCTTCCTTCCTTCCTTCCTTCCTTCCTTCCTTCCTTCCTTCCTTCCTTCCTTCCTTTTTTCTTCCTTCCTTCCTTTCTTTCTTCCTTCCTTCCTTTCTTCCCCTTTTTCCTCTTTGTCCACCCTATTTTGGAGGAAAAACTAAACTATGGAACACTGACACCAGGTTGCCCGAAGCGGCTATGCCTAAGGGCAGGCAAATAGAATAATAAATGTATGTAGATAGCAAGCTGGAAAATAGCGCCAAGAAAATAAGGTGTTTGCCCGTATATAGTTTTAAAAGCACATAAAAAACATATAGTAGTATTTCGTGCCCTTAATTAATGTCCAGTGAAACCACTACACTGCTGGCAGCCACATTGAAAACTGATATTCTAAATATTTAACTGCTGAATAAACACCGCAGATTATAGGCGCACTAGTGTATACAGGCAACAGAGCTTAACGTAAAATATTTACTCCTACCATTAGGTAATCACCAAAGTCGAACGCCACAGCCATGCATATTCACAACGTTCTTCATACCATTCGATCCTGCACTTTTTTTTTTTTTGAGAAACGCAGAAACATTCAGCCCATCCCGTCCGCCAAAGTTATCTATGAACTACGCCGAGAATATGCTGTTTCTATATTTCCACTGCACCTTTGTTGGCAACATATCGCATTTTTCTCGCGCCTTCTTGGTTTCGGCTGGTTCACCGGCCCGGCTTGTTCGCCCTGCAAAGAGCACTCCGCTGTTCAATTTGCTCCTTCGGCGAACATCACATCCAGTCGACACACTCTCATACACTTCCTTGTTATACTTGCTTCTCTATTTCTTTTATTTACTTCCTTCATAGCCATCACATTACATTTTGGTGGTCAGCGCGAATTCTCTAGGTGGTCGACAAAAGGCCTGCGGGTGTCATTCACACCGTTTTGAGAAGAAATTGGCTTAGGCTCTTTTTATAAGGAGATTACCGGTCTTCTGCCTCGCTTCTTTTTGCAATCCATACCCAGCGCGCGGCACTTTTGTGTGCCTGCCAAGCGCTTCGAATAAGAAATATGCCTGCGGTATTTCCTTCTCTTCGTGAGACCCTGTGTGCGTCGTTTCTGTTTTTTTTTTTCAAGTGCAAAGCAAGAGGATGATTTTTTTTATTTGTGTCGTCTTATCATTTCATGCGCGTGGCATTGCAACCAGGGAATATAGTGAGCTTTGTCAGTACTTTCCAGCAAATAGTTGCCGATGTTTTCCCACGGTAAGTCTCACTCAGTATGTCGGGCTTTTCCTCAATAATGTTGTGTCACCTTGAGTTTACACCAAGTGGCCCAATAGAGGCGTCCGCTAGGGCCTTATCTTTAATGCAAATAACATTCCCTGTGAGCCAGGTTGTTTGTAATAAGAAATAGATGCATGATGCCTACTTAATCCCGCAGGGATGCAGTGTTTAATTAGATCGTGTAGGGAAATATACCTTAAGAAACAGCAATATTTCTACATAATTTCCTCTTTTTGGTCTTCAGCAATTCATTTCTATGTCGGAGTTGTAGTCAAAATTCATGCCACTGTAAGATCACCTTATAAATGTTACTGTACCGGCTTTAATCTACTCTTTTTGCTCTTAAAATAAAAACCATTATATGAGGAAGCCCCCCAGAAAGGGAACCTACAGGCATGACAGCGTCTGTGAACTCATTCGGACAACATTAACGCATTTCTTGAATCAGTAATTAACCACGTTTGTTTAAAGCATAGTTTCAGTCCTTAAATTGTATTTGTGCGTCCAGAAGTTGGCTGTTTATTCGAAACGCAATGCATGTAAGTGGCAGGTCATTGCTGAAACAAGAAGAAAATGTTAGGCACTTACGCCAGAAAATTGCAGAAGGGAGAAAAGAAAAAAAAACAATCGAGTTCATTGTCATATTTGGACAAGCTGTGGTTAAAAGAATGACCCACACAAACTGCCTTTCCGTCTGCTTGAAGCAGAACTGAATATGAGATTTTTTTTCTAACGTGAGTATATAAATAGCAGCAGACAGTTCAGGTAGTACGTGACCGCTGGCAATGCATGAAGATGGAGCTGTGTCACAAACACAAGCACAAACACAAACACAAACACACACACAATATTCATGTTGACGTCAGATAAGTCTCAGGTTTAGAGAAGATAAACAAAAAAATTGGTTTATTCGATCTGTCCATAGCGTATACGGCAATATGCTTCAGGTGTGACCGGTGTAAGGATAGGGCACTGGAGCTTCGCGTTCTGGGAAAAACACACAAAAAAAAGCAGAGACTGCGGCCATTCGGGTGCAGCAAGGGATTCGCGAGAATGGCGCTCACAAATAAAGCTACGGCCCAGCTGGCCACACGGATAACAGTGCGACAATAAGGGACGGCGACCATCACAAAGCGCATCCTGCCATTCCCGTTTACGACTGGGCCACCGGGCCAAATTGCGGAGGTGCGCGCGCGGCAACACATCTTCGGCGGCGGCGCCGGGGAGCGAATCGAGTTGGCTGCGAAGCGTGCCGTCGGAAATGGTGGCGCCCCCCGGAATGATCGGTAGGAGGGACGTCTGGGTTCGGAGCTTAGCTATACTCTGGGGGCACTGCGGCTAAGCGCTAGTGTTCTGTTCTCGCACCCGCGTATATACGTGTCTGTATGCTTCTTTGTGCACTTATAGAGCAGCCGTTGATTGCTCGGGCCGTTTTATACCGGACGACCAGCATGAGAAAGTCGTTCACGATGCGGTGAAAACTCCCCCACCTGTGTTTCAGCGGTTGTGCGGAAATGTGAAGAAGACAGTCACCTTATATGTGTTGTGAGAGAGTGGGAAGTTATGGTACATATTTTCTCATTATTATGCGGCAGACCTTTCTTCTCGCGTGCCACGACGTGGGACATGAACTAGCAGTGGGGAAGTTGCTTACGAGGAGGATAAGGTGGCTCGAACGATGGCGCAAGTTCAACAATGAGACATACGAATAAACCACTCTATGTTCTCAATCTTGCCCTAAGACACTTTACTTTGTTGTCTTATTTTTGATTTTAAAGCTACTCCTCTGCTTAATTCTGTCCTTGTTCCGTTTTGCTGATATATTTTAGTTACTTTTGCAGCAATACATACTGATTGTGTTGCTCTTCTGTAGTTCGATGATATGACCACTATTCTCATCTTATGCATCTGTACGTGACCTTAACTCTCGTTAGTCTTTAAAATCTCTGGAAAATGACCGCTCTTGCAGTAATGCACAAAACTTCACCGATCATTGGACGTCACTACAAAAAAGACCTGTTTTATGAGTCTACGCACACCGTTTCCATCTCCCTGTACATTGCCAATGGGCTTGAATGAGCCCATTAGGAGGGCTGGAAAATAATGAGGAAGGTGTGAGCCGAAAGATTGATGGAAAGCTTTTAAGGGCTCGACGCACGTGGGTCGTTAACCGGCCCGTCATGATTCATCGGCCATGCATCACTGCGGTAATTGATGAACCTGGCATTACACTCTTAGGCGTAGAACAAGTGTGTAGGCACACAGACTTATCGACCACACACAACCATTGTCACACAGACAATAATGCTGCTCACTTTTGTTTTTGTAGCAACCTCAAAAAACACTATGTGAGAAAGTGAAAACTTTGGCAAATGTGCCAGTAGGATGTGGGAGAGACAATACTAAGCCATTCACACTTCCTTTCAATTCACTTCCTCTCTCTTTCTCTCTCTCTCTTTTTTTTTTGCTGGAGCATAGAGCGACTCTCATCTAGCAGCCTAATAAGTCTATTCTTAAGCCTATCACTCTTCGTCACCTTTAAAGTAAGCATAAAATAAAAATAAAAATAGAATCGCGGGACATAGGTGAAGGTCGTGTAATTTTATGCTACAGATTTTGTTGCCCTTACGGTCGTACTTTTTCCAGCATGCACAACGAATGGAAGCTCCAGAAGGCCCGCAATAAACATCGTATGCAGGCTAATTTCCCGCGAGGCCCCGAATGAAAATTGGCCCCGACGCACTCAAGTGTCCTAGGCTCCTAGCTTCAGGGTCGGAGAAAAAGAGAAGGAAAAAAAAACAACGCTTATAGAATTAAACACCCCGAGCACACGAAAAAGTTGGGTGAACTTTGCGGGTGTTTGTGAGCAAGATACGCCAACCGACAGTTGACTTCAACCGGAGTAGAGAACAGAAGAGGTTTGCGGAGAGTGGAGAGGTGAAACGAGGAAGCGGTGGGTGAGGGCCGGTCGGCAACCAATTTCCGGACCGAGAATTAAAGCGCCCGAGAGCCGGGAAGCGCAAGAAGAACCGTCGGCGGCGACGCGCAACCGGAGGCTGCTGGCTCGAGTGACACATGCTACGCCGATGCCGTACTCAGGGCGTCAAGTCTCATACGATATGAGAATGGAAAGGAAGCTGGTGCTGGTAGAGAGGGAGAGAGGCATGAAGCGAGTTCAGCGCAGAGGCCTTTCTGGGAAACCAGAGCGAACAAAGGGTGGCGGTAAATGCGCGATGCCTCAGAGCAGCTGCTAGGAGCAAAACGAATTCCGTCCGTTCTTGCCTTCAGAGATGAAGTGAACGAGCGATGCACTTGAGGGAGCGAGCACCGGTGTACTTTTTGGTTTGCGAATGACGTGACCGGCTTCCCCTCGGAAATAAATACAGAAGACGCGGGAGGAAGAATGAAGAAGTTGTTCCTGGAAAATGAAATAGAACGAACTTGAGGAGCATGGTGAAGGAAGCATGGGATGGAAGGGCAGAGAGGTTAGCCAGTTGTCAGACCGGCTGGCTAATCTGTGCTAGAGAAAAGGATGAGGGTAATAAGCATAGGTGATAAGGTGATCGGGAACGTACGAAACGCCGATGTTTCGTACGTTCCCGATCTCAACATAGATTATATGCAACCTATTGAAATAACGCCTGAGGGTATCGCACTTCTTGCCACTAATCTTAAACTATCTACTTCAGCTGGCATTGACGGTATAAATTCCAAACTTCTGAAAAACACCCTTTCTGTTTCTGTTAATATCCTGTATCACCTTTTCAGACAATCATTAGAAACAGGCCAGCTTCCCATTGACTGGAAGATTGGTAAAATAGTCCCTGTGTTTAAAGCCGGCGATAAACATTCACCCGAAAGTTATCGCCCCATCTCTCTCACGTGCATCTGCTGCAAACTCCTGGAACATATAATCGCTTCTCATGTTTTCAGGCACTTAGAGTCTAACCATTACTTTTTTATCAACCAACATGGATTTAGAAAAGGTTTTTCGTGCGAAACACAGCTGCTGGAATTTACGTCAGAACTACATTGCAACATGAACAATAACCTTCAGACTGACTGCATTTTTCTCGATTTTTCAAAAACATTTGATCGTGTACCCCACTGTCGCCTGATTTCTAAATTATCTTCACTCCGATTAGATTCACTCACTTTATCTTGGCTTCGAAACTTTCTTTCACTCCGCCAGCAGTTCACAGTAATAAACAATATCCAATCCCCTCTTTCCCACGTAACCTCAGGTGTACCGCAGGGGTGTGTCCTCGGCCCCCTGCTGTTATTAATTTATATTAACGATTTGCCAATCAGCACCTCATCTCGCATGCGAATTTTCGCCGATGATTGCATTATATATCGCTCAATAACCTGTACCGATGATCACCTAACACTGCAAAATGACCTCAACAAGATTAATGACTGGTGCAAAAATTGGCTTATGTCGCTAAACAAGCAGAAGTGCAAAATTATGTGTTTTACACGCAAGCAACATATTTCTAGCCATTCGTACATAATTGATGACTACCCTCTGTCGTACGCATCATCCTACAAGTACCTCGGTATTCATTTCACACCAAATCTTTCTTGGTCACACCATATCACCACCATTTGTGCGAAAGCTTCGAAATCATTGGGTTACTTGCGCCGCAACTTGCATAGCTGTCCATCTTATGTTCAGCAGCTAGCTTATCAGACCTTCGTTCGCCCACAACTTGAATTCGCCGCATCGATCTGGTCCCCATACCAAAATTACTTAATCAACATGCTTGAAGTTATTCAAAATAGGGCAGCCCGATTTATCTCACGAAATTACGACTACCATAGCAGCATAACGGAAATTAAACTTTGCCTTTCTCTTCAACTGTTGAGTACTCGGCGGGATATTTCTCTCCTATGCCTCTTCCATAAGTATGTTTACAGTAACAAACCATTCCCATTTCAACTCGATAAACCTTGCGTTACATCTCGTAGGCTGCATAATAACTTAAGTTTCACGCGATTATATGGGTCAACGGACGCCTTTAACTCATCGGCTCTTCCTCGCGTCATCCGCTTGTGGAATGATCTCTCGAATGACATTGCATATCAATCAGACCCCGAAAAATTCAGACAATTTCTTCACTCTTTCTTTCAGTCATAGACACTTCGATTGTTTCCTTTTTACAAGTATTTGTTGCACCTCCTGTATTGTTCCAGTGTAATTATATTCATTCGTTTTTTTCCATTTCCTCCCGCTTACAGCTTAGGGCCTTGTGTTCGTTCAGTAAAAAGCACGCGCTCTTCTTCTTTTTTTTTTCGCTTCACACTTTGTGACCGCCTGCATTTTCCTACTTTATAATGTTCTTATACACACGAGAAAAACTCTCTTATCGCCCTTTATTATCCTGTATTTCTTAAACAAGAACAAATTGCTTTCTGCGCGCTGCTCTAAAATATTTTTGGCTACGTGTGTGCTAGGTGTTTTTAGTAAGTGTATTGCGAATATTTGTTCTCCTCCCACCAGCAATGTTCTGATGTGTAAATTCAAATGACTTTTTGTACATTCTCTCTTTAGTGACATATAACGCGTTATTTTTTGTTGAGTTCTTTCAAAGTTTGATGTTTCCTTACGGTTTTGTCGCGACACTCACCCTCTGTAACCCCCCTTACACAATGCCTTGCAACAAGGGCCTGTAAGGTATTTTTAAATAAATAAATAAATAAATAAACAATGCAGGGAAAAGAAATTTTTGGCTTAAGGGGGGGTTGGAATGTGGTGAAAGATAGAAGAATACGGCAATACTTTGAGTTTGCCTCTAAGACCAATTGTCTACAAGAAAGGTAACAATGTTCTCGAAGCCTTCTTTAATGATGACGGTCTCAACCTTGTCTGAGTCTTCCCCCTTTACTGCTTCCCAGCTCCGTTCTTATGGTGGCGTATTCCGAATGTCATTCATTTATAAATACCAGGACTAGAAACAGCACTCTGCCTCATTATTGTTGAAGCGCAAACACAATAAAAAACGACCTCGGTATAAGCAATTTTTTGTTCACAATCTTATTTTTTTTTTAATGGGTGGCAGGAGCTTGTCAGCATAAATGTTGTGCGTTCGCGCTGTCATTTTTACTTGCCCACCTCGTTTATGGCTTTAGCTTGGGCCTTGAATCACTAAGAGTTTGCTCATGCGGTGAATAAAGCAGACTGTCTGTGACAAGGACCCACTTTCCTCAACAATGTGGAAGCACCTAACAGTTTGCAGAAGCACAAACTAACTGAAGGAAGGAAAATGAAAGGTACGGGATGGTGCGAGAAGTCGCGGTCGGCCTACCGAGCGTCTTGATTGACAACACAAGCGTAGAGCTTTTTTAGCTGCTTCGGGGCAAGTAGAAGGGAGTAACAATGACAGAAAACAGGCCCGGAATGAGCTTTTTACGAAGTGCTTCACAGCGTAGACGGACAAAAACCAAACAAGGACTGGAGGCAATACAGGAATGAAATAGTGGAGCAAGAAAAGCGGTAGTGGAATGCCACCTCGGCGTCTGCTGCTGCTGCCGTCAGCTGCAGCACTTAAAGGACAAAACACTCGAGAGAAAACGCCGCCGGCTTTACGGCGCTGCCAGCTCCTGCAAATGCACTCTCTACGCAATTATCTCGAATGGGCGTTCGAAGCAGCAAACAGGAGAAAAGAAAGAAACTGAAATAATGGAAGACGCCTGTGCTAAGGTAGAGCGGGCTAAGGACGATGTGGAAAGGAAAGGTAACAGCGAGAGAGAGAGGGTTATAAAACACGCAAGGGAATGCCAAGAAAGAAGGGAATGGAATTGATGCTGTCCCCTAGAAGCAGGCGTGTGTTGGGCGCAGAGAGAGAAAAGAGGTGACGGTTGACACACTACGTGGGTTCTGCGCTGCGACGCCTGATTCGCCGTGAGGATCGCCTCCTTTGACTTGTCCTTACTGCTGCAGGACGATTTGGCGCTTCCTCGAGTGCTTCGTGATTGAAAATGGATTGGTAGAAAATTGGGATCCCCACAGAGTGCATCGAACTTTGTTTTAGTTTCTTCGTTTCTGCAGCGTCTTCTTGCCTCGCTCGCTCAATGTCTCCCACCACCGTTTCTCCTTGCTTTTAAACTTTCGCTGAGAGTGAAGTAGCTCGTCGTCATCGGGGTGCGACGTCCGTCCTTGCGACAGCACGGTCGATACGTACATGTCCGGAGAAAAGGGTGCCTCGTTTGCAATTTCAAACATATATAAGGCTTAACTGTTTGAGACAGCTAGTGAGCCCACGAGTACACGAGGACATTGTATTGATCGAATCTAATTGTTCGCAATGAGGAAGACTTCCCTCTGGGAGGGGGGGGGGGGGGAGGGCGTCCATAACGCACGTCTGGACGGAACGCTGGAGAAGTGTTGGGGAGCACTGTAATTTATCATCGTGTTTTCTCCAAGTTCATTGTGCATAGCTTATCGCGTATAGAGTAACAAGACAAAAAATACAGATGCAGGGCAATGTCCCCCTATGATGGTGTCTTTGTGAGAACTCTATATGATTTATTTGTTGTTGTTATTCTTCGTTGCAATCCGTGAGAGAAAAACTAGGAGGTTGGTCTAAATCAATTGCTGACTTGCTGCTCAGTGTTAGGAGATTAGAGATAGAGTTAAGGATAGGAGATCAAGAGCAGGTTTTGATGATGAAAAGGATGAAGGTTGTGTTTAACGTAGTTTTAGCTAGAGCGTACTTAGATGCCAAACTATACAGAAGCAGCGAACATGTTAGCCACGTTGACACTCAAGTAATGTATGGTTGGTGGAGATATTTTTAGACTGCCTGCATTAGGTACCAAAGGGATTCGTGTCTCCGGGCACAAGAATTTTAGGGGCTAAGCTCTTTAAGGCGTGGGTCGTACGTCTCTAGTATGTAGTAGCAATCTCTCGTTTTAGTCCGTCGAATGTTCGCTGGATGGCGGTATTTGTATATGATGAATATATGATGAAAAGATGCAAGATGGTGGCACTTAGAGTGCTCACTGGAGGACATGTGGACAGATGGACAGACAGACGGATGGACGGAATACATACATACATACATACATACATACATACATACATACATACATACATACATACATACATACATACATACATACATACATACATACATACATACATACATACATACATACATACATACATACATACATACATACATACATACATACATACATACATACATACATACATACATACACACATGCATACATACATGCATGCATATATGCATGCCGGCAGGCAGGCAGGCAGGCGGACGGACGGGCAGGCGGAAGTACGTACATACAGATGAACTCAGCCCGCGTATGATGCATGGTTTATCGATAAAACCCCTCGAAGCTTCACCTCACTCATCATCATTAACTCCATAAATATGCTGTGATTTTTTTTAAATAGTGCCTCATAAATTTTATAGTTTTTGAAATCTGCGCATACGGGAGAACAGTATTGGTTTCTTGTTTATCAAGAAGATTGCTTGTAAAAATAGAGCAACGAAAACAAAGATAGCATATAGAGCTGCAGTAAAGTCTGAAGCAAGGAGTCTGAAGATTATAGAAATAACGGTGTACGTCGTTCCCATGGTAAGCGAAAGTTCGCAGGACGAAAGATTCCTGTATAAGTTAGAGCTTGAAACTCGAAAAACCATTGGGCTCATTTTACAGCTTCTTACATTTAGCCATTACATTTAGTGGGAATCAAATGTCGAAATGGCATTAGTGGACACAACAAGAACGCGCGAACATGGAAAAATGACTTGTGTACCACCAGGCTTAATATCTAAAGTCACGCAGGTATAGCATTTTGCACCATTTGAAAGAGGAATACATAGAAAGAAGTAAACTAATTTATGCATTATAAAAACTGTTGTGACGTTTGAAGCCTTACTTAACTTTGTCTTCTTAACAGCTTTCAAAACAATTTTCTATATTTTGGATACTATGGCACTATCAAGTGCGTGCGCGTTTCAGCCACTGCGTGTTTTACTCAATTGCAGGCAGCTTCGCGATTTGCGCCAATATTTCTAATCGAAACCTTGAGCGCAGCTACCGCTTGATGCTTTCGTGTTTCTGCACTTTTGCAGCCTGATCCGAATCCAGTTCAACCTCGTAATCTGAGACATAATGCCATCTCTCTCTCCCTCTCTCGTTTTGTGTTGCCCTTTCCAGTCCTACATTGCTTAAGTATGTTGAGCGTTTAGTGCGGCCGCTGTCTCGACGGCAAACGGCGTCGTTGGGGCATCTCACAACCGACTACCACGTACCCGCTCTGTACTCCGTTGGGCCACTCGCAGGGCGGTCCTTAGCCAAGGCTATAAAACCAACTCACCTTCACACTCCTCGTGTTTCCCCCTTTGGGTTCGTCACCTCAACACTGCATTGCACAACATGCCGTCAAGCCATGCCACCCACCTTACGAACACCCCACCACCCGTCGCGTGATCCAGCGCTAGCAAGCCCGACGTCAGCATCGCATCTTTTGGGTGGGCATTTCATTAACCGGCGTTTCCCGGTAACTTTCCGGTGGTTTTTTTTTTCCAGCTTTGACGTCGTACCTAACCGCTGCTCCTAATTTCCCTTTCGCCGTCCCCCGGCGTACTTCTTGTTAGCCAACTGGCGCCCGTTGCCACCGCCGCCGGCTTGCACGCAATCATTAAGGCGCACCCCTTGGGTGCTTCATTCGGAGCAGGCGTATGGCACGCCGCGTACACACACGCATGCCCCGTGGAGCCGCTGGGAGCAGCAAACGAGCCCGAGCGGTCATCCACGCCCGTCGCGCAGAGCTAGCCACAGAGACTCAAGAGCCGGCCTTCTTTTTCGCTCACCTCGCTCCTTCTCCCGCTGTTCTGACGCGACTGGCAGCTAGCGTAGTGCACCTGCTTTGTCGGCTGCCGCCAGTGGTGTTGCGTCCGCAGCCACAGTTGCTCCTGCAGCCATAACCGCTGCCTGCGGCCACCACTGAGCCCCGGCTCTCCTAATGAGTTTGCAAATGTGTTCTTCTGCTTTTGCTTACGCTCGCCCATTACTCGTAGCCTCTGAGTTCGTGTGTCGATTCTTCTTTTCTCTCTCTCTAAGGGATACGTTGTGACCGCATCGTTTGGCGGGAAAGCTGGACTCGGGAATTTGATTGATTGGTGGTCTCGTTTGTGTCACCGGGTTTGTTGTGACGTTTTTAGCATGTGTGTGTGTTGTCGGTTCTGTAAGCGGGAGATACTAAAGCATAAAAATATTGCACGAGAAATTCACACAGTCACGCAAGGGCCACCGTGTTATAATGTATTAGCCGTAAAACAGCAGGAATATGCTAACAAATCACTATGCCTTAGACTGACTTTATTGTGGATTTGTTGGCTTGCAGAGAAGGAACAATTTAACGCATAAGACACTTAAAGAAAGGCAGAGACACTTCCTGCCCTCTTTTTTTCCTAATTGTGCGGCCTTCTTGCATCCTGAGCAATGCATTACTGCTAAACAACACTCTCAACCAAGAGTAACGCTCATCTGCTTATGAGCACGTTCTCTTTGAGAGGCTTAGACCGTTTGGGATACTCTGGAAAGCGGGCCTGAGTGGCGGTTTTATATATAAATTGCAGTACTGGACGAGAAATTGCGTGTTTTTCATTGCGACTGATAAAGCCCCCCGGCTGTTACGGCAATACGAGAAAGATTGTTTCAAACATATATCTGGCAGACTGCCTAGTACCATCTCCCACTTTTTTACACACGATCTAATATTAAAAAAAAAAAAAGAGACACGCGCGTGCACAAAGCTCTCTCGAGAGTAGGGCATAAATTGGGGCGGGGCAACGCATTTCGCCGAGAGCGCCGCCATGCCGCGAGAATTTCGCAGACATTTCAATCCTCGTTTGCGGAAACGTCGGGGTGGAAACCCTCGGTCTGCTTTGTTTGAAGCTCGCCTCCTATTCCCTTGGCTATATCTCACCCATCAGCCACATTTTTTTTTCCAAATCTTCAGCGATTTTTACAAAAGCACTTTCGTATTCGTTACCCCCGCTCTCGCTCAGAGCATGACGTCGGGAGCCGAATTACAACGACGGCAAAGCCAAGCGAGAATTTTTTTGGTCGTCGACCGGCCGAAGATCCGTGGGGACTGCTAATTGTCCGGATGGCTGGCATTCCTTCGTTAGTACGTTGTACGCCCAAGGCCTATGCACTTGCCGTAGCTTCTTCCCTTCTATTTCTACACCATCGTGGCATTGTCTCTCCTATCCAGAGCGACCAGATACCGCAAGCACGCGGCGAGTGGTTCATGCGGAATGTCTGTTACGGAAGAGAACAACTCATTACAGCCGCAGGGTTTTTTTTTTTTCTCTTTTTGTTCCTGCAGGCTTTGTTATTGTGCTGCTTTTCTTCAACTTTTCCTTGTAAATATTTCTAGTATGACACAATATTCATGAACTAGCGGAGTGTAAAGCGGAAACTGGCTATATTGTGATGTAACAGTAAAGGCAACCTTTATTAGGCCCGGAAGACACGATGAAGCGACCACGCCCAAGGCACAGAACTCAGACAAGCCAAGTCCCCACAGCAGAAGAAGATGACGACCACTCATGATGATGAATATGTGTAAAGATAGATGATGTGCTTAATGAATGCCTACACTAACTTCCCCCCCACGTGAAAGCGGTCATCCTGACCGCAGTTCTTGGTCGCATTTTAAAGCGAAGATGAACGCCGTATGAAAGGCTTCATGCGGGATACGTGGACTATTTCTGCTGCCCTGTAGCGGCGGTCCGTCGGAAGAAGAACGGGTGCCACGCGATAATTCACAGGAGACGTGGAACGGCGGAGGAGTGAGGGTGAGCGGCGTCTAGTAGAGCGGTAGGAACTGGTTGGCTCAGATGTCGCAGTTGGAGACGGTGAGCGGCGTAGCGGCGGATCATAAGGACGACGTTGGAAAGCGTACTAGCTTGTCCCATCATCCCGTCCGTAGGTGTCGAGTCCACGACGCTCGTCCTGCTGACGCTTCCGACAGACGCGTGCAATGTGGCCCCGATAGCCGCAGTAATAACAGATCGGACGATGCGGCCGACATGGTGGGTGAAAGGGCTGGCTAGTCACACTCGGAGTTAACGAAGCCAGCGGGACAGGCGTCGAGTGTGCGGGCATCGGTTGTACCACGGGTGGTGAGCCAGCGAGGACTTGTGCGTACGTCGGTTGAAGTCGAGGTACTGGAGTGTCTACAAACGCTGGCCTGGTCATGGACGCCAACTCCTCTTTGATAACATCCCGCAAAACATTGTTGGAGGGGGGAGGTGGACTCGGTGTCATTGAGAGGCCGAAAGATTGTAGCTCTTCCCGTATAAGCGCCCGGATCATGGCACGCAATGAGGCATCAGTCGTGGTAGTGGTTTCAGAGCTGTCCGGCGGTAACCGTTGGGATTCAAGTTCTTCCAGGCGTTGGCACGTGGCAACAACGTCAGCGACCGTAGTCGGGTTCTGAATGACCAAGGCATTGAACGCGACCGTGCCTATCCCTTTTAGTAGATGACGAACTCTCTCTGATTCAGACATGGACGTGCTGAAACGGTGACAAAGAGCAAGCACATCCTCTATGTACGATGTGTAGGACTCACCGCATTGTTGTTTGCGAGAATCCAGTGTCTTCTTCGCGAGAGCTGAACGAACCGCCGGGGTGCCGAAAATTTGGCGAAGCTGTTGCTTGAAACGCGTCCAGTCCGTAATGTCCGTTTCATGATTGAAAAACCATGTTTTCGCTACGCCCGTGAGGTAGAAAGAAACACGGCGAAGCTTGGTAGGATCATCCCAGTTGTTAGTGGAACTCGCTCGATTGAACTGGTCCAACCAATCTTCCACATCTTCACCTCGAAGTCCGGCGAACGTGGGCGGCTCACGCTGGCTGGTGCGCGGTGATAATCCACGATGGATAGGCCGTGGTAGCCGGGGCCGTGGAGGTAGACGCAGAAGCGCCGGTTGGCTCGTCCTGAGGCATGTTACCGGACACCTGGGACAAACGACGACCTGAGCGCAGCTCCAGGAGGCAGATCGGGCTGGGAGAGGACGGAAGATCGTAGAGCACACTCCACCACTTGTGATGTAACAGTAAAGGCAACCTTTATTAGGCCCGGAAGACACGATGAAGCGACCACGCCCAAGGCACAGAACTCAGACAAGCCAAGTCCCCACAGCAGAAGAAGATGACGACCACTCATGATGATGAATATGTGTAAAGATAGATGATGTGCTTAATGAATACCTACAATATTATTTTATTTCAAGAGTCGCCATGAGGAGAATAGACATATGAACTCATCGTAGAAAGCCATACACAGACACACACACACACACACAAACCACAACGAAATGACCGCGTGTGAGCAGCGCTATCTGTCTCGCTATGTTGCATGCATCAATGTCTAGCGGCAAAGAGGTCGGTCCTGCATGCTGGAGAGCAGTGATATCTGCGTCATAGTTGTGTTAAGTAGCGGCACCCCGTAGATGCAGTCGTCTGCCGTGAATTGCTTAATGTAAGGACAGTATGCGTCTGCGAACTAACTAATATAACCAGCGTTTGAAATGCCGGTAAGCAATTCAAATATTTCGAGCCACTGTCCTCATAACTTGTTACATTGTATTCAGTCGTGCGCTGTAATATAGTGGACGTCTCGCACGTACCACGCAATACCGCTGGTGCTTTGAGGTATATGTCACACAGGTCACACCAAAAAGGCTGAGTTGCACAATTAGTCCTCTAAGCGCGGCACACTTAAGAGACTCGGGAAATAGGAGTGTAACGTTGCTACCTATCTCGCCTCAGAAAGCGCACTTTCATCTCGTTCCCTCGCTAAAATGCGGAGCTTGCGCAATTACCCAAACCTGACTTAGCTGTGATAAAGCAACCGTCACTGCTTCAGGGAAGGGAGTAGTTAAGTGTCAGGCTCCTGCGCACTTCAAAAATTAGTCGCTCTATTTCGTTTACAGCGCTCTTAGCCTACACAGCCAGAGACATTTAGGAAAACTGCACGGCGAGGTCAGGGAATTGGACTTGAGCAACCTCAGTTCTGGTATTACAGCTCATCGTGCTTTACGTATTCTCGACGTCAAGAAGAGAGTATGTTATAGAACAAGCCATGAACGCAGTGATTAATGGTAGTTTTGCATAACATGGCTACTCAGTTAATGCCACCGTGTTATGCGTTGCACTGCCATCTCAGTTCTTGCTGAGCTGCAGCTAAGAGAGTGCGTAGCTTTCATTTCAACCTGCGTGACGAGTTCCAATTTTGGGAGTGGATATCGAAGTTCTCGCTATTTTACAGAGAATATCCGCAATTCTAACACCATTTGCAGTGATATGGAGCAACTATTTGCTATACGCAGGAATTATTGCAACATCTTCAAGTGTGCGTAAACTTCAAGCAGGCTTAGATTAATCACTAATCACTATATCATGTGATACTGACAATGCAGTTTTTTTTTGGCAGCGAAAAAACTGTTCGTGTACCCAAAATTTATTGCTACTCTTTTTTCTATCGCCTTTTCTTTCATATTGCCTAAATAATATGTGAATATATAAATAAATAAATAAATAAATAAGTAAATAAATAAATAAATAATGTAATACGCTTAACAGCAAGTGGCTCAATAAAAACATTAATTACTTGCATGCAATAAGACACTTATTTCCCAGTTAGGCATTAAGCATTGCCGCCTGTCATCCTCTGAGAGGCCTAAATTATCTATCAAGCACAGAATCAATATCAACATAAAAGCCTCCCGACGCACGAAGATAGCACTGCTTGTATGGCAACAAACGCAAATTTAGAAAACTGCTAATGTTGCGGCGTTACTGTGCATCTTTTGCGACGATGTCTCTTTTGCAACCCTGCCTACGCATCTTTTGCAACCCTGCCTACGTAAAAGCTAGTCTCGTCCTTTTAACGACACCGTCCATCATCGCGTAAGCACTTGTTTTGGTAATTCTAACGAAAACAATGCTCTTCTGGTACGCACTCTACAGAGGGATGATCTAAGGAAACGAAGAAAAACAAAACACCTCATTCAGCATTCTGTAAGGCGCTCGTGCCTTAAAATGAGCTCTCACTTTGGTCATTCCTACCGCAAAAAATAGAAATAAAGGCCCGAGGGAAAAGACCTAATTGACAGGAGCAAAAGGCACGACACAGTTAAGCTTCAGTTAGAAAAATGTTTTGAATAAAAAAAAAGAGCTAACATTAGGAAGAGCTCCAAATAAAAAAAAAGTTGCAGATAGAATTCGCTCCCCCTAGAAAGGACAAAGGCGAGACCAATACTGACATTACAAAAATAAATAAAAAATTTGGAGGCAGCCGGCTGAACGAGGAAACAATTCACGATCGATAGCGGGCCACCAGCTCTCCGACGACCCAGTTTTCGTTGTCTTCGTAGGAAAACGTATACGGCCGGGGCCCCCCTTTTGTTTTGCCAGGGGCTTGCGTCCGCGCGCCTCCACCAAATGCTCGAGCAGCTAGCCAGGGCTATTGCCACGCTCGGAGAACAGAAGAGGCGCGCGCCAAAGTTGCCATAGTTCGCGCGCAAAGCAACGCCGTTTCTGCTGCTGAGGTCCTTTGTTGCGCCGGCGACCCAAGATTAACAGGGTGTGTGGTGCTCGACCACTATGGGTGGCCCGCCTGTTCTTGCTTTTGCGCCATGGCTGGCGCGACACAGGAGGATCGTGTAACGGGCGGAATTAATGGTCTCCGATCCTAGCCACTCTGGTTTCAACCCATAGCCATCGCATCCCTCGCCTTTTCTCAATGCTGCCACCCTGTACAGGGTCTACAATGAACAACAATGCTTCGGCGTACGCTGTGCTTCAGGCGTGGTTACGCCAGCGCCTCATTGCAGTGCAGTGCTTCGGGCAGTATAGCAAAGGCGCGAGTGAACGCCTGAAAACGCGTTCACACAAGCACGATGGCGCGAACATGCGCGCGCTGAGACGCGCATAAAAATCGTCGAGAGAACTATAGGATTACAGTGGCTCGATCGCCAGAATGTGTCTCCACCAAAAGTGCGTAGACGGGACACTGTTGGAGCCGGTTCGGTTATTAATGAACTGAGTGTTGCAGAGATATTTCGCTGTTGACTTGCCAGTGAGGCTAATGATCATCGCCCTTGTACTTCGAATGGGCGCACTCTGAATAGAACATGAACCATTGAAACGAATTTCTGATAGCATTTTTTTATCATGAGCAGCCTAACTGTTGTACGCTTAAAGCTTCCGTTTCATAGTGCGTGTCATATATCTGCAGTTCTTGTATAATACATTGCAGTGGCATGGTCTTCTGTACTATCTTCTGCCACGCTTCTCGAAAAAGTCTGGTAAAAAATAAATAAGAGTAAGGTGGCGGCACTGTGGGCATAAGTAATCAAAGTGAGCATGCGAATAGTTTGTGAGGAAGCTTTGTAGTCATGCCAGTTTTAGTGAGGGGGGGAGCTAGATTGGCGAGAAATTAGTATTGCCAGAAATGGAGAGTTTGTTGTTCGTAGTTTTTATACTTGCAGGTTGCTTTACTCTGATTCGCTGATCGCCTCTCAGCTTTCGAAATTTTTGCAGATTACGGTAAAACTCTTCAGCCCCGACAAAAGCACGCAGCTACTGCCTAAAGACTAACTCTCAACTAAGTCGCCATTTTGTACAGCATTTCGTTTCGCAACATATTGCAGTGTCGCGCAGCACTTCCGTCAGTATTTTACATCAGGCTGCATGCTTCTTCAGATGGCTAAGGTAAAATGCAATAAATTTATTTATTTATTTATTTATTTATTTATTTATTTATTTATTTATTTATGAATACTGCAAGTACTCACAAGGCCCAGGCAGGAGGAGCAAGGTAGTAAAAAAACAGTACAAAGTGTGCAGGTATCAAAAATAAAATATTAGCAAGAAAGTGAATCTACCAAGGAGTAAACAAACACTGAATAATGTAAAACAACGAAAACAAATATACAGAATAAGAAGATCAACAATACATTACTATCTAATCAATGTGAAAGAATATAGGCAAAGAAAAAAAGCATCAATACAAGAAAGAACCTTATTTGAAGCAGGAAAGGCTAGACTTAAAATTTAATGAATGCGATAGAGTCAGTGTTGCGAACTGCACTGATAGGTATAGGCTGTTCCTGTCTGCTACTCTTCAAGGGAAAAACGTATGCTTAAATATGTAGGTCTTGGCAGGCGAAGTGTGCATTGGCAGCTTTTTCAGTTCAGTGCTCCTAAGACAAAAGAGAAAATAATGATAAAATAGGGTGTCAACACAACCAATATTGCTTCACAAGCGTATAGTAGTCTTTCTGTAGTTTCAAGCGGCAGCCAAAAACTATATTACCCGCCGCGGTGGTCTAGTGGCTAAGGTACTCGGCTGCTGACCCGCAGGTCACGGGATCGAATCTCGGCTGTGGCGGCTGCATTTCCGATGGAGGCGGAAATGTTGTAGGCCCGTGTGCTCCAATTTGGGTGCACGTTAAAAAAACCCAGGTGGTCGGAATTTCCGGAGCCCTCCACTACTGCGTCTCTCATAATCATATGGTGGTTTTGGGAAGTTAAACCCCACATATCAATCAATCAATCAATAAATCAATCAATCAATCAATCAAAGACTATATTAACCGTAATATTGCTTTCTTTTAAATTTATATGAGGCATCATTCCCCACATGTAATTCACAGCATTTCTTTCTTGATGTTTTTGGATAATTTTGTATACGAAAGCTTATATTCTTGCTAGAAAAACGAACGAAACACTGCGAAAATACTGGTGGTTGAACAGAGAAAACACGTGGTACAGACATAAAGCGCACATATACCGAACTAGAAGAGTGACAAGAAGATTAGGTGTGATGGCGGCTAAACCTGACGCACCATCCTAATGATAACGCACGCGCACGCTAGATGTTGCTGGACGTGGAACTAGTTCACGTGTCTTCGACGAGCAAGTCGGAGAAACAATCTACAAAAGTTAGCTCATTCGAGGAGCATAGCGTGGTGGGTGTCCTAAAGGAGCGAAGACTCGTAAGGTGGGAAGAGTGCACAGGGGAGCTTTCACGCCAGTGTACTACATGACATTTGCTTTAGGGAAATAAGGAACAAGGAAGGGGACGAGCACTTGGGGCGATTTCGCCTCTCAGCCGGTCTGTCTCCCAGGCGCGGACGAGCAGCGTAGAAGGCAGCGCGCTACGGCCTTTGTCGTCAGGCCGCCGACGGCTGCCTCGCGAATCGATGCTCCGAGGCGGTCGGCACGGGAGCCATGAGCGGCGGCGCGATGGTGTGGGCGACTCTTTTCTTTCCCTTTTATTTCTCTCCTCATTCGGCAGCCTTCTCTTCCCAATTCGCTCTAGGGCATTCCACTTCCCTATAAACTCTGCTCTCTGCCTCGTTCTACACAGCCTCTTCTTTTTCGCGTTCTTCTTTCCGTTTTTTTTGCACGAGCTTTCTTACGCTTTCTCTGTCGATGCGGTGCCCCCATTTCTTGATGTTCCCTCAAAGCTCTCTCTCTCTCTCTCCCTAACGTCCCGTTTTCCCGCTCTTTATTCCCTTTTACTCATGGAGCATCCTTTTTGCATGCCTCTCTATCGTCGTGCGCGTACATGGTGCTTCTTACATCACTATCACGTCCATACTCGGCATATTCCCGCTATATATGGCTGTTCCTCTTCGTTATCGGATCCCGCACCCGTCTTCATCCTTCCCCTGCCTCGCTCGCTCGTAGCCATGCGGTGTCTTGATGACTGCCAACACCAAAAATGTCGCTTACTTTCATCGCAGTTTCTTTTCATAGTTTTGGCGAAGAAGATGCTAGTACATTCCTCTCTTACATCGGTGATTTCCTTATTTATCCATTAAACCCGGCCGCTAACCGCTCGGCCTACCATGTAATTTGTTTCCAGCATTTTATCGTCTTCTTATTTTAAAGCAAAACTTCTAGAAATTGCATATTTTGGTGGTGGGTGAACAGGAGGGGGCAGAGCTTACAAAATGAAAGTAAAACGTGGCCCCAGTGAATATATGCAAATGAGGATCTTGAAGGTAGGCCGGTGACATGTGCACATGTACGCGCCATTTTGCAATAATCGCTGCTCCCGCAATCATGGGCGAAGACATTGCTCTGCTAAGCCTGTGAAGATCCGATTCCCGCCATGTAGGAAATAAAAAGAATTGGAGAGAGCATTGCACGCAGCGATAGAAAAAGAGATGAATAGTAGCTCACGCATGCGCACACCGAGCGTGGTTTGAACCCCCCTTTCTCGACAGACGAGCTCCCTTTTTCTCTTTTTATCCCTTGTAGTTTAGCATCAACGTGGCTTCAACGAATGTGTTTTTTCTGTGCTTTTATACTACTTATAGTTCTCAATTCGAGTAAATGAACCCTGGTTATTCATATCAAACAGGTAGCGCTCGTCGCGAACACTATATCAGCCCTATGAAAGCAGTAACATTGTATATCATGTTACTGTTTGCTTCCAAAGTGTGCCTGGTGGGAGCCTCTTTTCTAATAACTGATTTCAAAACTTTTGAATGACCTACAATGCATCGGTTTCACTTTTTCAAAACACAGACACAGACAAAAAGAGAGCGTACTATCGCGCTACTAACAAAAAATGGCTGTTCGCTAATGACGACACACGTTGCTACATGAGCTGGTATTCAATGTCAACAACAGTCTCTGCCATCACTTCCTGATCCCCTTTTATATCGATGCGTCTTACATGACCTCCTACTTTTTCATTACTTGTGCTTAGTAGCCCGAACCAGGGCTTTTTATTATGGAATTCCTCCCACGTATTAAAATCATTTTCTACCGATAAGATTTTTTTGTAGTAAGATTCAAGAAGGGTTGGGCATGGGAGCTGGCCTTAAAGCATGCAATGTGAGAAGAAAAAAAAAGAAGGCGCGTTTTTTTATCGTGTCATTCATTTCAGCAGCCCGCGTCGAGTAAGTTCGGCACCGATCAAATAACGAGATTTTGAGTAAAAGCGCACTGGGAACGAACGCTTCATTGGGGCCTCACTTCGGTATAACGCGAAAGCACTCCTTGGTCGGGCCACCGTCCTTAGTGTCTCAAGAGGAGTAGAATTTCACGCAACAGCGCTTTTCACTTAATAACAGGAATGCGGAAGAACACCGTAGTTTCTCCCAACAGCGCCTCTGATGCCTGCCTGTAGGTTCGACCTGGCGAGTGAAGCTCATCATACCGGCAACCGGAAACTTAGGAACGTTAGTGCGACGGGGAATGCTCATATAAGTACGACGAAATTGCTTTTTTTTTTACGAAATAAAGGGCCCCACGAATCTACAGCCCCACGTCCAAGGGCTGCTGTACATGAAACAACGTTTGTACTTTAGAAGTACAATGACGATGAATCGTTATTAGCGGTGTTCTTTCAGACACCCAATCGAATGCAGACTGCGAACTGTGTGCATCAAACCTTGGAACTTTGTAACAGCTAAACCATAACGCAGGCGGGAGAAAGATTGGTTATGTGTATGCGTTCTATTTTGCTCGCTCCATGTTTTCTCTCACTATATTTCCACGCTCAAGATAATGTAAGCGGTAACTAAAGATCTGTGTCCTAATTAACTTCTGTGTCTCGTTTCTTTCGTCTCTTTGTGTGTTGTAATGCTGTGTTGGCGAAAAAATTGCCCGCAGCTTCCCTCGGGGGAACACTGAGGAGGATGCGGAGCATATAATTGGTTAACGGGGTGTTAAAGTGCGACTTACTTGGGTCGATGGCTAAATTGGTTAACGTGGTTGTGAAATGGGGTGTTAAATTGCGACTTACTTGGGTCGATGGCTAAATTGGTTAACGTGGTTGTAGGAGGGGGTGTTAAATGAGTGAACACGTACACACGTATGCGAAAGGACGGCGCTGGTCGAAGGGACGTCGATCATTGTGTTTGTGGATTCGTTGGAATTCATTTCACCGCGACCTTGGACGTCGACGCGCCGTACAAACCAACCGACGAGCGGCAACTGAGCGAGCGAGTGCCGACCTTGAGTATATATACAGCGCGACGGCGCATGCACTGTCAGCTGTTGAATGTTCTCGAAGGAGAAGCGCGCGCGCGGCACAGATGGCGACGGCGCGACGGCGCATGCGCTGTCAGCTGTCGAATGTTCTCGAAGGAGAAGCGCGCGCGGCACAGATGGTGGGCGACGGCGCGACGGCGCATGCGCGCGCGTCAGCTGTCGAATGTTTGAGAAGCGGTGCGGACGGCGCGGACGGCGCGGACGGCGCACTACAAGGCGCGAGTATAAGATGCTTCCGCATCTAAAAAATGCTAGGTTATTAGACCGGTACATTAGTTTAATTGTTCGAACATAGAATTCCCCTCCCAACCCCCGTTTAATGGTGGAGCTGCTTAACCATGACAAATCCCCGTTCAGTGTTCGTAGAAACTGTGTCTAGCCTTCTCAGGGGTTGAGGTTACTACCTTGCTTCGCCAGCGACTCGTCGGAGAGGGAGGGAAAGATAGAGAAACAGAGCTACGTTATTGCGCACCACTTAGAAGACGAAGACATAACAGACGAAGAACCACACGAACCTATTTCTTGTTCGTCGCAGGTGATAGGTGAAGAAGAATATTTCGCTTGTGTTCTTGTGGTTCTTCGTCTTCTAAGTCTTTGTCTTTGAAGCGGCGCGCAATAACGTAAAAATGAAAACAAAAAGATGCCAACTGGTGCAAACAAGTACCTTCATGTGTAACAGAGAAAAAGAGAAAAAAACACAGAGAAACAGCACATAAATAGGTAAAGTAAGCGAGGGAGAGGAGGAGGAAAAGGTCAAGGGGATGGCTATCAGCTTGGCTAATTTCTCACTCTTGGCATAGCTGATTCATCGCTGGTCATCTCTGCTATAATTTTTTTTCAAGTTCACAGAAGCACGCAACAAAAGAAATCCTTTCAAAGGGACCTTCAGTAAATCGAAGAAGCTGAGATGTTGAGACAAGAATCCAAGCTCTCCTATATAACGTCTTGTCTATCTTCATAATGGCTACCTCCACCCGCGCTCCTCAGCCTTCAGACAAGCTAGCTATCTGAGAGGATAGTTCACCGTCCTTAAACAGCAACAAACAAAAACGACCCTCTATCGCCAGTACTCAGGTGATTAGGCTGTGAAAGAAAGCAGCCACTGGCGACGCAATTCTCGAGGTATCTCCAGATGTGGCTGTTCGAATCTCGTGAGGCAACGTTCTTCTCGCCCGAAACCGCTGCCTTCGCGTCTCTTGATAGCTTTCGCGTCCGTCATTTTTTGAGCTGAAGCAGGATACAGCGCGCTTCTGGTTGCTGTACACCTATATAATTACTCTAATGCATTTCGGTCTGTAACGAAAAAAAAAACTGCGGGCAAGTTGTGCCTTGTAGGTCACAACATAACGGCTACAAGAAGAGTTTCTACATCTGGGAGTAATCAGGGAGTGGACCAGGCGTAACACGTGTGGATGCCACGGCGATGTTCTGCAGTACGCGCCTAATGCTGATCGAAAACCGAAGAATCTGACTTTCTGCATGAAATCGGTTACTTTTCACAGCAGCGGAAACTAATTGGTGACGAGTGTATTCTGGTTGATGACTTCGGGTGATGATTGTGTGTATGTATCTTTTGATAAGCGGGGACATTATAAGGTGCGCGCTTGTGCGCATGTGCGTAACCAAAGTGCCATTAATAGCGGACGTTAATTGGTATTGATGCCTACTTTTGTACAGTACAGCGATCCGTATCCCCTGACTTTCAGTGTGTGCAACACTAAAATCACAGTTAATTAGTTTCTATTGTTTTGCTACCATGGCAACTTTATGAAAGTCATGAGGTATCAGTTATGCTTTTATAAAAAATTGTTTTACCATTTTGCTATACGAGCAACGGCACAGAATTAACACCGTAACTATTTTTCTCGCTAGTAATTTTTCCCACATCTGCTAGTGTTTTTTATTGCTTCTTCTCTTATTAGAAACTCGATTTGCTTTATGAAAATCTCATGTCGATCTGTTTGTCTTATTTCAGATCTCCGCCAGTCGGATAACCTAATAAGCTTCTCTTCAAGAGTCAATACGTCTCAACTAAAGGTATGTACGCAAATTTTTATATCTTCTGTGGTGGCTCATCGTCTACTTATTTTATCTCAGCAGAAGGCTATCCACTTAAAGGAGACCAGAAATATTTTCTGAACATTGTCAGCAAATACCGTATACGCGCATATGAAACTGTGAACCAAACATCACAACATGCAGCACCAATCTTACCATTAGGTAATAGAAACAGTCAGAAATCCCTCATTCTTATGTCTGCAAATTGCAAAAAAAAAAAGGCCGAATACATCAAAGGTGGAAGCGCCTGCTGTTGGCTGATTCAAATATTTGTGGGCTGCACAGTAGCCGAGGCAACCTCGCGGGGCAGTCTCGCCTCTACCACGTGCTGTAGTGTTACAATTACACACTGTAGAATTGCAATAGTGAGCTTTAGATAGAATACAATTTAGAAAAAAAAAGTATCTCTTTCACCTTCAAATCTTGTGCTACTGCACAAGGAATCGTGCAACTATTTTATTTTATTAACCTCTTCGTTTGAATAAAATGAGTTACGTTATATGCACGTTGTTTCGGTCGCGAACCTTGATAACTGAATGGTACACGTGCACTCAAAGGCGTTTTTGCCTTTCGGCAGAGCTGAATTGTTGCTCGAAAAAAAATGCCCGCAGCTTCCCTCGGGGGAACACTGAGGAGGATGCGGAGCATATAATTGGTTAACGGGATGTTAAAGTGCGACTTACTTGGGTCGATGGCTAAATTGGTTAACGTGGTTGTGAAATGGGGTGTTAAATTGCGACTTACTTGGGTCGATGGCTAAATTGGTTAACGTGGTTGTAGGAGGGGGTGTTAAATGAGTGAACACGTACACACGTATGCGAAAGGACGGCGCTGGTCGAAGGGACGTCGATCATTGTGTTTGTGGATTCGTTGGAATTCATTTCACCGCGACCTTGGACGTCGACGCGCCGTACAAACCAACCGACGAGCGGCAACTGAGCGAGCGAGCGCCGACCTTGAGTATATATACAGCGCGACGGCGCATGCACTGTCAGCTGTCGAATGTTCTCGAAGGAGAAGCGCGCGCGGCACAGATGGTGGGCGACGGCGCGACGGCGCATGCGCGCGCGTCAGCTGTCGAATGTTCAAGAAGCGGTGCGGACGGCGCGGACGGCGCGGACGGCGCACTACAAGGCGCGAGTATAAGATGCTTCCGCATCTAAAAGTGCCAGTGCGGTCGTGCACTTTGCTTAAGACGGTGTTGCCGTCAACGCAGAGATATGAAGGAGGCCAGTGGCCTGTCACCCATAAAAAGAAAACAGCAGTCAAAAGAGCAAGATGCACTAAAAAATAGAAAAAAGAAGAAATATTGCATACTGTGTGCTTAGGGTGGTCATAAGAAGCTTTGCAAGACAACGTGACTGTTTTTGACAGCTGATCTTTGGCCCTCGTATCAGTGTGGTAACCATTCATATGTTTCGTGTGCAAAAATAGATCACTTTAGCTGTATTAAAGAGCACTAGTCCCTTTCAAGGTTGGTGACCGCAGATGTTGGCTGGGGAAAAGTAGCTTGTGATGATATGCCGTCTTCTTGTTTTTTCTTATAAGGAAGGGTTTACGAAGAAAACGGATTGGAAGACAGCGTCTTCGCTTCTAGCGCAGTTGAACTTCCGAGCCACTTCGCGCTTGAAATTGATGCGCGTGTCGTCAAGCCCCGCCGTGTTATAGCAACGGGGAACAACTGAAATGAACGTTAATATTTTCCCTTTTAAATCACGTTAACAGATTAATAACATTTCTTCGAAAATGATAAAACAATATTGGCATGTGAAACTATGTCGTTCGGGTAAAAAAAAAAATACCTTGGGTGTTTCCCAATTCCTTTTTTAAAATAAATTCTTGCGAACAGGCGCCTTACTGTCAATAACAATATCTACGTAAATCTATTTTCCGGTGGTTCATAATAGTTTGAAAGTTATCTGATTCAACATTATGGATACCGGGACGTGCGTTGTTAGGTATGCTAGTCTTAACCGTTAGATAATTCATACATTTACTAGTCGTCATCAACCTTTATGCCCCTATTAAATCAGCTTAGGGAGCCATGCTATGACTTGTTCGAATATATTCTGTTACGACGCCCTAATGAAATTATCAGTGAGAGAGAGAAAGAAAATAAGTAGAAAGGCGGGAAGGCTAGCTAGCGCTGAGACAGATAGGCTACCCTGCACTAGAGAAAGGGGAAGGAAAGTGATAGTGGAGAGAGATAAAAGTCACTGATCGAGCCAACACGTAACATTTTCTCATTTGACATTACAAACGACGAATCAGACAGGTGCCAGTTGGGCGAAGTACCAGGGTGGACGCAAGTATATAGAATGGTTGAAAAACAAAAGAGCTCGCAAAACACAAGTGCTTATTCCATTTTTATATTTGTTTGTTTTGGCAAATACCTTACTTAGCTGATCTAATAGTTTATGTAACACAATCCGAAGTATTTTCACACGAAGTATCTTCACACTCATATTTTCATTCGCTGAAATATGGAGGACTTTTGAAGTTGGCTTCTTCTTATAAAGATCATTATTGTGGCAAAGCAGCTTCAGCGATTTTTGGTTACATCAGCTTTTTATTGGTACGTATTAAAAAAAAAAAGAACGCTCGAGCACACATATTACGTGCACGTTAGTGGCCCAGCTATCTGTGCACCTACCGACTACAGCGTGCCCGATAATAATATTATATTTATGATAAGCAAAATTTGAGAATTTATTTAAAGAAAGTTGCTTGTGTGTAGAAATGAGATGTTGATGGTAAATATAAAATGTACGAACTTGTCACCAGTATACTTCTACGCTTATCATAAGCGCTTTCGCAATACATTTAAGATGGTAATATATAAGATATACATGGTTTTTTGAAAAATAACCAGAAATGAACATATTTTGCAAGAAGACATTCGTCGTAACAAACCTGGGTGAGCATGAGAATATGAGAACATTCATTACTTCCACTCTTTTAAGAGTGACTGGAAAGAACGGTTACCTGCAAGTTGGCACAGCACTTAGATACAAAGTTGTCTTGACAAGGAACGTGCCCAGAAAGGACTTGTTATTCGCAGCACCACTCATACTCATCGCACTTAAACGAAGCACATGACATTCCGTGGCGTCCTACGCATACGATTGGGACTTACCGGGCAAAGACAATTCAAGAAAGGACCTCTCCGCCATCAGGCTGCGGTTCTGCCTCACTGGACGACTTATTTGAGGACGACCGGCGCGGAAACAGAGTAGCGAGCACACTTCACCCGTGCAGCGCCGCCAACGGCGCAGCGACCATCTCGCAAATAGCTCATTATGCGCGGCGAAGCCACCTGCTTTGAACAGTGTGTCGTAAGGCAGCAGTGAGAACAATAAGGCAGTGAAACCCGCCATCTACTTTACAAAGAAGTAGTGCTACGCTACAAATGAGAGTTGGCGGTGCGTAAAGAGCGCGCCGACCCGGTAGAGGTCGGGAAGAAGAGATGGTATGAAGAACTCAAGGGGGTGGTGTGCGGCGAGCGAGCGTCAAATGACGCCGCTATCAGGAGCGCGGGATCTTCCGCTAATCCCAGCTTGCCGGTGCGGCACCGTCTGTGCGACTGCTCGGGGCAGCGCAGTCGGGAACGCTGAGCGAGTGCGGCCGTAAAAAAACTACCGACGCACCAGAGGGCGAGAAAGCGAGAACCACACTGTGTGAGCAGGCGCGTATGTTTCGTCCCCGCGGTCACTTTTCTCGTGTAAACCTCATTTGTTTTGCGAACTAGGTTCACGTCGGTTTAATCCCCGGCCTAGGCGGCGAGGAGAGCGTATCGCATCGTCCCGACGCACGTTGGATATGCAGCCACGCGTAAATTTGGAGGGGCAGGGAAGGTGGGAGGGAGATCGCTAGATTTAATGCATCCTTTCTGGCACCGAGCGGAATGAGATTGTCGGGGTCTCCTTTGGCGAAATGAGGCAGCTGCCTTTCCGCAGCTTATTCGTCCAGGCACCACTTCCTTGGGCACCTTTCTTCTTCCCGTCGCGAATCCTCGAATACCTCCGAGAATGACAGAGACCCCGGGCTTCAGATAGTTAGGGGTTGAACAAGACCGAGAAGGAACGAGATTTTATGCGGCATACAGGGGAAACGGAAGAGATTTGTGACCCCCCCCCCCCTTCCTCTCTCGCCACTACCGACGTATGTGCATTAACTGCCGGGCAAAAGGAACTAGGTGCGAAAGATCACTTCAGCCGCGAATCGCCCTCCGCTTCCCTTCCTATGAAGCTCCACATTTGCCTTGTCCATAGTGCCTCCGGTGTTGAAAAAATAAAGTAAACCACGTCAGACTGGGCTTCGGGCGGCATCCACTTCGAGTGGGGGCTGTGGACGAGGTACATTGGACGTGGATTAGTGTCCCACGACGGCGCCTGGAGAAGCGAGGCTTCGGAAAGAGGGGCGCACGATTAAGGCTCGGCTAATGGACGCGCCTGGAAAGCCTCCCATCCGCTTCTCTTGCACTCTCGCTTCTCCGTACGCGACCGCTCGTACGCGTACCTTCCGCTACAGGGCCTTTCGCACGTTCTCCTCTCTTCTGGTTCATCTTCATCTCAGCCGCCGCTGCCGCTTCCATCGTTCTTCGTCGCAAAGCATCGCTATTTTAAATACCGTCCTCCCTAGCAGGCAACTTAATTTTGTTTTATTTAATCTCACTGTGTGCATAAAATAATCATCTCCCCTGTAAGGGATTAGTTTACATAAAGGCCCCCACCATAATCCTTTATTCTCTTCTATTCAACCGAGGCTCCCCGTTACAGGCAATGTTTCGTACGCCTTAGTGTACCCAATAACACATGCCAGGTTTAAGCTCCTTTCTTAAGTCGTACGACTGCACGCAATCATTCCTCACCGCATTGCTTCATCAAAAGCTCCTTGCTAGTTATTGTTCTAACTACTCAATTTTGCACCCCCCCCCCCCTCCGTCTAGCCTGGTCGCCTAACGAGCTAGTGCAGTAAGAAACGAATATTCATTGTTTGCTCATCATGTTTCAAGCTTCGTTCTTAGAAAACGAGCGCGGCAAGGCAAGCGCTGTTGAACTTAAGTGGCTGCTGTTAGTCCTTGAATTTTCACTGACTGCATACAGGACTATTTGGATCATTGTTACAAGCATAGATAACGTAGACGCGTCTTCTTTTGTTCCCCCTCCAAGTTATTCACTAGGTTTTCGTGTTCCGAAGGAGAAAGTCTACATTAGTTGCGGGCAGCTGTTTTATCAAAACTTTTACCACGCTGTTGTAAGTTATTCTAATTTCGATAAGCCATTGAAATGCACTGCGCATTGAAATCAAGTGGCCGTATCTGAAAAGCTTTTTTAAAAAAAATTCGGCAGATCCCACGTACCTGGTAATCGACGTTATGCGAAGCATGGGGAGGAAAGGTGACCGTGTTCCAAATTTTTTGAGCGACAACTCATGTAATAACGCTAAATATATTTACAAATGTTGAACGCACAGAGATATTCTGATGAGTTGCAGATGTTTATATTACCAGTTGCTTGAATAAAGCAACGATGTGAACTGGTACATACGTAATAGCAAGACCAGAAGCTGATATGAAGTGGTGATGCTCGTGAAGATGCTGGCCCTGGACACTGTTACATAATGAACTTCATGCATGGCACCTCACCACAATAGACGTAAAGTCGATGGCTCAGTGTACACATGTTAGAAGTACACATGTTATGTTTTAGCGTCTGTTTGAAGAGTAGCTCCGAGACCTAGCGTTGCTCTGTGGTAGAATGCTCGACTGCCATGCAGAATGCTTGGGTTCTATTCCTGCTGGGTGCCTGAAACTTATTATTTGCATTTGTCGGAGGGTCAATGCTGCCCATATCAGGTTTTTGTAAACACTTACACTTATGCTATGCCTTTGTGTGGTCGACACTACCGATGTCGGGTATTGCTGAACGGTCACATGTTAACATTGCCCATGTGTGTTCTCGTCGTTCCTGGGTAGACACTGAGTGTCGATCACCTGGGGAACATACCTGCAGACCAGCGGCAAATACCCGACCGCGGGTATGTGCCACTGTCTGGCGGGAAGTGTTTGAAGACGTACGTCACGGGCTTGTGATAATATTCATGTCTTCACCAGCGCGTCATATTCGTCAAACCATCTTCCCCTCCCGTGCTAATTTTAGAGTAACCTCGAGAGCACGCAAACGTAAGCGGCCAGATAGATAGATAGACAGATAGATAGATAGATAGATAGATAGATAGATAGATAGATAGATAGATAGATAGATAGATAGATAGATAGATAGATAGATAGATAGATGGATGGATGGATGGATGGATGGATGGATGGATGGATAGATAGATAGATAGATAGATAGATAGATAGATAGATAGATAGATAGATAGATAGATAGATAGATAGATAGATAGATAGATAGATAGATAGATAGATAGATAGATAGATAGATAGATAGATAGATAGATAGATAGATAGATACGCTCAACGTCACCGAAGTTCGCTAAGAAATGCTTCGCATTTAAAGCACATAAGAGCGTTAGGCTTATGTCGCAATAAAATAGCGGTAATGTGTGTGGCAATATCAATGATTTACTTTATACTAATCATAAGCTTACAGCAAGTACATAATTAGATTGAAAGAAGCAGCACTGAAGCATCGTTCATGATGTTTTTAGTTTGAATGAGGCCACTTTCTTTGATCTGCTTAAACAAATGCGAAACTTTACAGTTTGTTGCGATAGGCCAGAGGAATTTGCGCAAATAGAGCCGAACATAGCAGCTGCAGCATCTCGGCACTGAGCATTTTTTGTGATATGCATAACAAAAATGTCTTTTAATTTCTTCATCGCCGCAGCTCTGACTACTAACTGCAAGCTCTTCTGCAAGTCATAGACGTGTTCTTACTTTGTAAATCACGTATAGCCGAAAACTCTACTATCATACTCTACCAGAATACAGTCACTGAAAGGGATGTTTGTTGTTCGATTGGTTATATTTTATTACGCACATAAAGAAAAAGAATGTTGAAGGGTGGGAGATAATGTAGAGTAGCATGATGCAATGAAATTTTAGCACTTAGTGAGTTTGGCGGAAGCTATGAGACCTTGTTGCAGTCTTGAAGAAAACGATGAATTTACAAGTCTGAGTAAAACAAGTTGTGAGGGGAAGGGGGAGGGGTCATTGATGCATGTTTCAAGAAAAACATGACGCAAACAACCAAGAAAAGACAACCGAAAGGAAAGAGGGAATCAGAAATATAGAAAATAGCGTTAATTTCGAGTGATGCTCTTTCCTATCGCCTGTCTTTCGTTGGTGATTTGCGTCATGTAATTTCATAAAGAGACTGGCATGTTACCAACGCCATTATTGTGAAAAATAAAAGAACTGTAAATCACCAATGACACAAAATACACAAACTAGCGAGATGCAGAAATGATCGAAATCAGGTAAACAGAGATGTTAACTACAACGAAATAGCTGGTTTGTTACTCTTACGGGAACTAAGGGGAATAACGAAAACGTGAAGAGTGAGAGAGCAAGGAAGATGCACACGTTGGATAACAAAGCCACTAATGCTCCCTGCGAACAATCAAATCACCGGATGATAGAGCGACAGCTAGAGAATAAAGTGCAATGAGGAAAAAAACTACAACCACTTTAAAACACGTCGACAGGACTGACGAAGCCTCGCAATACGCCTTTTTGTACTTTCGTTATTTAGGTGTAGAAAACTACGTCAGCAAATTTCGGTGCGTTCTATTAATGAAACAAACAGCTTTGGGGTGTTTGTTTATGGCGTAAATCTTGAAATACGTAATGCAAAGCATAATAATTGTTTGCCTTTAGATGAGAGGCACCCCATACCAGGGGCTGTGTTCCTAGGCTCCTGGTTCTGCGTGGCCTACACCACCATTGCACGTGAATGTCCCCTCCTCCTCTTTCTTCTCTCCTACGCTCCCCCTTCTCTCGCCTCGCGAGGCCGACGCAGGCAACGTCTGCTAGCCCATGTAGAGTTTCACAAAACTAACGTGAGGGGACTATGGTACTGCGATCGTTCAGTGACCGCGGGAATGATGGGTAGTACATAGATTTGTCTAGTGTTTGTACTTGCGAGCAGTGAGTCGTATTTGTGGCTTCGTTTATTGCTGTGTTTCGGCTTCGTTTCTAAGAGAAGAACGCACCCTTTGGAACTTTGTGACCCGATTTGAAATGGCGAGCCGAAAAGGTTATGGTAGTGAAGTGAAACTGCTGAACATTTGCCGATTTCAGATTTGTAACAAAGCAGCGCCAACCCATGCGATGCCAACCCCGGAGCTGGCAGTACGAACATTCAGCAAATGCGTGTACGACTCATCATTTCCTTGCTTGCTTAAGTGCCATGTGTTGCAGCGTGTTGCAACTCCCATAGAGTACTATATATATATATATATATATATATATATATATATATATAAGGGAAAGAAGTGTATACCTAAGGGCTCGTTTTTCCGTGTTTTTAACACAATAATAATGAGATATAACAGACAGTAATGCCAAGGAATGTACAGGGGAAGTTATTAACATTAATGAAATGTAAATAAGAAGAAAGAAAAGTGGATGAAAAAATTACCAACTGTAAGCAGGAATCGAACCTACGACCTTCGAATTACGCGTTCGATGCTCTAACCACTGAGCTATTACAGCGGCACTCCCTCCATCCACTTTTTTGGGTTTATCTGTGAATTTAGAAGTAGGAGCGACAGTCAGCGCCATCTATAAGCCAAACAACGAGTGTGAAAACACTCTTATGCGCATGTTTGGCGTCACGTAGCACGTGAGCTTATTATGAGCGGGCAGCTGATTAATTGTCCCTCTTATACAACCTAAACACACCAAGTCTGCCAGTACGAGACCCTCGTTCAATGAAAATAAGGGAAAGAAGTGTATACCTAAGGGCTCGTTTTTCCGTGTTTTTAACACAATAATAATGAGATATAACAGACAGTAATGCCAAGGAATGTACAGGGGAAGTTATTAACATTATTGAAATGAAAATAAGAAGAAAGAAAAGTGGATGAAAAATTACCAACTGTAAGCAGGAATCGAACCTACGACCTTCGAATTACGCGTTCGATGCTCTAACCACTGAGCTATTACAGCGGCACTCCCTCCATCCACTTTTTTGGGTTTATCTGTGAATTTAGAAGTAGGAGCGACAGTCAGCGCCATCTATAAGCCAAACAACGAGTGTGAAAACACTCTTATGCGCATGTTTGGCGTCACGTAGCACGTGAGCTTATTATGAGCGGGCAGCTGATTAATTGTCCCTCTTATACAACCTAAACACACCAAGTCTGCCAGTACGAGACCCTCGTTCAATGAAAATAAGGGAAAGAAGTGTATACCTAAGGGCTCGTTTTTCCGTGTTTTTTCCGTGTCTGTTATATCTCATTATTATTGTGTTAAAAACACGGAAAAACGAGCCCTTAGGTATACACTTCTTTCCCTTATTTTCATTGAACGAGGGTCTCGTACTGGCAGACTTGGTGTGTTTAGGTTGTATAAGAGGGACAATTAATCAGCTGCCCGCTCATAATAAGCTCACGTGCTACGTGACGCCAAACATGCGCATAAGAGTGTTTTCACACTCGTTGTTTGGCTTATAGATGGCGCTGACTGTCGCTCCTACTTCTAAATTCACAGATAAACCCAAAAAAGTGGATGGAGGGAGTGCCGCTGTAATAGCTCAGTGGTTAGAGCATCGAACGCGTAATTCGAAGGTCGTAGGTTCGATTCCTGCTTACAGTTGGTAATTTTTTCATCCACTTTTCTTTCTTCTTATTTACATTTCATTAATGTTAATAACTTCCCCTGTACATTCCTTGGCATTACTGTCTGTTATATCTCATTATTATTGTGTTAAAAACACGGAAAAACGAGCCCTTAGGTATACACTTCTTTCCCTTATTTTCATTGAACGAGGGTCTCGTACTGGCAGACTTGGTGTGTTTAGGTTGTATAAGAGGGACAATTAATCAGCTGCCCGCTCATAATAAGCTCACGTGCTACGTGACGCCAAACATGCGCATAAGAGTGTTTTCACACTCGTTGTTTGGCTTATAGATGGCGCTGACTGTCGCTCCTACTTCTAAATTCACAGATAAACCCAAAAAAGTGGATGGAGGGAGTGCCGCTGTAATAGCTCAGTGGTTAGAGCATCGAACGCGTAATTCGAAGGTCGTAGGTTCGATTCCTGCTTACAGTTGGTAATTTTTTCATCCACTTTTCTTTCTTCTTATTTACATTTCATTAATGTTAATAACTTCCCCTGTACATTCCTTGGCATTACTGTCTGTTATATCTCATTATTATTATATATATATATATATATATATATATATATATATATATATCTATATATATATATATATATATATATATATATATATATATATATATATATATATATATATATACTAGAGGGAACTGTGGTGCTATTGTCTATGGGGGCTGCAACGCACGGCGCAAATACGAGCATGGAAATTATGGGCATTACATGGATTTGTTTGATTTTCGTACTTCTAGCTCCATTTGGCTTCGTGTTGCTTCCAGCTTTTCTGTCACTGAACGAAAATAAGCAAATGTTCAGCAGTTGTACTTCACCACCTTAACCTTTAAGGCTCACCAAGCCAAAGCGGGTTCCGAAGTTCGAAATCGTTTGTTCTTTTATTCGGTACAAAAGCAAACATGGCAATAAACAAAGCCACATGCGTGTTTAAAGCACGCAAGTACGAAGACTAGGAAAATCTGTATGCTGCCCGTCATTCCCATGGTCGCTGAACGATCGCAGTGCCAGAGCCCCTCTAGATAATTTTAGGGAACTCATTGGCAGCTCCCATAGACACTAGCGCCAGAGTTCCCTCTCTCCTCTAGGCATCCCTCGCAGAGGCGTTTATCTCCCACCTCACTGCACATGCGCGTTCCCACCCTCTTTTCTCTCTCCTTCGCTTCCCCCTCCCTCGCCTCGCAACGCTGATGCAAGCAGCTCTGCTAGTGAGATTCTTGATTGAACAAACCGACTGCTCACGCTGTACAACCATTCACTGGTCCCTCCGTATATATAAACACTGAATCTCGACCTCAAATTTAGTGCTGGTGGTAGATTTTACCTGTATACTGTTGGACAATAACTAGATCGCAGCGTGAGCGCTAAGTAAATACGGAATGCGGGTCTCTGTGTCCAATCAGAGTCTTCCGCCTCTCATCGCCAATTAGCAGCAATTGGCGTGTTCCAGTAGGTAACAGCAGTTCATCATTGCGTTTCTCCTACGCAACGCTGCGATGAGCGCCGGCGTCAACGCCGCCGCCAGTGCCAGTGTTAGCGCCATCGATAAAGTACACCGTCTCGCACTTAAGCGAATCATCGCCCCGCTGCTTCGAATCCACACTTGGTTTTGTTTAGCGGGAGCTGGTGTAAAGTTTTGTGACTTCTTTTTAGGCAAACGTTTCATCTGCCTAGGCAACCTTTGTAACGCTTTATTTGTAATTAGGGCACTCAAACAGATATATTTTAGATGCATGTGTTTATCCCCATTCAAATCAGAAAAGGAGACACAGGCACATTTACAGTAGCAGTTGTATGCCCTTAGAAAAGTTGTTTCGTTATGAAAAAAGCGACAATCTAATCCTTACTTCCTTTAGTTAGTTAGTACAAACGTGTTGAAAAACTGCGCTTTGAAAGAGTGTTCATTCCATATCTTGTATGTTAGATTTCAATTACATTCTTGAGGAAAAGACAGACCAACAATCCCCAGGCAGCAAGGGGACAGAGTTTCAGTTTTCCTCAGCGCAGGTGGGTAAAGAGGCATTCCATTACTCACACAGAAAGCGATGAGATATAAATGCATATTTTCAAATATTTCACCGAGACTCGTTCCGTCATACGACTTGGTACTTTACAGATACACTCCCCTCTGTCGCAGATATTTTGTCATACAATTTAGGGGCAGAAAAAAGTGAGCCGCCTAGCTGAAGACACACAGTGAAAATTCTCAACTGTATTTTTTTTCATCTACTTAAGGGAACCTGACTTTCACTTTGTTTTAACTTCCCGCCGACAGGGAAATGGGGAAGGCGTAGTATTCCGTCTACTTGCATCAGAAGGGGCACTTGCCCCTACCTCACCGCTCATGTTCACTCGCTTGAATTCGCCCGATTTTCCCATTACCTCCCCTCGCATACTCTCTTACTTCCCATCCGATTCTTGCTCTACGCTCTTGAAAAAAGAAATACCGTCGTTTCTTCAACAGTGACAGATACGAGCTCTGCCATGCCTACTTGCCTGCGCCCCATTCTTTGTAGTGCCCGAGATGCGATCGCGAGATCAAAGTTTGTTTCCTCCGTAGACTATGCGCACGATTTTTCCGTTTTTCTCGGGGCTTGTACCCGAGTGCTGAAAGCGTCTCACTCCGTGGTCGCGCTTCGAGAGTTTTTTTGCATTTGTTTAAGCATTTTCGTATTTTCATCGTAGCGACAACCACAATCTTTCTGCCCGTGCTGGCATGTCTCTCCCGAGGACACATTTCCGGAGCAGGAAGACTCCGCGGTGAAACTACTCCGTATGCCCCACTTTCCGTCTCTCTATCGAAATCGATCTATCATGGTCCATGTCCGCCTTCGAAGAAAAAAAAAAACGCTAACCTTTGGAGCTTTTGCGTCACTCCATGGGACGTCTGCAGTACACGTCTCTGCCTTGTCGCAACTAAAAAACTCACGTACAAGTGCCGTAAGGTTGGGACAACACTAAAGAAGCACGGCAACGTGGCGACCAGCGGGATCGGCGCAGATGACGACTAGGACAATATGCCCAAGAGAAAGCGGTCTCCGCAGTGACGGAAACATCCTTTCCGACGGAGATGGCGGGACTCTCCCGTATCATGTTTAAAGAGACTCGGCCAGTTTGCTTTGCTACGCCTTTCCCTTCGCATCCATACCTACTCCTTTGATCCCCAACTCCCGCCTTTCTCTCCGATTTCTCCCTGCCTTCACTGCGAAAGGACTTGTGAGCGGAGACTCCACACTGGGCTGCGGTCTTGTCGTCTCGGTTCTTTTCGCGCACGCTTCTTCATCTCGGCAAGCCCGACGCTGACTGGCGGCTAGGTCGTACAGACACGGGAGAATGTGTGGGCCGCGGTGAAAGAAAGCGGAGGATCTCGTTTTACGCGCCCGTATACTGTATAAACATGCGGCCGGCCCGAAACTAAACGTACCGCGTACATTTCGCCTTTCTTCACTTTGTTTCGGGTTCGCCTTTTTTCCCTACTGCACACGTACGTACTCTGGCCGAGTCCCGGTGGTGCTCGATTACGGCCAAAGGGCAGAACTAAGGAAACCCTTCCTTTTTCCCCCACTTCAGTCAGTGAGGCAGACTGGAGTGGTTTGTAGCGATGGTGGTTAGTATAGAGAGCGGTAAAAGTGACTGAGAGTTATAAAGGCCGACATGCGGGGTTTGGGATATGTTGAGCGGGAATCGCAAGATAACCGCACGGATGAGAGGAAGGCAGCTATAGTGGCGGCAGTCTGCGTCAGGAAGACGAGTGAAGGGCTCTGAATAATTTATGACGACACTGGTGGGCCAGCGGTTTGCATTTTCTTTTTTTTTTGCCGTAGCCCTCTTGCACTTCGTTCTTAAGCCGAATCCTAGCACACTGATTCGTCTGGGAGAACGAGAGACGAGAAGATGGGATACCACTTCGTTTCCCTTCACATCGCGAGGAGCTAGGCCGAAGTGCCCGGGTTCTTTTCCGTACGTGGCACATACGGTGAAATAAGAGAGAAAAAAAAAAGGAAGGCACGGACCATAATGCGTTCTCTGGGAAGTATGTGTGGGCTGACGGCGATCTATGTGCATATATATCCGGTGCGTACTCTCCCCTGTCTCAGACTTCTTGTTTCTTTGTTCTCTATTTTCCTATTCTCTCGAAAAACAGTCGCCTCATTCATTCGTAGTGTCTGCTGTGGCGCTTATTTTCGTATAGCTGTGAAGCATTGCTGTAATTCTTTTTTTTTCACCATTTGTTATTGCAAAGGTTGTTAGCAAGAGCAACTTCAAGTGTTCCTACGCAATTGATGTGGTATAACTTTTTTTCTCTACCTGTTCTGTATGTCAGATAATCTGTCGGTGGAATTTCTTGCTTGAGCCTTATATTTTGGTGCTGCGAACGTTCTCACTTCTCACACTTCAATAACAGGTGTGCGCTCTTTCAAGCAGCCCCACGTAATACTGCTTTACTATTTCTTCTTTTTGAAAGATATCCAGCCTAGAACTTTAAGCACGAACGTGAATAAAAACATGAATGTGAGCCACGTCTTTATGGAATCAAAATTATTTTTAAAAACCGGGCTTTGATATACGTGTCGAATGCGTATGGGCCCATGATGTCTCGCGTTGGGTGAAGCGAGCGTACGTTTCAATAAACTTCGAGTGCAGCGCCATTAATGTCATGCCCTTCTGTGTGCTTTTTATTCATATTTCGCGCTGCATATATTTAAAAAAATATATCAATATATTTGTATCGCCAACAAGTCGCACAACGTATGTTGTTTAGTGAACCGGTTATATCTACTTGACTTTTTTTTTGAAAATTTTCTTGTGCATCCTGGCATTACATCGTTGCGTCACAGGGTGCAGAATCGATCCCGGTCTCGACCATAGCGTATACTGATGAATGGGCCATTGAAAGATCCCCACGCACGCAGGTTCACTTACCCTAAGAAAATCTTTAACGATTACGCATATGAGCTCCCATAACTGCAAGCGCATAGGTTTCATGAGTCACATTTCTGACTCTACCCATCTTCTCTGAGTTAAGGTAAGTCTAGTAGCAATCATTAGATAATCCCGGCTGCGGCGGCTGCATTTCCGGTGGAGGCGGAAATGTTGTGGGCCCGTGTGCTAAGGTTTGGATGCACGTTAAAGAACCCCAGGTGGTCGAAATTTTCTGTGCCCTTCACTACGGCGTCTCTCATAGTCATATGGTGGTTTTAGGACGTTAAACCCCGCATGTCAATCAATCAATAGCCATTATTAGCCAACTGAAATGTTTCACACGATAGCGAGGGACATTTTTTTCGATACTTACTTGTAGCATTACACGACAAAGACAGTCGAATGGCAAAATAGAGATGGTGTCATTAGTATAACATTAAGTTTCTCTTTTGCCTCCTCCGTTTGTCTGCGCCGCGAAATGAAAGGTAAGAAATAAGAAAAATTATTCTGAGAGTATTCATACAGAAGCAGTGAAAAGAAATAATTTTTTGAACATGCGGGGATTACAAAGTACTATATATATATATATATATATATATATATATATATATATATATATATATATATATATATATATATTGTCGCGAGAGGAAACGATAGGCAGGAACTCGAAGTGGAGGACTGTTTACTCAGCCACGGCTGCCATTCACTTCTTCGCTCTTGTCTTCTACCACCAACACAGCGTGGCATTACCCTCTCCCCAAAGAAAAAAAAAAGAAGAAGAAGCATCGCATGAATACCACGGCTCCGAAAAACAACGAACGGTAGTCAGAAATGTCTGTGTCCTTTGAAAAGAAAAGGACGAGATGAAAAATAAAGAAGCAAGAAAGTAATGCACAATTGTCTTGAAGGCTATTGCCACATCACAAAGTTCTTGACTTGCAGTCAACGCGAATAGTACGGCTTCATCCTGGACACGTATATATATATATATATATATATATATATATATATATATATATATATATATATATATATATATATATATATATATATATATATATATATATATATCAGATGTCGGAAAGCAACACTTAGGACTATCTTGTTTACGTTTCAAAACTACTGATTTCATAGCAAGGAAGTAAGATAAGCCACCAGCTTGTGTCCTAGAGGCAAATAACAAGGAAGGAAATAGCGAATGTCAAGACCAAAACACGCATTTAACGCCTTGAGCGCGATAGGTGGGAGATCAGGTTTGTGCCGACGGCACACGTTAATTGCCAGCTACGAGCGAATGCGGAGCAGGATCTGAAGAAGCGAATCCTAAATAGTCTTCGGGGAAATCAAGAAAGGACGCTGGCTGAAAGGCACGAAACATCCCCGAAATGACGCCTTCTACCTTGGTTTTCTCCGGGTGTCGTTGAAGGCGTTCCGCTGTCTCTCTTATTCCTCTTTTTTTTTTTTCCTGCCTCCAAGCACAGGACAAAAATAAACAAAGGTAGCATTTCCAACGTCTGATAACGCGCATTGCCACCAAAATGGAGGCTAACATTCACACGCGTGAAGAAACCTTTGAGGGAGAAGACGCGAGATAAGATGCCCCTATAAGAAAGGCGAAAGCTGCGAAGTATGCACGCTGCAAGTCTCTATACTGATGCGTTTCTTTTCAGCATCCCCTCGTCCCACCGATGCGCATGCCTCGGAGCAGAAGGACAAAAGCAAACAGTGTCAGCACCACACTGATAATACGAGTCTGCGAGACTTGTAGCTGGAAGATGGCGTGTGATGTGTATGCTAAAAAAAATGGTAAATAAAGAAAGTGAACGGAGCTACACTGCGTCAACGCAACATTACTGAGACTCTCTCTTGATTCAGGACCTTCTATTGTGTGCGTGCTTGTATAATAAGGCGCCGCTTCACGTCCGGGCCTCTGAAAACAACCGTGATCGTAAAGAGATGAAGGAAAATATGAAGTGTTTGCGTCATCGGAGTAAGAAGCTGACAAAAAAAAAGTAAACAGTAAAAAAAAAACACTGGTGTCGACGTGAACGAAGCGGGGCAAACAGGAGTTTTGACGCAAGAAAAGATGCGCCACGGCGCGGTGCCTTTCTTGCTGATCTCGGCGTATACAGGGGAGAATTCCCCCGGGCTAAAAGACAGACTCTTCATTGCGCGCCAGTGTACTCCGCTCCCCGTCAGGCACGAAAGGCACGGTGCCTGGCAACACTGATACTAAGAATCAATGGGATAACTTTGATATTCTTTGTCCTTTCGTTACTTAATTTATTGCTTGTATTGTGATCATTCGGCGCATTGCCCTCAGCTTCGCACCTTCATCGTCCAAAGGAAAAAGAAGCTTTTGTTATTTTTCTTGATCAATACACTACTGAAGAAATGTCTTTTGAACAACCACTCGCCTCATTCCATGCTCACCTTTCGACTGTTACTTTTTTTATACTATAGTGAGCAACTAATATATGCGTTCGTAGGTGGGTCCACTTGCACGAACAAATTTAACCTCTTTCGTAGTTCCACGCAGTGTCTTTTATAAAAGTCATATTGAAGCGAGTCTCTGAAGTCCCTTCTCTTGGTTGCGCTCTTTATTTAGCAGCTTTTTCTGTGAAGTTTTCTTTCTGATAACAATTGCCATTTTTTTCCTATTTTTGTATATGAAGCTAATTCTACTCATATACACAGTGTCTTCAGCAGCTCCAATGATTTACATTTCATTAGAACATCATGCACTCGAAACGTAAGTCTACACTTAAGATATTGATAAATTTGGCCTTTTAATGCTCTTTGTCTCCTATAAAATAAATAAATAAGTAATTTTATTGTAAATAACTAGTTAGTTATATATTGTAACGTAAGAAGTGAGAACAAAGAGACAACGCCCTTGCTGTGGGCCAGTTGTTCTTCTTCTGACTTTCTCTTGCTTTCCTACAAGCTAGCAGATAGCAGATAGCAGAGCACGCGGCCACTCCCGAGCACACACTTTAATATATATATATATATATATATATATATATATATATATATATATATATATATATATAGTGTGCCAGACTATGCTCCAGATTTCATCACTCATGAATGTCCCCACATAGTTGCTGCCACTGCCGAACTAGCAGCCACAAAATGTGGAGGAATGCAAATACGAAGAGCGAGACACAAGAGCCACGTTTTCGCAAGGCACAAGCGTGTTCATATTTAATAAAGGCATCGTGCACATCAGCCAGCAGGGACAAAATCGATCCAATTATTACTGTGGTAGGTATGCGACCGGTGCACGAATCTTCAAAGCATGTGCCTCGATTTTGCGAACGTTTTCACGAATGGGAGTCTAGCATATCACTGTCCGGTCGATGTAATTGATGTGAAGCCTTGGTTGATAGTTTTTCGAGGCTTCTTTCTGCTAACCATTCTAGCGTAAGAAACCTTGGAAATACGTGCTCGGTTTCACCAGTGAGGTAGACTTATGGCGTGACGCCTCTGCTATAGAGAGTCCCTCGCCAGTGAATTGTCTTTGGAGCCGTCACTCTACAGGGTACACCTGAAATATAACTTTTCCTTCTATATTCTGCTGAAACGAGCCACTTGCAACACATTCACTTGGACCTGGCAGTAAACTTGCTGTAAACTAGTTATGCGCGCAGGAGCGTAAACTAAAGTCTAATAGTAATGTGTGGGGTTTTACCTTCCGAAACCAAGATATGAACATGAGTAACACCATAGTTGAGGGTTGCGGAAATTGTGATGGCCAACTGCACTGACATCGCACGGGTCTGTACCACTTCGCCTCCATCAAAATGCGGCCGCCACGACCGAGGTTGAACCGGCGACCTTCGGGTCAGCAGCCGAGTACCCTAGCCGCTGATCAACCGAGGCGGACAACAGTTAAAATCTAGCCAGGTAAATGTGTATTGCAGTTGGATGAAGCCTCACTGCGAGATTGAAATAGAGATGGAAAACATGAAATCCTTAACAAAACCTATCACATACGTATGCGGTTCGCTAGTCCGCACTTGTGGAAGGAGACAGAAAACGAAAACAAGAGAAGGGGTGAAGATAATTATGGTGATGTTGATGATCACCGTGTCGATGACCATTAGGGTTTGCTTTAGTCATTGTTCTTTTTAACACTATATAATGGGACACAAAAAATAGAAATGGGGGCCAGCTGGTTAACGTTCATGGTGAAAATGAGAAGCATGAAAGCACTGTGTCAGCACTGGTAAGCGAGGACTTAGGAAGCGAAAGCAATGACGAACGTAAACGCCGAGTTTGTCAACGCCCAAGAAGGGTACTTAAGTTCAGATATACACCGCAACTTGGCATCCTCTTCGTCAGGTCTACTAGCATGTGCTGGCTACTGATAAGCTGGTCTCCTTCTGTTGACAAAAAAGAGATACTCAAAACAGTAATTAATATTGTAAAACGCATGGAACGCCCATAAACACTGTAACTAGCACAATATGAATGATTTAATAAACTGTATTGAAACACCGGCAGTGTCCTAGCACAATATGATTTTTTTCAACTAGAATACAGTTTTATATCATATTTATGTGTCGGTCAATATCCTTTTGCCTCTAGGGCTACGCCAAATAATCTTTTTTTATTAAGAAGCATTGAGAAATGCCTTGTAGTTGTCGGTTGAGTGGTAATGAGATAACATGAAGGCTCAAGCCTTCTTTAGCCCTTGTATGATAACGATCGTGCAAGGAGAATGTGTTCGTGAAAGAAGCAGAAAGAGAGGAAAAGAAAATGATATCATCTGACTTCTGCCCTTCTTGGGCTGCTTCAAAGGAACTTTTACAGTATTTTGAAGCCTAGCTCTGAGGGCCTCGCACTTACAGGTAACAGCTGGAATCTATTGGTTCCGATATATCAAAAGACGCCCATATGATTCGAGAGCCGTTTTAGAGGGTGCGTAGGTGGCACATGGGAGGCCCTATAAACTAGTAAAGAAAATTCAGATAACAGTACAAATACAAAACATATACATGCCATGAATGTGCAGCTGTGCTCATTTCAGTCATGGGTTCCACTTGTCACTCGAAATACTCGTCATCCACTTTGGTGAGCGCTAGAAACCACTTTTGCTGTAAACTTTTGTAGAGCATCACACTAGCTTTCCCTTCAAACTCATACAATAAGAGGTGCCTACAAATGATGAGAGCAGTCTTGGCACCTCTCACACAGTCTTTGAATTCTCGCAAGCAAGCGAGCGTCTGTTTACCTTCTCTGCATTACGCGCAGCACACATTCTCGGCTACCAACTCTTGTGTCTGGCTCACAGAACTGCATCCGTTGTTTACCTTAGGAAAGCGAGCGTCCATGCTTTCTCACCGAGTAAAATGGTGCAGCACTCCAGATACAACATCACGGGTCAAACCAACCAAGCTTCCAAGCTTTTCGGGCACAAGCGCAGCCTCTAATTACCCGCATGCTTCGCTAACATTCTCGTGAATATCCTAGTTAGCTAGAGCTGGCAGGCGAGTACATACGTGCACAGTGCATTGTGAATTACACCACTGAATGAGGTATGCCAGCTCTGGGACCAACAGCACTGCGTCGTTCAGACGCGGCAGTCTAAGCACTTCCGCTTGCTTGCTTGCTTGCAGCCCAGTTGTTGACGCATAACGTGGTCGCGCTCGGGTTCTCATAGTTCCTCGCCTACAAGTACTCTCGGCACGCACTCGTACTATTGTAGGGACGCTAATGCAAAGCAAACTCGTGCACGCCACACACCCACCGGAAGAGCAAGCTTGCGCCAAACAAGACGTGCCTGAGGACTCGGTGCTTACGACCGCAGGCGCGCTATAGCGACGAGCACCAAGCCACCGTGGTGAATTTGGGTAGTCGATAACAAGCAAAGTAAACGCTGCCGCTCGCCGCCTACGCTGGGAGCGTGAGTGCTTGTTGGCACAATGGCTTCATAGAAATCACAGTGACGAAGGTTTACAAGAAAAATATACCTGACTCCGCCCTTCGATAAGATACCAAAATACCAAAATGACTATGCCTTCTGTGCAAGCTGCATCTATGTAAGCATTGACGGCTTATTTCCGAACATATATACTGTAATACTTTCAGGTATATCTAAGTTTGCACATTATCAAGAGTATAGCTCACCTGATCCCTTCCTCCTCATGCTTATAGTTTCTATTGGCCTTAACATATAGAGTTGGAGCTAGTTTTAAAGATACTGTTTATGGTTCAGTAGAGGCTACGGAGAACAGTGATTTCTGGCAGCATATTTTGAATATAATTTCCGAACCTATTGTGGGGAGTAGGGCAAAAAATTTGTATCCTTTCCGAGTGCGCTCAACAAACCAGTCGTTCAACCAATTAGTCGACAAGTTCACTTTTTAACGGCATTCTAACACTAATACTGACGCCATGGGGTCACCATACCGACTGCGAGTGGACGTGAATCATATCCAGTTTCTTAATCATTCTTGGTTAGAGCGAATTGCAGAAAGGAGCCTAAAACTGTTGAAGAATCTGATCCGGATCGGAATTTACTGCAATCGAGAGTGCACCACATGACACTGTATAATACACGGAGACGCTTTCTCATTTATTACTCGGTGAGTTCATGGTGTGACCATGTTGGATTTCCTTGGTTGGTGATATTTCAACTACGTTCAGAGCGCCGTTGTGGGCTACTTAGCAGCATAACCTCAAAACGCTTAGGTGAGTATCAACATTACATGTGACGACAGAGAAAGAAAATCAGCATCGCTTTATTGGCACACTTCCATCGCCATGGTCTCTGTGCACTGCTGCATTGGCAACATCCCCTAAGTGTGGGTTCTATAGTAATATTTCTGCAAGCGTTAATGGGGACAAAATCGGTGCGATACCTTTCTAGTGAGAGTAGGTGTCACACTGGTCCTATAAAAGCATGGACACGGTGTTAAAGCATTACTAGAAAACGTGTTCGATATCAGATCAACATGTAAAATGCTGCTGAGTTACCCAACACTACGCGCGTGCACCGTGTAGTTCAAGTTGTATAATACCATCGTGTGAACTCAACAGCATCGATCAAGAGGGCCTCCTCAGCCGCTCTTATTACGAAATTCCTGGCGTTGGTGCGCACACGAGCAATGCGTCGACGCAGAGTAGAGCGCGGGGTCAAGAGCCAGACGCTGGCGGCATTCCATCTTCCGCTTTTTATTGCCTGCCTCAACGGAAGGATCGGGTTTCTATACGGAAGTACAGCTCCTCCCATCCTCTTCCTATCAACTGACAGATACCTGGGCTAACAGAACATCTTTACGAAATGACAAAGCTTTCGGTAATGTTTTCTTTACGCCTTCTTGACAAAGCGCTGAGTTTTGCTTTGATAGCCATAGCTTTGCAGTCAGTATCGCAGAACAGGCATACAGCTCACACGTTTATATCGACGGACAATTGTTACGTTGGCGCGCAATGTTCCAGTTGTCATGATACCGTGAAGCTTCATCGATTGAAACATTCGATAACTCGGATGCTTAGGGCTGGGCTCCAAGAGCCTTTTCACGGGCTTAACTAAAAACATGATCCCGTACAATGAGGCGTGTAGAAGTGTAACACACTTTTGATGAGGCCCCGCCAATCTAACCGCGGCGTGTGGCAGGACTCACTGGCTCCCACTTAACGCTTCGGCCGGCGACGCCTGAAAGGCTTCTGATTGGTACACATATATTTTGTGTAGGTCGGTTAAACCGTGTGGGGTTGCATATGTAGTGATATTTGGGTCTGACTGACGTGCTCGTACAGCAAACACTGACATTTCTTCAAAAAATAATCAAACATTTAATTGAAAACAAAGACGAAGGCAACAGTTCAAACAAATGAACTAAGTGAAAAAACACAATTAGGGCACGATGAAGTGAAGATGTACAAAACAAATATATGTAAAAAACACTACAACAGGTACAAGTCGACGACGCGATGTGTTAATGAAATACCGACCTAGGGGAACTAACAGTGATACGAAAAAGAACTACATCAAGGTCGTGCTCGCGATTCTTAGCTTTAGCGTGTGACGCAGCGCACACATGTACAATTATTTAAAACTGGTCACGATAAACTAACGGTTGCAAAAAAAAAACACAGTAAAAAGTTCCACACAATCCAAGCCAGGTCTTGTTACACGTAGGGGAGTTGACAGGGTGCCGCTGAATGTCTCGCCAGCTTTGTAGGCGACCAGGGTTCCCGGCGTTGCAGCCGTCTCAATACGTTGCACGGGACATTCCATGCTTGCCGTCTACGTGACGCTCGCGACACCGACGACCACGCTTCTCGCTGGTTGAACGTCAACTGCCGAAGCCGTCAGATTCTCTGCAGGGCATACGCATCTCGCTCGTGGTCATTTTGCAGGAACACGTACGGGCCCACTTCGCTGCAGGTGTAGGGAAGAGGCAACGGTACTGTTGCCGAGTGGTTAGTTAGCTAAAGTTTTTTCCCAATTCGAAGGCATCCTCTCTTTGACGATGGAGCGCGTGGTTGATAATGCTCGACGTTTGGGACAAGAAGCACAAAGCAGTAATAAAAGAGCCCTGAGTGAAAAACAATTTTACTGAATGATGGTAATATTTATTGATTGATACGTGGGATTTGACGTGCCAAAACCACCATATGATTATGAGAGACGCTGTAGTGGAGGGCTCCGAAAATTTTGATCACCTGGGGTTTTTTAACGTGCACCCACTTCTGAGCACACGGGCCTACAGAATTTTTTGCTCCATCGAAAATCCAGCCGCCGCAGCCGGAATTCGATCCCGTGACCTACGGGTCAGCAGCCGAGTACGTTAGCCTATAGACCACCGTGGCGGGGCCCGGGAAACTATGCGTGTATGAATAAAGAAAGCTTCACCTTAATCAACTGGTTAGCCTAAATTGTGAAACCACAATCTTTAGGTACCTAAATGGAAAGTACGCTGATTGAATTACCTTAGATTTGTAATGGCCCCGAAAGCAAATGCAGTTCTCTCACAAGTGGTTATCTACGCAACAATTGTGATTCCGATGCACCCGAATAATTTAAAGTGGTCTATCACTGGTTGCATTCGTTGCCTTTGCACTCAGAATCGCTCGGAGTTTTCAAAAACGTATTTGCCCATAACAAGCTCCGCTGTGGTGGTCTAGTGGCTACGGTACTCGGCTGCCGACCCGCAGGTCGCAGGATCGAATCCCGGCTGCGGCGGCTGCATTTTCGTTGGAGGAGAAAATGCTGTAGGCTCATGTGCTCAGATTTGGGTGCACGTTAAAGAACCCCAGATGGTCAAAATTTTTGGAGCCCTCTACTGCGGCGTCTCTCATAATTATGTGGTGGCTTTGGGACGTTAAACCCCACATACTAATTATTATCTTAGCCACTAGATCACCGCGGCGGTTAATCGTAATATTTATCATCGAGGTGTAAATTGAGCGCACATGCCAGTGATGGTTAGCCACAAACATGGCATCTACGTTTATAGAATGGAATATCTATTGAGTCATTTGTGGTTGACAAAAAACAAAGCCGAAGGCATTGACTTTCTCACTTTCAATGATGACGTGCAAGTCCTATCCCCGCAATGTAAAGAGAAGGTGACGCAATTGGCAATAGTCACGTTGCTTATCTGTACTGCAAGTATAAAAAGGGAAATGTACTCGTTATTTTGAGCAACTTAGTTAGGTACTTACCCTTTCATCTTACACCTTTTCAGGTGATACGTGCGCACACATGCCAGTGTTCACCACGCGCACATAGACAGCAACAACTGCATGGGAAGCGTTTGAAAGCAGTAGCTCTGCGGTGGTCTAAAAGAAGACTGGCATCCAAGTAATAAAGGCTTTCATCGACTGATTTCAGGAATCCAGAACTTGCAGAGCACATTTACCTGGTAGAGATATCTCCTCCTTCCTGTCTATTTTTTGCTCCTCTCTCTCTCGTCCGTGTAGGGTAACAAGCCGGGTACAACTTGGCCAACCTCCCTGCCTTTTCAAAGCTTCCTGAACCTATACCTGTTTCTCCTCTGTCTTTCTCTACAACCTTCAGATCGCGGACTTTGAAAGTGAAATTTCGCCTTCTAAAGTAGGCATTCCCCAGTAACGATATTTTAAAGCACTCACCAATACTGGAAAGTGACAAAACATACTAAGTGCAGCAATTTTCTTGCGAATATAATGTTATCGTCAACGCAAGGCATACCTACTTTGAATTGCGTCAATGTATTAAATGTCACTTAGTCTATTTGGACGTTCATAGGACACTTTGTGTCTAAGCTGGCATTTGTTTCGTCTGAAGCCCAGACCATGCATACGCTTCCACATGCGCAAGCATTTGCCAGGAAGGAAATGGGTAGAGGTGCGAGAATCTGCTGAGCCGATTCGCGAACGCACACGCTATACACGCCAGATGGCTGGCGCGAGCAGCGCACTAATTTTCAGCCATGGCGAGGCTGAGTCAGCACTCACTTTTACCTAATTACGAACCCTTCACAAACACGAGTGCTGAAGCGAGTGCGTTTTGTTTACCAATTGTCTGCAGCTTGTCGGTTGTTATCTCTTGCTTCCGTATCACGCAGTCATTGAGCCCGCATTATACTCTTTCACTGAAAACAGCGTACAGGTCTCGCTGCAACGCAGAAAGCCTGAGAGTGGATGCACCCGTCTGCATTTGCCTGCACAAAACTGATTGTTTCTGCCTTTGTTCTGCAAATTCGCTCCCTCTATAGACCGAGCAGTCGGTGCTTTCATCACTAAGAGGTGTGAAGTGTTGTAATTATATTTAGGGTGTTTCATCATATTTTTTATGTATTTGGCAAGATAAGTTTCTTTGAAGACAGTTATAATATCCCGAGTTCAACGAGCCAATACCATGATTCATCATGAAGCACGTTGTAATGGAGCACTCAGGTAACTATGACCATGTGTTGTTTTTGAATGGGCACTGACATTACCCAGTGCACGGGCCTCTATAATTTAGCCTTGACCGAAAACTTTCGCCGTGGATGGAATCGAACCCATCACCTTAGGGTCAGCAAGAGAGCATTTTAACCGCTGTACAGCCACAAAAGCGTAATCAACCATAACTTCGTTTGTCTGGGAATGTGACACGTCAGCTTCACAACTCCGCTCAGATATTCGAACTGTGACCGTGGAACCAGCCGTTCTTCGCCGTTAGGTATATCCGTAGTTTGAGCTTCTGCGCAATGTTATTTCTTCACACGCTGTCATTGCTTTGTGCCCATGGATGTTCCATTTTTTATTAAATACTGGTTGGCCAGCAGTAGATTACTCCTGGTCAACTTCTTAGTACTATTTTTTCATTTTTTCTCTTTCTTTTTCTTAAACCGAACTTGCGCGTGAATGCGATGCTGGTAGCGAGATGCAATCAACGGTAGTTACTAAGGATTTTAAAGGCGGTATTCACTTGTAATCACAGAAGAGAACAAAGCGCAATGCCTAGACGCTTGTCCTGCCACGTGCACCTCAAACCAGTTTTATTAACTGTTAAGGTTTCTTTGTTAAGTGCACGATTCGCATTCTGGCAACAAATGATAATTAAAACATGGCAGATTGCGCTAAAAGTTCTAAACAGTCCGAATTTGCTATCAACTCGGCACTGGGATCGCTCTAAAGGAGACGTTTCAAAACAGATGCTTCGTTATATCATTATATGGCGGCTTTCAATGATAGAGTGCTGAAAAATAAAACGGAGTGCGGACACGACAAGCAAATGCGGGGAAATTTGTAGTAAGTGAAACAACACAATAAGGGGAGGCAAAAGCTTTCGGAACAAGGACTCTAATTTAATTCGAGAGCTTACGTAACTGCTTATGTTCTTTTTTTTTGTTTGGCTTACGTATAGGTGCAGTCGTAATTTCTAAGTCAAGTCTCTTTTAACTTCTTTATTTTTGAATAGTATTAGAAATATAAAACAGCACAATGTGACCAGATGAACCACGATAACGGTAGATACACTGAATCCAACACACATACAAGAAACTCAAGACAGCTGTGGACTAGTGGATCGAAGCCTGAAGGAACAGCGCAGAAAAAAGGGTCCTAATTGTTTCTGCTTATTGTATTAGCCGAGCTGTTTAGGTTTTTTTTTTCTGTGCCGGATAGCGTGAACAGAAATTACCACAATGAACAAGCACATGCCCTCTTCGTCCTGATCTTCATCTTCTGGTTCACTCCCACGACACGTGCACCGATTTGCTCGGTGCGTGATGCAAATAATGATGATTGAGAGAACTAGGGCAGATAGAGAAATGAAAAGAGAGGTAGAAAAAGAGAGAGTTTGAGAAAGCAGGAGTTAGAAAGAAACAGAAAGAGAAAAAAACTTTTTGCAAGAAAAAAAAACTCTTAGAGAGGCGGAATTCGAAGGCTTTCATTAAAGTATAGTGAACACACAAATATTACACACAAGGACGTACGACACGCTCTAAAATTCAACTGATCTTTAATTTTTTTCTATTTTTCACTACCTCTCTCTTTCCATCTATGACCTTTAAGTTCTGTTTATTTATTTCTCTCTTTTTCTTTGCTTCTTTCCTTATCTCTCTTCCTTTCTACGATATGCTTCACAAGCTCCCGCATCTTTCCCTCTCCCTCGCATCTATCAACAGTGTAGTCACCTCCCTTTCCCACCCCCTATACACACAATACTTTGCCAGGCTCTGCTAGCGTGCCTAGATAGTCAAGTGGTTATGACGGTCGCTTTTATATCGTTGTATGTAGCACGAATCCTGATGAATTGTTTTTTTTGTCAAGGATTTCTCTTATTTTTTTGTCCGCCGTGATGGTGCTAAAGTTCCGGAGTCCAACTGCTGACCCAAAGGTAGCGGGTTCGGTCCCGGTAATGACGCTCGTATTTCGATGGATACAAATAGCTATAGGCCTGTATACTACTGCGCGTTGTCAGTGCACATTCAACAACATCAGATGGCCAAAATTTTCAAAGCCCTGCAGTATACGTCGTCTCTCATAAAAATAACGAAGTTTTGAGACGTGAAAACACAAGAAATTCATTTTCTCTTTCAATGGTTTTTTATTATGCATTTTCCTTTCTCACTTCTCCTTCTCTCACCCATCATATTTTGTGCTTAACAAAGCGGCGAACGTGTTCTGTGAGCAAAGCAGAATGTGAAGAGCATGAAGGCAGCGAGCGCCGGTTCGGGATGACGAAAACTTTCGTTCACAAATTACGGAGTGACATTCGGCCTGAACTGCACCACTGTCAAAAATAAAGCACTTATACTAAAGAAGACTCACTTCATTAGGACATTTGCACGTACCAGAGCACATGCACGCATAGAAAAGACACATAACTTGAAGCGCATGTCAGTTGAAAGCCATGCGGGTAGTATGCTATGCTATGCGCATGTAGTGCATTTAAGGCTGCCTATATTTTTCGATTACCTATGGCTGATATTATGCATCATGGTCATCGTAGTCTGGAAGTCGCGTCTCGCTCAGTGCGTTTATTCTAGTGTTGAGCACGCAGTTTCTGTACTGAGCACGCATTCGTTGCGACAATGTCTAGAGCTTTGAACCTCTAATAAAGCTTAAATCAGGCGTAGTATTACTGGAGCGGTGGCGTCTTTCTTCGAAGCGTTAAGCCTTGTACTTGTTAATCTTTTTTTTCGTACTTAACATGTCTCAACCCTGGTATTCAATCACAGTATTCACGCCTTGGAAAATAAAAGTACATAAATATGCGACGCGTAGAGTTTTCACAAGTTTTCGCATTGGAGCATTCAGACCAGGCAATGAGTTTTCGCCTTTGTGAAAGTAGATTACAATAGGTGTTTATTGTTTCCTTTGCGTAATGTTCCTCTATTTCTTTCCTTATCGCAGAGTCGCCACTTTTTAGCATAAAAAAAAATTTACGATCTTACCACTCGCTATTTTTCGTAGCTAGCTCGTATTCTGTATGAGGCGCACACACAGTCAAAGCAAGCTTTGAATTTCTAGGTTACTAAAGCTTTCATATGCATAAAACATCGTACAGCGTGCATCGCGCACAAAGGAACGAATCTAAATGTCATCGACTGGCTAGTTAAACAACCTGTAATTCATGTCTCACCTTTGTCTACTATGCGTAACAGTGCGAACCATGTGGTGGCAGAACTGTACTCGGCCGATTCACATCACTGCGCTTTAAAGCTTTAGTAAACGCAACGTAAATTGTTCCTAATGGGGGCAAGTAATGTGGTTTGCGAAAGTTTCGTTTGCATCATATCTTCTAGCCCTAGGCTAAAATAATGTTCACATTAAATTTAATTGATTCAAAGTGTCATTTGAGATCATTGTAATTTCTGCGCTTCACCATTGGGCGCTCTAAACATATGCTACTATATTTATTTTATAAAATTCCTATAAAGTAAATGTACTGTGCACTCATATTAAGGATATGGAATCACTATTGCTCGAAGTAGCCTTAGTGTAACGCTATGTTAGGATATTTATAACCTGAAAGAACAAGGGCATCTCATTGTTTGATATGTGGGTTTTAACGTCCCAAAACCACCATATGATTATGAGAGACGCCATAGTGGAGGGATCCGGAAATTTTGACCACCTGGGGTTCTTTAACGTGCACCCAAATCTGAGCACACGGGCCTACAACATTTCCGCCTCCATCGGAAATGCAGCCGCCGCAGCCGGGATTCGAACCCGCGACCTGCGGGTTAGCAGCCGAGTACCTTAGCCACTAGACCACCACGGCGTGGCCAAGGGCATCTCACTTCTACAGTTGCCGACCAAGTTTAACAAACTTGAAAAAGCCCGCATTTTTTTTTCGCGAGCTCTGTATCTTCAAAAACGGATGAGCCAGTGAGCTCTGCACGAAGAGTGAGTCGCTTGATACATTCAGTGCATTTCGTCCACGCCACACTGCTCTCGCAGACAACATTCCTCCACAACCTAAAACTAAGGAGAGAGAAAAAATGAAATGTAGTATTGAAGGAAATGAGTCCAAGTAATCTTCGAGTATGGTCTCGGCAGTCGTAAAGATCCTCTCCTGCCTTAGGTGTTCCAGCTGGAAAAGCCTGCAAGCAACTCTTCCTTGAACTTTGATTCACTCGCACGCCTGTACTTTGAGTTGCGCACAAACCCAAACGAGTGCTTGTTCCTAGTGATGGCAATATAACGCGGAACGACTAGGGGTTAGTGTCCTATAAATAAACAGGCTCGCGAATCATTTTTTTTCTTTACTGCAGCAGTCCTGCTGAGATGCGTACACATAATGAAAGTTTATTGGGAGATCGAAATAAAGTGAAGCATGACTGCCTGAAAGTACGATTTCATACGTGCTTTCTTTCCGTTCCGAGAGAAAAAACTAATACACAGCAGTTATTTTTCAACCTTAATTTCTTCGTGTCGTTATATACTTCGAAAAATGAATCTATACTCACGTTCACGTTGAAATTATACTCGCTTGAAGTAAGTTTGGTGCAGTACGTAAGCCCTATGAATGATAGCACACCTTTGCGTATTCGCTATGTTTGCTGAAAGGGGAGACCAAATTTTAACTGTTCTAAAACTGAAAATAAGACTGGTTGTGAGCTCACTAACTTTCTTTACAATTTTTCGTTTTGTTATATTTATGCTATAAATTTTGAAGAATGGTTGTATGAACTAGAGAAATATAGCTGTATGTAGAACTTGCTATACCAAATCTAAAAAATTGGTACAAAAAAAGAAAAATATACATAGAAGGCAAATTGAAAACTTTAGTTGTTATATGAGGTGATAAAGTTATCCAGGTTTGAGGACACATTTTTTTCAAGTTTTAGTTTCAAGTTTTTATACTTTCTGTAATATTGCACACTATACGCACGCTTATTCGAAAAGAAAGTCAGTAGGGGTATTTTATGTGGTTTTCAAAAAAGTATATTGCATTTTTAGACAGTGAAACTTGACACCGACATGACCCTGCTATATCATCTTTTTAGGGAAGAGGGGGTGGAGTGTGGGAAGAACACAATGACACGGCTGCAAGACCCTCATATTTCTAGACACAAATTTCTGATCTAAGGCGTCTCATTATTGGTCGCTTAATGAAAGCCCACGTGAGGACCCAGTGCGAAGATATTAGTGAATGTGTTCGCAGGTGTAAGTGAAGACTTTTCTGCAGTCAGAACACGTTGGACAATTGGTGGAGCTTAAGAATAAATGACTGCTGTGTGAGCCTGTTGTTGAAGACTTTCATAGTGTGCTGTACTTTGCGTTTGTTTTAAGTGAAGAGTACTTTAGGTACTCGGCTTGTCGTTCAAAGTCTCACGTCGCATTTTCACGGTGTGGTCAGTGTATACACTGTTTTGGGTCGATAAAGACCCAAAACAAGGCTGATAATGTTCAATACCAGAGTGAAATGAACTGATAATCTAAATTATTATAAACTACAGAAATAACCAAAATATATTTTCAGGAAGTTACCTAATATGACAAAAGAAAAAAAAAAGCGCTTCACAAGCATCCGGCTGATACTTTCGTCGTGCTACAGAGGGCGCCACCATCTATGCAAGTGCGTGATTGTCAAAGAAATCGCCGGGTTACCGTGCTACTTAGTCGCTCAGGTTTCGCGATAGCGGAGCTGCATTAAGCGCCGGTATCAGAACTACACCAGGGCCTACACAACAACTGCGTTAGCGCTGCATTAATTAGTATGACATTAACTGGTATTCTTCCTTGAGAGGCTCTGTTTCATTGATTGCTCTTCATTGCTGTGATTATCATAAATTATATCTGGCGGGAAGAGGACCCTGTGCTGCGTAGAGACACTAACAGCTCCTACATCACATATAGACCCAAATAAAAGTATGAAAACGAACATAAACATAAACTTTGTGAATTGAACGGTCATTCCTCCGAATCACGTCCTGTTATTTGGTATTACAAACTGTTGAATAAAATGAAGTTACAGTCCTAAAAACTAATATGCATTCTTAGCAAAAGCGCATCTCTGTTTCTCACAATTGTCTTCATTTTTGTGTTTTTTCTATTTTTTCTTGCAAAGAGAAATTACCTTGGCGCAACAGTGATGAAAGAGCACGCTTCACTTACGAAACACCGCCTTGATTTGTGCTGTCGGCTCTTTCTCACCTCTCTTTGTCATTTATGACTCCCACTATTCGTTATCCTTTCTTCTCGACGTCTTGAGTCGCAGCGCACAAGAACGGGGCTGCAAATCGCAAGTGCTCATCTCACTTTCTTTTGGCACCTTTCTTGCACCACCGCGCAGTCCCCCCGACAGAGTTTCGACCAGTTGCGAACAGTTTGAACCAGTGCCCGTTGCATTTATGTCACACAAAAAGATGAGCGATTGTCTCTTCAAGAAAGCTTAAAGAAGAAAAATGATGGTGGTGCAATTTGTTATCCTTTTCTCCACGTGGTTTTGCAACACATGGTCAATAAATGTGCTAACGCGTGCGCGTCTCTCTTAAGAAAAAAAAAAGTCTCTGCTTTTTCACGCTTTTACGCGTAAATAACATTGAAAAGGGAAAGAGTATGCGAAAAGCTTTTGCTCTAAAGAGCCACAGAACTGCAGAGCTATTTAAAGCTACGTGCAATCAGCGTGGCTTGGGTAATATGGGGCTTCTGCTATGACAACACCCATACAGCAGGCTTTTGTATAGTAAACGTTATCTGCTTGAGTAAAGATTTTGTACAGCTTCGTTACTTTAAAGCCACCAAAATTCTTGAAAGGAGGAAGCTTCCATGCCTGAACTTTCAGTACGTCGGTTGCTAGACAGATATATATATATATATATATATATATATATATATATATATATATATATATATATATATATATATATATATATATATATATATATATATATATATATATATGATTTTGAGGATGTGGTTATGCGCTAATACTTTTTACTTTCTTTAATTTCGTAAACTGCATGCACATTCAAGTACACTTCTCTTTCAACTAGTTGCTCCCATTGAAAATGTGGCTGCCGGGAATAGAGCACCCGTCATCAAGCTCAACAGAGCAACACTTTAGCTGCTGAACTACCATGGCGGGAATTGCTACTACAAGTCGTTCACTAGTCAGCTACAGGAGATTGTGTTCACACGCATACATATGCAAACGTGCCCTTGTACTCTTGGCTAGCGTCACATATTATGAAACCAACTTGATAGATGTACTGCAAGCACTGGAGCCTGAGGCCAATTTCATGAGCGTAATCACGAACGTTAAATTAAGTACAAATATACCGTCATCGCTTCTAGTACTCAGCGCTGAAAACTTTTACAAAGGAACAAGACATGCAGTGGCAGCAAAACCCAAGTGAAATTTAAGTGCTAATGATTAAACCTGGTTCGGTCGTACTAGGATGCGCATTCGCGGCATCGACTCAAGATTCTCACTTAGTTCAGATAACACAAGAAAAAAAAAGAGGGGGGGGGTACCAACTTACACGGGTGTTTGACATTAAGATGACATAAAGACTACTACAGCTCAGGAAGTTTTTTTTTTAATTTCCTTACCACCGCAACAAAGGTTCGCAGCAGACAACGCATTGAGTGCTTTCTTTTCATGATTTGTGAGGCCAATCAAAGAACAGTCGCCTTTTCGGGGATGACATGCACTGAACGACGTCGCGTAACAAAGTGTCCTGTTAAGTACGACAGGACCACTACTAGCAATAAAAAAATGTTAGTGACGAAGTGCAAGGGGCTCTGAACAAAGACCCCGCGAACTCTAGTGGATGGACGCTCCTTGAGCTGGCCAATGTTCCTAAAAGAAGCAGCCCCCATCTCCTGCGGGCAGCTTCTGAGGCGGGTCGAAAGAGTTGCGGAGCACGTGAAAAATAAAGCAGAAATAAATGTCCTGCAACAGAGAGCCGCTTCCTGGGAGTGGCTCTGGAGATCCGTGTGCTTTCCGTGTTGCCCAGCTGCGCCCGCGTCGAGATACGTGAGTGCTGCTGTCCCGCTCTTCGAGACGTCATTCCAAAAGCCCCTGCTGGCTGACAGCCGCGACGCTTCTGACAGAGCTCATTTCCGAGAACGTGACCCCCCTCTCGCCAATCACCTTCCTTACCAACCCGTGCCGGCTGACACTGCGATCTTTTCTGAAGCCTTCGAGCGTTAGGCGGACAGAAGATGGGGTCCTGCCTCGTTCCCTTAGGTATTTATACGTTAGTTAGCTTGTACACACGCACGCACGTGCGCCAACAGCTGGGAGACGTCATCCGAATCTTTGCTCCTCGCGCTTCGCTGCTCACGACGTGTGTGGCTTTGAAATTTCACGATTGCTTGCTCAGATATGTCACCCGTGTTCCTGCGCTGTCACGCGGGCTTGTTATCATCGATGTGACATGCCCAGAAGGCCCACAGAAGCTTTCTTTATACCAATGGGGGGAATAACATTCACATTATTGAGATTTTTGCACACCGTCATCAGGAAATTGGCTTGATCAGAGTTTGTTTAAGTGCGTAAGCTCACCTTGCTGGTAGATTTATTTTTGAGCGCTCTATGAACCTATCTGTTTATTTATATTGAATCACTACGCATTTCGTCTTAGATAGCTTACATTCCGAGTGGTTACTAGTTGCCTAAGGCTACAAGATGGTTCGTTAGGCTGCAGCAGCTGCGTGAAGGATAACGCACACTTTATCATTTACATTAATGCGTGTTTTACAGCAGTGTTGATATGCCCACCGTTTGTATAATTGGCTACCTAGACAACTGCCGTCATGATGGCCTTGAGTGCTCATTTTGCCATTTCGTGCCTCACTTCCCGAACACATGTGGCCAGCTTGTGTTTTTCGCGGCATCGATTTATCCAGCCGGGGACGCAATAGCTTGAATTGTTAGGAGAATAGTTAAATAGTGAGAGAAATAACTAAACAAAAATAGAAGGAATTAAACCTAGAAGAAAGAGAAAAACAGAACAAAGTTAAAAAGCCAGAGAAAGAAAAAGACTGGTAGATAGCTAGAAAAAAACACACAATCAATACATATAACAAACAGACATCAAGACAAAAGAAACAGAGGCGAAAAGAGAGACACAAATAAAGACAAAGAAGGAAATATTTATAGATGTCGAAAAAGACGTGGTGATAAAGATGTCACGAGAAATAGAAAAGGACAAAAACAAGAAGTGAAAAGTTATAGAGAAATCGTTAAAGAGAGAAAAAGAAATGGAGAGAAAAAGAAAGAGATAGTAAGGAACAGAGATAGCCTATCGAACCCGAGTGATTTCTAGCTCATACGCGCTATTTGCAGTGTGGTCTCTTGAACACTTCGTGCATCTGGGTGTGAAATAACGTGTGCTTAGTTCAGCCGAGTTCCGACCATTCCTGCTGTATACCCCAGCCTCTGACGACTCATCGCAAGCTCCACACATTTTTTCGTGATATTTAGCAGTACTGGGTAATATTGAGTTCATGGTGGTTGTATGCTGCTACGGACGGTCGATAAATACAAGTGCCAAACTATGCAACTTCGTATCATGTTTTGAAGAGAAACTGTTTATATTTTATTTCCGGTAGCTTGAGCCTTCGCAGGTTACACGTTGTATGGTAAACAAATTCTATCAGTGAACGAGCTCCTGAGAAAGCGGCGTTTCTTTTGGTAAGAAATGAATGAAGACCAGGACTGAATGCTGGTGTTGTTGTATACCACTGATGCCGACGAGAAGTAAACTCTATTAGAATATGCAAGTTCATAAAGGTTGAGTAATGGGCTAGTCGATGCAGGATAATTTGATGTTTTTCCCGGATGACATACGTGCGTGTTATTACTTATTTTTATTTCGTCCATGCCCCTCGCAGTGTGAAAGCATCGTACTATAAAAAAAGTGTTTCTTCGAAGAATGAAATAAAAAAAAAACAGAGTTCTTCGAAGCACTAGTAAAGTTAACAACGCAATTAGCAATTGTAAGGCCTACAATAGAATACGCAAGTATGATATGGAGCCCTTATCAGAAAGGACGAATCAACAAAGCTGAGCGAGTACAAGGAAGAGCTGCTAGATTTCTTTTTTTTCAAAATATTCTCCAGCTGATTCTGTGAAAGAAATGGTGCAAGAACTAAACTTACCCACCCTTTAGGAACGGCGTCGTATAGCAAGACTGAAATGCTTGTTTTTGTTTTCTCAAAATACATTTAACTTTAGTATAGCACAGTACTTCGTTCCACGACATTTCCAGAACTTACGAAGTGACTATCGCAGCAACAGTTAAATTCCCAAATCTCGTGTAAACACATACACATACCCTTTTTTTCCTAGAACCATAAAAGACTGGAACAATGTACCGAAGCCTGTACGGAATGGCGAAACTTTAGATAAATTTGAATTCAAAAGTACAGAATATTTTCTAAGTAACTTTTCATGAATAATAGCTATTTTTCTCAATTAATTTGATTGACTGTACCAAATCACTTAAATTTTATGTCACTTGTAGAATTTAGTATTGTGACGCGTAATGCTCTGAAGTAGGTGATGTGATGTGTGGGTAATGTAGGTGATAGAACAAAATATTGCAATGTAAAACTTTTGTCCTTTTTCTCGCCTGTGCATTGCTTCTTTTGTGTTTGACATGATAGGTATTATATCAGATTTTGTTCACCATTTATATGTAATGACAGGCTGTGTTTTTTAAAGATCTTTTGTATCAAACGTAGATTGATACTTCATATAAGCAATAATTAGATTTATACTCAACCGCTGTCTCGCCTTAATTGGCCAACAGTCCCTGAAATAGAAAAAAATAGTAAATTTCAGAGCGTACAGATACGTTTCCGAGTAAAGTGGGGTTACACCGTTTCCAAGAATGCAGTGTCTCTTATCAGAAATGTCACCTCAGCAGATGCATTCCAACGTTAGGCTGGACGTCAGCAAATTCTCTACGAGTGTTGAAATGCAACGCTGCCTATACGATTCTCTACGAATGGTCGTTCTATTTAAAAACAAAGTACGATCCGTTAGCGCAGCCCGTGAACCCATGGCCACACGCCCTTAAAGCCTAAGGCATCGTATTTGATGACGTCGGCTGTATTTCTATCCCCCGTTAGTACTAAAGAAGCTATTAGCGTGCTGGTGCTAGCATTGAGTATTGTGGACATGTTTGCACAAGTGCTGCCGCAGGTGCCGGCTACGTTCTAAATGCTGACGCGTGCATCATTACCATTTAATTAAACCCTTCTCGTTTATTGATGCACACAAGGAACTTTCAGAGCGTACGGGGAACGAAACAATCTTTTCATTATGTCATAATAGCTTATCCTTCATTGTACATTGCGTGAGCAATTGTAATATGAGCGAGCGTTGGCTAATATGCTAAAACAGTAACGCCACGTCAGGTAAGCAGCAAAATTTTCATCAGCGTTGTGCATAGGACGTCTACGGTAGTGAATGAATGAAGGCAAAACTTTATTGCAAATGTAATTCCGGTGAGGACAGAGTCCTCATTTCAGGGCCTCCGTGGTCTTTGCCATCTTGCAAGCTCTGTAGATCAGCTTGAGCTGTTCTTCAGGCTTAGAGCAGGACAGCTGGCAGCCTCCCACTGCTCCGGTGTTAGTGTACAATTTCTTGGCACTACCTGAGTGTTTTGGCCGGCTCATGTCACGTGGTGAAGTGTGGGTTGTTCTTTGCATAGCGGGCATTTGTTGGCGTATATTTTCGAATAGATTTTACTCAGAAGACTGATATTGGGGTACGTATTAGTCTGCAGCTGTCTTCAGGCAACTGACTGCTCTCGGCTAAGGTCTTTGTGTGAAGGGGTGTGGCGTGCAGTCAACATCTTTTCTCTAATTATATTCATATCCGAAGCAGCCGACTTGTATGAAAGTTGTCACGCGACATAATATACTTATCACAACAGCCTGAAGAAAAATCATTAGAGCAAACGCAAAATGCTATGTATTTAGTAAAAACTTTCTTAGCTTAACACACTACGAAGCCCAGAAAAACAAATGGTAACTGTCTTGCGCGGCGACTATGAAACACTGCAGATTCTTTTGGGTTTAACATGCAGTATGCTTGTTTAAAATACATACATCGACATCGGTATACAAGGTGGTAGATCATTACCAGTCAGTGTATACAGTTCGCTTCATTCGTACGTCTCGACTTGAAGTCACATTATAATGGAGTCCACTTTTCTCTTATTGCGTTTCTATTTTCCTAGCATTCCATTGATACGTAATCTATTGTGATTTTTTTACTGGGAGATATTAAGTCAACATACGACAACAAATAATTTTATTCCTAAGCTACATTCTGGAAACCCAAGAGTTAGGTTGCAAGCGAAGCAACAAGACAGATAGAGAAAGAATGACCGTACGAAAGGTAATTAGGGAGGCTAACTAGACTCCGTCGATTTTGCTACCCTACACGTACGAAGAGCAGAATAAGGGAATAAAATTATATAAATAAAGAAGAAGGCGTACATAACACGTCACGCACATAGCACATCACGGTTTCACGGGCGGTCGCTAAGAGATGTTGCCTTAAAGTTCACCCTTACGGCTAAGCGGACTAGAATGAAGCATGAGTTGATTTCCTTATTGAGCAGGCCAAAATCTTGCAACCGCAAACTCTGCATCATAATAAGTAGAAAATGCAATGCTTTTTTATATAGGTTCATACGACTTAAGCAAAAGTACAGTGCTTGCCAAGTGTCCCCTATCGTCTACGTAACAGTAATCACAGAACTGCTCACGAAAATTTCCATAGATATCGACATGCATCAATAGAAAGAAGCATCTTACGATGGAAGTGTACGTCATAGACATTTTCAGTCAATCATTATGTTACACTTATTATTACCGTGTGCCAATGGTCAATCGCAACGACGACTTTCGAAGAAGTTTTGTTAAATCGGCCTCATGTTGCTTATGCTTGACAAATATTGTATATGTTTACGCATTGACGTCAGGGGGAGACATACAACGAATGAAAGATCGATAGGGAAATTATATTCAACGACGTTCTTTCTAAATAATCTTGCTCGGCACTGCGTGTTCAGCCGAGTTGTTTCTTCAGCTACCTGTTAAACTCCCTCGTCGTTACCTAGCCTCTCATAATTATCCTTGACATCGCATCGCTGGTTATACCTCATACTTGTCTCGTCGTTGCATGCCTGTCATTTTTACTGCACAATAAAAGGTCTCTCCGAAAGACGGCATCTCACTGGCTCTTTGACAAGCCTCCTTTGCACACCACCACCCGTCCGCTTACCTTCTGCATTGCACACAGAGCCTCCTGGCTTCTTAGCTCTCCAAACAGAGGCTTAAAATGGAAGTCTCGTCGAGATTGGAAATTCGCCGAGCTGCCTTTGATGTTCGTCGCCTGCCCCGAGGGCACGTGTCGCACAAATACCTCTCAGGAGAGCTTCCCAATGCAATGCGACGGGTTTGTCGTTCGGGACGGCTAGGCTCGCACGTCCGCAGGTTGCTCTGAAAGCTTGCATGCAACGCAGGTTTGTTTGAGGTGCATTCATAGTAACTATATGCCAGCAACCACGGTGAGTCTTGAGGCGGGACGCAGCACACGCTGTTGGTGGGATGGCTGTCGGCGTTAATATGAAATTGAATACGCGGGCTCGAATGGATATATACATATATATATATATATATATATATATATATATATATATATATATATATATATTGGGTACCTCTTCGCACGTCGACCTGTTTGACTTTTCGACGCGATATTTCTGAAAACTATGGGAAGCCCGAAATAAATCCCAATCAATGCACCATGTAAGCGTTTGTATGCTATACCTATTCACTCAGGCTGCTTCAAAAAGAGGTGGATCGGTGCGCAAAGGAACAAAGGGGGCAGTTCTGCCACCAACGTTCGGGGAGTAACGTGACAAGCAGGCGTTAGTGACACCACGGTTAACAGGAATAAAAATATGCGCTGGAACTTTAAGACTGGCTTATATTTGGACTGCTTAAAGTATAAGTAGCTCGCTCTCGGATAGATATTCGCACACCCCATTCTTGTGTGCTTTAATTGTATTCTTACATACGCTAGTACTGGGTGTACTATGTTAAAACCATGCCCCACTTCTATGCGTTACATTAACCAAGGAACCTTGTTTTCGTAAAATTGGTGTCATTCATTTTGATTGAATAATCGCTCAAGATCAAGCTTGTTGATACTCATCACAAAGAACCCAAAAGGACAGTAGGCTCTCAAGGAAGCGTTCTCTTCATGTCACTATAGTAAAATAATGTGATGAATAATATGATGGACCTACATGCTGGCGTTACCGTCATTCACCGTATATGTATGTTTCTCGATATATATGAAAGCGTCAGAAAGAAACGTAATCCAGAAAAAGACTCCGGCGCGCGGAATCGTACATCCAACCCGTGAATAGTGAGTGCGAAGCGTTACAGCCACTGAGCCACGAAGAAGAGCATCCTTCAACGTTCAAATGGCAAGCTATTTATATCTACCACTCACCGCTGGCGAAGAGCATCTCGGGGGGAACTATCGTGTTTTCAGCATTACCAGCAAAATGGCGCAATGAGCACGCGTCACCACATCATCACGATGCGGTGGTGCACACTCTCATCTCCCAAGCGTACTTTGCCCCGTGAAGAGGGGGCAGGGCGGACGCTCACGTGTGCGCTTATCTCGCCATGGGGACAATCGTACATCTTGGCTGGCCTTGGATCCTCACCGGAAAGATTCTGTTGTAGTTACTGGGCACACAAAGGTCACTGCAATCGTTACACCGTCTCCGCTTGCGAAAAGGACAAGCTTTTAAGACACAGCGAAGTAACAACTGAGACACTTATTCACATTCATGTATACCTGTGACTACGTTTTGTGCATCATTTAGGTGTGAAAACACGCGTGGCACGTTTGATCTGCTTGCCATTCTGCGCGTGACCTTCCAGTTTGTTGCTATTGCGTTCATTGCTTCGCCCTTGCAGCAAAGCTGTAACCTTTTTTACTTTTATTCCGATAGTAATTATGTGGAAACTCACAGCTGGATTTTGCCGCTGACGTCGGCATCGATGTCATGCACCGTAAAAGTATACGTATATATGAAAACGTAAGAAAGAAAAAATCTATAAAAACACTCCGGCGCGCGGAATTGAACGTGGGACATCTACGTCCTGCAAGCGAGGCGTTAACCACTGAGCTTCCCCGGAGAACGTTCTTCGCCGTTCAAACGGTAAGCTATTCATATCTACCAGTTATCACTGGTGTGTTTCCGGCATTACCTGAAGGTTGGCGCAATGGGCGCACGTCACCACATCGCGCAGCGGCGCCTGCTCCAATCTCCACGCTCACTTTGCCTGGTTTAGAAAAGGGGAGCGACGCTCCCTCGCGCTCCCTTATCACGCAATGGCGAGTACGGGAGAAACGTGTGCCATGGCTGGTCTCAAGCTTTACATGGAACAATTCTGTTGTAGTTAACAGGCGAACAAAGGTCACTGAAATCATTACAGTCTCCGTTCTCGAAAAGCGTGCGCTTTTCGGACTCAGCGAAGTAACAAATGAGACGTTTTTTTGCGTGCATCCGTACCTGTGAGTACGTTTATGCGTAAGGTATTTGCAAGAAATGCGGGACACGTTTCGATCTACTTTCCATTCTGTGCGTGACCTTTCAAATTGTTGCTATCACGTTCACTGCTTCGCCTTTGCGGCAAAGCTGTGACTTTCTTTAGAATGGAATCTAAGCTTATTTCACCGACCAAGGGAAAAATAAAGTTTAACCTATCTCTACGAAACAACTTTTCGATAAAAAAGTTGACACCAACCATTGCTGTTGGTGCTTGTCTCGACAGTGTTTCCTTTACCTGCGGAATCGGTTCTTTGCTACGACATACAAAGCAACACCTTTTACTTGCTTTTTTCCACGCTTGCGAAGTTTCTAACGCCAACTTGAACACCTTTTTCCCACAGCTTACGTGTGTTCTCACCTTGTGCGGCATAATGGAACTGCATGGTGGGTAAAGGGAAAGTTTCTGGATGAAGATCACGCCTTGCTGTCAGCCTTCTTGCAAACCATTTGTTTCCACCCGTCTTGCTCTTTCATCCGAGTGCCACAAATCACGCTTTTTCAAGAACCAAACTTTACTTTGCCTCCACTGACTGTTGTTCAACGGGTTGCGTTAAAGCTCCTCGGAGCTGGGGCCCGGAAGCGCCGTGGTGCACATGGTTGAGAGAGAAGAAAAATAAAATGATTGTGAAGTGGGACACAAGAAAAGCATAAAGAAGTCGGTGCTGTTTTCCTTCCGCCCAGGTGCGCCGTGCACAATGGCCGGACGAGCCGACGCGGTGGACCAGCGATACATCATGCTGTCTGAAAGGTGCGAATCTTGGGGACGCGCTTGGCAAAGGCAGGCGCTCCTATGCGCTTGCCCCTGACGTCTTTTTCTTGAAAGGCATTTATCTGGCTTGCTGAGCACTGTAGGTAGACAAAGAGCGCTCGCCCATGCCTCTTTGCCAGGTTCCGTCTTTTTCTCGAAGGAAGTCTTGCATAGTTCGCTTTAGTTTTTGTATGATGTCTGAAGTCTTTCAAGACTCACGTGGCTACAGTAAAACGCCGGGGCATATTTGTTTGTATTAAATGAGATGCAGAATTGATCAGCTATGCTTTTCAACGTAAGCGATGCTTCGTCAGAGTGGCAGAAAGAAAATCAGAGAAAGAGACAGAGAGAAAAAAAATTCGCCAGCAAATAAAACGGCAGCAAACGGCAGCATTGTTGAATGGCAGCTTATTTTCTATACCTTACAGTCGGCATGTATTTCTGATACTAGAGGTTTAGTTGTAAGAGGTCCATTTAAGTGTTTCATATTTCCTTCGCGAACACCTATCCATCATCAAGTAGTGTAAATTACAGAATAAAAACCTCATAGTCGTAATTCATTTTACATTTGTGAAGACCCAAGGGGCAACAGCCGCATTGAGAAAAGCTGGTACGTATACGAGACTACATAGAAGGGTGCGATGTTCGTAGAGAAATACAACGCCTTTTTTTTGCATTCCGTGACTTATATTTCAAGCATAAAAAAATAGTAGCATATCCACGAAGTGAATGATGGAGAGTGGGGCGAAGCATCCGTCCGTCCATTCGTTCTTGCTTCCGTCCGTCCATACGTTCATCTGTGTGACCGTTCGTGCGTGCGTCTGTTCGTAAGTCCGCACATCCATATGTGCGTCCGTCCCTGCGTTCGTCCATTCATCCGCCCGTGCGTCCGCCCATGCGTCCATCCAACGGTGCGTTCGTTCATGCATCTGTCTGTGTGTCCGTTCGTCCATCTGTTCAACGCTCCAAGTACCATCATCTCGCATCTTTTCATCATATATTTCGCATATGCACCGCCATCCAGCAGACATTCCAAGGACTAAACGAGAGGTGGCACACGCACACTTTCTTACGGCTTGCGCTTCGTGTCTACTTCCCACCTTTAACTACCTCGAGTTCATGGTATATACTAGTTCACTGTATTCATGGCACTACGGCCCAACGCTCGGTAAACCTTTCTATAACCAAGGAGGTTATGCCCAGTGAGTATAACGTAGCAACCCTTTCTTGCCAGATGGTGCTCAATGTACATGCCAATGGCTGCTAACGGGGAATGAGAGACAGGAGCATTCGGCTTTTAGTTAACGCACACGCTGCGATCTCTATTAGCAGCCATTGGCATGTACATTGAGCACTATCTGACAAGAAAGAGTTGCTACGTTATACTTGCTGGGTGTAACCTCCTTAGTTTTAGAAAGGTTTAGCGAGCGTTGAGCCGAAGTGCCATGAATACAATGAACTAGTATATACCATGAATGAACTAGAGGTGGTTAAAGGTGGGAAAGAGATACGAAGCGCAAGCCGTAAGAAAGTAAATGCCGAATTTTCCTGTATCTAATTTCCCATTGGCAGCCATTTGCATGTACATTGAGCACTATCTGACATGAAAAGGTTGCTACGTTATACTCGCTGGGCATAACCTCCTTGGTTTTAGAAAGGTTTAGCGAGCATTGGACTGCAGTGCCAGGCATACAGTGAACTAGTATATACCATGAACTCGAGGTGGTTAAAGGTGGGAAGTAGACCCGAAGCGCAAGCCGTAAGAAAGTGTGCGTGTGCCACCTCTCGTTTATTCTTTGGAATGTCCGCTGGATGGTGGTGCTTTTATATGGGGAATATATGACGAAAAGATGCGAGATGGTGGTACTTGGAGTGTTGAATAGATGGACGAACGGACACACTGGCAGATGCATGGTTCGAAGCATGAACGGACGCAGGGGTGGATGCACGAACACACGCACACACGGCGGATGGATGCATGGACGGTCACACAGACGGACGCATGGACGGACGGAAGCAAGAACGAATGCACGGATGAATGCTTCGCCCCACTCTCCATCATTCGCTGCGTGGATATGCTGCCAATTTTTTTTCTTTAAACGTGACTCCCAGGGGGTGGCTGCGTGGCGCGTCAGTGCTAGGTCAGGGGCGTAAAAAACGTTTATAACGCCGTAAACACGTCGTGCTATGTGCTCATTCGACTTTGTATCTTATTTTCGGAGTCTTATGCATTTATGCGAGTGTGCGACACTTCCGCGCGTAGGTCAAGTTATGGAGACGAAACTCCCTCTTCTTTGCGTCTGTTTTTTAGTGCGCTTCAACAAAATTTTCAGTTATGAACGTAATCCAACTGGTGCAACTTGCCATCTTGCTGAAACATCCTCCTTCCAAATGAGATGGCTAGACAGCACAAATTTCCCATTTGTGATGTGACCTAGTGCTCACGAAGCGTAGGACATAAAAAAATGCAGTGACGGTCAGTTCTTTTCATTGCAGCTGTTAGCCATATCTGGCATAAGCACTCTGGTATGCCTGTTACGGCTAAGATTGGCTTTCGCAAAATATTTTTTTTTGTTGCCTATGCGGTGGAATGGCGGAATACGTTCTTTGGAATGAATAGGGCCCCTAGAAGTCTTTTAGCACTTCCGCTTTGTAGCACACCTTCTTAGAGTGTCCTAGATCCGCAGTGTCAAAAGATGCTCACTTGGAACTACTTTAGCCTGTCTTGAGCCCTGACAGATGTTAGTAACCATCCTGCAAAGCTATCAAGGATGAATTATATGGAAGGCATTGCTATATATTTCAAGGACAACATTCTTGCATAAATGTCCGTAGATTGATAGTAATGCCACATACTACACAAAGCTGACAAACTGTGCACTTGTGTGTGCTCTCACTTACTTTTCTTATTCCCCTCTATACTTTCAAACCGTTCATTCGCTTTCCGCCGTGAAGAATACACACCAGTTATTCCGAACTAATTAAACCACCTGTCCTTTCTCTCTGTCCTGTTTTCGTTGCTTCCTTGACCACTAACACCTGTAGATAGGTGAATAAGTAACGCTTGCTCTGAAGGCATGCACTTCATTTCCGTCACGGCACGCAATATTGTCATAACGTAACCAAATATAAGAATATGAAAATTCAATGAATTGCTAAAGTGTCTTTCTTGGGCCTGCATGACACACAACCGTGTCCTACATGGCTCTATTCTGAAATGGGGCTCATCGAGCAACTACCATATCAGAGAGAGCAAATAATTTGAGAGAAAAGCTGGAAGGTGAATAAGAATAGTAGCATTCGCTTTGCTACCCTGCACTAAGGGGAGGAAGGAAGGGGAAGAAAACTGCGAAGCTGCGCATGTATCTCAAGGAGAGAAAAGCGTTATTACACAAAGGCTTAATTTTCATGGAGCTCTGCGTCCAGGTCTGTTTTTCTTTTTACATCATTGTGAAGTCCCGCTTGCTCACACTATCATTAAGGTTTGATTTGCTGAGCCACTACTTCAGTTTCATTTTGAGATAGATGAAGACGCGATTCTTCGATAAATATACGTATCTAAAAGTTGACTGCGCAAAAAGTACAAATAGGCAAAAAGGCCGATCAATAATAAAGTGAAACCAAATCAGCCGAATCATCGTTAGTTTACATTTGCATGGAAACGAGCTTTGTGTGGGAACGAGATGGAATACCTCGTACTTTGATTGCTGCTGGTTCATCGCCTGGAAATAAAAATTCGCATGTAATCAATAGAACTCTGGGTGTACAAGAGGGGTGAAAATTTCCCAGGCCACAATCCCATGTATTCCTGAGGCAGCGGAGCCTGGCAACGTCTCACCCCCTCTTCCTCCATGTACGTCATTTTCCCTTTTTGCTTGCACGTTTCTTACTCTGCGTGGTTGGTGATTGGCTGTGTGATGTGTTATTTCGACTATAATCCCAAGACAATGTTTTTTTTATCATGGTGCTCAAGCTGCAAAAAAGTTTACATCGTTATACTTATAAAGAAAGTCCTCTGAAGAGCGAGAAGATGGCATCTCGTATTTAGCAGACACCTAGGAGCACCTGCCGCAATATAAACATTCCGAAATGCCTCTTTTTTGTACTTCGAGAGACGTCTGATGTTAGTGAAAATGCCGAGTACTTATGGCTGTAAATGTTGAAATGCTTCCCGTAACGTGGCTGCTATAACTTCTGCGGTAAATTTACCCACTGTATAAAAACAGCCCCATGTGCTTTTCGCTTTTTTTCTTTTACTCTTCCCCTTTATACTTTCGGCTTTGCATTGACACGATATCACGATATAAACACGGTTCGTCTTCTTCAAGTACCTAGCATTGCCCTCCAGAAGTACGACAAACCAAGTAATACAGATCCCGTTGATATGCTCGCATGAATGCCGTGCTTTTATTCGGTCGAGATGGCCACCATTTGTGATATCTGCTCCTTAGCAGACCAGGCCTGCGTGTCATCAAAGACGTGCAGAATGATTCAGCAAAGCGTGAATTCAGACGAGATGACATAGGTGATAAAACCACAAAGCGACCATTGCCATAAGCGCTGCATGTGCTGAGATGGCCGGCCCCATCAGGATGATGCCAGACCGTGGTGCAATGACCGATTCGCCGGTCCAGTCGAGGATATACAGCAACACCAGCGCGAATATCCTTGCTCTCGTGCAATCATCGACGTCGGCTCGTAAGAGCAAAGTGAAAAGCAATCTTCTCCCTGAGAGGAGAAGCTCTCACTATCCTTCTCTAGCTCGTACTTACTTCTCCAAGTTTGGACGGACACACATACGACCACCTATACCTGTGAACGGTCACCCGAGTCATCGCAAAATACCGACATCGTCGGAAGGAAGTTGGCCGCAGGACCTCAATAGAACGGCGCCAATATGACCCATTCTGGCGGAATCCCACATTCAGCCGATGGTTCCAACCCGCTGCTCGAAGCAATCCGGCGTTCCTGATTTTCATTTCTTTCTTTTTTGACAATGGTCGTGTGCCTTCCTCTTTTCCTTTCGCTGACGACCATCGTCTTGATCAAGAAGCTACAGATAGCGAGACCCGAGTCAGAATGAATGGAGGAGGTAAGGTACCGAGCTCATCCATATGAACAGGAAGAGATAACACTGAGTGCTGTTTGATAGCTGGCAGGGGGCTGTAATGCGTAGTCAAGCAGGTAGCAATGACTGTCCTTGCCTCTATTTTTGTGAACAAAATATCTGTTTGTCGAGCAATACCAGATCTCACGGCATTGTGGCACTGTACGCATAAAAATGCCATAAGCCGGTCTATTCAGACCTCTCCACTTGATGGCCTAATATCTAAGCAAATCATAGTCGTCATTGTAATAGAAATCTGTACGCGCTGCTCTGAAAGCTGCACCTTGAATGCTTGCAAATGTGCGCTATAATTTGCATAGCGATGAATGCTTCACAACGATCACTGGCCAGCGATGTCCCGACGCTTTACTTGAGAACAGAGATTTATTTCGAGCAGTAATTGCCAAAATCTGTGGTTCATCTCAAAACAACATGTTCCGGCACCAGCAATAAGTTTTGAAATGTAAAAAAATATCCATTTAAAGGGTAATTTTCTGTACATTTCAAAGTTATATCAGCTGAAGATCGGCATTCGCTTTGGGATCAGGCTACATTCATTATAAAATATAAGCTTAGGTAAAAACGAATCGGCAATTCTGCCAAGCATTGCTTTGCCAAGCAAAGCTGTGCCGCTTCTGAATAATTATAGGACACTAAGTTTAAATGAAATTTAATTGATATTTACTATTTGGCACATTAGGCATAGGTAATGATTCTTCTACGAAGGCAAGTTTTCTAGAACTAAAGGCGTTTATTAAGGTTTAACCGAGGAACCTTAGTCTGTTTCTCTGCCTCTGTGACGCACCCGATAAATTTGTGGCTTCCTTGCATTACTCATGCACTAGCAATACGAGTGTATACTTCCACAGCAGCCGAGAGCAGTATTAGAACACCACGTTTGTGTTTAAGCGAAGATTGCCAGGGATTGGGGAATGTAACGTAGTGATTGGAAAGAGGTGCCCTTAAATTTGAACAGTTGATTGATGATTTGTGGGGTTTAACGTCCCAAAACCACCATATGATTATGAGAGACGCCGTAGTGGAGGGCTCCGGAAATTTCGACCACCTGGGGTTCTTTAACGTGCAACCAAATCTGAGCACACGGGCCTACAACATTTCCGCCTCCATCGAAATTGCAGCCACCGCAGCCGGGAATCGAACCCGCGACCTGTGGGTCAGCAGCCGAGTACCTTAGCCACTAGACCACCGCGGCGGGGCTTAAACTTGAACAGTTAAGTACACAGTGCAAAGCAACAAAACTAACAGCCTGATTAGGAAAGTGTGCAAAAAGGCCTCAGGTGTTCCAGAATATGCAGTATGGAGCTGCTCCTGAAGTTAGGCGTTAAGAACACGCTAGAGGAGAGCGACAAAGCCCAGAATGCGTATCACAAATAAAAAGACTGTCAGCAACGAAAACGGGTAGGAACATATTAGCGAAATCGGGTATCACATACCACATTTAGCACAAACAGAAATGCGACATTACCACTCACAACCGCTCCAAAATCGTGATAAAGCTCCCTCCTATTTATTTTATTTTTTTGTAGAAATATGAACCCCATCACGAATGCAGAACGCAGACGTCATAGAGCAAAAGTGCTGCTCAAGGTACTCGGGTCTAGTGAAATATTTCTGCTTGTAGATGCGAGCCCGTACTCTAAGAAGGGAGTACATGTTGCAGCAACTGTAGACGCGAGCCGAAACTGCGGTAATGCCAGTACTATCTTCGCGACACAAATTGAGGAAGCAGAAGACGTGGCCTTATCCATGGCTCTGAATTTCACAAAACATAGCTTCATTATACGCGACTTCGACGTCGCGATAAGGTATTTTGCATGCGGACGTATTTCGCAGAGTGCCCTAAAACTTCTAGCGAGGAACCAGGAGCTGATGGATTTAGAGGAATATAAAATGTCTAATCTGGCTCCCGGCACACACAAATACGTTTGACATGCAACCTGAACGAGGTGGTGCATAGATTGTGGCGAGGTTTAACCCTCCGCAGAGCCCGAGGGGTGCCCTCGTCGGGAGACGCTGCTACCAAAACCCAACTTTTAATAATAGGCAGAATCACCAGCTATGCAGAACACACCAATTATCATCTTGAATTGAGGCGGATTTTCTCTCCACCTTACGCAAAATCAGATTGAGACAGGCAACAGATGGGCACGAATTACAAACCAATTCATTTCCCAGCCCGGCTCAGCTACAGAGAATGTTTTCAAAAATTTACCCTGATTCGACATGTAAAGCCTGTAAAATATAAGCGACCTCCCTAAGCCACATGGTATGAGGGTGTCTCAAGCAGCGAACAGACTGTTCAGAACCTTTCCGGGAGCGATGGCGTACAACGCTGCTCAATTCCACATTAGAAGACCAAATCTGGGCTATCCAGCAGGCCAGAAGGCTACTGGGAAACAAGGTCTTCCATCCTCCAACTGAGTGGTCTGGCCCGAACAAGCAGCTAGAAGAATGTCGAAATAAAGTTGTTTTATTTATTAATTAGAAGCTTGCTCCTTATACGCGAGCCTTATTTGTCTATCTCGCTATTTGTAGCCACGATCCATCTGAAGCAAATGACAAAGTCTGAATAGACGTAGTTCGCGCGTCTTTCTTCTTGTATGAGAGAACACGCTCAGCCATCATCCTAAGACCTTCACTGTCCGTGCTACGGCACGTCTGTGTATGATGGTCGTGTGGATGTACGGAGGATTCACGGTTTACCAGTTTTAACCTCCGGAGCAAGTTCTTTCATTACCATTAACGCCGTGCATATGGCGTCATTTTCCTTACTGTTGAGTGCACTTTTCTGCTTTCCAACAGCGCTAAACAACTAGATCCTCTTGAACATAACTTAATATTTTCCTTTCATATCGCCTCATCTTTACCTAATTGGAGTGAAATAGTTGTCACTTGGAGAACACGCCCCTTGCGGCGCAGGAGTAGTTCTTTTTTATTTAATCTAGTGACTGTCTTTACAATATTCTATACCAATTTCTCTTTTCCCTACCCATTTTTGCAACGTAATAATTTGAGCTGCCTCACTCTGGCGTTCCCTTTCTTTTCTTATGTCCTATATGTTCATGCAGATTCTTCATTTATATTGCTTCAGAAGAACGAAACGCCAAGTCTTTGTTTAACTTCTTCACGTAATGTTCTCGAAGCTTTTATCGCTTCTAGTTTCCCCTGTCAGCGAATGATGAATTGAATGGCAGAGGACATCTTTGTTTCTAGTACCTAATATTCCAAAACATACAGCAGGCTGAATAAAATGAACAAAGGAAGGAAGTGCTGGCGGGGCTTGATCATTGCTTGCTCCCATACCAACCAGTGGACTGTCACCCTTTGTGCAGTGGGGTGCTTGAGACCATGCATATAATGAGCTGCGCAAACACTAGTGAGCACCGCCAAGAGGTATCAAGCAAAAACGGTGATCCTGGCTAGTGGGGCGTGAGTTGCTTTTATCCTGGAGGTGTTCGGGTGGACTGTACTTGGGGGTGATTAATCATGCCAGATAAAGGCTGAGCGCTGTCTTATTCTAGCCCGACTCTAGACAATTGCATGAAGTGTTTGTGTTTGTGTTGGTGTGCATGTGTGTGTGTCTATTTGTGTTGTGTGTGTCGGACGCTTCTTTGATGAAAACTCCGAAAGAAAGAGTTATTACAATGCCCTGAGTGCAGCTGAGTTTGTTAGCCACAAAAAGGAAAAGACATATATGTGGCCGCATAAAACCTTCATGCGGGGTAATGAACGTGTCCTCCAGCAATCAAACGATCTCCGATGGTTCGTATTAGTGCAGGTCTTTACATACTTATCTGCTGTTTCTATTGTTTTCTCTGCATTTATCGCTGAGCCTGCGTCGTTGATTTCGTATACAGGGTTAGAAAATTGCTCTTCGCAAATATGAATTTAAAAAAAAAAGGTTCATCCAAGCACGAGAAAAGTGAAATCTCAGTGATGCTCGAAGGAAAAATTGCGCAAACAAGCTAACTTTGTTTCCTGAGCAATAATAGCGCGTAAACGTAACACGTGTGCAGGTATAGCATTGTCATTGTGAATTTCAATGTTGGCATGGTTTGATTTTTATCATTACTTTGCAACACATTTACTTTATCTTTTTAAACCTATTTTCGGGAACCTATGGCAAGCGATTTGCGCTATGGTAGTTTTTGATCGAGTAGCAAAGATTATTCGAAAAACACAACTTCACTCACAACCAAATGTCATCGAAGAAGAGTTTTTCCCTATTGTGTTGTATAGTGATCCAAGAGGATCGGTTGGAGATTGCGAAGAAGAAGAGAATAGAGGAAAAGGTAGAAGTGGCCAGCAGGGATGTAAATAGAATGGCTGAAGGCAAACTGCTTACGTTGGAACTTTATTTTGGCGCAGTCGACGACATGTTGTTGCCTTGTCCAGATTGCATATACCCCCCTCCCCAAAAAAACCGATACTGAACACGTGAATTTTATAAGGCTGTGGGAAGGAACAGCGAAATCGGCATTTAAGAGCGGAAAAGTTCACGTGCCTGCGAAAGAGGGGCAAACTATCCTGAGACTGTACCATAAGAGTCCAGAATCTGGATAACATAATAGATTTTGGAGGACGTACAGAAAGCTGACTGCGAGATTCACTTTGGCAAACATGAAAGTGGATGTCACTAACTACATAAAGACTTGGCACGAATGTAAGGTCTTCAAAGCAAAGTTTAGGCCATGAGGAATCAAAATGGTAATGCCAGTATCCCCTGAGGAACCCTCTGTGAAGTACTGCATCTCGACTTTGCGGAAGTCAAGAAAAAAGGCGAGGGCGTGTGAAAAACGCAAGCATTTTCGGTTGCCGTGGATGAATGCACCCGCTATGTGGCTGTTAATGCCGACCATGAAGATGCTAATTCAGCTATAGCATTACTCAAGTGGAATCTATTAAAGGATGGCAAAGTTATAGTGGCTAACAATGGACCAGCTTTTTGAAGTGTTAAGCTTCAACGATGGGCACAAGAACGAGGCAATAAATTACGTTTCCCTGCACCATACCATCCTGAAGCTCATTTCTTTGGAAAGAGGATGATTTTAGACCTGAAGATATTTCTGTCTTTATACACGGACTTTAAAGGTGGGTGAAAATGCGCGCTGGAGGCTGCTGTAGCATATCACAATCGCTTCTACACTGCAGGACTTGGATGCAGCCCCAGCTTTGCCGCTTTCGGAAAATCGAGCTGGTTGCCTGCTGATCCACAGCTTGGGTTATTTGACAAGATCGTTCTCAAGAAAAAACCTATGGTGCAAGAACAGAAACAACTACATCGCCAAACAATGAAAAAAACTTCTACAAGCGTCATCGATCAGAGATCCCGATGTGCAACCTGGAAGCATGGTTCTTGTGCGCAAAGGTCCCTAAAGACTCCGTTCACGGGTCCCTATTTCGTCACAACAATAGGAAGACAGCAAGGTATACTGAAGACAGTATATTTCAGTTCATTTCATTATTATTCCTTAAAGACCTCATTGATTATTACATAAGGGGTGGGTACATACACGAAAAACAAAAGCCATGTTTTAATACATTCTAAAGTGATCTGTCAAAGTGGTCAAAAAAGTTTAAGGACAAGTAATGGCTGTGATGTTATTGGAAAGGCCTTTCCAGGGACCAGGGACCTTGCGGCAAGATCGAAGAGGCCTCTCTCTGAATTATAATTCCGTACCGTCTCCGGAGAAATGAAAACAGGAGTGCACGAGGATATAACAATCTTAGAGAATCGGTTGGAGAAGGCGAAGAAGAAGAGTATAGAGGAAGATGTAGAAGTGGCCAGCGGGAATGTAAATGGAATGACTGAAGGCAAACTGCTTTCGTTGAAACTTTGTGCTGCTGTTCCCGCTGCTGTGTTGTGCTGTTGTGATGTGATGTTGCGCTGCTATTCACGCTGAAGTGTGCGTTAGCTCAGATATTCGGTTAACAGCGACATCATCTTCCATATCCTTCTTACGAATATGGGAGACCAAAATTTATTTTTAGTGCAATGCGGTTTGTTTATTTCCAGGCAACAGCTGCAAATCGTTTCATTTGTGACGGCACACTAACAGCGAACATGCACGGTGGTGCGAGGACACGACGGTGTCGCTTACACTGGCAGCGGCGCTAACACTGGCGTTCGTCGTGGCGTTGCGCAGGAGAGAAATCTGGGGAGGCTCAAAGCACGCAGTGATGGACCGCTGTTTCCATGAAGTTTCATACAATAATACCTAGAGAGAGATCTGGTGCTGCAATTGTGTACACACATGGGAATTATGGGAAGTACAGGCTTCGGATTGGATTGTGTCAACTAGCGAACTGTCTGTGAATCTTTTTTGACCGTTTCAGTTTCGATCTTCGCGCAGCGCGGGTAGTGGGGTGCGAGGAAAGGAACTGAAGCAGTGCCTTTGTTGTTAAAAGAGGTAGAAGGCCACTAGGTTTGAACTTTTTTGCGCCTTTGGAGCTTTACAAGTCGTATTTGACAGTTTAAGCGAAGCGTTATCTACTTAACGCTGCGCATAGATGTAGCGTCTCATAGCAGTGCAGCATATCACATCGACTTCACGTTTTTTTGTAAGCGCGTCTTGCCAAAACACGTTGAAATCGACTGCAAAACGACGGTGAAACAAAGCAGACGCACCGTCACGCTCCACTGACTCGATTTCACAACAATAGCAGAGGTGCGTTGGGGGCAGACCCCTTGGAGAGACACATCAGCCATCGCAGCAGACGAATCATTAAGTGTTTCTCACTTAATATTGTACTGTTATTTCCATAAATAGATAATGCGTTTTTTTAAGGTGATATAAGCGGGTTTGTTTTCAAGTGATGTAAAAGGAATTCATTGTATCTTGATGCTAAATCTGGAACACAACGGCAGAGCAATGCGTACCTTGGTGGTTACATTTGTCCAGGTTTCACTTCTACCTCATGGTCACAGAAACCTTTTGCAACAAGATTTACATGCAAAAGAATGAAGCGATTTTCAATTGGATATAATTTCATCTTACTTTGTTTTACATTCGGCAAAAAAGCGTCACGAATCTCAAGAACTTTATGCATCTGAAGCACATTCGAAGCCTGTACTTCTAATAATTATCATGGGAGTACAAGTGCCTCTGAAGCAGCCCGCGTAAACACTAGCGCCAGACTCTAGGTATTAATGTATGCTTAGAGTTTCATACAGTTATACCTAGAGAAGAATCTGGCGCTGTGATTGTGTACCTCCATTAGATTTATGGAAAGTACAGGCTTCGGATTGGATAGGGTTATCTAGCGAACTGTCTACAGACATTTTTCTACAGTTTTGTGTTTCGTTCTTAGTGCAGAGCGGCTAGTGGGATACGGTGAAAAAGGCTGAAGCGGTGCCTCTGTTATTCGAAGAGGCTGAATACTACTAGATCTCCTTATTTGCTTTGACGTTGAGCTTTACGAGTAGTATTTTACAGTTCAAACGAAGCGACGTCTACTCCCCGCTGCGCATAGATGTAGCGTCTCATGCCAGTGCAGGATATTGCACCCAGTTGATGTTTTTAACGAGTGCGTATGCCATAAACGCGTTTTAAATTGACTAAAAAACGATGACGAAGCTAAATAGACGCACTGTCACGCTCCACTGACCCAATTTCACCACAAAATGAGAAGTGAGTTGGGGGCAAACCACTCGGACAGACGCGCATAGCATCGCAGAAGACGAAACGATAAGTGTTTCTCGCCTGAACTGTACTGTTGCATTTCTTAGCATTTCTTAGCGAACTTCGGCGACTTTGAACGTATCTTATCTTATCTATCTATCTATCTATCTATCTATCTATCTATCTATCTATCTATCTATCTATCTATCTATCTATCTATCTATCTATCTATCTATCTATCTATCTATCTATCTATCTATCTATCTATCTATCTATCTATCTATCTATCTATCTATCTATCTATCTATCTATCTATCTATCTATCTATCTATCTATCTATCGACGAATTTTAGCTCTCCTGGCCATGTCGATAATGGTATTTATACCATACTTGGTATGGCATAACATGACTGTACGAATAACATTATTGACTACTCATAACATGAAAATCATGACATGTATGTAATGAATGTCATAAAATACATTTCATGGTCCCGCAGATCCTGCGCTGGTTTCGTTCACTTGGCGTGTTGCAAAACTGGTATGATGTGACATGATTGCATGGCGAACACAAGGAACAGACCATAACATGAAAATAATGAAATGCGTGTCATGTAAGAACATGACTACATGCCACGCTCATGATGCGCTCGCGGCCATTGCGCTAGCGTCACGTATACCAAACTTGGTATTACGGGACATGAATGGATGACGAAGGTACGATATTGGTGCAAACATGATAAAAATGAGATACGTGTCATGTAACAACGTGACTACATCCTACGGTCATGATGCGCTCGCGGCCGTTTCGCTAGCTTCACATGTACCAAACTCCGTATTACGTGACGCGAACGGACGACATAGCTGAATCACATATCCAAACATGATAAACATGACATGCGGGCCATGTAACAACATCACTAGATGCTACGCTTATGATGCGATCACGGCTGTTTCGTTAGCTTCACATGTACCAAGCTCTGTATTACGTGCCGCCAATGGATCTCACGCAGGCAGGGAGACACGAGTATTGCGTTCCATTTTGTCTAACCCAAAACTATTATTGCGTTATTTCTCCACCAGGCATTGCGTTCGGGCGCTGCAGTCACACTGGAAAACTCGACTACACGGTCCTTATAGACCCATTACATGTTTGTAAACACAGGTAGGCCGACGTCGACATTATGGGTAAAATTATAGCGACGTCCGCACGTAAATTTTGCCATAAGCGCTGTAAGTTGAGATGTGCGCCAACAAAATGACGTTGTGAGACGCCATCAGCGTTGTGAAAGCCATAAGCAGTGGGGGCTGCAACGTGCGCCAACGAACAAAACTAAGCTGTCAGGCGCGACTCACACGCAACCACGACGCAGCTCGTCGGCATACCGTTTTTTTTTTTTCTCTCATTGCTTGACTGAGAACACCACATGCACCATTAAAAACCCAGCAGAAACTGCGATAGGCAGAGCGTCTTTTGCCTACCAACACGGCGCCACCGCATTTTTGTGACGTAAGTCCGGTGGAATTTGTCTATAAACGGGGTGACCAAGGAACGATAGCGAAGCGTGAGCATTCGGTTATTTTTAAATGCGAAGCATTTCTTGGTGAACTTCGGTGACTTGGAGCGTATCTATCTATCTATCTATCTATCTATCTATCTATCTATCTATCTATCTATCTATCTATCTATCTATCTATCTATCTATCTATCTATCTATCTATCTATCTATCTATCTATCTATCTATCTATCTATCTATCTATCTATCTATCTATCTAGCCGCTTACGACCTTTAGCTTCCTGGCCATTTGGATAATAGTATCAATACCAAACTTGGTATGACATAACATGACTATGACGAACACAAATGACTAGTCATAACATGAAAATCGTGACATGGATGTCATGAATGTCATGACTTACATGTAATGATTTTGCTGCTCTTGCAGTGGTTTTTTTTTCACATGATATGTTGCGAAACTGGTATGGTAGGACATGACTGCATAGCGAACACAAGTGACAGACCCTAACATGAAAATGATGACATGCGTGTCATTTAACAACATGACTACACGCCACGCTCATGATGTCCTCGCGGCCGTTTCACTACCTTCACATATGCCAAAATGTGGTATTACGTCACGTGAATGGATGACAAAGGTATATGACTGGTGCAAACATGATAATCATGAGATGCGTGTCATGTAAGAACAATAATACACGCCACACTCAAGGCGCCAACACACTTCGACGCGACCCGGTGCGCGTGCACGCCGGCATTCATTTTACCTCGTCACGCTGTCAGTGCCACGCCAGGCGCCAAAATCCTCCTATAGTAAAGATAAGTGGATCTGCCCACTGACCTTCATTGTGAGCCTGCCTACCATGTACACGCAGGCCCGCCCTGCGTTGCTTTGACGCATGCGCGTTCGAGCGCACACAGTGTCCCTCCGTCACAAAGAGAGGGAGACGCAATGCTGTCTAAGTACGTTGTCGGCCCCAAACGCAGGATTTGCTCGGTGGATTTCAAGCTGGACGGCTGTGCCCTCGCGATCTCCGACGCCAGCGTAGCTCCCGCCGACTGGTTCGCCCTCCGCGGTCTCCTGACGCCGTGCAGCTCTCGCATTGTGGCACCCCGCCCTTGGACTGAGTACGTTGTCGGCGCCAAACGCAGGATTCGCTCGGTGGATTTCAAGCTGGACGGTTGTGCCCTCGCGATCTCCGACGCCAGCGTAGCTCCCGCCGACTGGTTCGCCCTCCATGGTCTCCTGACGCCGTGCAGCTCTCGCATTGTGGTGCCCCGCCCTTGGACTGCTTCGACCGGATCCCCACTTTCCTATCTCCTTCTATTTTCCATCGCTTGCCTCTCTATTTCTTCATCTATTTCCTTCTATTCTTCTTATCCCTCCTTACCCCCACCCCTATAAGGCACTGCGCCGTGTCGCCTATAGGCAGACAGAAATTAGGTGCCTTCTTCCTTTCCTTACATCCACTACCCCCCCCCCCCCCCCCCCCCACAAAACGCAGCATGTAACATTTCGTGCCGGTTGCCACCGGGCCGCGCCGATCCCACCTTGTGTCAGACTATTGAGTGCTCGCTTTTCGCTAGCGTGGCGTCACTGCGCCAAGCCTGCGCGTTTGTCAACGTTGCGTCTAAGTATAGTGGGCCCTTCATTACGCGCTCGCCGCTGTTTAGCTAGCTTCACATGTAGCGACTCTGGTATTACCGGAAGTGAATAGACGACGAAGGTTAATGACACATCCAAACATGATAATCAAAATATGGGAGTCATGTTAAACATGATTACATGCTATGCTCATCGCGTTTTCGCAGCCGTTTCTTTAGTTACACATATACCAAATTTGGTATTATGTGACGTGAATGAACGACGAATGTAAATGACATGTCCAAACATGATAATCATTATATAGATGTCATGTCGAACATGATTACGTGCTACGCTCATAGCACGCTCGCGGCCGTTTCGCTAGCTTCATATAGACCAAGGTTGGTATCAGGTGACGTTAATAGATGACGAAGGTAAATGAAACATCCAAACATGGTAATCATAACATGGAAGTCATGTACGGCATAACTTACCTCCGTGTCGTAACGTTGTGCTGATATTGAAGTGACCTACCAACCTTCCTCATTTGTGCTTCGCATATGCTCGGTACCCACTGTATGTGGGATCTGCCAATTTTTTCATTCAGGAAACTCGCTTGGAATTCTGCCTGTGACGGTGTTGCAAGGTAAGACAGGGCGATCATAGGAGTGGAGAGAAAGGAGGAGAGGGGGCGCATGCACAATTGGCGTGTAAACGCAGCGGAGATAAATGCCCTAAGGAAAAAGAGGGGGGAGCAAAAGAGTAGGCTAGCAGCAACACCAATTAGAGGAAACTTTTTGAGTCAGTCTCGGTGGCGTTGCTAGCAGACGCTGCTTGCGGCGGCGTTATGATGCGAGAAGAGGGGAGTGAGGAGAGGAAGGCGAGGGGTAGGGGACGCGCACGCGCAATAAGGGTGGGCCCGTCACACGCCGAATTGAGTTTGACAATAAGACTCTTCGCATCTGAAACATGAAACAGGCAAGCCAGCGACAGTTTGGGGCCTAGTGCCTTTGATCATTTCAGTCATTCAATGTCTGTTAGATTGATGCGTATGATTACTAACGCAGTAGACTCTTCTCATGAATAAAAGAAAAGACGTAGCAGCGGCGCTTGCTTTGATTCGGAGAGTCAGTTACGCCGGTAAACTGTCGCATGCGTCGATTGTCGCGACAACGGCGTGATTAATTGATTGATTAAAACTTTATTTTTGTCCTGAAAAGACGCAGGGGAGACCCCGCGCCACCCGGCTAATCCCACGTTGGGACCGTCAAGCCGAGCTTGGCGGCCCGTTCACGGGCACTCTGGACGGCCAGGGTTTGATCCTTAAGTTCGGGGCTGCGTAAAAGCGCAGCCCACCTGTCCTCGCTGAGGGCGGGGCTGATGGCTTCACATTCCCACAACACATGACTCAATATGGCTAACAGTCCACAAGCGGGGCAATCCGCACTTAGATACCGTTCAGGGTAGATGGCATGAAGAACCACAGGGTTAGGATACGCACTGGCTTGCAATAGTCTTAGGGTGACAGCCTGCGCCCTGCACAAGGACGGGTGTGGGAGAGGGAATACCCTTCTTGACAGATAGAAGTGCTTCGTTATTTCGTTGAACGTAAGTAAGGGTTCCCAGCGAGGCAGAGGGACTGTGGAGGCAGCGCGATCAGTGAGTCCTCGCGCGGCCTCGTGTGTGCCCTCGTTCGGGTTAGAGGTAGGGCCCTCAATCGACCCCAGGTGAGCGGGAAACCAAGTGAGAGAATGGGGCGTGATACTCTTGACGCTTTGGAGAATGCGGAGGGCCTGAGGGGCTACCATCCCGGTTTCGTAGGCTTTGATAGCCGCCTTGGAGTCGCTGTATATTGACTCTCTGCGACTATCTAGCATAGCCAGCGCGATTGCAACCTTTTCGGCTATCACGGGCTTCGATGTGCGTACTGTGGCGGAGCAAGTGAGCCTGGAATTTGAGTCGATGATGGAAACAGCGAATGCCTTTCGTTGGACATATGACGCAGCATCCACAAAGCTTACATCAGTGGGGTTGCTACGGACGTGCTCGAGCAGAGCTCTACCCCTGACCCTACGCCGACCGACGTTGTGCACAGGGTGCATATTGCGGGTAATCGGTGCGATGCGCAGCTGAGACCTGATGTTTCTGGGAATCTGCATAGTGTCGGGGCACTGGTCAATAGAGTTGAGGCCTAAATCATGGAGTATCTTGCGGCCTGATTTGGTTCCGGAAAGCCTGAGCAGTTGTGAGCGCTCTTGCGCCTCGATTATCTCTTCGAGTGTATTGTGAACACCGAGCTTGAAAAGGTTTTCAGTTCCAGTGCTTACAGGCAAGCCGAGCGCGAGCTTGAAAACCTTTCTTATGAGGGAATTGAGCTTACTTCTTTCGCGACAACAGCGTGTCTAAATCTCGCGTCTGCATCCATTCGGCGTCCAAAAATCACACGGAAGGAAAAGAGTTCTGCCTTGCCTGATGCACTTATATATCGCAGGCTACCGAAGTAAAACAAAAAAGAACAGGACATAGTATGTCAAAAATATTTTTGACAGAAAAGAGTTTAAAAAATCACAGCATATCCGCGGAGTACACGATAATGAGTGGAGCGAAGCATATGTCAGTCCATCCGCACCTCCATCCGTCCGTGCGTCCGTCTGTGCGACCGTGCGGCATTCCATCTGTCTGTCCGTGCATCTGTTCATCCATGCGTACATCCGTCCATCCATCCAGGCGACCATGCATCTGTCTGTCCATCCGTACGTGCGTCTGTCCATCCATCCATCTAGTGAACACTCCAAATACCACCACCTAACAACTTTTCATCTTATCTTCTTCATATAGAAATACCGCCATCCAGTGGACATTCCAAAGACTAAACGAGAGGGGCACGGCCGGACTAGAGGGGCGGCACGCGCGCACTGTCTTAAGGCCTGCGCTTCGTGTCTGGTTCCCACTTTCCACCGCCGCTAGTTCATGGCACTGCGGCCCTACATCGCTAAAGCTTGCTTAAATTAAGGAGGTTACGCTTAGCGAGTTTAACGTGGCAACCTTTTCTGGTCACATTGTGCTCAAAGAGCATCCTTCTGTTTCTAGTTTTTTTTTTTTTACAATGAAAGGTGCTATATGATCACAACTCGGGTCACGCGCAGTTGCATGTTGTCCGCCGCCACCACCACCGGTGTCCGTAACCAGATCGCCCAAAGTTAGAAAAAAAAAACTTGCACCAATGACACAGTGGTGCTTGAACCCGGGTCCGCTGAGGGCCTACCCAATATTGTACCACTGAGTTACGCCGGTGCTTGTAACTTGTTGCCGAACTTGCCTTAGGCAGGCTTGATGTCGGGAAAGCAATCGCGTTAATACGACTTATAAAGTGTTTTACAATAGCGAAAGAACAACTAGTCATCGCACAATGCGATTAGCGTAACGAGTGGGCCGTCCAATACTCGAACCCATTATAAAAGCTTGTTTTCTTTCCCTATTAGCTGGGGCGCATGCCCACTTCAGCCATAATTCCTCGTCATCGTCAGTCACTGCATGAGCATTTGACACAAAATTCCTAGCAAGTGTTCAGTGGATACCACGCTTCTCAGAAGAATGACTAAAAATAGCATAGCGAAATTCGGCCTACTATCCAAAAGTTTATTGTTAATGCCCTATTGGGTACGAAGCAAGTGTGCTTGCAGTAGTTACCGAATGACTGTTTTGAAAAGGCTCTGAAAAACCACTCTTCTAGCTTTCGCTGTGATTGTGCTGCGCCTACCGCGCAGGCCTTGTGTTTTTCTTTTCGTAAGCATCACATTCAAGGCAAACTTTACTGGAGGTTAAGTCACCGATACTCGTCTGTGTAGGTTTGTGCATCAGGAGCAACTGTATCTTTATTTATGATTAACGTGCACGGGTTTGTTCTTACATTAAAAAGAGTGCGCACGTGCCGATTTCTCTCCCCCCCTCTCTCTCTCTCAATTTTTTTTCTTTGACGCGTGCTGATGTCATTGTAATGTTTTAAACGTATCTGCCACACAGATTCAAGACATGTAATGTACTATATCTAATGCACAAGGTCCTTGCGCATCAGACGTTCTATGAAAGGTGGGCAATGGTCAAAACGGGAAGCGGATGTGTTGGCATTGGTACTATCCCCCACAACGTAATGCATCATTGTTTGAAACGCGTATTCCTGTCCACTCTACAACTGTGCAGGCATGGCCGTAAGTTTTCCGAAGAACCTCCTCCACACCACTGCAATAAGAAAATAACAACAAAAGACAGATGTCTTAAACTTTTCTGGCCTTCTTCAAAGATTTGACACGTGCTCTTTAGATAGTTTTTACCACAATGCTATAATGTCGTGCAAATAACCGTTTAAAGTTTAGAATGGCGCTTTTAGTTGTTGCGGGTCGCAGCCCGCCTGGTTCACCAACTATATACGCGCGCATGGGCTATATATTTACTGGTACAAGTATTATAGTTGATGTCTGAAGCATTTGCTTAATTTGCTTCATACAATGAAGCAAATGCTTCATTGTATGAAGCATTTAGGGCTATTCGTAACGTTACTGCGGCCATGAAAAACAGTACGTAAAATTAAACGGAATTTTTTTTGTCTCGTGCCTACTTTTCTGTATTTTCTGGTGATACAAACTTCTTATGATACGAATGTTTTGGGAGTTTTATGAGATTCGTTTTCTAAAATTTTGCTGTATACTGCTCGCTGTTGGAACGAAGCTCTTTACATTCACACTCTGTCATTTGTTACTGAAGCTTCATTGAGCTAAAGCAAAAAGAATGTGCTTCAACATGATGAATAAAGTGTCGAAAGAAAGAAGCGATTACGATTGGTAATTAACCCGAATGTCTTATTTTTAAGTGAACAGAGATGCCGGAACACTGCATATTGAAAATTGCCAATCAAAATTTGGCTGAAAATAAAAAGAAGCATCTATTTAGCCACTAACTTTTCTTTTCTACTTCTTTTTTCTCAAGCTCCCATTCTATCTGTTCGTTTTTGTGGGTGCCACATGGTTCATACATTACCAGAAAAACGCACACAAACTAAAAATTTAAACAGTTGCGTTTCAGCCCGGAGAATAAAGAAGGAACGGCGTCATCACACGCGCCAGCTAAAGAGCAGTTCTTGTTTTACAAATGCTCACGCGTAAAACGAAGCACCGTGTACTGTGCGAAAGAGATGACAGACGTCGCCTTTTAAGGCGTCGCTCAGAATTTGCATGAACGCCGTAACAGTTAACGCCTTCTCTCAACATTAGTCTTCTTTTTCATTCTTTCTTCTCCCTACCGCCTTTCATCGCATTTGAGTGCAGGTTTCCAGCTCTGCGCGCAAGTTGCAAGCCCGCGTAGCTCATGCACCACTTTTTTTGTTCTTTGCGTTATCACACAGGCGCTTTCACTATAGAGCTCCATCGTACCGCGTTTGTGGGGATTTTTTTTTCATCGCGGTTTTTATATTTACCTCCGCATCTGCTTTCACGTTGCTTTTACGTTGGCCGCCATTCTCTGCACCCTCTGCTGTCCTTCGTACGAGTGCGCAAAGCGGCCCCTTTCTTTCGCGTCTGGCCGTCTTCCCTCTGGCACACTTTGTGCGCCGAGACCCCAAATGGGTACCCGTATGCTAACGAGTGGCTAAGACGACGTTAACGAGCGGACGCTTGGTCGCACCTCATTAGCAACACCACGCATCGCACGGGAGCAGTGTATACCCTCCAGGTTCCCGAGTTGTGCCGAAGACTTGCTTGGTGCGCTCAGAACTGCCATTTACGGACTCTTCGCGCGCAGAAAACGTGAGCAGGGGGCAAGAACAAGCCGCGCACGTGCCGGCCCGTGTGTGTTTGCGGCACTTAGAAGAAAGTGCGCCTAACGAATCACTAGGCCTTTGTCGCTTAAAACAGTGGTTAGACCTCATGCGGAGGACTGACTGACAAGAAAACTATGGCAACGCTACCCGCGACCACCGCACGGCAAAAGCGATTGTGGAGCGGGGAAATGAAACGCGCTGACCATGTGTCGGATATACAGGACTGTCCCACCCAGTAGAACCAGGTTCCAAGCGAAGAATGCACTTAGCCTGCGTCAGTGCTTGCCACGTTTTTGTTTTTGTGTTCAGTGTTGGTTTACGCTGAAGTTTTCACCTTAAATGTTTTGTGTACCACCTAGGCACAACCAAACTTTTATAGGCACCCGACAGTGGACCAGAGGGCGCGACGAATTTTTTTGGGTTGCCTCAGCATTGTTGATACCGACCACCAGGGATACTAAGAAAACGAAACTCTCGCTGAACACATTGAGACATTGAGGTGTCAGTGCCATTTTTGGCACGTCTTCAAAGAACGCTTGTGGGCACTTACATATTCAGCTGTCACCCCCTGCTCACAACTAAAAAAATAATATGCTCGTGCGTGTCCGGTTTCGCTGCGCCTACTCGCTAGGCTGTGTGTTCTGGCGTTACCATCAGATCTCGTAAACTGCATTGCCGGGTGCCTATAGAGATTCCGAAGACTCGCGTGCATGTCTTCGGAAGCACTTTACGAAAGCACAAAGACTGAGAGAGAGAAACAACGTTTATTATAAAACGGCGTGAAAAAAGCAGTTTATCTCTCCTCACTTAGATGACATCTTGGAGCTCTTGAGCCCTAGGGTCACCTTTGGGTTGCCCGGTGACCTGTGTTTGATCCTCGATGTTTGCGCACACCTGCGGGGTCTCTCAGTGTACCGCAGTTGTAGGTGTTGTTTGGCACCCTTACGATGTTGAGGGAACCTGCGGTAACGTGTTTGAGGTCCGTCCACTGATTTCTGTGTTACGTATCTTTGAATAGAAGTCGGGATAACAAAACTGCAAGCGAAATGAAGCGAACGTCTCTTCGTGCGTCAGCAAAAACAAGCTGGGGTCCAAAGACGGTGCCAGGGCGTATATAGTTGTCAGAATACTGAAACATGTAGATATTTTTAATTAGGAACAAATAAGAATGCTTCATTTACATTCACGCTAGGTGGTTTATATTGCCACACACGTTTCTCATTTTCACTTTTGTTTGATCGGCTTTTCACCTACTGAGTCTGTCAAGAATGCTTAGCGCAAACTGTACCTCATTGCTCGAAAATGTCCTCCAATATTGTAGGTAATCCTGTTAAGATTGCGCACAAGACGCAAGCACTGAAGATTATTCTAGAGCTTGCGCGATGAGCATTGAAAAGTTTGGAATTATTGACGGCACAGCACATGTACAAATGCCAATGAATTTAACCAATTTTCATTTGATCGACGGCCAGCGCTCTGTTGGCCGCTCTCATCGCCAGTGGGTATCGCTGTAATCAGTTCTTCCGTTTGCCGGCCACAACTTCAGCCAAGTAAAAAGTTTCACCTTGAACCTACAACCTGCTCTCTGTTCTGTTCGTTGGCGTACGACCCCGTGACAATATGCTAATATTCAGACAAGCTAAAAACAATCGGCAAGCCACGTGCTAAGGTACATCCGTTAGAATTAAGGTGTTTTATTCAGATTGGCCAGTTTTTCACGCAATATCTATATCTATGTCTATATATATATATATATATATATATATATATATATATATATATATAAATATATATAGAATTAGCTTGCAGATAGCACATAAGAAAAGGATCGTATTTACTAACGTTTCGGCCGTGGCACGGCCTTCGTCAGAGTAAGTAGGTATGATACAATGCAGCCGCTTTTATAGGCTCACGTGATGAACTCTCGGTATAGCAGCTAGGACAATCAAAGTAAAAATGGTAATCTGTCAGAACCTTGTGTTGTCATGACTGACATGTGACGGGTGCATGAATATACAAGTTTCAAATTTCCTTGCGCATCGACACGTGGGGCACAGTATGGTTGGCAGGACATGTCAAAGAGCTCAGAAGTAAAGAAACCACGGTTGACTAATATACAATTTAATATACACTAAAATATTTTACTAATCTAAGAAGTCGTGTTGTTATAGTGCGAGGCAGGTGAGCTTTCCTACGTTTTCATTGATACCTTTCCTACGTTTTCATTGATACCTTCGTTCAGGTATCAATGAAAACGTAGGAAAGCTCACCTGCCTCGCACTATAACTATATATATATATGTGTGTGTGTGTGTGTGTGTGTGTGTGTGTGTGTGTGTGTGCGTTTGCTTAGCTGTGGAATACACATTTTAATTTTTTTTTTCAGGATAATCCTCCCATGGTTGTCACAGGGCTCTTGTAAGTATACAATTGCACTATAGTGGTTCGTTATCTCATTAGGCGGACGCTTGCGCCATTATTTGCATTCTGGTGAAGACCGGAATAATAAGATAACGACGTCATTTGAGACATGCTTGAAAGTATATGCCTGTATGGAGTAGAAGTATATTTTTCGAGAAGCCCTATGTTTTGCATGCTATAAGAACAAATTCTGCAAATACGTTACGTTTCGCACAGCGTTGCCCGTTTATTTCAAAGTTATGTGAAGATAAAAGCGTCCCGTACACAGCTGTGGCTTTGAATTTGTACAGGTCGCGGGATCGAATCCCGGCTGCGGCGGCTGCGTTTTCGATAGAGTCGGGAATGTTGTAGGCCCGTGTACTCAGATTGGGCGCACGTTAAAGGGCGCACGTTAAAGAACCCCAGGTGGTGTGAATTTCCGGAGTCCTCCACTGCGGCGTCTCTCATAACTATATGGTGATTTCGGGACGTTAAACACCACATATCAATAATTTCAATTTGGACATCCTGCTTACAATGATCGTTATTTTGTGATAGTTGCAATATGTACATCGTTGTTTAATGGTCTGTTTTTTCTACATATGCATATATATTTAGCAAGAACAGTGTTGCAGTTTATAGCTTATTCGCCCGTTTCTTCTCTCAAACTTTGGGAAATGATAAATATCTACTTGAACAGCACGTGCTTTTTTTATAGGAATGTTTTCGACGTTGTGTGTATGCTTTCAACGTTGACCTTTCAGTTCATATTTGGCAAGTACAGAAGCCAGTTTACTTCGACGCCAACGGGCATTGGTGTTGCACGTGGTTTAATTTTATTTCCATGCCGCGCCGTTTCTCATTACGTCCGTTGCTAAGTGCATTAAACAATACTCAACTCACAATCAGTTATCATTAGAGAAGAATAATGTTATTGCAAATGTATTTTGGTTCACAGCGTTTCATAATGTAGCTTTACATAGCATACGGAGATGCGCTTTGCGTAGACCAGTTCATTGACGTTTGTAAGTATAGCGGATCAATATTGTTGGCGATTAATACGCTAAAAAATTAACGTTTCCAAATACAGACTTTTCAGTGTGCTGCAAAGCCATAGAATGCATTTGTGTTTCGAACTTTATCGGAGTTATTATGGCATTTTTTTTTCTAAACACTGCTATTCCAACGTAATGCAAATTGTTCGATTATTGATGTCCTAAAATCATTATTTCTGCTAAGAAAACTTAAAACCAAACCTCAGGATTAACTCAGTGAATATAATTTTGGTCCCATTCCGGGAAATTGGACAAGTAACTGTAAGGAATATTTAGCACGACAACCATTTTTATTTGAATAATACATACTATTGTGCACAAAAGTCCTCACCATCACCAGAAACAGGCATTGTAATTCTTTTTTTGTGTATATATAGGTTTGAACATGAGAGGGTTAACAAGTGACACGCACACCTATTTAAGGTACAATCCCGTAATAAACTTTTTTTTAGTGAGGAATTTTAGTAAAAGGCAAAACACAAGCTAAGTTGCCAAGTTTGTCGGACTGGTATACCGAGTAAGTTCCTGCCATCACACTTGTTAGCGTAAAACGGTGCAAAAAGCTTCACTGCCTCAGCGGGTCTCTAGCTATAGATGAACCTCATTACATCAGCGCATGCTTCGGCGATAAATGTAAAGCGCAACGAGTGGTTAGCAGCGTTTGATGGCGGCGACGCCCTGACGAAACGAGTCGATACCGATAATAGCGAAACTCTCTGTTGGTCAATAAAAGGGAGCGTCAGTGGAAAACAATAGGAGGAAGGGAAATGGGGTGCGGGTACAGGGAAACGTGTAATGGCGTCGGGGAACAGCAATTTCCTTCCTGTCGGCGGTGCACGCCGCTGTGTAGCTAGCGCCCGACGCCCATCGAACAAATTCGCTATAGTTTCCGCGCTGCGCCGAGAGTGATCAGCGGTGCAACCTCGTCCGAGCCTTTCATGCGCTCGAGTTCTCGCGCGGCAATAGCGGCGCGCGACGCAAGTCTAGTCAGCCGTGTGTATCGCTTTTCTTCTTAGTTCGTTGCTTATTTACCTCCACTTTGTTTATCCCGGTTTGCTCGTCAGTGCCCCCTCCCTTCCGCAACATTACCGTTCACGCCGCATGGTCAGAAGCGGTGCTAATGAGTGTTCGATTCTGTTTTCTGCGCGAGCCATTGCTGGTCAGTGCGTCTCCGAGAGAACGAATTTCAATGGTTTACTTTCTTTTGTTTTGCCACTCTGTGTTGGAGCACTTCGCTATTAAAGCCATTTCTAGCAAGGAAGCCATATACTTAACCTGTATACGTAAGGTACAGCAAGCTAATTTAACGAACCATTACTTCTGAACTCGGGCAGTTGCTTCTGAGTAAGAACATTACGGGGTCGAAGCCAAGCCGTGGCGAACTGCATCTTGCCGAAAGTAAGAAGCACTATTGTGCCTACGTTTATGCGCCATTTGAATAATTCTTTATTGTGAAAGGTATTCCGGATTCTCTGTACGGTGTGCTTTATTATTATGTCGCAAGTTTGGAACATGTGTGATCTTATTTTCCCTCATTAGTCACTCTAAAGTTCGCGTTTTCTAGTAGTTTTGCTGGTGAAACATATGATGACTGATGTAGTCCGCTTTTCAATCTGAAACATTATTTTTGTCCGAAAAAGACTAAACGGTCTCTAGACAGGCGCCAGAGCTTTCTCAGAGACACAACAATAAAAATGAAATCACTGTGCTAAGATACGTACCCAATTAAAGTATGAAGCAGAAGATTCAGCACAACGATTCATACTTAGAGCAACTCGGTATTCGCGAATCGTGTCTCACTTGCAGAAGGGTTTCTCAAAAGGTCAGTTGGTATATATAACTTGTTTGGGCTACCGTAGTAGGGTTGGTGGAAGGAAGGAGTCAGAAAGAAATAAGACAGGGAGGTCAACGAAGAAAACTTTCAGTTGCGTACTCTACAAAGGAGCATTAGGCAGTTTGAATGTGAAAGTGAAAAATAGAAAAAAGGCACGAGATGAAGACAAAAAGAGAAATGCAATGAGTTCCTTGCAGGGCTGTAGAGCAATTCAGGCGTGTTCACACAGATTAGCCATTTTCACGAGTCACGCGAGTGCCTTCACTGTCTCATGAGCCGTCTAGAGATGCGAACGGCGCTGTAGAATACCGTCTGCATGAAACGGGGCCAATTATTCAGTCACCACATTGCGTAGAAAAGCACAGGACTTGCCTCTCCGAGGCAAATTGAGAACAGTAGAACAGCGAGTGGCTGATCTTTTGTTCGGTATCGCAAGCATTGCATGCCAAACTGTCAGTCAGTCCAATTGACGTTGTATGCGCTTTCGTGAAGGCAACTCCCAACCAAACGCGTTAAAAAACGAAGCTTTCCGTCGACAAAGACCAAGTGCTAATCGGAGTTGAAGTGAGGGGTTCAGTTGATAAGGTTAGTGCAGCAGCCCCGTTCATCAGTTTCATGTAACCATTGGGTGGACCATAAATAAGCGCAGTAAGTGATTAAGGCGACATTGCATAGAAAAAAATAATCTCTTTTGCAAAAAGCTGGTACATAATCATACACTAACCAATAATACACCACGAATAACGCAAGAAGGGTAAATAATTGTGCAGAAGAAATGGCAATGCAAACAATGCTTATTCACAATGCATATTTAGATGAAAGGCGACACCGAACATTCAAACTGTTACTGAAGCTACTAGGACGATAGGACTATTGATACTAATCCAACTGACACAAAAGCTGCAAGTAAGCAGGTAGTTCTTAAATCTATCTATCTATCTATCTATCTATCTATCTATCTATCTATCTATCTATCTATCTATCTATCTATCTATCTATCTATCTATCTATCTATCTATCTATCTATCTATCTATCTATCTATCTATCTATCTATCTATCTATCTATCTATCTATCTATCTATCTATCTATCTATCTATCTATCTATCTATCTATCTATCTATCTATCTATCTATCTATCTATCTATCTATCTATCTATCTATCTATCTATCTATCTATCTATCTATCTATCTATCTATCTATCTATCTATATTGGCACGTCCCATCCATAACACCTAAAGATGCACATAAAAAGAATAGAAACAGATTTTGTACGCGCATATACGCCTTCAGCAACCACGAAATGATTGCTTATCTAGCTCTATAGCGTACAAGCCAGGGTCGATACGCAGTAGTTTTGGAGCAAGCAGCGTGGATGCTGTCTTTATTTATCGCGTCCTGCGTCTCGATCAGCTGATTATAGTTGTTCGGTTACTAGACCACTCGTTATTGTGATTGATAAGCTTCTTTTGGGGGACCTAATAAATAATGAAGGCACCACCACCATAAAATGACGTACGCAATGTCAGCTTTCGAAGGTAATAACAAGAGACCTGTATGTTTGTGTGTAAATGCAGCCGTCGAGAAAGAAAGGATTCATCAAATGGTAGCTTCTCGCTGATGGCAGATACGATTGCTGCGCTGGCGTTTCTGCAACACTGTAGCCCTCTTAAAAAAGGACAGTGATGCAATTTACCAACCTATGCCCTCTTTTTTTTTTTCTGGAACGAGAACTCACTGACTTAGTGATGCATGAATTCTTTGAAAGAGCAAGCTGTTGTCCTTTTATTATTTCTCACCGTTCCACTTTGTATGTTTTGCGCGTTTCCATTTTTGAGGGATCGAAACACGCATGGGCTGAGTTATTAGAGAGAAAAAAAATAGGTGAAGGATTCACTACTATTAGGTAAATGGTGCCTGTAATGAAGCCGCCAATTACCGGCAAAAGGTGTTACACGAGTACGATTGCATTCATTTATGAATAAATGGTGACGAGACAGCATTCAATAAAATAGCTGCAACCACAAAGGAACAGGATCTAATAACACTACCTGGAGGAGGAAGTTATACAACTGTAGGGGCGTGTGTGACTCGAGGTTATCTAATCTGAGATTGCAGCACTTCGTGGACAACGATCACTTTTAGCAGTAAGGTGTTCTTATCCTTCATAATTTGAAGGTAGTGGGCGCCAGTGACGGCAAAAGTTTATCTATTTCTCTTTATTTTATTTTCGTTTCGTCATACTTACTCCGCTGCAGTTAAAAATGGCAATTACTGTCCGCAATGCTTTTCATTCGCTAAATGTTTTTTGTTAAAATTGTTGTGACGCCTGAAGCAAGAAATAAGGCCCCAGAATATTTAGATGCTTTTCATTTTTTCTGAAATTGCGCTACTAATGGAATACAAAATATCAATACACATCAAGAAACATTGCCTAGTTAGATTACGCGTGATGCAAATGAGTTATTCGAGACAAAACTATTCTTGAAAAAAAAACAGCGAGAAAATGCAGAGGTTTCAAGCATAGTTGTAACTGTTTCACTACTTTATATACGATAAAAAGGCGATATAAATAATATTATTGGATGCTCGTGCATAATACGCTGTCTCGTAGAGGAATGTTCATTGAAGCATGATCAGAATCAGTACTATGTGTCGACATGCTTGAACAGCGTAAATGAACAAGGACAGTATGTTGGCTCTTCTCACCTGTCCACGTTCAATTTGTGCACTGCAAACATGTTGATTCTGAACTACCAACAAGCTCATGTGCCTAGTTACGTGAAATATTATTAACCTTGCGCCTACTAAGCTTTCTCCAACATGGTTCCGATATTTCCACTATCAGCAAGCAACAGGTAGGACCGTCAATCGGCACATGTTAACAGTTTCAGCTTATCTTAGGTGTCTCTTAGTAATGCTCGTCATTTAAATAAAACAATCAGCGTGTGTTTTGTGCGCAAGTATAAGCGAGTATATATATGTGTTTCGCACGGGACGTTTAATCCCACGCATGTGCACTTGCTTCCTAAAAGTATCAGTAGCTCCCTAAAAGTTTTAGAGAGCTATACTGCGCATCCATAGCCTGATTGCACAAGGTTGGACGAATGTAAGTGATGTCATTATCATCTCTCTCCTTGGAAGCGGAGCTGGCCGTTGTGGGCCTTCTTTGAAAACAACACGGAGATAATTGGAATCAATAGCAGTGGCAGAGCAGCAATTACAACGTAAGCCCCCTCTGGTTCATCTTGTCCTTTGAAATTGCGCAACCATCAAAGACTGTGCTTGGGAAGGGATGATGTAAGCACGGATCTAGAACAGAACAGGACGACTGTGCCCAAATAGCATGCATTCCGCATTGCAGTGCGCCGGGCAAAGCGTCTTCCAACAGGGCGCCAGTAATTCCCTCTGATGACGTGGATTACGACATCCTGCACAAAGCTTCCTGTGTGTTCGAGCTTTCTTTTTACTCGCTTGTGTTTCTTTTCTGTCTTGGCCTCGTGCATGTTCGTGTGCTCAGACTTGGTTAGCTACCACATTTCTTTCTTTTTGTTTCTTTATTTTTTTTCTTGATGTTGTTATTAGAGCTTACCTAATTATTATTCATGCTCAATATTCTGGGCAGGAGCCTAGAATATTAAGCATGAATATTTCGTTTTCTAATTAAGGCAAAACTTACATGGCATGCAGGGTCTACAATATAAATCCTTCATAACTTTTAACCGTTAGGACAATTATTCATTACAAAAACTCTCTGCCAGCTCAACCAGATCTCTGTTTTTCATGGCCTTCTGGAGGGCAGAGCGAATCCGCCAATCAAATATATAATGTGTTAGATACTGTCGACGCCGTGCCCCGCCGCGGTAGTCTAGTGGCTAAGGTACTCGGCTGCTGACCCGCAGGTCACGGGATCGAATTCCGGCTGTGGCGGCTGCATTTCCGATGGAGGCGGAAATGTTGTAGGCCCGTGTACTCAGATTTGGGTGCACGTTAAAGAACCCCAGGTGGTCTAAATTTCCGGAGCCCTCCACTACGGCGTCTCTCATAATCATATAGTGGTTTTGGGACGTTAAACCCGACATATCAATCAAATCATAATCATATGATGGTTTTAGGACGTTAAACCCTACAGATCAATCAATCAACTGTCGACATCGTTGCATGAAAAGAGACTCCCGTATAAAATGTGCCCTTCTTGCCAACATTTACATCTCACGAAACAGGCTAGAGAGAGGGAATAAGTGTGCCTATTTAATCTAAAGTTGAATTGATGTAAAGCATGTAGGGCAGACTATAGCGACTCATCATTTCCCGTTCAAAAGAATGATGAGGCATGCGTTCATACTGTAAATGTCAATGTGGCCTACTTGAACTGATTCAAGTGAAAAAAAAAAATATCATAGGACGGAGTGACAGAGGACAAAAAAAAGGAGACAGAAGGTCAAGTAAGTCACAATGTTTGCTCCTATTGTTTGCGCTGAAAATGCGCAAAGCGGAAGCAGGAGGTATTCATCTTGGGGGATAAGTAATTGGCCAGGGGGCTCGGCTGCTGATGTGAAGGTCGTGGGTTCCATCCTGGCTGCGGTGGTCACATTTCAACGAAGGCTAAATAGTAGAGGGCCGCGTACCTTGTGATATCAAGGCGTGTTAAAGAACACCCGATGGTCAAAATTTCCGAAGCCCTCCACTACGACGTCTCTCGTAATTATATCTTAGTTTTTGGACGTACAACCTGATGTATATTTATTATTAGGAAGTGCGTTAGGAAGAGGAAGAAAACAAATGCCAGAAAGAATGACAGATTCAAGAAATGGTAGATAGATAGGTGCATGCACCTAAAAGCATGGAAGGTGAGATACTTTACGTGTCTAGGGAAGAGCGCCAAAGTGCCCTTGCAGAGCTTAGCGATGTGGACAGTCAAGGACTAAATCGAACACTTGATTTGTGCGCGGTTACACAAAGACATGCATCATATTTTGTGTAACTCCTACCGGTACTTGTCAGAGGTTGTCTTTGAAGACAGCACGACACTTGGAACGCAGCTCAAACATGAAAGGCAGACCCATTCTTGTTCCGTGTGCAATTGCGCCCCCTCCACATTCAGTGCAACGGAAGCACTGATTGTGCTTCCGCAGTTGACATATATCAACAAAACATTAGGAATAATGTTTTAGCCGCGTTTGCATGTCCTGAGCGTAATTTTCGAGTGTTTATGTCACCACGTTATGCACCAAAAGTATCACCTGACCTTTGCCGTTGAAAACGAGACAATCAGTGAAAGTAACAGCTATAATATGTCGTTAACAGTTTTACGTGTATCTCACCAGTACAAAGGTCCTATAAGCACCTAAACGGAAATTCATTAGGAAGGGTTCAGGGTATGTAGAAGTATTCAATAAGGTACACTGTATGCGTTGTGTACTTGCTACGCTTGGAGACTTGGACCTTGCGTGCCTTACGTTAGAAACCTCTAAGGGATGACAAGTATCCGGTTAGAAACCTCTAAGGGATGACAAGTATCCGGTTAGAAACCCCTAAGAGATGACAAGTATCCGGCATCGTGTTTGTGTACCAACATGTTTTTACATGACGTCAACAACAACAACAAAAAAAAGAAGACGTGAGAGACAAGTACCGTGCCATCAAGAGAGAGAAGAAATAAGCGCCGCGCGGAAAGGAACCGGCGCGAAGCTGGCGCTCGGATTCTCAACCCAACATCTGTCGCAGCGATGTGCCTTTCCATGTGCGCGCGGGATCGAAGGCTCACGCTTCAGCGACTCCGCGTCTTCTTTCCGCCTCCTCCTGCAAGCAGGAAACGGGGCCTCGTAGGAGACACGCGATGCGGTTCGGTTCCGCATGGAAAGGGAGAGGAAAAAGGGAGAAGGTGCAAGCGCCTCCTGGTTCTAGAAGCGAGGAAGCGGCGCCGCAGTCACGTGCCGCTTCCGATATGGCCACGAATGGTCGGGCCTGTTTCGGGCCCGCTCTCTGAAACTGGAGAAGTTAGGCATAACGCCGCAATGTGTGAATAAAGGGCGAGCGCTCGGCCGGAGATGGATGAGCAACCCACACCGCCGCCACCACGCCTCGTCCCGTTATACCGAAGCATTATCCGGACCGGCCGCGCGTCAGTGAACGCCCCTTTTCCTATTCGATCAGCGCGTAGACGCTGTTTATCAACAAATAAAGAAAAAGGAATGTGATACAGAGGTGGCTAAGCGTTCGACATTATTCTACTCTTCGCTCGTTGCAGCATCGCTTACTCTGTGCGTGCTCTCCGACGCTTGTAGGAATAGGAAAGCGTTCTTTCAGCGCCCAACTTTTCCCTACATCACACCATCCCCCTCTTTACATTCTGCCAAAACGCTCGCGCGGGTTCCCATCTCGTCTGCTCCCGGGCTTCCCGCCCGACTGAACTACCCTAGCGTCTTACCCATCCGTCCCCGTTAAGCAAGCCGCAAGTCTCACGCACTCGCCCAGCCTGTCTTTAGTTCGCGCTTCCTCTTTTTCTGTGTGTGCGTTTGGAATAAGGAGGCCCGGGGAAGACGTAGGGCGGAACCGGGAGGCGATTGTGCGTGTGCCGTGGCGCGTTTCGGTCCTCCGTCGATGCACGATTTCGCCCGAGCGAGTCCGCGAAGCTTTACGGCGACGCGACGGGCTCGCGGCAATGGTATGCACCCCTCGTCTTTCTCGGCTACGCGGCCGTTGCTCTTGTTGTATCCAAGTCTAGAAGCTGTCCCGGTGCTGTTTGACTCGTCTTGGCTTCGCTCCGACCGCCCTGGAAGCGCAAGGGGCGTGCGTGGAAGCGCTGGGCGTATCTGGGCAAATGCTCCAAGAGTGACGGTCGACGCGGAGAATGACGGCGGGCCGCCAAGTTATTCCCCCGCCTTTGCAAGGCGCACTCTGTCACCACACTGTGCACCCCTTTTTTCTTTTGTATATCTGCTACTACTTCGTAGCTTTTCGAGCTTAAGTATATGCGCTTCATTGATGTGCAAAGCAGCCTCGCTCGTCGATGTTTCCTTGAGCGGTCGGCGTTTCGCTCGACGCTTCTCGAGCATGATGTCGCAGCCGGATCAGCGAGTGGTACTTTGCAGCGCGTCGTGGCTGCTTTATCGAGACAATCCTCGCTTCGCTTGCCCGCCTGATTTTTCTTGGCAGTGTATTTTAATTTTTACACTATCTGCGCATTTTTTTTTTACACCGTATACCACACTCATTGGCGATGAAAGGTTGCCATCTGCGACGTTTTTAGCGTGACGTTTTTGACGATCTATTCAATATGTTGCGATGCTTCAGAACAGCTAAAGCGAGTGCCTTATGAATGAACGACACTCGTCAATAGGAGGTGATACATTAGTTCTTCTGGAGCGTAGTGAAAGGCATACTACGCACTGTTGCAAAGTTTTACTGCATGGTGAGTGTAGCGCATTATTACAGCACACCTCGGAGGCCACTGTGAAATCGAATACATTATTTTAATATTATTTTTGAAAAGTGTATTAGTGCTACGCGTAAGCAGTTTCCGCCTCTCTCCAGTAGAGATGCTGAGCACGCACTGTTTCTGACATAGTGGATGACATCGGGCTGTTTAAAATTTTTAAAAACTCTACCTGCTCTCAACATATGGCTCAAAATTTCTCAAGAGCATTCATTCACTTTTTACATCATGCATCCCCATCCTATCTTTTCGCCTTGAGGTAACATGAAGAATGAGGCAAAATAATGTGGGTAAACTTTCTATTCACACCCATGTGAAAAGTTTAATCTCACCGATATATAAGCTGCACACAGTCGCTGTTTACTTTCCCTCCACAGTATAAGGCTTGCTTCTCTCTGCACGCTCGCTTCCGCACGTATTTATTCATAGATATTTCGGGTCTTTTGACACCCTCTTTGCCGTTCTTGCGTAATGTTTCCGTGAATTCAGTTTGTTTGTTCTCACTTCAAAAGAGCCGGCAACTTTGTCAGACGAAGCTGTCTGCACGACCACGCAAATCTCGATGTGTTCGCTATAGTGGACAAAAAAAAAAGAATTCGTTTTCTTTTCGTTTCGCTTTATGTGCGGCAGCTGTGAATTTACGTTAACACACTTCTTCTCAGTGTCTCACTTGTCGCGAACGTTCGTCACCTGCTGCTTCTCGGGGCTCTCGCGTTTCTTCATTTTCCCAGAAGGCGGGCCCGAGTGCGTGCCCATCTTTCCTTTGACACATCGTCGCGACACCCGTCCGTCAAACTGTCAGAATGTCTATGAAAAACTGGGCTGCTTTTCCCCGCCCCGCAGGACGCCTGCATTCATCCTTCCTCTACCCACGCACGCACGCCCAAGAAGCGTCGATATTGCGCCGGCTCAGCGGAGATAAAATAGTACCGCCACGCAAAAAATAGATCGCAGAGAAGAGAGGGGGCCCCCAACAGTAAAGTGTAGATGAGAGCTTTAAGGGGTGGGAGGTTAGAGGAAGGAGGCGTTGCAAGAGGCTTAGGGAGGTGTTATAACGTTCCCGAAAGCCCTCCACGTCGAGCAGTTCTCAAGAGCGCGTCGCACCGCAGCTCATTATTTTATTTTTGACACGTGTCACGTCACGCACTCCCCCCCCCCCCCCCACTTGTAGCACCGTAGTCTTGCCGAGACAATTAACCCCCAAAAGCTAAAAGCGGACGCAGCTTACCTGAGGCGCTAGCGCCGTACCTTAAGGCGTGATGGCTTAATATAGAGCTGCGAGGAGGAAAGGGGAAAGGACGGGATAAGTAAGAGAAGGCAACGAAGAATTCGCGCAAGAGAAGAAGGCAGGAGCCTTTGAAAGGGCCGGGACATATGGCGCAAGTGCTGGAACACGCTTTCTATCATGACGCATTCCATGCTGAAGCGCTTTTTCAACGTCAAGTCTGGGAGGTCGACGGAGGCTTAAGCTTGACACGAAAAGCGCGCGACGTCGAAGCGCTCAAAATGAATCGCCGTTATTGCCAGAACGCCACGTGTATTTCATCCCGTTCTTTTGTGCTTGTCTGAGTGACGCTGCAAGTCGCTCCAACTGAACATTATCTGCGTAACACTGATTGGCTGTATGAGCTTCGCCGTTTGTTTTCGAGGGTATTTAAGGGTTGCCCAAAGCAGTAGAGTGCGCGGAGAAAGAGAAATGCAATGCACCTATATATAGTTCAACACGCATCCACTCATCAAACATTAGCGATCAGCTTACAGTGCGGTGGGCACGGCACTCGCATGCATCCAGCCGTGGCTAAGGAAGCCGGCGAGCGCCTCATGCTCCTGGCACGATAATCGATCACGCCAGCACACCCAGCCCGATCAGCCTCGTGACGCTGCCTCTCCGCGAGATCATCGCCATCATGGCCGCTCTTCTCCGATAAACCGTGTCCGTGGCGGCTTCCCCCTTCTCGGCTGCCTTCGCCACTCGCCGCACGTTAATACTGAGACTGTATACCACGCTTTTCAACTGGTGGTGACATGTGGAAAGTATCCTACAAGAGAAGTTTAATTGGAAGCATAACAGACAATATCGAACCTATGCACGCTGTGATCGGAAGAGGTTGAGGCTATCTTCGATTCAAGGATACAGCACGCAAGAAAAAGTTACCACTCCTCCAAAAGCGAGGATGGGGTTATGTTTTTATAAATACGCAGATAGACTTTCTTTCAGTGTCATTAGGAAATGTGTCATTGTTTCCAAACAATATTCTTCATTAGTATTATATTTAATTAGCAATTAGTTGAACTGAGTAAAGAAGGAATGTGCTGTATCTTAAATACTTATAGACATCGTTGTTGTAGAAAACAAGCCGACGGAACCGAAGAGGACACTAACACTTCCCAGGTGTATCGCATTTTTTTTATTGCCTGCTTCTGTGTGGTAGTCCTTTGCTATACGCTACACTTATGTCCCTAAATATGGACCAACTAGCTCAACATGCCTTCGCTCTACATACATAATGTGAAGCACGCCGCCAAGAACACGCACGTTGCGCATAGGCTATAGCTCTCTTCAATGCGGCGAAACTCTCGACATGGTGCTGTATGCCGAGGCGACGCGGTAGCTTCGTCTGCGGTCGAAATCCCGGCTTGCCCGCGGGGGCACAGACAGGGAAGCCACATTCATCAGCGCCACTGCGTGCCATCCCTATGGTCCGTAGACGAAAGTAGCTGCTTGCGCACACATGTCGACCGGGGCCGGCTGTGTCGGGGTTTATTTTTGCGCACTCGAGCGTAGCAGAATGCATATGCTCATTTCTGGCGCACTCACGGGCGCCTTAGGATGAAAGCTAACTCTAGCGCTGTCTCTGCAATTTGCCTGATTGCTTTTGGAACGCAGTACGAAGTACGCTGGTAGTCTTCTCACTACACCTTAACGTTCAGTACAGGGTGTTTAAGCTGAAAAGCAACACGTAATAAAAAAATAAGCGTGAGCTCTACGCACCTACAATTAGCGCAGCATAGATGTGAGACATATAGAGTCGTCAGAATAACCTTTACAATCCACCAAGCTCAAGAATTAACGAAAATTGCTCTTTTTACGTGCCTAATTAGCATGTGGCAGCCGCTTTACGTCGAAGTGTTTTCTTTTTTAACGATACCATCGAATACCATCGGTTATTGTAAATCGTACTCACCGATAGCCTGTTCAAGCGACGTTTGTGCGTGAGACGTTTTTATAGTTCCTTGAACTTACGCGTTTGAGGGCAATAACAATGTCACACAATCACGTGGTATTTTTTTTTAATTTCGCGCACTCTAAACAAAACTAGAAGCAAATTAAGCAGTGCCATTATCTTACAACAGATTGAAAGTTTTATTATTTCTGGATAAAAGCCACAAGTTTTGTATTATGTTTTTGCTAGAGTCGATATTCAGTTGGCTTAGCGAATTTGCTTAATTATAAAATTGGCGTATGGAAAAAAATATTCTGGTGTGGTCTGTATATGGCAGAGTACAATACTGCGCTGATGGAGGACGCGCAGTGCTTATGAATAATTTTTATTACCTGGCGCTTTTTAAGTGAAACACCCTGTGTTTGGCGTACATGAACGCTGATGAGCGGTATAGCCAAGTGGCAAGATGATAGCAATACGATCACGTACGTGACCAGATGGGCGAGGAAAAACCAGGCTATGCTTTCCCCTCCCCTCCCCAAAAAATCGGATGGAGGGGGATGAAAAAGGGAAATGAATAGGAATAAAAAGGAAAAGGAATAAAAAAATGTGTGTTTTTTAAGGCTTTGAACAAACGCCCTTCCTCCCCCTTTCTCGGTCCCGAGCAAAAAACTTGGCTACGGGAGCCTGCCTATGATAGAGGAACGGGAACGGGAGTGCGTGCATTTAAAAAGCACGAAGTGTGGAAGATAACATCGTACGCATAGGCCTCGCACGAGCAGTCTTGCCCGATTTAGCTCACGAAGAGTATGCCACCCTGTCAGGCGGATGCATCCATAGTCAAAAAACAGATTCCAAAATGTGCCTGATGTTGGAGCAGTTGCGGTACTGGCAGCATGGCCTCCTCAGTCTCTCCTTCTCGTTTCCCAGCTCCGTTACAATGCAAAATCTTGGGGAGAAATTGCCATCAAGTGGAATGTCTGAGCAAGCACGGTCGCTTAGTCGAGGAGAGATTATTAAACTGCGGCCAGTATCGTAATAGTGAGATCTCAATGTTTACAAGACAAACATGACCGTAATAAAAGCTTGGCATAATCTGTATTACCATGTAGGAGAGGTTAAATTAAAGTGTGGTGTGTTAGCTCGAAACACGTCCTTAAACTTCCTATTTCAGCCCTGAATGTAAGATGTTTTTTTTCTGTTATTCTAAAGGCATATTAACCTATTATGGGCCATTACATTTTTGAAAATTCTGAACGATTATTATCTCTTTTATACCATGGGTATTTTTTAAATATTTTGAAGTCACACGATGCGTAAGTCCAGGAAAGCACATTCATCAAGGAGAGAAAAGTCTAATACGGGGTGAAAATAAATGTCTTCCCGCACAACCAAAACAAAGCTGATGTGTCCCGCTGCAAATAGCGGAGATGGAACGATTTTTCTTTCCTCTAAATGGCCTAAACTTTGTCAAAGAAGATTGTCGCTCAAGAAACTTCCCACAAACACGCGTTTCGCGCCCAAGCTCTCGGAGGTGGTGCCCAAAAAGTGACGATACTTCTTGCATGACGAGCGACTCGAACGCGCTCAGGAAACAGCTTCAAAGGCAGAGAGGGAGAATTCGCGCTATGGGGCAGCTCATTTTCTCTCCAAGAACAAGGCAGCCAAACAGATGAGGGAGTCTGACAGCATTATTTATACGCTTGCAAGGGGCTCCGGCGTGGAAGCGAACGCGAGGAAGGAGAGAAACACGCCACTCGGAAACGGATCGCGTGTGGGGCGTATAGCCCGGTCCAAAACAGTGGTAGGGGCAGCAAAGCGTCGCACAGCTTTTTGCTTTCTCGAGCGCTAGCCGGCCCACCCTGGCGTTCGGGCATTCTCCACGCTCGACAAAAAGAGCCGATTCTTCTTTGCTCCCCATCCTCCGCACTTCAGAGAAGGAGAGGATGAGGGGGTGGCGCTAGACATACTCGCTGGATGGCTGGTGGCGCCCTTCTCTTTAACCTCGTTTCTCACGTGTATACGTGCACTCTTAAATCTGTTCAGCTTGTGTCACTACCTCAGCGACCTCCGTTCCGAAGAACGCGACGGAGAGATGTGGCCGTGCGTCACGACTTCGTGTGTGGCGCCCCATCGTGTTCTCCGGGCAGAGTTTGCGCTCGACCGCACCGGGGTTTACGGATATATCTCCGCACGCGCGCCGGCGGCGCCAGGGTGTATTTACGGCTACTCTTTTCCGAACGTTCCTTGCGATTGAAACTGAGATGTCTGCTTCACGGAGGAATGCTCAGACAGGAGTTGCAACGAGAAATTTAGATGTGATAGCTTCGGATAGAAAGTTTGGAGCAGATATAAGAAGGGGGTTGTAGACTAAATTATTTATTAAAGCATGTGCTTAAGACGAACTCCCGGTTTTTCTGTACATTTTTTTTCATAGTTAGTATGTAAAAGGCAGAAAGACAAAATTTCAGAGGAAATTTCAGAGTTCAACTAGTTGTTACAAATTCATGATTCATGAAAGTGGACTTACAGAGACACAAGAGATGAGATCAGAGCATAAGGAACACCGGCTATAGGCTGAAAATACGCACAGTGGCGAAAAGGAAAATATATTCAAAAACCTATATATTTTCCGGATTAACAGGTGGCGTTCCATATGTGGGCATTGGCAGATAAGGTATTGTGTTTTTGTATGCGAAGCCTCTCCTCCAGTTTTGTAGATACTTTCAATCTATCTATCTATCTATCTATCTATCTATCTATCTATCTATCTATCTATCTATCTATCTATCTATCTATCTATCTATCTATCTATCTATCTATCTATCTATCTATCTATCTATCTATCTATCTATCTATCTATCTATCTATCTATCTATCTATCTATCTGTCTGTCTGTCTGTCTGTCTGTCTGTCTGTCTGTCTGTCTGTCTGTCTGTCTGTCTGTCTGTCTGTCTGTCTGTCTGTCTGTCTGTCTGTCTGTCTATCTATCTATCTATCTATCTATCTATCTATCTATCTATCTATCTATCTATCTATCTATCTATCTATCTATCTATCTATCTATCTATCTATCTATGCAATCAGCTCAGAAAGTTTGTGTCATTAATCATATAATAGGAGGGTGCTCAGTTAATATGTATACATACTGAAAGACAGGTTGCGAAAACGCGGACTAACAACTGAAGATGCACTCAAAGGGGTATAGGAAAGAAGGCACAACAACTTATCTGCGTATGCCTGTGGAATAAGTCAACCTATTAATCTGGTGAACAGGGGGGGGGGGGGGGGGGGGTCTACATGAAAGATAACCGTTAATACATTTCGTTTCGCCTTTTTGCAAGTTAATCGACCCTGGGCTCATGTTGGTGCTAACACCATTATCGATATGTCGTGTCTCTTTTATGCCCATAAGGATAATGCTCGTGCAACGTCCATTGTGTTTACAGTGCTGTCTATCAACTTTTATAAACATTACATATGTACACTTATGATAAAGTCATCCCGTCGGGTTGACGTCAATTGCAGTTGAGCGTTATCCGCTGAAGTTGACTATTTCAGTAGCATTTAAGGTTACCATCATAGCGAGCGCAAGCAACATATCAACTTACCGCTTCTGCAGCGTTGCTAATACCAATGTTGTAGTTGGCATCGCTAGGCAAATATAAACAACTTGGTATATAAAACATATGCGATGATTTTACATATGTCTGTATCTACAATATTTGTAGATATATTTTGTGTCAATTTGTAACTTTTTCGCTCAATAAAAAAATACAAGACATTCACATCCTCCGCATGCTTCGCACAGCATCGATTCCCAAGGTATGTGGGATCTGCTGTTTTTTTTTGTTCGTTTCGTTTTTCGTTTCTCCCGCTGTGCATTTCTTCATTTGATAGTCGGCGTTACTGTTTTCTTGACCTAATGTATTGTGACCATGTTTGCACACCTAGTCATTTTGCAAGAAAAACAGCGCTAAGAAAGTTCATGACACAAGCTTGGGGCTTTGGAACGTGCCTTTTTTAGAACTGTTAGTCTTACATTATGAATTACCAACGAGTGCAGGCATCTATTCTAATGACTGCAATCTTTTAGCAAGTGATCCAACACACCTTTTTTAAATGTAACTGTTTCCCGATGGAGCAACTACGCCTTGTTTCTATATATTTTGCCAAAGCTAGTGCCTCGCAGAGCATGAAAACCGCTAATCCTACATTGCCATTTCTCATGATCAGTTGCTTATAAATACACGCATCCATATGGAATCCACAGCCGGCACCGTATCAGATGAGGACCTCTAAAATGTGTTTACGACATATGACCTAAACCGCATGTCGCAAGAATATGCCGGATGTTTCAGGTATGTCGGATGTTACAGGAAAAAGCACAGCCGAACCCGTGCACAGGCGTGCTTACAACTGTAACGCAAACTGCAATATAACGTTCCCGACTAGTTTTTTTTTAACCAAGCGGTAGTATCAAACGCGCACTGCCTGCGCCCTTCGTTGTGCCATCGGCTGAAAACAATGACTTAGAGTCGTAGGCAATAGGGGTGCCAAGAAATTAAAGAACTCAAGTGCATACATAATATGACGTAGACGCTCGAGAAGTCATCTGCAAATCTATAGCTAAATGAAGATGGGCGCTTGATATAAGAATATATGCGTTGGCAACATTTGTGCTTTACAAGTGTGATCAGGAGAAATCGAGCGAGCGACTTGTAATAGCTTGCAAGTAACGGCTGATAAAAATAATAAGGATTATGGGGGTTTCACTTCTGAAAACTAAGATTGCATTATGAAGGACACCGTTCTGGAGGGCCGCGGTAATTTAGACCAACTCAGGTTCGTTAACGTACCCCACAATCACACTAGACAGACATTTATCATTTCGCCTCTATCGATAAACTGCCACCTCGACTGAGAATCGATCCGGGGAACTGAGCGTCAGCCGCCGATCACCATAACCACTAAACCACCGCGCAAATTTGGCAGACAGAAGTTACTGGAACCTAGTTTTAGAATCAGTATTGCACATACGAACCGTACCCAAAGCGATCATTGTGCATTAGAAGACACATTCGGTCTGTTGTGGTGTCACTCCCATTTAGATAACCAGCGTAATGCTGCGATTAGTGTTTTCACTAACAAGTATAACCCAAAAATCTTGGCGTTGCTTCCTCTTCACAGCATTTCTGTGTAACTCACCACTAGCGCATTATTTGGGCGCTTTTGGCAGTTGTTTGCGTGTTCACAATGATTACAATCATTCGTCACAATTCCTGGACAATGTTTTTTTTTTCCTTAGGCCAACAAAAACCAAGACATCTCTAAAAGATGAAGTTTTTAGCTTTCGTCCAACTTAGCTCCTTCAGGCATCTAACTGTCGACGTGAATCATCTTCCTCGATTCCAATCAAATTTCCCTACAGCATAGACGCGCTCCAGCACTGCTATGCACATGAGTAATTTGCAATACTTCTCATCTCATCCTCTTCTTCATGTCAACTCTTCATCGCCCCGCCCGTCTGCCTCGCAAACTCATTTTCCGCCCTACCCTCAACGTGCTCCCTCTCGATAGCGCGAATTGTCTCTCATTCTGTCTCTATACTCTCGCTATGCGCTCTTCTTTAAAGTACACATGCCATCCGAGAATGCGTCTCCAACGCCACCGCCGCCGCAGCGCGACACTGCGGCTCGGCTGGCTGCCAACTGTCTGCCATAAATAAGGCACGACAGTCGCCAGATCTGCCGCACCGTCTATACACACAACGTGCGCGTGCATCAGCGCTGCCGTCGCTCCACTCTACACGCTCCATTCGCCAGAACGGGTACGCTTCACTGCCGCTCTTGACGAACCAAAGCCCGTCGCTGCCGTATCGCTCGCCGAGCAAATAAAAGGAGCGCGCGCGAGTTTGGTCGCTTCAAAGGGGGTCTGCGGCGTAATGCGCCATCGTAATACGGTGCGGACGCTTCCTGTTTCGTGGTGCTTGCGCATCACTGCGGAAGTTTGCAGCCGTGACGTGGATTCGAGAATGAAAAGGAGAAATTTCTCTCCATCGCTCCGACCGCGCATTAACGTAACGGCTCGTAGTGTGAGAACGCCGTGTGCTTGACAAACAGAAGCTGGGACACCAACTGGGGAGCTCGCGTTCGTTCTCAGTTGACTGTCATTTACGCTGTTGAATATTACGGTGGCCTGCATTCCCGGGTCCTTTCCAGGCGTCTTTAAAAATAGAATGTCATTCGTGCTTCGTTCTCTTGTTTTGTTTGGTTGGGTCAAGACAAAATGGTTTTTAGAGAAAGAGAGAAAGCAAGATGCGGAAAAGCAGTATTCCGCCAGAAAAGTGAACGTTACGCTGTGCCGCTTTACCACGTACATTGTTTAGGATAGGCTGCATCGAATTTATTGAAAACTCTCTACGTAGAGATAAGGGTGGCTCAAATTAAGTACTGTTAATGAGATCATCAGTAAAAAAAAATGCTGCTCTAAAAAGAACCATATTGTCACGAGGTCGTGAAGTGGCCGAAGACAGGAGACTGCGTTGGAATTTAACTGTTTATTTGGGCAAACCTGTGCCCGGCAAACGGAAAGTCCGATTGCAGTAGCAGTCTTGGACTGATAGCGGCGAACAGAGCATCGGCCTTCGATCAACAACTGACAAGCGGTGAAGTGCGTCGGAATTAATACTCTTGCCATCGAATGTTCTAGCATTATCGCTGGCGGTGGCGTAGGTTCCAGAATAATCTGCACAGTTCGCAGAGTGGGCGTGATCTTATCGAAATGATCTACTAAAGTCCGGAAGCTTCTCGAAAACTGCACGCTCGTTTTGCGCTGAGAATTGTGTAGTGTTTTGGGGCGATAACAAAACTTGAGAAATGGAACGTGGCATTGCCCACCTCTGAAAAAGGCATCGTCCCGATGCTTTAACTAAAGATGAAGATGAATTTCAACACGTGATTTTCTAGTTACGCGGGCTCTTTTCTTTTTAATGCGACTGGTTGCAATGTGTATTTATTAATTTGTATTTTCAATGAAAATTAGTTGCACTGTCACATGAAGTGTTTTCTTTTCATCCATCCAGGTTTATTATTTTTTTGTATCTTGCTGTCTACTTACCCTTCCGTTCAACCTGTTTGTAGTCTACCTTGCCATGGTTTATTCTTATATGAATTAAAAAAAAAAGTCACGTGCACAACGGTTAGCTCAAAACTGTCGTCAATGAACCTTAGAATGTCGTTGCTAGTTCAACTCCAGTGGCACTCCCTGTTCAACAATTTTTTGTCAGGTCTTGATTGGGCATTATGAACAGCATGTATTTCTGAGCATGTGCGTATGTGATCACTGTGCATGTGTTATAAGTTCAGAAGCAAGGAGGGTAGACAGACTTTTTGGCGGAGAGAAGGGAGGCACCTCCTTGATTTTTGAGGTTGCACCCCCTTAAAATGGTAGTTTTCTCTCTGTATTCCATTGCAAACAAAAAAAAAAAAACATTTCGGGAGCGGAAGAGGGGCTGCACGGGGCTGATGTGCTATTCCTTGGCTATGCCACTGCCCTCAACCTATAAAATATTATGCCAGACTACGAGTCAACGAAGGTTCTCGAGATTTTATCTCTAGGTCAAGGCGAATGTCTCCTTTTGGTTTCTGATCAAATGAAAAACAGGGAAAACTGAGCGTGTTGCTCTCAACTAATTAAAATCATTTCTGCTCAAGAGTAGTGTAGATGAAAGTACTCTTTTAACTGACCCCAATGGTGCCAAAAATCTAGTAAAAAAGAAAAAAAAACAGAGTAGACGGAAAAACAGCACCGCATTAGCTAGCTCTACTGTTATCGAAAGCGTGTTCCGAAAAAGTCGATTGCTGTTCCACCGGTGGCCAGTTGCTGTTTTTTTACTCCCTTTGATATACCATTTTTATCTCTTCTTAGTATGAAATCAATGAGATACCCTAGGTTATTTTTGTGGTTCTCACTTTGTGTAGGACTTGTTATCTCTGGGAACTATGTACTATTCTTGCTGAAAAGAATATGGTAGGCGCCTCTGGCGAGAGGACACCAACTGTGTATAGGCTTTGGAAACATGACTGCCCTCAGTCTATTCAGTCTATTCGTCACCATTCAATGTTAAAGCGAGGGCCTCCACCCGGAACCAGGTACTTAATTGATTGATTGATTGATTGATTGATTGATTGATTGATTAATTGACGTCCCAAAACCACCATATGATTATGAGAGACGCCGTAGTGGAGGGCTCCGGAAATTTCGACCACCTGGGGTTCTTTAACGTGCGCCCAAATCTGAGCACACGGGCCTGCAACATTTCCGCCTCCATCGGAAATGCAGCTGCCGCAGCCGGGATTTGATCCCGCTACCTGTGGGTCAGCAGCCGAGTACCTTAGCCACTAGACCACCGCGGCGGGGAACCATGTACTTGGGCGCGCCCAGTTTCAAGATACTGTCAGAATTAGCGTCAGTGCTATCATGCCAAGGCGCAAATTGAGAAGCCAGCACCAGCTATCATATAGCATAGCCAAGTTGCTCAAAAACTGGCCACAAGATAAGTTATTCTAATGTTCCACAATCCTTGATTTTCGTTTGCTTTAGTACTACTTCACAATAATGGCTTTGTACCCCAAACAATTAAAGTAAAGAAACTATTGAGTAATATCTCTTAGCGCAAATTATAGAGCCTCAAGTGCAGTCTTGATTCCACTGTTGTCGCAGCGGTACAATAGGAACACAAACGATAAAAAGACAGCATACCGCACGCTCGCATGAAAAAGATCTAATTGTGTTCATTTTTAATTCAGACTCTCACAAAGAACCCCGCGAAGTAGAATGATCAAGATTATGAAAGTCTGGAAGCCCCAAGTCTGAGCGGAAAGGTTAACCATTCAACCGTGTTTCCGAAGCAATATAAAACGCTAAGAAAAGATGACGTACAGAAAGCAGACACACCAGGAATACGACAATATTTTGATTGATTGATTGTTATGTAGGGTTTAACGTCCCAAAACCACCATATGATTATGAGAAACGCTGTAGTGGAGAACTCCGGAAATTTCAACGACCTGGGGGTTTTTAACGTGCACCCAACTCTGAGCACACAGGCCTACATTTCCGCCTCCATCGAAAATGCAGCCGAGTACCTTAGCCCCTAAGCCACCGCGGCAAGGCTACGACAATTACGATCAATATATATATATATATATATATATATATATATATATATATATATATATATATATATATATATATATATTATATATATATATATATGACCTCTTAGTTCTGTCTTTTCTATTTCTGAAACACCAGAATGCATATGCAGGGTGCTTAAATTTTCACCCATATATATGAACCCTCTGGTATACTCATGTACTCATTGTTAGGGTGATACCCGCAGTTTCGGCAATCTCTGCGTGGTGGTGGAAGGCTTACAAAGCGTGACGTTCATTTAGTCTCCGTGCCGGCGCGCGTGGCTGGGCTCTCATGCATTATAACGCTAGGTTAGGGTTAGCGTGTACGCCTCTTGAAGTTTACGTATTCCAGCAGCGTTAACGTTTTTTTTTTCGTTGACGCCGACGGTAGTGCCTGAATTACGCATAGTTAGTTAACCTGATTGTCTGGTAGAGCGTAATTTGTTTTCTTTCGTTTTTTAATGGTTGCACGCAACGGGCCATCGAAAGTTCCTGGCATGCGCCTCGGAATTTTTTGGAGAATAGGTATATGAGAGCGTACAACAAAGCTTTTGATTGATCAGTGAGGTTCAGCGTCCTAAAACCACCATATGATTATGACAAACGCCGGGTTGGAGGGCTCCGGAAATTTAGTGCGCAAGGGGTTCTTTAATGTACAGCCAAATCTGAGCCCACAGGCCTACAGCATGTTCGCCTCAATCGAAAATGCAGCCACTGCTGACGGTATTCGATCTCACCACCTGCAGGTCAGCAGACGTCCTTGGACACTAGACCACCGTGGTGGGGCACGTACAACAAAGGTGAAGGCAGGGCTAATGATGATGACTTAGATGCGCGGGCGTAAACAGCCTGGATTTACGGAAAGGAAAGAAATACGACTGAGATTACGCTATTACAAATATAGAAGCCTTGCTCTCACTGGAAAACTAAAGAAGCGACAAAAATGAGTTAAACGTACAAGCAAACTTGATAACTCAAATGATTTAAGTTCCTATATAAGGTGCATTGTTAATTTGGTCGACCGATTTGCGGCTCAAAAAATTCACTTGGACTTGTTATACCTGTATGCCTAGTCAAAGCCTGTACTAGATATGACTGGTCAAAATTAGCGAACACTAACCATAATTTATTCATTAACCGTCATTTTGCATCATCTGACAAACGCTAGCCTGTCTTTTCAATTGCTAAAGAGTTTCAGTAATGTACGAATGAACACGACGTTCTATAAGGCAAAGTGGTTAACGCTGCGCAAGTGGTGTGAAGGATTAGGGTTCACTAAGGTGAACACATTTGGGATGAATGTTGTACTCATTCGCCGCGAAGGTATTCATGGACCGTAAAAGCAACATCGCCCGCTACCACTCCTGTGGTAGTGCTGCAAAATAAGTTTAGATGTCACTGCCGTTGTTGTTACACATAAAGTGTTTCCTACTTCAATCTTCTTAGTCCCTTTGCTTTTATGCGAATAGATGTTCGTATTTTCCGAGGTTCTGACTGACCAGCTGAAGCTTCATCTGTTGCCATTTTATAACCACCTATTGTGGTGTAATGGGACCTGAACGCGTAAGCAACATGGTTTATGAGAAAGCACAATTTGATGTAGGTGTCAGTAAAGCCATCAGAAGTACGCTTTGGATATATGAGCTGAGGTACACTACGGTTTACTCTAAATTGTATTTTGGCCTGTGCTACAACACCTTCTCGAATAAGATTTATTGACGCATAACTATTGATTTCAAGTGTAGAATTTTATTGTCATCTTAAGTCAATGAATCGATTAATGAACGAAAAAGCTATTCTAACCAAAAAGAATGATCAGTACTTGGACCACGCAACCAACGCGTTACTTCAGGAGTTGATCGTTGGCATCGGTCATTAAGAATTTTCGTTTGCTGCAGGGAAATGCACTTGTAACTTCGCGATACCACAGTTACACAACTTTTTCGGCGAACTAGACAATAGTACTATCAGACACGCCACAGTGGCTGACTTGAGAATAATTTCAATCTGATGGGAATATTATTTACACCTAACCAAAATCCGAGAGCAAGTGTAACTTGGAAAGGTAGCATATTGGCAACGGTGGTTCGTACTCTATGAGAATAAATGTGATTATCTTTGTGATCACCGAGAACGCGGTCGTTTTCACACTTCGCCGCGAGTGAACTCAGAGCGCGAGCTCCTTCCCCGTGTTTATTATTGCATCATCATAGCTATTAAGCTCTGATGTAAGGTGTATGATACGTTCCCAATTAAACTGCCGGACAATAAGAGCAATAGTGATTGTGTTTCTCGTAGTATTTTATGGAGCTGCTAAAAAGTCACTCAGTTTTAAATGCTTTCGACAGTCGCCCAGCTACGCGTGCCGTTCTAAGATAACCTTGTTACTTTATTACCCATCGCTTCCTCGCACCACACACGCATATATATATATATATATATATATATATATATATATATATTGTAGAGAAGCCGCCGACCACTGAGGTGGGTCAAACTCTCAAGTGTTCTCTAGTGGGTCTACCCAAAAAGGACGCCGCTCGCGCTGAGAGTCCGTGCTTGGCCGTTACTGTCGCCATTGTGTGCACTCGCTGCGTGCCTGCTAATAAACGCCATAACGAATTGGTGGAGTTGCTACGATCCCCTTCGATGCCCTTGTTACTGCTCTCACGTACCCTGCAATCTACCATGTCCCACGACGCCTCTCAGCAAACGCCTCCTCCCATGCCACCCCCTTGTCCCGGTGTCCCCAGGATCCGAGATCCACCTATCTTCACGGGCGCCGATGGCACTGACGTAGAGGACTGGCTCGCCATTTACGAGCGCGTGAGCGTCCCCAACCAATGGGACGAGGACGGCAAGTTGACAAACTTGGTGTTCTACCTTGCGGGCGTTGCAAGCTTGTGGTACAACAACCACGCGTCCGATTTCGCAACCTGGTCCAATTTCAAGACCGCTATCACCAACGTTTTTGGCCGCCCTGCCGTTCGTAAGCTGCAAGCCGAGCAGCGCTTACGCGAACGCGCTCAGCAGACCAGTGAATCATTCACCAGTTACATAGAAGATGTTCTGGACCTGCGCAAGAAATCCAACGACAGCATGTCCGAATCAGACAAGATCCGGAACGTTATGAAGGGAAATGACGATGATGCATTCACGATGCTGCTTGCCAAAAACCCAGGCACAGTAGCTGAGGTCATCACGCTGTGCCAGAGCTACGAGGAACTCCGCCGGCAGCGTTCGATGACCCGTCGCTCCACACCACGAGATGCAGGGCTTGCAGGCTTGGAGGCGAGCTTTGATCAGGTGGCACTGCTGGCAGACCTCAAGACCTTCATACGTGAGGAAATCGCGCGGCAGTTCTCTCTCCTGCCCTTTTCCCACCCACCGGCTGCTCAACAATCGGCCACTATCATTCTTCCACCCGTCCGCCGAGCAATTGAGCAGGAAATAGCGGAGGTCATGCCTGCGTACCAACCACAACAGCTTCTGGCCCCTGCGCCCCCAAGTTACGCCCAAGTGGTCGCCAGGCCACCTCCAGTCGTTCAACCGCCCGCCCCACTGACTTACGCCGAAGCTGCCGCACGACCTCCATCCTTTACAGCGGGTATGCCGGCTACGTATGTTGACCTGACCTCTCAGACTCAGCTCCAGCACCCCCTGCAGCCTTTCCAGCGACCGTTCCGTCCATCGGCTTTTGCGTCATGAACAAGACCTACCCCAGCGAACCGATGGCGCACACCCGACAACCGGCCCATTTGCTTTGCCTGCGGTTACGCCGGTCACGTAGCCCGTTATTGCCATCGCGTACAGCCGGCTCCAATTTCTTCGCCTGTTGCTGGCCACCTCAGCCGTCCCTATCACGACGAACCACCGTCTATGCCACCGCCGTCTCGCCCAGGTCCATCTCCTCGAAGGTTGCCGTCTCCAAGACGTCGTTCCCTGTCCCCCATGAGGCCAAGATCGGCTACTCATGAGCGGGAAAACTAGTCGTCGCAGTCCCCGAGGCAAGGACTGTGATGCTATTGCAATGTGAAAGCCCTCAGAGCCGCCGATCTAATGTCACAGATGTGCTTGTGGACGGTATTCATGAATTTGCTCTTATTGACACTGGAGCTGCAGTATCCGTTATGAACGAAAACTTTTGCCGCTTGTTTCGAAAAGTGACGACACCGATTTCTGGGTTGTCCCTTCGTACTACCGGTTCGCATCGTATTCATCCTTCAGCAGAGTGCACAGCTCGCGTTGTCGTTCAGGACGTTCTGTATGTCGGCCAATTCATCATCATTCCTGCATGCTCTCATGACGTCATCCTGGGGTAGGATTTTCTCTCCCGCAACGACGCCGTCATCCATTGTGCCGCTGCCGAAATTGAACTCTCACCCTTCTCGCATTTCACGCCGGAAGACAGTCCCTCGAAACTGAGCAAGATTCTGGTGAAAGACGATACCATAGTGCCTCCAAGCTCGGCGATGGGTGTATCTGTCTACTGCGCTGGACTCTCCGACACAATTGCGCTCGTTTTGCCATCCGACCATGCTTGCCGAAGGAAAGGGTTGCTAGTACCTTTCGCGACCGTGCAAGTCACCCAGAGCAACGCCGCTATTTTTGTGACCAAGCCATCCCCGTACACTGTTACCTTGGTTCGAGGGGAATGTCTCGGCAGAGTGGAACCAGTGGATAACGCACAGGTCTTGGACGTACCTGATGACTCGCGTTGTCCCAATTCGCATACCGTCAGTGCTGTTTCCACTTATGATTCATCATCTTTTGATGTATTTGGCCCCTACATTGATGACAATCTTACGTCGGTACAGCGTTCCCAGCTTCTAGACCTGCTGCGAGAATATCATTCTTCTTTCGATGTCGGGCGAAGTTTTCTCGGTCGCGCGTCCGCTGTTACACATCGTATCGACACTGGTGCCCATCCACCATTACGGCAACGTCCCTACCGTGTGTCGCCTGCTGAACGTCGGGAAATTAACGAGCAGGTTGATGATATGCTCAGACGCGACGTTATTCGGCCCTCGGACAGTCCATGGGCGTCTCCTGTTGTTCTTGTTGCGAAGAAAGATGGTTCTGTGCGGTTCTGTGTGGACTACAGACGGCTCAATAAGATCACTCGCAAGGATGTTTACCCACTGCCGCGCATCGATGACGCAATTGACAGCCTTCACGGAGCCGAATTTTTTTCTTCTCTCGATCTGCGCTCGGGGTACTGGCAAGTACCCATGGCTGATGACGCTCGACCGAAGACTGCGTTCATAACACCCGACGGCTTGTACGAATTCAACGTCATGCCGTTTGGTCTATGTAATGCACCTGCGACCTTTGGGCGCATGATGGACACCGTTCTGCGCAACTTGAAATGACACACGTGCTTGTGTTACCTCGATGACGTTGTTGTGTTCGCCCCAGATTTCTCCACGCATCTCCAACGTCTGAAAGAAGTTTTCGCACGTGTGAGCAGTGACGCCTTGAAACTAAATCTGAAGAAGTGCCGCTTTGCAGCACGGCAACTCACCATCCTAGGGTACGTTGTTTCTAAGGATGGCATTTTCTTGACCCAGCCAAGCTTCGGGCCATGGCTGAATTCCCCAAACCTGCGTCCGTCAAAGAACTGCGTAGTTTCGTGGGCCTGTGCTCATACTTCCGACGCTTCATACGAAACTTTGCTACGATTATATCACCGCTGACGAAGCTCCTTGGAAGTAACGGGCCCCTGAATTCATGGTCGTCTGAGTGCGACGACGCGTTCGTGAAGCTCCGCCATTTGCTGACGTCTCCTCCCATTCTACGCCACTACGACGCTACGGCCCCGACGGAGGTGCACACAGACGCCAACGGTGTAGGCCTCGGCGCTGTCCTGGCGCAGCGCAAACCCGGATTCCCTGAATATGTCATAGCATATGCAAGCCCTACGCTCACGAGAGCCGAAACAAACTACACCGTCACGGAGAAAGAGTGCCTGGCGATTGTCTGGGCCCTTACAAAGTTTCGACCTTATTTGTATGGTCGCCCATTTGATGTCGTCACCGACCATCATGCACTATGCTGGCTTTCATCATTGATTGATATGTGGGGTTTAACGTCCCAAAACCACTATATAATTATGAGAGACGCCGTAGTGGAGGGCTCCGGAAATTTAGACCACCTGGGGTTCTTTAACGTGCACCCAAATCTGAGCACACGGGCCTACAACATTTCCGCCTCCATCGGAAATGCAGCCGCCGCAGCCGGGATTCGAACCCGCGCCCTGCGGGTCAGTAGCCGAGTACCTTAGCCACTAGACCACCACGGCGGGGCTGGCTTTCATCATTGAAGGATCCCTCAGGCCGTGTCGCCCGTTGGGCTCTTCGCTTACAAGACTACGACATCCGCGTGCTGTACCGCAACGGACGCCAGCATGCTGACACCGACGCCCTCTCGCGCTCCCCTCTGCCTGAAGGTGATGTGCTCTGCTCAGTATCCTCGGCTGCTGTTTCTGCCATTGATGTTGACATCATCGCTACCGAACAGCGAAAGGATGATTGGATCGGCCCGCTCATCGACTTGCTCTCTGATCCATCCGCAACGCCATCCACGCGTGCCTTGCGTCGTCAAGCTCGCCATTTCGCCATCCGTGATGGCCTTCTACACCGACGCAATTACGACGCCGATGGCCGGCAGTGGTTACTCGTGATACCCCGCAATCTGCGGTCAGATATATGTGAATCCTTCCATTCTGATCTGCAATGCGCGCACTCTGGGATATTCAAAACCTACCATCGCATTCGACAACGCTACTTCTGGCGCGGGATGTACCGCTATGTGCAGCAGTTCGTTCGCCCCTGCCTCGCTTGCCAACGCCGCAAACCGTCAGCACACATGTCGCCAGCCAGTCTGCAACCGTTACCTTGCCCTGAGCGTCCGTTTGGGCGCATAGGTATCGATTTGTATGGACCACTTCCTCTGACGTCGGCTGGTAACCACTAGGCCATCGTCGCCGTAGATCATTTAACGCGATACGCCGAAACCGCCGCTATCCCTGCGGCTACTGTGCGCGATGTTGCGTACTTCCTACTGCATCGATTCATACTGCGCCACAGTCCACCTCAGGAGCTTCTCAGCGATCGAGGCCGTGTCTTCTTGTCAGAAGTCGTCGAAGCCATTCTCACGGAGTGCCATTCTGTCCACCGCAAAACAACTGCTCACAACCCGCAGACGAATGGTCTGACCGAACGCTTTAACCGCACCCTCGGCGACATGCTTTCGATGTACGTCGCCGCCAACCACACGAATTGGGATACTATACTGCCCTTCGTCACCTACGCCTATAACACCGCCCCTCAGAGCACGACCGGTTTTTCACCTTTCTTCTTGCTGTATGGAAGGCACCCGTCACACACCATCGACACGATACTCCCGTACACGCCGGATCCATCTGAGTGTGCACATATTTCCGAGACAGCCAGGCTTGCTGAAGAGTGTCGCGAGCTGGCCAAGACATTTACGACGCATGAGCAACAGCAGCAGAAGAGTATTCGTGCTGGCTCTGCCGCTTCTGACCCCACGTTCCTTCCTGGTTCCCTTGTATGGCTCTCAATCTCGACCTCTGTAGCTGGCCTTTCTTCCAAACTACTCCCGAAATATGAAGGTCCCTACCGTGTGATCGAGCACACATCTCTACATCTCCGGTCAACTATCTTGTCGAGCCGATTGAACCATCTTCGGACATGCGCCATCGTGGGCGCGACATAGTCAACGTGGAGCGCCTGAAGGCTTACTATGACCCGCTCGTAGTGACAAGCTGTTAGGTCGCCAGGCGGCTCCCTCTTCGACCCCGGAGTAATTGTAGAGAAGCCGCCGAACACCGAAGTGGGTCAAACTCTCAAGTGTTCTCTAGTGGATCTACCCAAAAAGGACGCCGCTCGCACTGAGAGTCCGTGCTTGGCCGTTGCTGTCGCCATTGTGTATACTCGCTGTGTGCCTGCTAATAAACGCCATAACAATATATATATATAATGTTACGGGTAACGTATTTAATAAATACGATGCACTGTGCTCGGCGAACAAGATGGCGACAGTTCATCAACAACCAGCCACCAACGTCGTCTTTCTCTTTCTTCCAGACAGGCTGTGCCGGCGGTTGCGTATCATAACCCCCCGGCGGTAGAAGCACCGTCTCGGTGCTTGAGCAACTCGGATGCGGTAGAAGGAGGGTGATAGGGCTTGAGTCGGGCTATGTGCACGATGTCACTTGAAGGTGACGATGATGACGTTGAATTGGCTGGAACGATCTCGTATGTAACATCAGTCACCTGGCGAACGACGCGGTATGGTCCAGTGTAGCGTGACAGCAGTTTTTCAGAAAGCCCTACACGCCAAGTGGGGGACCAGAGGAGGACAAGGGAACCCGGTGAAAAGTGCACGTTTCGATGATGGGAATCGTAGAGCCGTCTTTGGTGCTCCTGTGAAGCCTGCAGGCGGCTGCGGGCGAGTTGGCGTGCGTGGTCGGCTCGCGCGATGGCTTCGCCGGCATACTCCGTGACCGAGGGCAGCAAGGTGTCAAATGGTAGGGCGGGTTCTCGGCCGTATAGAAGATAGAATGGTGAATAGCCGGCAGTGTCGTGACGTGACGAATTATATGCGAACGTCACAAATGGCAAATGAACGTCCCAGTCCTGGTGGTCGACCGCTACGTATTTAGAAAGCATGTCGGTTATGGTGCGGTTGAGGCGCTCCGTAAGACCGTTCGTTTGCGGATGGTACGAAGTGGCAAACTTGTGCTTGGCAGAGCAAGAGCGCAGGATTTCTTCAACGACAGCTGATAGGAAGGTGCGGCCCCGGTCAGTGAGAAGTTGGCGTGGAGCTCCGTGTACTAAAATAATATCATATACCAGAAAGTCCGCCACATCGGTTGCGCAACTCGTCGGAAGTGCTCGTGTGATAGCGTACCGTGTCGCATAGTCAGTGGCGACAGCGATCCATTTGTTGCCCGAGCTGGAGATCGGGAATGGGCCAAGCAGGTCGAGGCCAACTCGAAAAAAAGGTTCAAAGGGAATGTCGATCGGCTGAAGGAATCCAGCTGGTAGCGAAGATGGCTTTTTGCGGCGCTGGCAGGGTTCACAAGCGGCGACGTAGCGTCGAACAGAGCGGGCAAGACCAGGCCAAAAGAAACGACGACGTACACGGTCGTATGTACGAGAGACGCCCAAGTGGCCCGCCAAAGGAGCGTCATGAAGTTGGTTGAGAACAGTCGCACGAAGATGTGCTGGTATGACGGGGAGCAAGTCATGGCCATATGGATCGAGGTTACGGCGATACAGGATGCCGTCTTTTACCAGGAACATTTGCAGAGATGCGTCGCGAGGCCTTGACTCAAGCTTGCCAATGATGGTTCGCAGGGAAGCATCCAGGCGTTGTTCGTGGCCAAGGTTGAGTAGCTGCATCACAGACAGAAGGTCTGGAAAGGTGTCAGTATGGGCAGCCTCTTCCACAGGGTAGCGTGATAAGCAATCAGCATCTTGGTGTGACCGCCCTGTTTTGTACGTTACGGTGAACGTGTATTCTTGTAATCGTAGGGACCAACGAGCGAGGCGTCCTGTGGGATCCTTGAGTGAGGCCAGCCAGCAGAGCGCGTGATGGTCGGTAACTACCCGGAATGGACGCCCGTATAAGTATGGGCGAAACTTGGCGACTGCCCACACGAGAGCGAGACACTCACGTTCCGTGATTGAATAGTTGCGCTCGGCTGTAGATAGCAGGCGGCTTGCATATGCTATAACACGGTCATGTTCGCGTTGATGTTGCATTAGCATTGCTCCGATGCCATGCCCACTAGCGTCAGTGCGAACCTCGGTTGGAGCTGATGGATCGAAATGGGCTAAAATCGGCGGTGTTGTAAGGAGCGTCGTGAGCTGGGAAAAAGATGAGGCTTGATCAGCGCCCCAGAAAAACGGGGTGTCCTTCTTCAGGAGGTTTGTGAGTGGGCGTGCAATGATGGCGAAGTCCTTAACAAACCGTCGAAAGTAGGAGCACAAGCCCACAAAACTGCGAACGTCCTTTGTTGACTTCGGAACAGGAAAGTCCGTGACGGCACGAATTTTCTCGGGATCCGGGCGGACTCCTACGGCATCGACGATGTGGCCAAGTACGGTTATTTGACGACGAGCAAAGTGGCATTTCGACGAGTTCAGTTGAAGTCCGGCTCGACGAAAAACTTCAAGAATCGCCGATAAACGCTTGAGATGGGAGTCGAATGTGGGCGAGAAAACGATAACGTCGTCTAAATAACATAAGCAGGTTGACCATTTAAACCCTTGGAGCAACGAGTCCATCATTCTTTCAAATGTGACCGGCGCATTGCAGAGACCAAAGGGCATAACTTTGAAGTGATAAAGTCCGTCAGGAGTGACGAATGCGGTCTTCTCACGGTCCATCTCATCCACAGCGATCTGCCAATAGCCAGATCGAAGGTCGATAGTGGAAAAATACGTAGCACCGTAAAGGCAGTCTAAGGCATCGTCGATTCTAGGCAACGGATAAACATCTTTCTTTGTAATTTTGTTGAGATGCCTATAATCTACACAAAAGCGCCATGTTCCATCCTTCTTTCTGATCAGGACGACAGGAGAAGCCCAGGGGCTACAAGAGGGTTCGATTATGTCTTTTGCAAGCATCTTTTCGACTTCCCGTTGTATGACGGTGCGCTCGGACGCGGAAACACGGTATGGACGTCGGTGAATGGGACTCGCGTCACCAGTATTGATGCGATGAGTAACAACACTCGTTCGGCTTAAAGCCGTGCTGGCGAAGTCGAAAATGTCACTATAGGACTCCAGGACGTGACGAAGGGCTTCCGCTTGATCAGGAGCGAGATCTGATGGTACCATGTGGTCAACGTCGACGCCCGATGAACATGATAGAGTTGGTTCATTGTCTGAGGTGCAGCAATCATCCACTCTGAAGGGTTCAACCGTATGGTCTTGTAGAGCAGTAATTTCGGCCAGGGAGATACCTTGTGGAAGAATTTGGGCTGTGAGGGCGAAATTGACAATAGGAAGGCATGTGCGGTTTTGAACGATTGTCAAAATGGTGTGCGGAACAGCGACGCCATGCGTAAGCATCACGGCATGAATTGGTGCCACCATGTATTCACCGTCAGGTACAGGTGGTGTAGAGAAGAGGTCGATATGTGTGACACAGTTAGGCGGAAGGCGTGCGAAATCAATGCAGCAAAGGCGACTTTGGGGTGGATTGGTCAGATCAGAAAGTAGAGGCATTTCAAGGTCAAGACAGCCGGCTGAACAATCTATAAGGGCCGAGTGAGCGGTGAGAAAATCCATGCCTAGAATTACTTCATGAGGACAGTTTTCTATAACGGTGAAAAGAACAACAGTGCTTCTATCGGTGATAGTCACACGGGCAGAGCACATGCCGATAATTGCGGCAGTTCCCCCGTCGGCGACTCGAACGGCTCGGTTCAAGGCGGGTGTGACAACTTTCTTTAGGCGGCGACGAAGAGCAGCACTCATTATGGACACATGCGCGCCAGTATCGATCAACGCGCGCACAGGTACATTGTCTAAAGTAACGTTCAACAGATTCCGGGTGGTCGGTAATGTCACACGAGGATTTCTTGCAGTGGTCATCGTCAATGCAGCTTCACCTCCAAAAGCTGCACTGCCTAGTTTTCCGGTCGGGGGCGCTGCGAATAGGTCGGAGAGGCAGGACGGCGTTGTGGGGGCGAACGAGATTGACGGCGAGCAGGGGATGGCGAGCGGGCGTAGCGAGGTCTCGTCAGAAGTGCGGCAGGATCAGAGGATGTGGTCAGCATAGGGGAACCAAAATCAAATGTTGAGGACGACTGGTGGTCAGAAGTGGCTTGGGTAGGAGGCCCATAGCGTGCCGGCGGAGCCCAGTGATTGCGGCAGTGGCGAGCAATATGACCGACACGTCGGCAGTTAAAGCATATGGGCTTGTCGTCCAGTGTACGCCATTCGGACAAATTGCGCTGTCGAGAGTAGTTGGAACCATATCGAGGAGCGGATGGACGACGATAAAAAGGCTCGGCAGAGTAGACTGGTTGAATGGGGTGTAGGCCGACGTTCGATAATTCTTGACGAACGACGGCTTGTATCAGTGAGATAGTGGTCGGTGAAGGATCAGGCGTTGGAAACGGAGTAGCTACTGGTTGGGCTGCCTCGACCTCACGACGAATGATGCGGGTGAGGTTGTCACATCGGGGAACTGGGCGGACGGAGTCATCACACGAGGAAGTAGCAGCTGTGTTCGGCAGGCGCGTGATGCCGTGGGTGACGCGGCGGGCTTTAGCCTGTTCTAGACGGCGGCATTCTGTCAGGATCGTGTCGATGGTCGTGACATTATTAAAAACCAGCAGGTTGAAGGCATCGTCAGCAATCCCTTTGAGGACATGGTTAACTTTTTCTTCTTCTGACATGCGCTGATCGACCTTGCTACAAAGCGCCAAGACGTCAAGAATGTAGGACACGTACGATTCAGTAGACGTCTGGGCGCGAGTGGCGACAGTCTTCTTGGCAGCGAGCTGACGACCAGATGAATCGCCGAAAAGATCACGGATCTTCGATTTGAAAAGATCCCAACTTGTGATTTCGGCTTCGTTGGTTTCGAACCATGTCCGCGGCGTGCCGTCGAGGTAGAACACAACATTGGCCAGCATGAGCGTCGGATCCCAGCGGTGGGTAGCACTGACTCGCTCGTACCGGTGCAGCCAGGAGTCAACGTCGATGGTGCCGTCAGCGGAGAAAGTTCCAGGATCCCGCAGGGGTGGCAGGGTGACGTAGGTTGTTGACTCGGATCGAGAGACCGGTGGGGATGAGGCACTGGCAGTGGAAGTAGCCGAAGAGTCCCCGGTGTTGCGACCGCTGCGCGTCTCCATCGAGGTACGGGAGTCGTCCACCTCCACCAATAATGTTACGGGTAACGTATTTAATAAATTAAATACGATGCACTGTGCTCGGCGAACAAGATGGCGACAGTTCATCAACAACCAGCCACCAACGTCGTCTTTCTCTTTCTTCCAGACAGGCTGTGCCGGCGGTTGCGTATCAATATATATATATATATATATATATATATGTATATATATATATATATATATATGTATATATATATATATATATATATATATATATATATATATATATATATATATATATATATATATATATATATATATATATATATATATATATATATATATATATATATAAACAACCGATGCAGCGTGCTCTTATGTGCATGATGAATTGAGGATGATGTCTTACAAGCAACGCACAAGCGTACAGGTGCACTACGAACTCGGTTGAATTTTCTTTTGATATCATCGATCGTTTCTGGGTCATCGGTTGTTAGGATCACTGTTCTGAAGCCCGGTAACCTCGATAAAAGGCTGAACCATAAGTGGGAGAGCATCGATGGAAGGCTGCAAGTCGCTGTTGCGACGCGGCGTGAAGCCATTTTTGAACGAGATGGCGTGAGATGACTCAAATGAAGGAGATCATAGTTACAGCGTAACAGATGTCCTATGATTAGGCTATAAATACAGCATATTGAAAGGAGGCTATATAGAAGCAGTCTAAATTGCGTATTGTGTAATCCTCAATAAGTACGACATAGTAATCTGCAGGCTGACGAAGAAATCTGAATCTATCTCCAGTGCATATTTTAGAATTAAAGCGCAATAAAAAAACACGCGAAAATAAATCTGCTTCTATTCTCAGACGTTGTCACTTCAGGCTCATTGTGTTTCAAGCAATTCTTGGATATGTATAATCTCCTCGTGTAAACCTGCTTGGATGGTTCATAAGCCAAACGAGCAATGACACATTGTCCCCCAACCCACCCCCTTCTTTCCTAACGACTTTGCTGCGGAGCCATTTGAATTGTGCAAGAAAGCGGAGTGGGTTCTTTGCAACCGCCGCGGCAGTGTTGCCCTATAAGCGCCTCAGCCAACTTTTGCCGTATATATTCTCTTTCAGGGAAGTAATTTGGCGACAGAATTTTCCATGCATCTCGTTCATTAGCGAAGCCGCGAGCTCCCTAATAAACTCTGGAAGCGCTCATTAGACAGTCTGCCTCGCCGAAGACTGCTCCGCACAGTAAGCGCTTGCTAGAGCCGTAGATAGCCCCGCTGCAGCCTTTGCCCATACATGCACCTTTGAGTCTCCCTGCCTTCTTAGAATAGGGTTAACCTTCATTAGGACAATGTTGAGGTATACTATTTTTTTTCGGCGAGGAGGTCATTCGTTACCCAACACTTAGAAGTCCCTGACATCAGGGTCAACCGCACTTGTTGCCCACGGTACGTAATTACGTATGCGGAGGAGCAACACGAGATAAATTCGAGTGCATAGTGCGGGTAAAGTCACCTTACATGGTCGCAATGATTGCAAGCTTCTTTGAATCTGGATTAGTGGATGCAACGGCCGTCGGGCAGCCGCTACTGAAAACAATATTTTAGATGTTGTCGGTATACTCGACTCGCATACAAAATTAGATGCCAAAAGCCATGAGGAGCCTTTTCAGTGGAATAAGAACAAAAAAAACATACTCGATTGCAATCGTCATTGCAGGAGTGAATATAGCGAGGTCTCCCATTTATTTGATTACGTTTGTGAGTGCGTGCCTATCCGCACGTGTGTGTGTGGGGGGGGGGGGGAAATCATGTCACAATTCTTTCGTCAGTAGACAACTTAGAACTTAGTGAGCACTGGTTCCCTTTATTAAAGTCTCAGTAGACGCAAGTTTCTCGGAAAACTGAACCATACGAGGAAGGCACAATTTATCCCAAAAAATCGCTTACTTTTCAATGCGGAGAAAAGTTGCAAGCTTCCTTTGCGGTAGTTATTTTAGCAAAGCCGAATTATTTCTTTGTCTTTCGCCTCTGCTGTCTAACGAAACCGCTGCCGACTGGAGAAGCGTTGGTGAAAGCGGCGCTTTCGTCTGGCTGCTTAGTTCTCTAAAACAAACAAAAAAAACACCTCACAAACGACGGCACGTCCGAGAGGAAAAGTTCTGAGTGTGTCCTTCATGTTTGCTTCATTTCGTGCTCTATTCTTACATTCAGCGATAAGAACGCGAAAGTAAAGCGAAGCGACGAGTACGATCGAACTAGTTCTGTGCCTGCAGCCTTACCTCGTAATGGCGCGCGATCTATTACGCCTTCCAGTGTTATAAGTAAGCTACATGGCGCTGGAAAACGACCCGCGCTAAAAGATTCAGCGGCTGACCACTTTTTTTTGGGGGCGGAACTTCTCTGCCGCATTCCTTTAGGGACCCGTGGTATAGTGGTGGCTTCGAGGCAGTCGTCGCAAGAGGGCACTCCCGGCATCCCTGTGGATATCACAGCCCTATATCACGCTGTCATACAGCGGAGTTTTGCTGGGGAAAGTTTTCCAGCGGACTTTGGTTCATATTTGTGGGCACCTTTGTTTCTATGTACGTGTGCGTGAGAGACAGTGAGAGAGAATTAGTAAGGTCAGAAAGCAGGGAAGAGAGCGTCAACCAGCTATATTTGTATACGCAACAGAAAAGACTGAGGAATACAGCTGAAGCAAAGAATGAATGAAGAAATAGAAGTATCATTCGTGTTGTGGCCATCGGAGGTAAACATTAATGCATTGCTATAGATACAGGCCCGACTTATTTCGATCAGTCGACTGCTACAACGGCAGCAATATATAGAAGAAGCGTTGCTAGAGCTGGCAATGGATGCGCTACAGTACTAGAGTCATAGTCATCGCGACTACTATTGTATTTCTGTGATAGTATGTGGTGCTTCGCAAAAGCGCTAATTGTGCGAGGGGAACAGATGTAAAGGAGGCGTCTATAGCACATTTCGTTAGTACTCATAACACATTAGGTTTTTTTTCTTTCAGCTATGCATAACGTGCTCAAGTCAGAAGCCTTGATTGTCGTTTGTTAACGAACTTATTTATTAGGTCTGTCATCTCCTTTACTCGTTCTGACTTTCTCTGTCTTTCTCTTTTTCTCGCGTGTTTTATTGTTCGGTACTTGAAAGTCACTGTAAACCTGTAGCTATCCTGTCAACGTTTGTTGTAATCACATTCTGTCTCTGCTTAGTGATGAAAAAATCCTACTGGTTCGATTTTTTTAAATGCTAGCCTCTCCTACTATAGACGGAAGTGAGCTGCCAGTATTAAAAAAATTCTGAGCACGCTGCGGTGCCGCGGTTCAAAGCGGCAGCCGCTGGTGCGTACACGATGAGGTTTCCCTCGCTGCGACTGCCTCCATTTTATTTCCGTTCCGGCAGAAACACTCCCCCCCCCCCCCCCCCCCCTTTTAAGATGGCGCTGGCTATGAAGATGCGCCACAGCGCAGACGAACCAAAGTACGGGAGCAGGGAAGCCGCGTTGTGTGTAGTTGTAGTTGGCCGAGAAGAAACAATCCATGCGTATTGGAAAGGCAGCCATGCGAACCCCGGTGGCGCTTCCGGCATTGTTGAGTTCATTTATTTCGCGAATCTGTAAATCTTTTCAGGACGAGCGCTGAATAAGTAGGCTCACCTCATGCGCAAGCAGCTCTGTCTCGGATACACTTTCCGCTTTCTACTCATTCTCATTTCAAAACATTACCTGAACCTCGTGATGGTTACTATATGACACCTTCACATCCTTCTCTCCTTAGTTCTGGTTCCCCGCTGTTCGCTTCACAAATTCCCTGCGCTCAGTTTGTTTCACTAAGTGATCAAGGCAAAGGGTTTTTAGAGACCAAATGAAAACGTCGCCGGGCAACTACGATTGTAATCTTCTAAATGCAGTCTCTGAAATGGTGTCTCGCGGTGTAAGCAGGCGCGGTGCGCCCAACGTTCGCATAATAAAGCAGCACTTCCTTACTTGCACTTCCTCAAGCACAACAAGCTTATCTCTGAAAATGCAAAAAAAAAAAAAGAAACGTGGGTGGAAATAAAACCTAGGTTTAGGACTCGTGAATTGAGTTTTGCGTGCCCGACTCGGTTTTCCATTCGTTCGTGAATCCGTCCTGGGCTAGAAAAATAGAGAGAAGACAAATGATGCAATTTCGCCGGCTTGGAGATCTCCGTGAAAAGAACTTGTTTTTCTTTTTCTTCATTTCCCCCTAACACTGAGAGGGGAAACGCGCAAGATATAAGGCAGGAGAATCGGTGGCTTACTTGTATATTTGGCGACGTCGGGAGTATTCTTAAAGCGTGACAATGCTGTATTCTAGTCCCTATACTGGTTTGTACAATAAAGCATATTCTAAGTTAGCCCTCATTATCCTTAAAAGCGGTGCCAATATTTATTCTTTAGATTTGCTTCTAACTGTATGAGTTGTTGTGTGGCCGTTTCTTAAGCCTCGAACGATAACACCCAGTCGAATATCTGGACACGGTGTGGCCATCGAAAACATTATTTTCATTTTTTCTGGGCATTTTTTTCGGCATTGATGTTCTTGTCTTTCTCAAGAACGCATTCACTATTGTTTCTAGTGTACGGAGGGAGATGAAGAGAAGGGAGTAAAAGGCGAGAGGCAGAGAGTTTGACGAGAACTAAACGTGTGGTTTGCTAGCCCGTACTAGAAGGAAAGCTGATGGAAAAATAAAATAGGAATAATGGGCGGACCCAGTGTAGAATCATGAAAAATCCGGGAAACGTAAAACCGTAAAAGAGAAGTCATGAAGGGGTGATCTTAGCATATATTCTCAGTATTTCTTGTAAATTAGGAGTGCAGTAACACCTTGACCGACTTAAGGTGTGACAAAGGATTAAATGACTGCATGCTTCGAGAATGGCCGTGTCGTCGATGGGGCCAACTCGACGGCTATATACTGGCCGTTCGTGATCACTGCTTCGACAACAGGGGCAAAGAGCATGATCGATGGCATTGTCGCTGCCTTGGCGCTATCTTCCTTGTCGGTGTGCAAGGTCGATCAGTTAGTAAAATCTATGCGATCGGCATAGCAGCAGAGTACTCTTGCTAGAGTTTCTTGTATACTGCCAAAAATAAATAAAAAATTAATGAATAAATACAGGACTCGGTTCAACGAAAATACACATTTAAACGGAAAATAACTGCAATAAAAATCAGTGATTGTCGGTAGTAATGCAACTTGGAATGACAATTCATATTTATAAATATGTTGTATTTTTTTCAATTTTGCTACTGTATAGTTCTTAGTCGCGTGAGTCTATTTTTTATACTTTTGAACTATATACTTCACTTTTTTTTCTTTTCCACACTACTAAGCCCTGTGATCACCGACAAACATTGCACGAAGGCTTTTAACTGGGCGCATTTTCAAGTTTTGTGCATGCTTAGAAAAACGAAAAAAAAAAACATCGGAGACTTGTAGCCTGGGTTGCACCTATCAGTGCCATCTTGTCGCATATTCAATTCATGTGTAGAAAAGAATGGTGAAAGAAGAGCCTTCTGCATTTATACGAGCTGCCAGAGTGAAGAAAAGAACAACAGAAAATATGGGTGTTGTGCAGCAAGATACATCTGCGGTAACGACATTTTCCGCGCTTTCCATAGGGAAGCTGAATTCGAATAATGACCTTTCAAAGAAAAGAGATGAAGTGCCTATTGAATAATTATTGAGAGGGGAACTAGAAGGCGTCAACTGTAGTGCGAATCTTCAGAAAGAGATAAAAATAATATGAAAGAAAACAACACGCATCTATTCGCAAGGCATGCAGTCCTGTTTTGTGAACGCGATGCCATCAACAATCGGGGTGCCAGTTACGAAACATAGCTTGTCGCATGTCTGTGAAAATGGCACGAAGGGCGTCCTGTTCGGCAGAGAAGCCCAACGTCTTCGTGTAATCGTAGGATGTCTCACAGGAATCGGGTTGAAAACCATAATTTTTTTTGTGAATGCTCACATGTTTATACACAATATATTTGCGTATCTTCAAGTTCTCTAAACGACCGCTTTCTGTCGTAAGGAGAAATTCTACTACGCCTCCGACAGGACTTAGTGGCGCACAAGAAGACCCTACAGGCACTGTTGCTCTTCTTGCGCATGCATCTTGTACTGGAAAGTCTCTTGTTGGGGCCGTGCTTGATAAAATATTAATTTTTGTCATTATTGTTTTGATTTTACCCGGTGTTGTGACGCCGCTTAATAAATATTTCAAAAATATTATTCTGGTGTCGGTGGTTAGGTACTGTCTTATTCTCTCGTTTTCCCCTCTGTCTCTCTACATTATATGGTCTCCTCCGAAGGTGTGCTGAGCTTGATTGTATGCAGATTTATTGTGTTTGAACAAACCACATTATTACTATACTGCTGTTAGAAAAGCAGAAATAGCCGTGACTGAAAAGAAGAGCGTTCGGAACTATTGATTTTAGCAATTATCATTGTGTCAAGTTTATGACTTGCTTTATAACGTAACAGTGCGTCACCTGAACATACATAAAATGTCTACCAAAGCTGAACATTACTACAACACATATTGCTTTGTTGTTTTACAGGTCTGGTCATGCCAATCAACCCCGACTACAGCGACCCATTTATGACTGACTCGGCCTGTGAGTTGTTTGAGCATACATGTATATGCGTGCACGTTTGTTTTTGAACCTTGCCCACACCGGAGTGTTCAAAAGTCGAGATGGATACAGTATTTATCAAGGTCTATTAGGGCATTAGGAATTGACCCAAATGTCTGAACTCGGATGGTTTATTGATCTTTGAGGTTAGCGTTATTTGAAAATACTTTCCTTAATTTTTGTGAAGGTTTAGAAATCATTGTCATGCTTACTAAATGCCATAAAGCCTTCTAACAATATAGACTACTAACAAGAAATTTCTCACTCATTTCCACACTAACTCAGTCTCTTTCAGTCCCTCATTGAGAAGACTTAAATCACATGAGAAGGAATTACTTCTGCGAAATCGCTTTCTATGATAAATGTTAGAGTACTATGCCAGGGTTGATGCAACAATAGTTTATGCATATTGAAATTGTTTGTTTTGTCTGCTGGGGAGCACACTGCCCACTATTTGATCAATGTAGCAGTCATCATATTTGATTCAGGGATCTTTTCGATAGAAAGGATTCCATTATACTACCGAGGCTTTTTTATTTTAAAACTTCAATCCTTCCTTAACCTTCATCACTCCATAATCTTTTCCTTCTTGTTTGCATTCTGTAAACCCTAAGATTTTCTTTGTCCGTTTTAGTCAGTTCTGTAGGTCACCTTTTCGAAGCGAAGGAAATGCACTTTGATGGAGCTCCAGCAATTCAACGACAAAATAAGCTTGACAATGCAAGTATTGAACGAAGACAAGCAGTCTTCGCTTCAGCAGTCATGTCGACTTGATCATTGAAGCTCAAATACAACCGGGACATTTCCATTTGTTTATCGGCATATGATAGCTGTCCTAAAATCATTATATGATATAAAAGATCAAGCGATTTATTTTCGTTGCAGTAGACGCTTGACTTTTCAAGTTGGCAGACAGCGAATTCCGCTCGGTGCTCCAAACACTAAATAGTGTTACTGTATTTTACACAGAGGCATACGTAATCACGATTTGAGTGTTCAGAGAAGAAAACTAAATGGTTTGATAGTTGTTCCGTGTTCATACCGCTGTCCTGAAAGCCATTGTTGTTGCTTATTGTCATAGATGTTCTGAACTTAAGCAGGAGAGCGTGGTATTGATTTCAAACCACTTCAGGTGCATTTAGATCAATGCAAAAAAAAAAACAGAAAACACCCACTTGCTACAACTTAGACGCATGCTTCACAATGACAGGTGATTAAAATTATTCCGGATTCACGAATTACGCCATGCCTTATAATCATATCGCGATTTTGTCACAGAAAACAACACAATGCAATTTAGTTTAAAAAGTACTACATTACAACTGAGGAGCTGACGCACTCTTTATTGTGACGAAAACCTTCAGTGTCTCACCGTTCGCGAATGTTTACATTCGGAGTCTGGCGGCGTCCCCCGTCAACGCTGGCAACACGAATGATGCCAGAAATCATCATCATGGGACGATGGCACAATTTAGCGTCATCATGACGTCAAACAACGTGACTTCACACTGTAACGTCATCGATTTACAAACTCGCTTTGTCAAAGGTGGTCGCTCACGTAAGCAGCCCGTAACCAGTTGAGCTACAAAACACTTGCGGCAACTACGATCCTCTAGGCAATAGTAAAACCACGTTGGGTGCAGAAATATATTGGTCGGGTGCGAGTGATATTGAATATATGGTCTGAAAAGAAAAGCTAGATGGATTTTTCTTTCCAGTCATCTTAGGCGAGTTTGTAATGGACCCTGTGAGTTTAAAAAAAAATTGTGACTGAAGTAAACGTGCGTGTGTCCAGTTCTTGTATTCGTCCCTCCTTGTTAGTTTTTCATCCTAGTCACTATGCCCACATAGCAAGTATGTGTCTTTATTCCAATTCATGTCATTTTTTCTGTCTCTCTCAAAGACAGCTTTAATTACCAGTTATTCTGGCTAGTATATACTATAAGGCACAAATATGTGGCAAAAGTGGCAACGTTCCTGGAGTTCGGAGCAGGTAGAACGGTTCTTATGTCGTTTATGCCGCTTCTTATAACGTGCCGTTTCCTTGATCGTTTACTGTAAACGTTGTTCACAGGTGGGGATGCACTTCGCTCCACCGTGACTTAAACAATTTGTTTAGAAATATTTGTTGTTTGATAGGGAGATTACGAAGAAGATGTATACACGTGAAGCGTACCCGTAGAAACTTCTGCTCGCTCAACAGATACCTTGAAAAAGGCATCAAGTCTGCCCGAACGAGACCTTTTCAGACAGTATGCGAAGAATAATTGGTCAGCTGCCGGCTCGTAATAAAAAAAAAACATGCTACGTGACACCAGAATGGTGCAAAAAAAGTTTTCTACACATTCCTTCATGGCCGCAGGTGGCGCTGACGGACGGACGGGAAAAAAGATAAATTTAATTGGTGGTTTACTAAGTATTACGGCTAGGGGGCGTTAGCTGCCGCCCGATCTAAAGGGTACATCCACATCAATCCATCAATCCATCGTTTAATTCACACATATACCAAATAAAGTGGACGGAGGGATTGCCTTCATGGTAGCTCAGTTGGTAGAGCATCGGATGCGTTATTCGAAGGTCGAAGCTTCGGTCCCTGCCCATGGCAAGTTATCTTTCATGCACTTTGGTTTCTTACAAATTTACATTACAATTAACTCATATAACGTCCCCTATACTTTTCTTGGCTTGGTTTTCCGTTAAAACTTATTATTATTGTGTCTAACAAGGAAAAACAAGCCCTTGACTATACTCTTCTTTCCTTAATTTGCCTACTGTACAAAGCACGAAAGCCAATGCTAAGGGAAAGGAAACTTAAGGCAAGTAAAGCACTACATATAAGAGACTATCGTGATAAAACCAACGCAGCGTATACAGTAGGCGACATCATATTGTGGCCAGTTGATTCATATTACTTGAAGAAAAGCCAGCAAAAGCGCGGTACACGAGAAAAAGACAGACGCACACACTGCTGAAAGGAACGAAAATAGAAGGAAACTATAGGCAGCCGGTTTGCTACCCTGTGCATGGGAGGGGATGGGAGAGATGAAAGGTAGAGAGGAGAGAAGGAAGAGAGATAAACACAGCACATTAAGCAGCACAAGCGCGCACACTCACACACTGCTGGAACTAACAACAGTTCCAGTGGTGTGTCCATATGCCTCTTTCTGATGTCTCGCGCTTTTGCTGGCGTTTCTTGAGGTAGTACAGTAGGTACACAGTCGGGTTGTCCAAATGTGGTTTTCTATATTCGGCCCATATTTCTAGTTTAGCAATGCATTCAAAGTGTAGCGCTTCAGAAAAATTTATGGCAAGATGTTATTTTCTAGTGTGTTTTGCCCTTTTGCAATACCGTGCAATGCCAGGGAAAATTTTACATATTAGAAAATACGTACACCACTTTGAGTATTACCTATCATCCACATCATTTAGAAATCCATTGTATGTGGAGGTGACAACGCGTTGTTTTGTAGTTACAAAATGCTGCATCTGTTTCGTGTCCGTGTTTCATTGGTGTCTCATATTGCCAACCTTTATAACGTTGTACTCGGTACATTTGATCGTTGGATGTGCACTTACGTCAGCAATAATACTCATTGTGTACTACCTCATTGGCATTTCATTTAAAGGAACAGTAACTAATGCAAGTCCGCACATACAAAATGTGGCTGCAACCGTTAAGTTCAAAATGAGTGGCCAGCTACTTCTCCTAAAAGGAGAAAAAAAAAGAAGGAAATAAATTAACTTGCTTTATTGTCTCGCTTTTAGAGTGACCAGTACTCTATTTGAAATGCGATCCAGATGGCGATAATGGCGCCAACGTCGTTGTGAAAGCTTTCCGTACTCGCTTCACGCTGGAGGCGCCCTTCGCAGATCGTATATACGGCTTCGTGCGCCGAGTGCCGCAGCAGGTGGACATTACAAAGACGAAAAGGTAGAGAAACTCAAACAAAAGTATGAAGCCATTTCTTGCAGCGAAATGCAGTGAGAAGATGCTTTATGGACTTCATTCGAGTGCGCAGCCCTCACACTTCCTTGTTTTCGTCTTTCTGACAGGGCGGAGACTGCCGGGGCGGGTGCTCATCTTTCGTCACTTTTACCCGAGAGTCCGCAAAACTCGGTGCCGCCTTTATCGCCCCCTGCCTTATGTATCGCGTTTCTTTTCCCTCTCTGTTTCATTGTTCCTAGTGAACACTTCGAGGAACTAGGGCGCCTTTGTTCCTGAGAGGTCTGTAAACAATGGCGACCAAACCATGTTCCACCGGGCTTCTGGCGAGGCGTTCGCTTGAAACATTCTGGGAAACAGCCTTGTAACAGCAGGGCCGAAAGAGCTGGGTGACGACGATGCCGCTGCTGAGAGACGCTCCATTTGAGCGGCACCGTGATTTGCCGTGTTTCGCGTGCCGTGTGTTCCTCTGCTTGCTCACTTTCCTACGTCACCGTCTTTATTTTCGGTGCCGAACGCATTCCATGGGCCGCCTGCCACAATAGCTAGCTAGGAAATGCCATTTCACGGACGACAGACGCTTTTACTGACTCGCAAGATGGATACACTCTAAGCCCCGACTCCAGCACAAAGATTTTGTTGCGCACACTTTCGCAAGTGGCATTTCGAGAGTAAAGGCAAAGGTGCACCGAGAAGTGAGCTGAATGCCCCGTGGGGCTTATGTTTTCGCTACTTGGCTTGGATGAGTTCGCTTCCGATTTCACGCTTTCTAATGAAGCTTCATTGTTTCGAAAAAATTTTATTGCACTATATGTCCACGCTGCTTGAAAGCATTACCACGCAGTCACATTTCGTCTGTTGGCACATCTCGCTCAATACTTTATTAAATGTTTTTCTTATCATGCTTTTTATCACTGTCCAGATTCCTCTTTCCGAAGACTTATTCGGAGAAAGATTGTAGGAAATTGATAAATGATACATATATTTCGAAGGGGCCACTACTTGCAAGATCAGTAGACAAATATTGCACTGAGCTTGAGTACACTACAAGTCCGCTACTTTGCAATCGCTTAGCGCTGTTTCACTGAGCATTTTTAGAGAGTCATGTACAGAGATTCTGATCTAGCTAATTGCATAGCACTTTTGTGTAAACTCAGTGCGTCACCTCTTCCCAACTACAGGCTTGCTTAGTACGCTTTAATACAGAAATAGTGAAACAGCAACTGAATGAAACAGTCAGTCTACAACTAAATCATGGTCACTGAATCACTCTTTAAAGAAGACATTGATTGTTTATTGACCTAATAGGAGGGGGGAGGAATAATGTTAGCCATTGTCACACTTCAGTGACGTGTAATACATCTATGTACAACCGCGATCACTATTGCGTAGAGCGCGCCAACAGCGGGTTTCCGCTGTGCAGCGCGAAACCTTGAGGCAGTTTCAGGCTCTGAAGTGCTGTATCAGGAACATGCGAGGCCTAGTTGTCAGGCTAACCACGTCAGAGCCCGATGCTGCCTCAATATTTCGTCCCGCAGTGCGAAAAGCAGCAGCACGTGTGCTTTACACAGACGTAGCCGTGCCTGTACACTCCTACGATCGTAGATTGTCTGCTGAGATAACTATTTTTTATAGTTAGACATGATGCCTGGAAAATATCTTGTGATTACCACATCCACTTCTTTATGGTGGAATGTCAGTGACAAAAAAACAGCTGAAGACAGCAGATATTCTCAGTGAAGGCATGAAATTCAAATGGTTTAGTGAGGATAGATCGACCAAATCTAGCGAAACAGACGCGCTGTGTGCAAAAACCTGTTGTTCAATTCCAATGGTGGAGTCGGAGCGAGCTTTTCTGCTCCTTTTGCAGCAAGTGTGTTTCAACGGCAGAGTGATGGCCGCAGGCAAGTGTTCAATTGATAGAGTTGGAGTGCATTCAGTGCGAGAGTGTCTCTGAGGAGCAGAAAAAGAACTCGGCGTGACGCGCTCTCTGTAACAAGTTCGCCCACTAGGGAGCGCCGCCGCTGTTGCATGTTTTAACAGTAGTGGTGGACAATATGTCACTGCCAGACAGGGAAAATCACGATAGCGATGGCGATAGCTAAGCTATAGTTTCTACACGAGTGGTTCACTGGATAATGACAGCGACACTGAAACTATCCCGCACGAGTGGTAATATAACAGACGTCAATAGCAGAATTAGTGGGAGGGAATACCTACACGCAAGGTACTCTTGGACACTCAAGGACTTTCACTTTCACCTTGCTCCCCATGCTTGCTCCAGCAGCGTGAATTGTGTTCCGATCCCGGATTCTGTGGCGTTGTTCTACGCCAGAGTCAAGTGCTCGCTCGCAGAGTCCATCGGCTGATCCGACTCTTCCATTGGAATTCAACTTGTGCTACCGACTTGGGCGTCACCTATGGTCGCGGCTGCTATAGGGGTGTCCGTCGTGGATAGGCGGTGTCTTAAGCTCCTCGTGATTTGTTATTAAAGTTCTTGACAGACTGGCTGACGATAGCGGCCGCTGCTGTTTATTTAGCACTTTTATATGTGTCTAACTGCTGCTCTAAAAACACAGAGGCTGTGAGTTTGCATCTTTCCTCTTGCAAGTTGCTTTTGTTCATTCTACTTTCCATTAATATTATGATTAGAATTTTCTAATTTCTAAAAATAAACGTCATTTGCTTCGTTTGGCACAGCTTCATTACCGGTAAAACAAAAACAAAAGGGGGATGGTGACTCCTCTGCATATTTCCAATTCTCTTACTTTAATAACCGTGGGTTACTCATTAGCCAAGCGTTAATAGGTACTTTCACAAGAGAACGAACAAAGTGGGTTAAGAATATGATAGCTAAAATCAAGAAGAAGAAATGAACATGCGCCTGAGTTAGAGACCAATAGAGATGCACCCATTACGTACAATGACATAAGAAAGCACTTTTACCTTGAACGCCGCACTTCCGACCCCCACATCCGAAACTTATCAGACCACAGGCACTAACTTTACGCCTATTACAGACACACACGTACCCAAACATTTCTACGCTTCACGTTTATTATCCTGATGCATAGCCCAGCGACACATGTTCATCATGTGGACACACGGCGACACTCGCGCACATGCACATGATGCTGGGATGTAGAAAAGATCCTCCCGACTCTACCTCAAACAAGTCGGAGAGGTCCCTCAGGAGCTCACTTCTCGGCGACCAGCGATGGGCCGTCCAGCAGGCCCACGAAGCGGCCGCCAGGTACTCCCTGTCGGTCCCTACGTGGGAGATGCACGCTACGCGCTAAGCGCGTCATGCAGGAGTGAAATTAAGTTTTTTTTGTTCATTTCATTCCATACCGGGCACGTAGTACGTAAACAGGTATAACCACTGGTCATTAAGGGTCAACTGACTGGATTCTCAGAGAAATCAAATGCACGAAGGGGAGGCAGAAAGTCGGGTGGGCAGATGAGATTAAAAGTTTTCAGTTATATTGTGGCAGCGGAAAGCACAAGACCGGGTTGATTGGCGGATCATGGGAGAGACCTTTGCCTAGAAGTGGGCGTATAGTCAGGCTGATGATAACGATGATGATCACTCGTTAGCGAACCTTTTTTAAACGTAAATACAACAAACATTGCTTTTTTTGTAAAGTAGACATGAACACGAAGACTTTCTAAGCAATGTGCGACGTAGCACTCGGGCATATTGTGACTTGTCTGTTTCTTTCTTTCATGCTTTTTCGCAGGCACCTGAGAAGGCGTACTTGACTTTGCTGTCGCCTTCGCTGCAATGCGACACTCGTGCATTATATCTACGTGGACCCTGGCACTGTTCGTGTCTCTCTTCGACCTTGTATGGCCAGGTAAGTTGAGCAGCCTGCATGATTGGGCTGTTTGGTGTATCGTGAAAAAAGAATTGAACAGCTAGCGCTTAAGACGGGCCGTGATGAATACACTGACGTGGCGTCGAACGCATATACAAGACCTACTGGAACATAACTGCAACATAAAGAAGGCACTTATCTGTGCAATAGAATGAAACATTGTGACAAAGTACCCACAACCAAGATTACGAGGCAGACAAGTTTTTCGTTTCGTATCTGCAAGTCACCTCGCATAAGAGAGAACGGTGACATTACACCATCTTCTAATGAAGTGAATGTTTCTACAACATCTCTCTCCAGCCTTTGTTTCAAGAGTCTTGCACTGCTTTGTAAGCTGAAGTGATGATTGACGGAATAAGCAACAACCTTATGCAGCGCATTTGGTTTTGCAGCGAACTTTGTTCCAGTTGTTTCGGCTTATCTGTGCGCACGGTAAGTTTGTCGTGGTCAAGTTCTTTAACTTCTGTAACAGAATTCAGAACAGACGCAACGTACACACTTGTTTCGATTTCCTTCCCTCAAACTAATGCCATAATACGGCGGATTTGATAAACACTAGCTTTGATAAACAAAATAAATAAAATGAAGCAACCAACACATATATCCGCAAAGTAAGATCAAGACGACTGTACCACTTTCCAGGCACTGGCAGTGTTATTAATACTGATTGTACCATTTCTAAATTGTGAAAGTTCTTGTGCTTGAAAAAGAGTTCGAGAATTTGGTTTGCACAGTTTAAGAACATGATGGGAATAACCATGTGAATAATTGTCTCAATCTTACTTACGCATAAAAAAAAGCACGCGAATTAGCGTCCTTGCATGCTGTTACAAAGTTCCGACCTCCCCCCCCCCCCCCCATACCTGCCATATGAGTTGAACGCATTTCTGAACCGTTACTGCGTGAGGATGGGTCACGCTCGATTGAATGCAGGCCTGTCACCCAAAGCATCATCCAGCTGATTTAGTTGATAACGTGGTCACACCGTCTCTCTTACAGCATTCCAAGCGCGAGAAGCGTGAAATGTATATTAGTTCAGAAAAGTAATCGCTACAGAATACCAGTCATTAAAAGCAAAAGGAAAAAGAGGACTTATTCAAATGTGTAGAAAGCATAAGCGGGATACGTGTTCTCTAAGTAACACAGAAAGAAAGATACTGCTTCGAGGAAGTTAAAGCAAAGCCACGTACCTTCTTGCAAGCTACGCGTGTGAACACCCGCATAAGTTTAAAAAAAACACGAAGAACTGCCCCGTTTCAAGGCTGTCTGCTCGATCTAGTCAGCACTCCTGAATCGGGTGAGAATCGGGTGGTTCCCGCCATTCATGATGCAAACGGTTCCCTATGAACTGCCATTCGCCGACAGTGATTAACCACTCAGCCGCGTCGGACGCCAGTGAAAAATTGCCAAACCAGGCTAAAAGTCGTTCAACGACACTTGCTGAGGGCTTCTAGACTACGCGAGCCTTCCGCCTGTCGCAATATGGTGTGTAGCTTTGAAACGAGTTCGAAGTACTACATCGAATGAGTTGACGTAGCGAATGCTATATCTCACTCTAAGGCTTGTAATTATTTCGTGCAATGACGTCACGTCCTGCGGTCACAGGAAGGCGTCACTCATTGCGCCACTTCAGAACCAAATGGCAAAGACCGCGGCCAAAGTCATTCGAAATGTTCTCGTGAAATTCGTTACAAAGTTCGATCATTAAACTGGTCTGAGAGATTGCACCGCTAACGGTGTTCGATAATGACCGTATCGGCACAACGACCGATTCGAAGTGGGAAAAAAAAAGGCGATGGGGATAGGCCAGCTAACGGGGTGCCTGCACGTGCTAACTTAAATGCGTCACAGTCAGAGTGGTAGCCGCGATCGCAATTAGGTATTGATTAACACTTTCTAAACGAATGGCTCTTGCAAACTACCGAAAGTTTTCGCTTTAAGCCCGCAAAGATAAAGTGCTACTTTGCTTTGATTTTGTCTCGAAGTGGTGCAGTGCTAGGAGCAAGAGTGGAAGAACACTGTCGCTCAGCGGTTTTGAAAAGAAAAAAGCAAAACGCAAAGGACACCGTAATAGATTAGAATCGCCTGCGTGCGTACTAGGTAGCTCAGTATTGTGGCTTCAGTATAAAAATTACACTACCTGAAAGCAGCACGTGACTGATGGCTTATCCTGCTTAACTTTATAAAAATATTTTAAATCATGACATTGTGAGAGTTCTCAACAAATGCGCAGTATCGATTACTCCACTGAGCACTCTGGGACATATGGAGCAATTTATTCTTCGCTAATTGGCCCATTACAATTGTGATAACTTGAAGCATTACAGACAGCTTTATTTATTCAGATTCAGATAAGCGGGTTTAAAGAATGCTGCTTCTAACTTGAGCTGAGCTTCAAAAAAAATCACTGTGCCCTATATGATAGCCCCAATAAACCAAAGGTGATTGTGATTTCCCAAAACGTGTTTCTCAGTATTTGCATTTATGTTTTAATGCATAGTTAAACATTATTTGTAAAGATTCCTACCAAACTTAGGCAAGCCAGTCATGCTTGCAAGAAAACGTTCTCCTCAAAATGTGGTAGCTGAACTACATATGTCAATAATTGGTTTTGTGGAATATTGCACTGTTTAGGTTCCCGGCCAACGAATAGGCCTATAGAAAACTATGATTTATAAGCATTTTCCAAAATAATAGCACCGTATCTAATGTGAACTTAGGTACGTTTGGCTAGACACAATATTTCAAGCTATCATTTCCATCTCAACTGCATTGGTTCTGCATCCTTGACTGCACACAGTGAAAAAAAAAAGTATTTTATGATTACCACCTTTTGTGATTGAAGTTTAATTAAGTAGTGATTCCAATAAAACTGAAGATCAAGGGGCAAAATAGTTAGCTGCCGAAATACAATATAAACTAACCAATATATATATACAATTTATTATAACCAATACAATATAAACTTACCAATGCAAGCCCATTTGTATTCATACTCTCTACAAACGGTTTTTTAATGAAACTAGTTTTTTTAAAGCTTTAATAATATTCATGTCCCTTCTTGCGAGAAAGAAAAATTGTGCTCAGACATCCACTGCTAATTACATAAAAACGACCACAGAAATTGATTACTTCAGCTGAAACCGCCGGCCTAGTTCACTGCCATGAAAGAAACAAATAAAGGGAGGAATTCAAAAAAGCTTCGCATTCAAAACCAGCTCGCGCAAAATGTTTCGAAAGCTTGCCATGTTTTTATGATTGGCTTAGTACTTATTCCGCGCTGAACTGTGAAAATAAACCGACAATGCGGTACGACGACATTGGCAAAAAGTATCGTACAATGGAAGCTATATTACAGGAGTGCATGACACCGTGTGTTGTAGATATATAATATTTTTAATAACTAAATGGAAATCCGATACTGTCAATGAACGGCTGACATTATTTGTTTCGCTTTGAGTATAATGAATCCCAATCATTTTCGTACTATAGAGCTTGTACACACACACACACACACACACACACACACACACATGCGCGCGCGCGCACGCACGCACGCACGCACACTTTAATGCATGCGTTCGAAGTTTCACCTTTCGCGAATTTCGTTATATCTTCTTCTGCATGTAGAAAACAGAAAAAAAAGGACACAACGATTAGATTTTTTCATCATTGGCATCAATATGAGGCCGTACAAAAATTTGACTTTCAACGTTATTCTTTTTGTTTGAAGTGACAATAGCTCGGCGTTTGGGAAGTTTACTTGGCGCCGTTTTTCGAACATTTAGTGACTGCTTCGGTGTTGTCCAACTTCGTCTTCTGTAAAGGCAATGTGACATTACTATAGCTTTAATTAAAAGTATTGCCCTTGTTGAGAATGTGAGGCAATGACTGTGCACCACTCATTTGTTGAAGATATCAATTACAACATTACTCTTTTTCTTTCGACGTTTGCTTCACAGACATACCTCCTCCCCTCGCCCTCTTCGATTGGCTTCAGGGTGGCTCCACGCTATAAAACTGAACTTTCGCAACTTTCTGGCTGGTGCACATGTTTTGATGAAAATAATGTGATCACATCGTCTAATCGGATCACCAATGTTCAGTTAACGCTCTTTTTAATATTTAAGTGAGTTGGAAGAAAGATGAGATGGTGTCAGTGGTACGCGTGGCAGCGGGTGCGCACGCGCGTGCTCTATAAGATGCAAGCACGCTGATACACATTCATTTGTGTACGCAAGGTGCAGCTCCCGTTTAAATCCAAGGAATGAAGTTCGCACTGCGATGTAATCAGCATGTTTGAGCGCCTCCAAACGAAGCCCTCCTTGTGGTCTTTCACAGAATGTTGATTTAGGTACGTTCCGCACGCTGTTGATGCATTTAGGAATACTGAAAGACATAATGCGGCACAACGAGAGTGCTGCAACACCTATGCAGGATAAATCGAGTCAATTGTCCTGAGCGTCCTTGAGCCCCCCCTGATCAAGATGTACGTGGCTTACTCCTCGAGTGTAAAAAAAAATTGATTCACCACCAAAGATATTGCAAGCGGGTTTCTTGCTCCTAGATAGAATACTATTCAGTGCACAGAAAATACTAGGTCCAAGGCCAACCACGGCTCTTCAAAGAGAGACCTTGTCTCTTTCAGGAAGTTTCTTGAAGTCTAAACACTTCTATGCAAATTTTTTGCAAAACAGTCATGTCCAAGATCTTGTTTACTTTCTCTAAGTACTGAAAGCAAATGTGTAGTACTGGGGGGTACGTGTCATGTCATGTTTAATATTAGGGCATCTACATATTTATTCATTTTACCTATTTGAACTTGTGCTTTACTTCTTGCCTACATGCGCACCTATTTCATCAGTATGAACTTCCATGTTGTGTTGAACTGTATTGCGATTGCGCATGTGTGTTTAATTGTGTAACATTTCGCGTGTTATTATTATTTTTGGTACTTTTTTTCTGTGCTTAGTAAGAAGTAGTAGCCAATGCCAATATAAAAGCATAAACTTCTCCTATTAGTCTTTTGAATGAAAAAAAAAAAACCTTTGTAGATGGGTGTCTTTCACTAGCGAGTCGTTCGTCTGTTTTCAGAATATATGGTGTGACTTATTTTGGAGTATAACAAGTTACAAGCGCTTTCCGAGAGTGCTAGTGTGTGAAGAATAGCAAGGAAGAATCTAGAAAGAAATGATAGGTCAAATCACGCCAGTAAACAAAATAGCATAAAAGAGTGAACAATTACGAAGGAGTTCACGAAGCTCTCTTAAGTGCACAAAGAATCTTCAAAGCTCGCGTATGTTTCTTGCATATATCTACTTAGCAAAATACGTATACACGTCACAAAGCTTAATGTGAGCTAGACAGTTAAATGGCAGAACCAATGAAGATGAAGTAGCCAGGTGATATAAACATCAACCTCTCGAAAGTAAGCCATCTAAAACGGAGCGCAACAAACGTAGAATTGAGACATGTGTATGTAAGCTTTGAAGCAGTCAGCTAATTCTGGGATCAAGTGCGAAAGCTTTCTGAAGTAAACTTCTTATTCAAAATTATTTGATGACAAAATGTTCTATTTCCTGTGTTTGTTGACCTTGAGACAAATATCTTCTTAGGAGTGATTAGCCGACGTTCTGGGTATTTGTATGGAGAAAAATATATTTTATAGTCCTTAAACAACCACGCATCTCACTCTTGCAGTTTTTGGCTGTCAGATATTTGCTTCTTTGCAGGGCCAACCCATGCTTATATCAAAGTACGCGATAGCTGACTTCAATCTCATCCTGCATTTATATTAAGTAGTCTTCTATACTGATCCGAGGGTGAAGGAAACAATGGACAATTTGTAATAAAATCAACGGACAATTCGTAATAAACAATATGTACTACAACATACACACAGGGTATCTATGCACTTCCGTGATTACCTGCTTCGCCTGGAGGGTGTACGCAATACTCATGGACGGTGTCGAAAAGTCTAAGCGCAGTAGTATCCAAGCATTCACTACAGTGAGGAAGCTATAGAATTACCAAAGCGTTAGCTTCCTAATTCAGTCCAGCTACACTACAAGACAGTATTTCCAAAGCTGAGGCTGAATCGGGAGGCTTCCTCCTGGTGCTCACTTTCGACCCACTCGACTTTGATCGCCTTTAATCTGAGCGCTGTAGTAGCTAGAGGCACCGACAAGTGCGCTGGATTTAGTGTTGTTGGGATTAGGGTACGGCTCTAAAACTACGCTGACCGGGTACTCGTGCATCTTTTGTGGAACAAGGGTTTAGTGTGAGCCTGCAAATCTTCGGTGTCTCGTCTCTGATTCCTACTTAATCTCGTCATGGCAAAGTGGATATGGCAACAGCGGCACAAGCACAAAGAATATCTCGACGTTTGCGAGCTTGCCGGTAAGCTCTGCATGCACGAATTCACAGTGCAAGGGCCCTGAAGAAGCTGCACATCGAGTGAAATCTCCCGCTGATCTAGAGACCGCAGTAATTTTATTTCTGATATAATTTGGGGATTGTCGTGAACACAAGTGTCAGTCCTGAAAACTTAGTGCTGTGTGTCAGACATTACGACTGTGCATGTTTGAATTCAGGCGCCGCATCGACGGTAGAGATTTTATTACCATCAAAATAGGTAGCATGCAGCTTTAGAGGAAGTCACATTTCTCCCCATGAAATCCGTCCAGCTTTAGCAAAAAAGTTATTCGCTGAGATCAAAAGAAAATTTCGTGGTAGACTGTCTATGTTTGTCTTAAGATCCGTAGACCCCGTCACGGTTAAACTTCTAGAAATTATTGAAGCACAACGAAGAACGGCCCGAAAGGAAATGTTGCACCCGTTGAAGCATTCTGTTTCATGATATCGTGTCCTGTCGATCTTATGTAATTGTTTTCATATATGTCCGTGTATGTCCGTGTATTTCTGCCTCCTTCAGAAGGCGTATTTGAGGTTTGCAGCAGTTAGTGACATGTTGAAGTCTCTGGCCATTCATACAAGAGCTTTATGTATCGGGGTAGTTAAACATAAGCTGCTTTGAGCCACACGCAGTTTCTTCTATTGCGCTTCTGTTGACTTGGAAATAAACCTTCTTTCTTCGCATCTTTACTACTACCGGGTCGAAAGAAAGACCTGCAGAACTTTTCAATGATGATTCCCTGAGTTATCCCGAATGTAATTGCGCAGCGTATATGCTGCAATAACTTTTATTAGAGCCTTTCAATGGAAGCGTAATCACACGACGAAGGCAAAACACTTGTGTTCGGCTGTTGAGCATATTCTTCAAGTTGTCTTGCATGGTTTACTATATTGCCAGGAGCATACCTAATTTTTTGCATGAGTTTTACTTTCTGGAATTCTTTTCGAACAACCATGGTATCAACGAAAGATTGGGCGAAGAATGGGCAGACTGTTTCACTGAATAATAGTTCACCAAATAAAATACGCAATCTTTGGTTCTTCATGTTGTATTCACCACGGATTTCTAGAATCCGGAAAATGAAAAACGGTAGTCCTATTTTGCTTCTGCTATTAATCGCATCTCATACGGTCATTCGACAATAGGTTACCTTGAGGAAACATTGTGTAGAAAGCGCATGTGTGCTGCACAAGACAGTAGCTGTGCAAGCTTATTCTGGACAGTGCACAGTTCGGAGCTACTGTAAAGTTTAGCAATGGCGGCATTTTAGGCCAATCAAAGAGACTGTAGAAGTTGACTGGGTAAATAAGGGTTGATGAATGACAAATTCTGATAACATGGTAAAATATGAAAATGCGTGGAATAGCATAACCGCAGCTTGATGACGCTTGCTTCAATCTGGTGGGACTCTTACTAGCACGTTGATAAGAAAGCTTAAACGTACCACTGAGTACATCTTCTGTATCCTTTTGTCTGTCCGAGCTGCGGAAAGAAAGACGGCTTAAAAGCTATTGGGGCTGCTTAGTCGGGCCTTGGCGGAGACTTTAAGTTACATCGAATGTAGGTTCCTTCCGCGGAAGCTGCCTGCAAAATTTTATACACCGCATTATCGACAGTGCGAGGAGGTGCAACGCACTGGCAGATGACCCGGGTAATGCGACTCCCATTTGGGCCGGGACGTTCACTTTGTCGGGGGACCTAATTACGGCGGGACGTCATCTTCTCCACTATTTCTCGGTGCCTGGCGAGAAAGCCCGCTTGGGCGAACGCGCGAAACGATGTTCGGGGGTAGTATACAGAGGAGAGCGCCCGGAGAACGATGCTGGGCGCGCGAGAAAACGCGAAAGACACTATCACGCGAAGGCCTAGCAACCTCGGAGGACAGGAGAGACACGTTTCTCTCTGCGACAATCAAGACCGTTTGCCAGCGGCCGAGATGGCCCCCTCCCTGGCCGCCGAGACACGTAGCCGCTCGTCGATCTCAATCTGGCCCGGCGCGCAGAAAAAAGATGTCCGCGCTACGTGATTTTCCCCCGAAACATGGCTAGCGCTAAGCAGCCGCAACGTTATTTATCTATTTCTTGCCTTTCACATTCCCCTGCCCAACCCCCACCTCCTCCCGGAAATCTTACCGCACAACACGCTTTCTTTCTGATGTCGCGATGAATTGTACTGTTCCTCACACATTTCTTATTGTGTGGACATGTCAGCGCTAAGAGAGATAGAGAATAAAATTAGGGAAATGCAGGAAGGTTAACCAGAAGTTGGACCATCCGGTTTGCTACCCTGCATTTAGGGAAGGGAGAATGGTGAATTAAGATGAGAAAGAAAGTCAAGAGCGAAACAGACGCGCGAAAGAGAAAAAAAAATAAGCTGGGGTGCTATAGCCTATAAATAGGCCACTACCACGCAAAAAGTTGAACAAGGCCTTCACTGATTTTCTGTGCGAAGACAGATTATGTCACCTTTCAAGCGCTAAAGGGATAAGGAGGAGGATTGAAACAGGAAGGACAGGGAGGTTAGCCAGTTCTCAGACCGGCTGGCTACCCTGTACTGGGGAAGGGGGTAAGGGGGATAAAAGATGAGAGAAAAGAGACTTTGTAGGAGAAAAAAAACAAGCGCTAAAGTTTTGACAAGTAGTAATCCGTGTACAAACAAGCGCTAAAGTTTGTGCACGGATTACTACTTGTCAACGCGACTGGTTGAAGTATACTTTCAACGTCGGACGCGCGTAGTAGTGCTTACCAGGCGGTTACAATAAGGAAAGGTGAGACATAGGTAACCTGTCTACGTCTGTTAAGCGCATTCACACGCTCTATATACCGGCCCAGGGACACAGCTGTTTTGTCTAGTGCAGAGACTGACTGGCAACGCTTCTGTACCCCTCCCTAAAAAGGAACTGCTCTCTTACGCATACGTTAACGCAGATGCCTCAACTTTGGGGACCGTATTTTGACATTCATGTAAATACATTTGTAGATGCTTGCAAAAAAATGCCGATAAATGAACTGGTGGTCCTTAGCTTTCTACTAACTCAAATTGATGAGTGGTATTGCTAGCTTTAGTTGTTGCTCCCGTTTTGTCAATGTGGGGCCAAAGAACGCTTGCTGATAAACGACGCATCGTCGCACAACAACTGTGTACAACGGAGAATTGTGTGGAACGGTAAATAGAGGTGACAGGGACAAGGAAAGTGAGTCTTCAAGGCCATTAGTATTGCGACAGCAATTATATGAACGCTATCGGTGGGATTTCGCCGCCAGCGTCAGTGTTGACGTCGATGCTATGGCGCGCATGCGCATATATATATATATATATATATATATATATATATATATATATATATATATATATATATATATATATATATATATATATATACATATATGTATATGAAAACGCAAGAAAGAAAAAATCTCAGAAAAAAAGACTCCGGGGCGCGTGGAATCGAACGAGGGACTTCCGGGTTGTGAATGCGAGGTGTTTACCACTGAGCCACCGAAAGGTACATCCTTGAACGTTCAAACAACAAACTATTCCTATCTATCACTTGCCGCTGTTGGCGTACATATTGGAGGGGGGGTGACTATCGTGTTTTCAGCATTATCAGCAAGATGACGCAGTGAGCACGCGGTGGCTCTCATCTCTCACGCGTACTTTGGCCCGCGTAGAGAATAAGGGGGTGTACACTCGATCGCGCGCCCTTATCTTGCAGTGGGGAGAATCGTACGTCTTGTCTAGCCCTTCAGTTTCGTCGGAATGATTTTGATTTGGTTACCGGGCGCACAAATGTCACTGGAATTGATGCACAGTGTCCGTTTGCGAAAAGGGTGCGCTTTTCAAACACAGCGAAGGAACAATAAGGACGCTTATTCGTGTTAATCTGTACCTGTGAGTGCGTTTCGTGCTTTCTTTGTGCGTGAGAAACGCGAGGCACGTTTCGATCTGCTTGCCATTCTACGCGTGACCTTCCGACTTGTTACTTTCGCGTTCATTGCTTCGCCTTTGCGGCAAAGCTGTGACTTTTTTCATACAGTTCGGTTCCGATGAGTAAGGCTTATGAGCCATACATAACAAGCATGCCTGTCTTTGAACCAGGTTCCTAGCCAGGCACTTTTCGGGGGTGTGGGCGGATATTTTTTCTCGGTAAAACACATCCCTCCATCCGGTATTCGGGGGGCGGGATGAATTAGGTTCCTGTTTCAGCTGCTGGACTGCTTGGAAAACAAGACAAATACATAATTGTAGATGAGGAGCAGGGAAGCCAACAAGAATTTAATTATTCGGTAGCTATACACTAGGGGGTGGGAAGGAAAAAAAGAAGATGGAATGATAGTGCGAAGAGAAGCGTGTGGTTCTTAACATAGTTTTGTATTGTGAAGAAAAATGAGCGTTGAAGTGTGCACACCAATTACTACTGGCCCTAGTGGTTAGTTGGATGAGCTTCTTAAGCGTGTGGAAGCAAGGGAGAGGTTTTCTGTTCGAAATAGGAGGGGAGAAGTGGGATAATGATCGTGCTCTGTGTGTTGTGGGACAGTCAAGCACACGTACCAAGTGTAAACTGGTAGTCGCCATTGAGGCTAACGTTGCGTGGCGTTTCGCTCGGTGATTGTAGCCCAATGTTTCTAGCCTTAGGTCAAAGTTTAGACCCTATAGCTGTGGAAGATTCATCAAGAAGGTGCCACGTCAAGTGAAGACAATTATACGCAGAGTGGCGACGCCGTTACTATTACTGTGATTTTTCACAAGCTGTCGATTCAGCCGTATTGCGATTGCCAGCGCTCTGAGAAATCATCTTATAAACGTATGTTGCGACGCGTCGCAGCATGAATGAGTAGATTAGTGATCGAGATGCAGTCACACCGCTAACCTTACGACAAGAATAAGTATTGGTGCATAATAGTGAGTGTTAGCTATTATTATCTAATAGCTAATAGTTTCCCTGCTACAAGCGCGAACCAACAAGCACAAGCCTCAGCCATAGCAGACAGCTAACTTATGCTGTTTTATTTTCGCACAGTTATATTCCTTATGTTTACTAAGCGCTTGTATTTCCTGAAAGCCATGGCTTGAGTTACCAAGTGAAGCTATCGTACTTCCAAATACTTAAAGATATACAACAGTTCTACAGAACTTGGTTCTAGTAACCACTAGAAAAAGGATGCGCTCATCTTGTAAGTAGGGATGCTGAGCTCAGAACGACCATAAGGAAAGCGCCATCGCGACCACTCAGCCGCAACGAAAGAGCCATCGGGAAGCTCAGTGCTAAGAAAAATAAAAAGAAAAGGCTCATTGGAACACAACACTGAACGGGACCAATAATTTACTAAGGGCAAAACCAGCAATCTCTCTCTCTCTGCCCTGTCTATCACAATCCTTTCGATGCTTGTGCAGTGGTAGCTCGCACGAAACCATTGGCACAAGGGACGAGGCACAATGGAGCGGGACGACCGAGTGCCCTTTGTGCGGCCGTCCGCTGGCGCCGTGATTTCTCCACTCGGAGTAGATTGCCCCGAGTCCCGCTGCTCCGAGTCGGCGAAGAGTGTGCCACGATGGCGGAGAGAGAAAGAGCAGAGACGTGGACACTTCCCACTCGGGAGAAGCCTGCCCGCGTGTGGCATAGCAATTAAGTAAGAGTCCATCGGGTCTCTTCCCTTTTGAGACCTTCTTGTCCAGCCTTCTTGTCGCCTCATCCCATGGGCAAGTGACGAGCGGGTGAGTGAGTTGGTGAGCGAGAGAGAGAGAGATAAGGAGAGAATAACAGAAAGACGGATTGGGTAGCACAGGTGTGAGAGAAAGAATGGCCTCTCCACATCCTCCCTGTATATAACTTACAAAATAAAATTGTTTTCATCATCATCTTCGGGGATAAATGTCGATTTCCCAAGTGTTTGACTAGTGTGTTTTTAACTGAAAATAATGCGCTGATTTGAATGAATCTGCAAGAACTGTGGATACTCGTTGTGTTAACACTGTGTTTAAGGTGTTTGGCCGGCAAACAAGAGCATGCAAGTTAGAGTGCCAACCATGGTGGCCGCTTTTCTTTGAGGTCGAAGACTAGACCACCCGCGGGCTTTGGATGTCCCTTAAGAAACCCTAGGGTGTCAAAATAGCCACTACTCATGGCATTCCCACAGCACTACGGCGTGACTTGTAATCGTATCTCAGTTTAGGCCTGTAATAAACAAAATTTATTTTTTGAAAACGTTTCATCAGTTTGAACATGGGTGGTGAACGTGCTGTTTTTTGCTTGTCCTTTGTGTCCCCGTCGAATTTGTACTGCTACACCATATGTCGAAATGAGTTTTTCAAAATATTTTTATCAATGAACGAATTAAACAACAGCCCTCTTTCTCAGAAAGTACTTTGATGTGAACGCTTCTCTTACACAACACACCTATTTTCTGCAAAACGTGAAAAAGAAGAAAAAACATTCCTTTTATTTCGAGCCACGCGCGTCGCGTCTCTTTTTTCAATTGTCGCCGCGCATCTTACATTTTGGCTCCTGCCCAACACGACACGACTGCGTCATCGACGCAACGCATCGTGTTTGTGCCGACGCCCCAGAAATGAACGAAACGCATCGACCCGAGAAGCGAGCCGACGCTCGGGGCAGAGTCTGTCATCGGCAGATGCAGCTTGGAGAGGCACAAAACGTACGCCTTTTTTTTTTCGCTCGCCATCATCTTCTTCCATGACATGGAAGTTTCCTTGCTCAAATATTCCGTCGCTGGCGCGAGCGCACACGGGCGGTGGTGCATCCCGAGAACGAAGACGGGGCTAGGAGATGTGGGCGACATATAAAGAAGGGATGTTTGCCCCAGTGTCGCATGTGTCAACAACGCTCTCCAGCACAACCAATCGAGGGAGGGTTTCTTTTCCGTGTCAACCCAAGGTAGCCCAAGGCTAGTGCATTGTGCACTTGGGCAATTCACGTGTTCGTATATTTCGTTTCTTCAACCTCCTGTTATGATTCTCTTCTTGGGAACATTCCGTCCCTACGAGAATTCCAAACGTCTGCTGTTGATGGGGAGTCGAGGGCAACACTGAAGAGCGACGTTGCGAGCAATGAAATCATGTTTTTTTCTCTTTCTGTGCGTGTGTTTTCAGTTAATACCTTTCGTAAGGATTTCTTTTGTTTTCTTGTTTTATTTTCCTTTTTTTGAGCAATGTTGTTTATTTGTATTGTGCACTGCATACGACAGGCAGTAAACTAACTCTCGTTAAAGTCGATGTGAACAGCTTGCACTGCACGTCGCAAAACATTGATGGATTCTCCTGCCATGACAAAAAACAAGTAAATAAATAAGTAAATAAATAAATAAACAAATAAATGAAATTTACCACAGCCTAGAGAACTTATCGCTGCATATCATAATGTCAATTGTTCATTGTTACAGATTTTACTGATTCGAATACTGGGCTGCATGGCAGGACTATGATATTGATGTCAGTTTTTTTTTTTCCAAAATCGAGTGTGAAGCTTCCCACACCGATTTCATGCTTGCTCGCGTCGATTCGAGAACGCTGCTTTTGATTTGTGAAAAGCGTCGTCGTAGTAACTAAACTTTGTAACTTTATAAATTTCAACCTGACTGTAGCGTGGATTGTTGTATGGCCATGCTTAACTAACTTAAGCCCCAAAAGCCTGCAACAAAGAAACTGTATACGCTGATGGTAGGATCCTAAGTGGTAAAAAAAGAAGCACATTCAATGCTCCGTGGTTTCCAAACACGCCAATGCACATAAGCCTGAACAATTATTAAATAGGAAAAAGAATCAGCAGATCTCACGTACCTTGGGAATCGATGTTATGGGAAGCACCCGGATGAAAGGGGACTGCGTTGCAATTTTTTTATTGACCCGAATGTTACAAAATGACGCTAAAGATGTGTACACATATTTGGCATACAGGCATATGTTGAACAGTCTTATATGTTTTATACAATCAACTGTTTACCGTTGCGTGGTGGTGCCAACTGCAACATGGGTATTAGCAACACTAGAAGCGGGAAGCTGAAATACAGCACCTATTCTTGGGCGGACAGCGTAGATTAACTGCAGTGCATGGCACTTAATTATATAATTACGTTAACCCGACGGGACGCCTGTGTCATAGTAGTGTATATGTAATATTTATCAAATATATAGGCAGCAGTGCAACCACAATTGACGTGTCACCTACATAGGGTATTTGGCGAAAAAATGTTCGAGATCTTTTGTGGCTCTGCGGTGGAAAACTTGATTGGCACGCAGAATGTTTGGGTTCAATTACTGCTGGGACCTTGATAATTCTTCTTTGTACTCATTGAAGCAACGCATCCCATCCGAGCTTTTTATTAACGCCCTCGCGTTAAAATTACCATTGTCTATTCTCGCGGTCCCTGGGCAGATATGAACTGTCAATCACCTGTGGCACATACTCACCCATGCTATACGGGTATGTGCCACACGTGTCTAGTGGAAAGGAGGAGGAGGAGGAATGAAGGAGGGAGGACAGGGAGGTTAGCCATCCAGCGGAAAGGGTTTCACGACGTACGCAATAGCATCGTCACAAATTTCCGATCATGACCAGCGTGTCATGTTTTCGAAACCATCTTACCTTCAAATACTCATTTTTGTTTACTCTAAGTTAAGAAGGAGGTCACGAGAACACCAGGACGTAGGCAGGCAGGCAGGCAGGCAGGCAGGCAGGCAGGCAGGCAGATAGATAGATAGATAGATAGATAGATAGATAGATAGATAGATAGATAGATAGATAGATAGATAGATAGATAGATAGATAGATAGATAGATAGATAGATAGATAGATAGATAGATAGATAGATAGATACGCTAAATGTGCCTACCATGCTCAAGGAAGTGATTCGCATTTAAAAGAAACAGTATCTAAAATACAAGTAACAGCTGGCGGAGCTTTCCTAAGTTTCTTCGCGAAGCCATAATAGAATCAGTGTGACCAACGTGCCATACGGGACGAAAACAAATCCCGCGGATTTCATGAATGAGCTTAGCCTGACACCAGACAGATCTAATGTTGTGGTGTAATATACTTTGAATTAGGTGAAAATGTAGAACGGTTCCGAAAGATCTCATTACAACTGAGCTATTTGCCCAAGTGCCTGGTACTCTCCCGCTACAACCTATCAATTTCGACTGCTGAGTGGCTGTCATTGACTGATGTGTCTCTGCAAAGAGCCCTTTCTGTTCAGGTAGTTTTTCTTCTTTCATGATGATTGAATCTCTTGAAAGATTAGGTGTTACGTTTCGAAAAATCTAATTACTTAAGTGTACCGCTTGGAGATGCCGATGTTTTCAAATGATATGAATCAAGCTTTTCCACTGCTTACATCAGTACAAATACGAACATTGCAATATTGAAGTTATCGGAATAAACTTTGAATGTAGTCGAGGTTCTGAGCTAAGCACTGTCAAATTTGAAGGAGTTGTTCACTATAGTTACGTTTATTTTGTGTACAACAATACTAAGAGATATAAATGCAACAGGAAATCACTTTACGATAAGCAAAAATACTGCACCACATGAACAGTGAAAATAATTTCACTTACATCGTGATAGTCGAAGAGTACTAGGTGCAGAATCTCAGATGCACCTCGTTCTACGGGAGAAAACGACACATGTCTCAGCTCATAATTAAATGACAGTAGCACGCAGGTCTTGGTGGCGATTGTAGCCTTGGAAGTACTGTACCCAAAGTATGCAGTACCCTTTCTACAAACTGAGCGCACAGTGATTTGAGGTTGCTGGCAAACACGCCATGTGCACCTAACTGTGATTTAGGCGCTGTGATCGTTGATTTGTCTTCTTCAGTCAACTTGTTAGTCGGGGAACAAGAGTTCAATGTTGTTGTTGTGTCATTCGAACCTCCACATGGCTGCGACATTGGCGCCCCTTCTTCCACCGTAGAATGGTGAACCGAACCTTTGTGTGTGTGTGTGTTTGGGTTTTTTGGCTGTCTTGTACGTTTTTCGTTACACACTAGTCAACTTGTACGTTTTTCGTTACACACTAGTCAACTTGTACGTTTTTCGTTATACAGGCCACTAGTCAACTTAGGCTATTGGTCAAATAATTGCTTTATATTCATTTTTTTCTTGATGAAGATGAAATTTCAATGATTTATTTATTTATTTATTTATTTATTTATTTATTTATTTATTTATTTATTGATGAAACGTGTGTTTGAACTTCTTTACTTCCGCTGTCTTTCTATGCTCCTTGCGTAAAATTTTCCTTCTGCTTTTTCAGGTGTTCCCGGTATCAAGCTTCGCACAATGACAGCTGTCACTGACGAAACCCAAAGTGAGTGGTTGGACTTTATCTCTTCCTCCCTCCATTAGCGCACGAAAACGTTTCGTTTCTAAATGGCCCCCGAAGTTAAAGAGTTTGGCGCATTGACTGAAAACCACCAGCAACAAGCATTACACCATGTGCGGAATTTCTCAGTGTAGACTATAACTCTCAAGCGAACGCGTCTCACTGCCTCTTTGTTATTGTAACACCTATAAATCCTGCTTGAAGATCAGTGACGCTCTTTCTTTATCTTTCTTTTTAAAAGACAGCCGGCAAGTTGATGCTTCTTTTTTTTATTTCAATGAAACCGATTCCTAGAATAGAGAATTTTTCATGACACTTTCCATAACATCATGATACTAAAATGCCAGTGATGATGTGAAGCTTTGATTTCTAGAAGGAATTATTTACCACACTGAAAAGTTACTTTTACAAATATTACATTGGACTTACACAAACGGATGCTACCAAAACTAGCTTTTTCATTATATAATTTAATTATAGGTGCCCTTATCTCACTGTTAGGACATTTCCTAATAATTCATATCATGTTTGCGTGACACTCATGTCACACAATGGCTTGTACATTCATGGCATCGGGCTCCGGAGATATTGTTAACATTGACACAAAAAATTACAACAATGGAAGGAGTCAAACTAGGTTTATCGAGAAAGATTATGATTTTTTCAGAGTGAATATTAAAGTTAAAAGGAAGTTAATTAAAGCTCGCATTTTGTATGCTTTTGTGTCCGATCTCATGTTTCCTGATGTATGCATTGTGTTGAAGCAACCAGTATAGCATTACCTAGATACTCACTTAAGATTCTTAAAAAATATAGGAAGAATAATTACCTTACTCGTTCTTGCGTCTTTTATATTGCAAAGTGTTTGAACCAGTTAGATTCGTAAGAAGTTCTCGCACTTAGGAGACTTTCGTGAATTATCTCCCGGGCTACTTGTTTTGTATTTGTTAATTTTCCCCGATATGCCTATATGGCTGCATTTTCGTGTTAATCGCATCCCCGTTGTTTTAAAATGTGTCCCCCCTATACACCGCAACTCCCTCTCGTGTCTCCATAGTTGGATTAAAACAATTTAGTCACCGTACCGCAATTGGTTCAACAGGAATATCAACAGAACTAGAAAACACATAAATAAGAAATACACCGTAGATTTTTTTTATACATGTCGCTACCGTGGCACTTTGCGTGGTATATTACTGTTTTTTTTAAACATTGAGGACACTTTTCAGAGTGACGCTTATTTAAGTACATTCTTTTACGTTTGATGAAAATAATATGTTCCAGTGAAGGTATACTTGTTTTTCTAGCCTAATTTATTGTTCTTTAAAATCACAAGCAACGAAATTACAGATACGTCGTTAGCAGTGGTGTGTTTTCGATGGGGAAGCGCCAAAAGACCAAAATCGCGTCAACCTATGGCGACACTAGTGTACACCGGAGTACTCGTCGCTGTTTTTTACATTCGTTTCTTTTATTTTACCTTGTTATCAGTGAATTGGTGGCTATGTTCAGAGTATCTGCGAATGGATCAGTGCGCATTCGTAAACAACTAAGTCGCCAGTGCTTCTCACTTTAATAATACTTTCTTCAAGCGCTTGCTTCATCTAGACCATTTTTTTGTTTGTTTTATTCGAGGATAGATAGTTACGACATTGCCTTGGGGGACACGACTAAAAGCTGAGTAACTGCCTGTTTTAATCGTGCCTCCCCGGCAGCAAAGCAGAAGGAACACATGAGTAAGCACAACAAGCAGAAAATAGAACAGTATGTATCATTCCACATGGTTACCATAATCAAAAAAAGAACTGCGAGTAGAGAGCAAACAAACTTAAAAAGAGTTGTCATTTGAGTGCCTACTGGTTGCTAACATGAGCCATTATCGCAATATAGACAAACCTGGCTTCCAAACAGCTAACCAGAACTTCCGCAACACGGCGCAGCCTAACGCTCACGCATTTCTGGATGTTTAGAGTACATCAAATAATTATCGAATGAAGAGAGTAAATTTGAAAAAAAAAGTTTCAAGAGGCAGCCACACGGGTGGAGTATTGACGTGAGCGTTCAACCCGCGCCGTGTGCGCTGGCAGGCGTACCGCGTCGTATCACGAAATCCTTTCAACCGATATCCGCTCGTACAGGCACACGGCAGCGGCATCACATTTCACTGCCGCAGCAATTCGGCGCCCAAAAGGCCCCACCAGATGCGGGAAGATCGCCTCTGCGTGTGCACAGCGGCTATATGGATAGACACTCCGCCCTCCCCGTGCGACCCTGCGCCATCCCACGCGTTTAGCCCTCGCCTTGCTTCGTACAACGTGTGACGCTCTGTGGCGCGGAATAAACACGACTGGCGGTGACACACCATTGGACACGAACTGCACGCCCGCTCGCTCCGAGCCGTCTCTCTTTTTCTCGGTACACCAGCCACCGTAGCAGCACAGACTCGTACGCACGAACGCACGCACGGACAAATGCGTGTGCTCAGTGAGTCGCGCTTGTACTTCCTTTACATCCACGTTTTGTTATCGCCGCCTACCCCAATGCGATCTCCATGATATTCGTTATTCTTTATTTTATTTTGCTTTTCGTTGGTGTACGACGTAGTGCGCAAGTCGGATGCGCTACGCGCCATCACTGCTTCATCGTTGTGCTTCCGCTGCCGAATATGTATGTGCTATTTCCAGTCGTACTTGACAGAATACGTGAAACGCGCACCAGGTCTGATCACCATCCCCTCGCCTCCCGGTCTTTACTTTTACTCTCGGGTATAAAGGGGAAACTGTATATATGAGAACCAGAGAGCTGAGCCGGAGAAAAGCGCGTGATGGTGCGTATCACAGCAGAAGCCTCGCTTACTATCTTGCGCCACGAGTTCCAAGTTCTTCCTCCGTGCGCACACCTATCATATTCGTTTGCTACACTGCTGGTTTCTCTTGGCGTATGCTAAAAGCAAGAAAACGCATCCGATAAGATATACAAGAGGCGACAGCTGTTGTTGCACGTGGAAAGCTATCGAAGTATCTTGAACTACTTTCTTCGACGAAGCGTTGAATGAACAACTGGATTTTTTTTTCGAGTTTATTTCCGTATAGTACGTTCTTTTGCGCCCCGTTGCTAACGCTCGAGTAGTGCTTGTAATCGACCGCTGTATGCGATGCGTTTTTGAATGCTGCACCATGACGTATATCAGGTAAGTCGTTAGCAGTGGTGTGATCTCGAAGGGGAAACGCTTGTTTCATGGCCATACGTGTGATGCGTGACTGGTCATGTCATTTCATCGTATGTTTTTATTCTTTTGGTTTAGAGAGGTTCGTATCACGCATGTTTATCGATACTTATTTCATCTTAGGTGAACGTGGAACAGGAAATACAGTGCAACTTGAAAGAAACAAACAACCACTGAGACAAAGTGCGCAGCAAATATTCACCGGCTATAGCAAACGCAACAAACAATAAGCACTTCAAACGCACCAACAATTCGATACATGAAGATCAACTAGTTTATTATGTGTGACAACACGCATACTCCTTTTCATAAGTAATACTTGAAACTTCTTGACGGCGAAGTAATATATAGTAAGCATAATGGTTGCAATGTTGCTGGAAGGAGAAACTATATGTGCTTGCATCCCCAACAAGATCTTGGCCTTAGCTACCCAGTAAAAAACACACTAGCGAATGAAGATGTCGGTTGTTGATTCACTGTAGGAAGTAGTAGCATATATCACGCAAGAGCAAGAGCCGTAATGATTTCGGCGGCTAACACATAGGGACTCGGGCAAAATAATGTTGAACATAAACTGAATGTACAATCTGCACACACGAGATGAGGTTGACAGGCTACTTTACCATTTTAAACACTCTTATAACGAGCCCGCGTTGACGTAAATCAAGGCTGCGCTTAAAGTTTCCACGTATGTCAGCATACGAGTTCTTACATATGTCGAGATTGAATGGGTTGTCACAGCGGGGTGCTGATCGATCCACCGAGGCAGGTTAAAAGCGTTCATGCACGTGTCGACGCGGTCGGCGCGGAATGCCGTCGGGGACGATGAAAGGCATGGCATTAACGAAGATTCCCTCGATGACGGCTGCACAAAAAGGGGGTCATAGCAAGAGCACGCGCCCATCGAAACGAGTCTGGCACAATTTTAACCGTTTTCATCGCCTCGGCATTTTCGCTCCGCATTTCCCGCTCCTTTGAGAGGTATTTTTTTGGATCGATACCGTTCCCAGCGCGGTTCCACGTAAGCCGTCGGCACAGTGGATTGAAACTGTCACAGTCGCCGCGTGCGAGGTTTGAGAGTTTTGAGATCCGAAGAGGATGGGCCATGGCATACACCGGATAACTTGTAAACCATCCTTAAATGCCCGAGTATTTGGTTGTCCTTGTTTTCCCTTGTTTGCCTTACGGTTACGTCCTGTCCGATTTGGCTCCTTTGTTAAAAGCGAACCGGATGGTGCGAATGGTGACCACTGCCATCCAGTTTTCAGGGCAGTTATAGGGTCACTATTTCATTTGGGCACAGTGCTACGTTCCTTCCAAATTCGTCAAAAGCTAATGCACTGTATGAAATGGGTTTGTTCGTATGCAGAACGGCGCATGTATCTTGCAGGTTACGGCTGGCGATTCCGTTTGCTAACCAAAGACAAACACACGCCCACGTTCAGACGCCTAAATAATAATTAAGGACGTGGAAGTACCGGAGTATCTTTACTGATATTTCTGTATGATGTAGCTGAAGCAACAGCTAAAAAAGGACCATGTAGAATACTGCAGGAAGTCCCCTTTGTGACACCGACGGCCACCATCTGTTTATATTGAAGATGCTAAAAAATAATTTCAAATCCCATTTGGCTCTCTTTTTCCTCGTACTGGCAATATGCCTACATAGATGCATTACGCTTGTGTATTTTACCTTGTGTGAGTTTTCCCCGATGCGTGAAAAAACCGACGTATAGGTGAGCTTGTAATTTGGTCAAAGAAATAAGCACCGTGCCCTTATAAGACGTTATATACACAAGGTTGTGGTGTCGATGCTTGTGGTGTCCTTTCTCTTTTATCGTCTGTCCCTGTTTTCGGTGCTGTGTATTTTTTCCGTAAAACGTTATGTTCTACGCGTTTGAAATTTTCACCGCTAGAAGCCCACACTGCACGTCTTGAACAATCAGGAGAAACTGGAGCATGGGTGTTTATGGGCACTCCTCATAAAGCTGCAGTCACTTTCGACGGAACAGGAGCTCTTGTGAAAATCGTACCACCCCCCCCCCTCAAAAAAAAAAACAAAATAAAAACAGGCACTTCTTTGGTAATTTGCCTAGTTTTTTATGACACACTAAGCCTTCCTGTAGATATTTTTCTAGCCTCGAATGTTCACAATTCAGTGAAAAAGAAAAAAAATGAAAGGGAGGGAGTATAGACTTATAAATACTTCATAAGCTTGAAAGTTTTGGTGTGAAGCGAACTTTTAAGGTGTGATCACTATTCAGAGAGACATAAATATAAAAAATAAGCGATGGAAGAGTGCAGAGTAGGAAGTTGGTATGGTTCGTGTGTATTGATTTTTTGAAGTAAAACAGCGCTAAAAAAGACAAACGCACACGAGGAAAAGAAGTCAAGGCACATGGTGTTGTCAACGTCGTTTGTATTTTCCCGTTTTTCTTGTGTATGTTTTTTCTATTTGCCATTTTCCATCAGAAAATCAAAACGGCAACAACGTGACACTATTTACTTACTATTCCTCTTATCAGATCAATGTAGTTTTGCTCTGATGCATGCCCACTGTGTAAGCCATTGGTGATCTCACAGTGTTTCGTCCATATCTTCTTGCTGCTCCAACACAGGAAGTGTGGTCGCTGTCGACGCCTTCGAGCATTACTCGTTTACGAGACGAGAGCGAGGTTTGTACAAGCTGGATGATTGCTCAACCCTTAGCAACTCCTATCTACTTTAGAAATAGTCGTAGCGATAGCCAGTCCATGCTCACGCTTCTTTCTATCTCTCTTCCTCTTTACTTTTACTGCATTCCCTCTTTCATTCAATGTTTTTCTCTCTTTCGTGGTAATTTCAGTGATTAGTTTCTGGTTATCACTAGAAACCTGAAAAATTTTCTCCTCTTCTTCTTCTCTTTGGCTCTTTAACGCTTCGAACGCACTTTTTACATGACTGACTCTTTCAAGCACTTCACTGTTCTTGCACTTGGTATATGCACGTTGGAGTTATGTTTTGTTAAGCATTCTTTTGCACTTCTTCGCAATAGTCTTTCCACTTTCTTCTGCATGATTTTTGACACTGATTCATGGAGCCTGCAACGGCCAGTGTGCTAATGAAAGAGGCTGCTATAGGCGAATTTGTTACTGCCTTCCTAATGATGGCAATGGCAATGGCAATATGCTCCTAAAAGTGCTTGGAGAGTTTCAAGCAACTATCTGCTTCATTATAACAATTGTTGCCGACTTGCTATTGCAATTGATTTTCATTCTCTTACTTACAGGTACTTTCATTCTTATAGCTTCCTCTAGTCTATGCAAAGCAGTGTTCTAGTAATATTCGCAAGGTTCCTTCTCGTGATATCCCAATATCCATCATTCTGATATGATAATTGGTATTCAAGTAATGTTTAAGCGAAAATATTTTAAACGCAGGTGTGCTGTCAGAGACGGATAATAGTCTACGTTTTCAAATAAATGTTGCATTTTACTAACATCATTATGCATGCGCATTTTCACTTGTTTGTTTTGAGTACCTAGCTAAAAGCCTGTTTCACCCGAAAAGAATGATTATTTCTTTGCAAGGCTTGAAACATTCGCTAAGCACCGCGGTGCAATAAAGACACAGCGATGAATCAAGACCACAAGTTCTTGTCCACGTCGTCTTGTTTCGTCCTTCTGTTTGTGGTGCACTGTTGTCGATGCATTAACAAGCCAAACTCGCCACTTCAATCAAAATTTAAAACCGTTTCTTTTTCCAGTACTATACTGAACGCAACGCCCATTCCATGGCCGCCGCTGCTGTCGGAAAAGTGAGAGCAGTGTAGTTATATGCAGTACGCACATAGGCTAAGATTGGAAGGAGCACTGAGTAAGCAAGATAAAGTTAGCAAGTTAAGATATTGCTTGCTGCTCATGCATATATATAGAAAAAAGCAGCAAAATAGGAGCAGTACTTCCGGTTACGTTGGTATGAAACAGAACAAGTATTCATGCTTCCGCTGCTTCGTGGCTAGCTCACACAACAGAACCCGCTTGAGAAAAATGTCTTCCCATCTCTCTCCAAAGCCGTGCAGAAAGGTGCCGGGCACTCCCACACCACGTTAGGGGTCATTTGGAATCCGACGGCGTCGAGCGAAAAGTCCCCCCGATCGCCTGAGCGACACGCGTCATTGAATCACGTGGTCGACCGAACCACCCAGCGCTTGGTCGGCACGGTATGTAACGGGCGCCCAGAAAATTGACACTTCTCGGTCGTGTAAAAAGACGACGTTCGAGCCTTGGTTCGCGCCGCGTCGGCGCCCTGGTTTTCCCACCCATGAACTCCCGTCTCATTTACTGCACACGTGGACTCCATTTCGTGCGCCCAAGAGCTCACCCGCGTACAGCTACGCGCTGCCGCTACAACCTTGGGAGACACCATTTATTTAGCCCGTGACGTGCGCTCCGCCCGCATGGAAGGCTAGGAAACTTTTCTTTGCGTAGCACCGGGAGGTGAGTGTTCAAATGAAAAGAGCTCGACGTGTGAAGACAAACGGAGACGCTCCGTGCGTTCCAGGTCGTTTTATTCAACGCTGGGATCCACGTAGAAGGATTCTTGCAAAAATGGCAGCGCTTACTGATGAGTGCCCGTCAGAAATACCGAGCGCTGTTCAACTATATGGTACGATATTGCACTAAAGGCGTATATTCTCTGTGCGTATTGTGTTGGTATTTTTTTTTCGTGCTGGCGTTTGGTGCATCTATACATTTTCTTCTTACTTTTGTGGCACCGTTCATCAAAAACAGGGTTGGCTTTATAACTGCACATGAATAGATGAATCATTACTAATAATTATTCTTGCGTACTATCACGTAATTGTCGACACATATTCAACAATCTAGATTTCAATATTATCTGGGACATGCGGAGATGTCGTGATTGTATTCTGCTTCGTTAAATATTTATACGCTAAAAATTAAAACTTGGTATGTCTCGTATTAGCCGGGAAAGAATAATGAGCGAAAAGAAGGCTAAAGAAGGAGGGGGAGGTGGGGGGGCTCAGCGAATGGGGAATCTAAAGGGTGCTGCTTCTGATCCGCATTTTCCAGCCCATATCACTGCACGGCAATGCCTAAAGAACTGAGGTAAATAGGTAGTGCGGGAGCAACTATTATTTTGCTGAACATGCAATAGTTGGGGCCCGAGTGAGAATAAATTATTGATAACTTGCGCCAGCAGCGTTTTCCGCGTCGCATGTCCGCACGCAAGAGCGTACGTAAATTGTCGCTAAAGGGGCTGTGCAACGCTTTTTGCGAGTAGCCATGGAATGAATTTAGTAAAAGAGCTTATAGCCTGATGAAGTGACCAACGCAAAAATGCTTGGAATCTGTCCAGTACGAGCGGAGTTACCAATATTTGTCGCACGCTGTCGCTGCTTTCCCCCTTGTCTCGTCTCGACGAAAGTGCTATATATATATATATATATATATATATATATATATATATATATATATATATATATATATATATATATATATATATATATATATATATATATATATATATATATATATATGTAGAGAGAGAGAGAGGAATAAATGGGGGAAAGACAGGGAGGTTAACTAGAAATCGGATAATCCGGTTTGCTACCCTGCACTAAGGGAAGTGGGAATGGGAAAGAAAGATGGGAAATAAAGCGAAGAGCGAATGCGCAAAAAAGAAAAAAAGTGATAGCTGGTGTGCTATAGCCTATACGATAGGCCACTACCACGCAAAAAGCGCTAGAATCTATCTATCTATCTATCTGTCTATCTATCTGTCTATCTATCTATCTATCTATCTATCTATCTATCTATCTATCTATCTATCTATCTATCTATCTATCTATCTATCTATCTATCTATCTATCTATCTATTGATTCTCTCGGTTCTGAAGTACGTCATGGTAATAAGCAATATGCCAAATCATTTTTTGACACTTATGCGGAGACGAAGAAACGGTTAAGAGGTCATTCTGGTGACTCACCTCCACTGATAATAAGTTAGCTTAATCATCACAGCCTTTTCACTTGAGACAAGAAGATAATTTCTGTAACCCGAGTGAGCAACGTAACATGCTCACTATAACGTAACAGGACAGAGGACAGCAAGAACAACAAATGCTCTTTATGTTATATATATATATATATATATATATATATATATATATATATATATATATATATATATATATATATATATATATATATATATATATATATATATATATATATATATATATATATATATATTATATATATATATATATATATATATATATATATATATATATATATATATATATATATATATATATATATATATATATATATATATATACGGGAATGACCATCCGCTAAACTTCGTTTGCTATTCAGCGCGATCATTTCCGTCAGCCGAGTGCATTTCAAGGCATGCGATCGCGTTGCACACCCCCTCTACATTTTGCCCGGTGTCAAGCCGATCTCGGGCGACTTTCGTCACTTTGCGTGCAGCTTGTCAAAGCCTCGCCCGCAAATTCCGCGCACGTCCTTGCCGCGGTTGTGTCGGGAATCGCGTATCGGGAACGAATGATGTAGCTTCCACGCAAGTGCTGCGAAAAGTCTTTTTTTTTTCTTTTCTCCCACGAGATACAAGCTACAGACATGGCGAGAGAGCGGCGCGAGCCAGCCCTCAAGCTCTCCTGGCTTGGAGGCGCGCAAATGAAGGCAGGAAGTAGAGGGAAAGAGGGAGTCCACGAATGTTCAAGTTGAGCCGTGCTCTTGCCTTCGGTTGCAAAGCGTTGAAAAGGCGTGACAACGCTGGCAGCCGTGCCAAATCAACGCCGCGTCACGTTTGCATTCAGGGTGCAACAACGGGATCTCCCGGTAGGCTTTGTTTTAGCCAGTCGCACGTCGTCTGGTTTTCCTTCGCTTCGTGAACGCTGTCTCTCCTCTTCTCGCGTTTCTCGTGCCCAGCGCTGATCTCGCCGTACCAGACTTCTTGCGTATCTGCCTCCCTGCTTGTGCGCTTGTTTGTGGTCTCGTTTTCCTGGGCCACGGCGTATAGGGAACGTGTCTCGCGTTCTCTTTACGAATGACAGCGGGTGGCTAGAGGAAAATAAGCTAAAAAAACACGGTTCAGAGAATGTGTGACATACGCTATTGTGTAGCAGAACGTGACCTGTCGGGGCGTGCCTAAAAACAAACAAACCCAGAATTTAGAAACATGTTAGTCAAGCTTAACGTTTATTTCTTGCCTCATGGTATTCACTCGATATCTTTTTTTTTTTGCTTGGCCAGTGAAAAAACGAATTTTCAATGTGATATATTCACCTGAAGAGACATTCTCGAAGCCTTACAGATTAATTTTGGTTATAATAACGTCATTTATGAAATCAATACAGTTGTATAATGTGAGACTGCTTCCAGTCGGGCAGTTGTGTACTGGCATTGGATAACTGCTCAAACCCCACTTTTATAGAAACAAGTGTACTTTACTTAAAGAACGCAGATAAAGTGTGGTTTGGAATGTTCAGGGTAAAGGTGAATTCGATCGGACGCATGCTTGTAACAACACAATATGTTTTCGTTTCATATTACGCACATTACGTGAAATTAAGGATTTCTGTTAGGCACAGAAGATTATGTTGCGAGAGACAACGGGAGTTAAGGATGGCATAGTCAGAGACAAATACTGGGGGGGGGGGGGGATGCTAGTATCGAATTCTTTTAAAAAGTCGATAGAGAAACTGTGCAGGACGGGAACTTCCAGGTGAGTACTGCCAGTCTACGGTGCATGGCACCCTTAAGTATCCCCTTAGCGGCGGGTGTCTGCGTTTGTGTATATGAACGTGTTTGTGATAGTTGTGTCATATTGTGATCAAGAAAGGACAAGATGTATTGTTGCTTAAATAAATAGAACCCTCTGCGTAGTAAGTACACCTTCACTTAAGCTGAACGAGCAGCGCATGAACGTAGCTATTCACTTCAGTGAAGACACTACGATGTGCGACGCGTCGTTCGACGTGCCACGTTTCAGTACCCACATCAAAAGGAGTATTCTTCTTTTTTTCGAAATAAATCAAATCAGAATATAATAAACGCACTTATTCCAGACCTGTTATTTCATTATTTTATGCCCCAAAGAAACATGACTCACTTCATAATGATGAGGTGTTTAAAAACAAGCAAACATTATTCATTGCTTCAACCCACACAAAACAACTCACCCCTTCATATTCTTTCTTGAAATGTAATAATGAGTGCCTTAGAAAGATGGTATGTGAATTTCACAGCTTCGCCTGAAATTCAAAGAACATCATAATTCGCGTCCCGGGAGGGGAGGGGGGAGGGTTGCGTGAAGCGAACTGTGATTGCAGCCTTAGTGTTATATAAATTTATCCCTACACGCAGTGGTTCCTCGTCTGACGGCTGTGGTGGAAGGCGCGGTCGAGTTACCCTGCAACCTATCGGTGCCTGCGTCCAACCACGACCGGGACAACGTAACGCTAGTGCTCTGGTCCAAGTCTGGGGTTCACGGGCCCCTCTACAGCGTGGACGCCCGCAACTCGCCGCTGGAACGGGCCAAACATTTCCCCAGCCCAGACCTCGGCGGGCGGTACGACTTCAACACGAGCTCGCTACCGACGGCGCTGCTTCGCATAGATCCCGTGAGACCGGAAGATGCCGGCGAGTTCAAGTGTCGCGTCGACTTTCGGTGGGCGAGGACGCACACGTACGGCGTGGCCTTGGAAGTGATAGGTTCGTGTCGTTGTTAGTCTTATGACGAATTCCACCTACATATGCTACTTAGCACAATAAAAAAAGTGATTTTAGTTGCGACGAATGATCGGGTGTGGGTGCAATGACTGCTTATACTTCGTACGACTGTTTTACTCTGCTACGTGTGTGAGAAATATACTTTTCTGTAAAGCAGCCACGAAACACTTCGCGCGTGTAATATATATGTCCACGTTTTGCATTGAAAGTTGCTATACCGGGATTTTCAAGTGTGTCCACACATTCTACAAAATGCATTAAAAGAAAAAGGGAGATTGGGTCGTTAGTTTCATGATTACTATTTCTATGGCAGCAGGAATCTGTCATTGAGAAGACTTACTGCCAGATGGAATATGAAGATCGAAGATTTTTCTTTGGAGAATCCAATGAGCCTTTTAGACTTGCAAAAAAATGGCCTCTGGAATTTTTTTTTGCTTTCTAACATAAATATGCCATGTTCATGTGTCTGCATGCACGCGCACATTTCTCTGTAAACATTGTACTACTAGAGCACCAAAAAAAAAAACGCAAGAGAATAGCTTTTATTACGTTGGTTTCTGTCTGTTATTAATTAAACAGTTGAAGCTAACGTATGTTCGCGAAAACTGGAATGCTGTTGGCGCTTCCCTCCTCCTTCTGACCCTGCACAGTGCCGCCCAAGAAAGCCATCATCACCGACGAGTCTGGCAAGGTTCTACAAGACGTCATTGGGCCATACGACGAAGGGGCTCCTCTTAAGCTGGCCTGTGAGACGAGAGGAGGTTAGATCGAATTTCGTGTATAAGTTCAAATGATATTGAGTGAAAGCTTCTACAGAGGAAAAAAAAGAATGGAACCTCGTTGTTTCAAACTCACTGCATTGAGTCCAGGAAGCTTTCTTCCCATTAATGCTATTAACACTACTTTTGGCTCAGGGCAAGTGCTAGCTCACTGTGATACTTGTAGGAGCCAGAAGGTAGCACCTGTTTTAAGCAGTTACAGAAAACTTTATTACGGCTTCTTTGGGTTGTTTGTTATGAAGTAACCATAAATAGGGACTATTTGTCACTAGTTCAAAATCAGTACGTGATGTAAACATTGTAATAATTCAGCTAGCAAGTTCACCTTCAGGATTTTTCATTACCATTTTTTTTATATATCTTGCTAACGTCTTTTCTCAAACGTGAAGATTGGTTATAAATCAGTTTTCATACGGTTAACACTTCGAATAAGGTTTTGTAGGCTTTTCATGCTATCCAGCTAAAGCTAGACCATCAGTTTTTTATTCCAATATTTTGTACCATGAATAACCTTTCTTTTTTTGCTGTCAGCAATTATATGCAAGGACCTTGCAGCTATTCAATCACATTTTTTTTTCGATTTAGGATCTCCCTTACCTGCTGTCACCTGGTGGAGGGAAATGACCTTGCTCGATGATCAGTACCACAACACGAGCGAGAGCACCTCACGCAACGAGCTGCTAATCCCAAAACTGGAGCGCTCGGACGCGCGAAGCGTGCTAACGTGCCAGGCGTCGAACACCAACCTGACCCTGCCCGTCTACGCCTCCGTTACCATCGACATGAATCGTGAGACAATAGCCCTTTTTTATGGAAGCTCGTTTAGGAAATAAAATCCATAAACATCACGTATGATTATAAGTTCCCAAACCTTTTAGTTTACAATTGTCAAACGACTCCTCAAAAACGAACGTCCAAAAGATTTATCACTCGAGGCTGAGCAAGAGAATGGCTTTATAGACGTAGGTGTGAAATTGTTGACACCAGTGATTGGCTGACGTGTTGATCATTTATTAGGAACTTCAAGGTAAAGCGTACAGGCGAAAATGGACGTCCTTTAAACATCAGTAGAACGACAATGGACTGCGTGAATTTTTCGCTATGTGGACTTCTTATAGGATACATCAAGCAAACAGGAATTGTTGGGGTGCTCTCTGCATTTGCTGCAACCGTAATTGTTCACTGGTGTAATCAATATAAACAAAAGTGCAGTACAGTAATCCGCGTAGAGAATCAAACCTTGTTACTGGCTCTCGTAAAATGGAAAGTGCTTATTGAAAGCATATAGATTCTCCCTTCGAGTGAATTTGAAGTGCTGACGAGAGACGGTATGTTGTTTGTGCAGTTGTAAGAGTTATAACGGATACAATGTGCGTAGAACGCCTGTTCCTGACGAAGAACAAACTCGTGGGATCTTCTAAAGTTTTCATATCGCAATGACGGACATTTAGCGACATTCGTCATCATACTCGCGTTGTATACTGGAAACGTGCCAGCTTAAATCCCATTGTGCAACCTTGGCCCACCAGTTTTCGGCGTGTGGGTGATTCGACAATGAAGGGTGCAAAGAGTGCTTATAAATGGCGAAAGGTGATTTGAAGCTATTTTTGAATTCCCCAGAGACAGCGCGTGTAAAAAAAAAAAGAAAAAAAAGAAAAAAAAAAGAAAAAAAAACGAGTTGATATTACGCGTGCCAACCTTCTGATAACTTCAGTAAAGGTCATCGCATATTCCTTTTCAGATCTTACTCGCGAACGCATTAAGCCTGGAGCTTAGGAGGAGCGTAAGAAATGCGCTGGCAGCGGAACCGAAAGCAGAACCTCACTGCAGTAATTTCCGCCCTCCGCCTCCATAAATTAGGTTAGGCCGAGGCAAATCGTGTGCCAGGTCTTTGAGGTGCTCAACTTCTTACTTGTCTCGCCTCCCATCAAGTTCAGACGGCCGCCTTTTACCTATACAGTGCTGCGACAGGCACCTCAAAGGCAGCCTGATTGCATTTCAAGTCGAATGATCGAAGCGCCGTCTTCGCGAGCAGAAGCCGCTTAACTTTATTCGCGAGGAATAGAACTTCAACTCACTTTCAATCGATTCTTCCTGCTTTATGATTTTTAGTACTTATGCATTCTTTGCGTGAACGTTTATGAGATGTACCTATAGCGCTGGCTCTTTTCTTTGAATCACACAAAAAATTTTCTTTCTACAACCCCTCAGTACCATCTTTCCTCTGCTCGTCACATTAAGTGCAATCAAAGATAAAGCATTCACACAGTTTGTTTTTTTTTTGCGCAGTCGGTTTTTTGTAGAGCAATAAAGCTCACGCGATCACGTATAACGCGGGAAATAAATTGGCAGTCGGATCCAAATAGCACCGGCGCCAGGTTTCGTCCTGTAAGCGACTCAAATTACTCAATTTACATGTCAGTGACTCACTTCTAATGCAGTTCTCTGGGAAGAGATGGTGTAGAAGTGCGAACTGCTCAGAGTTGTGATTTTTTTTTCTTTACACGAAGGGTACAGTATATACTCCACTTCATGGCGGACGCCCGACTCGTACATGACCGGAGTATTTCTCTGCGTAATGTATAGGCTGCCTTCATGCTTGCACTGCGCCGCAATTCGTTCTTAGCAGCTTCACAATTTTTCCTTTTCAACCATGGTGCTATTATTTCTCATTTTTTCTTTCAAATGAATGCAAACACGATTTTTTTTTAGTCTAGCGAACTGCTGAAATATTTTTTTTTTCTTTAATGACGCCTACATTTGTCGCAGATAGGCTGTCGGTTAGCTTTCTAATGCCCAAAAAAGTCTTTAAGTGCAAGCCTGTACTCGAGTACTTCATCAATCGTAGCTAGTTTTTCTAGAAAGCTCTTTCCACGCTTTTCTAAACAAAGCTTCACCCATTTTATTGCGTGGAGGGTTTCTAGAGGGTTTCGATCGCTAACTTAAGACGCGAGTCCCGATAATACCACTGCCAGGCACTGTCTCCCATATTGAAGACCCCCTTCTCGTCTGTTTCTTTTATTAAGCAAAAGGAAGCGTCGTACAAATGACAGCAACAAGAAAAGAAAATGTATGTGAGGTAAACAGCACAGAGCATTGGCAAGCTGCTCCGTCAAAAAAAAAATCTCAAACTGTGCAAGCACGGTGTCGCACAACAGTGCATGATGATGTAAACATAAGTCTATTGTAATTGAATGTGATTTTGGCCTTTCAATACTTCATTCTCTCTGCTACGTACACCCAACAACAGTAAACGTTTACTAGACGTTGGTTCTATTCGCACTCTAAATTCAGATTTCTCACGCTTCTATATATCGCGTAATGCCGCTAACGCAGCTGGTAAGTGTAGCTAAAAGGGTGCAATAAATCTTGCTGCTGAGTGAGTTGGTTCACACTTGCAAGTAAAATATGGTTGCGCGCAACCCACACACGGATACAGAAAACACGGATGTGTGCTCTTCCGTGTGTATTCTGTCCCTGTGTAGCTTTTTATTATGCGTAACCCCCTTTTTTTTTCTTGAAAGGACACAATAGAAAAGACAGGCTTGAACATTCGTTTGGTTGTTATGGTCCCAGACAAGTATCTCTTTCTCGAACATTCCGTCTCTCAACAAATTTTTCTGTTGTGTGTACATTCCAAATCAACGTAAAAAAAAATTGCTTCATGTCGCACGTAATATGTGAATCTGTTCCGACTTACTGCTTTTTGCGTTTCTTTTCCTCTTTGTTATCTTGAATGATTCACGATCTGTGAGAATATTGAAGTGCTGTGTGTTACATCCTGCCTATGTTCTCTTGTTTGTACACGTCACTGAAGTGATTTTGTTACATTAGACAGTTGTGCTCACCTGAAATGTTGTTACCAGTCTGCAATCAGCTTCCCTGTCCTAACGAAACGCTAAGACAACCGTGACGCTCTGCGCAGTGCGTCCGCTGGACGTGAAGGTGACGAGCGCGCGTGACGTGCTCGTGGCCGGTCACCGGGCCGAGCTGCGCTGCCAGTCGCGCGGGGCGCAGCCGGCAGCGCGCATTACGTGGTGGAAGGGCGGTCAGCAGCTGGGCCGCACCGTCGAGAAGCTCGAAGGCAACGTCACCTCGAGCACGCTCATTTTCGTGCCCGGTCCCGAAGACCACGAGCGCCTGCTCACGTGCAAGGCCGACAACCCTCAGCTGCCGGACAGCGCCATCGAAGACGCCATCTTTCTGTCTGTCACGTGTAAGTACACAAAACACACCACTTTGTCGTTATCGGTGTGCTTGACCAACTACGCCGTGAGATTGTGGCTTGCGTAAGAATAGCGCAACAGTGGATAAAAAGAAAGGGGGACCGACGTAGCACTTGTTTGTCTCAACAGATTTTAAGCGCGAGCATTGTTCTCTGCTGGTAAAAATGCAGTTCGGAATATTTTACCGAGAGCTCTGTGCAGGTCGTCTGAAGTTCCGTTGTTGCGCTGGGCTCTTTCGCTATGTACCAGTCAATCAATACCAGCCAGCCATCCCAAAGGACTGGTCAAAGTTCCCAGGCCACTGTTCTATGTATTTTATAAGGCATCGTGGCTTGGGAAATTTTGACCCTTCCAGCCCATGTACCTATGTATAGTCGGATACAGCTTAACAAGTACGCGCCATTTCCTCGACAAAGGCGGATGCACGCAAGCCTGTACGAATATGCGCACACTCCATACCGACGTCAAGAACAGGAGGGCCAGTAGCCCCGCCTTTGGAAAACATTGTCGAGCGCATGTGTAAGGAGTACTTTTTTTTATTCACGGAGGCGATCAGCCGCTCTTCAATCATCTGAGGGTAGACGGGGGGGGGGGGGGGTTACCACAGTTCTTATGTTGTATTCGGCTAAATAGTTATCGACGCTGCTCACATATTCTCCCACTGACCCTCCGCACCCCCCGCACTCATCATACAATTTGAAGCATAAAATACATCTCTCTCACTCCTTGATCACGAAATATTGCGTACCACCAATAAATGCAAAGAAAATTATTTTAACATTTCTCAGATGTGAGAAATTTCCACTTGAGATTCTTGAAGCATAGGATCTCTACGATTCACCACTGCGCCATCCACGCGCGCACTTGATTAACAAGGAAGCGATTTTCAGCGTTCGCACGCACCGAAGCGCCACACACCGAGAAGCAACAACGAGAAGTTTATTGACTTCCAACCAAGGATAAAGTACATGACAAAAACATCGAGCTTCACGACTACAAAGGGTGCATGTACAATCAGGAAAGCACCACTACCAAGGTACAATGTATGTGGGGGAACGTACCCCTCTATTTACTGTACAGCGCGGGGTGCTCCAGCAGGCCCAATCATGCACGGTGGTAGGTCTTCTCAACACGCGGTTGGAACAAGTAGCGACTTAGCGCTGTACAACTCTAGGTATTATTTCTTTTTGTCGCCTGAAACAATGCTGCTTTCGTACACGGTAAGTGCATGCCCGGAAGTATAAAAGAGGCCTTGAGGCTGGGGGGGGGGGTGCAGGGGGGGTACAAGGGAGTGGGGGGGGGGTCTTGTCTCCCCCCAAATAAGGCATCAGCAACAATCTGCGCGTAAAAAAAAACTGATTGAAGGCGCCACTCAATGAAGAAGGCGCTATACAAAAATTAACTCAAATGTCGACCAGCACACTTTGCCCGAATCGATTACAAATAACAACGACAATGGAGATATACATATATATATATATATATATATATATATATATATATATATATATATATATATATATATATATATATATATATATATATATATATATATATATATATATATATATATATATACACGTCCCCTTATGCATGTGCTAGACAGCGGGAGGGGGGTCGCCAGGTAGTGATTGGGGCGGCTAGCTTGCCATTCCTCAGAAAAAAGAATTTGGTATGCCAGCGACGAAGGAAGTTTTCCTCGCCGCTGGCCTCGAGTTCGCCGGACAGGTGGGCCCATAGCAACCGCCGGATACGCGAGACTACCGGAAACGCGCTGTGCATGATCGAGACCCTTTAATGAAGCAGTGCGTACACACGAATGCGCAGAGAGTCGCCCGACTGCAGTACGCCCCTCATACAAGAACACGTTTCGGCAGTAATAGTACGGTGCGTAGCTACACTCATTTAAAGAAAATCACATTAACGCCAACGTTCATTGTGCGTTGGCTTTGCCGAAATTCTTTACTCTTATGTAACACACGTGTTCTGTCGTTCTCTTGTTCCGAATGGACCGAAGCGTTGTCTGAAGCTGACACCTGACGAACACGAGACAGGATAGGAAGTTTGAAGAGCCTAGATTGATGAAGTTCTTAACGGCCACGGGCTACGCACACGCTTTAGATTGCATAAGCCGGCTTGAGTTGAATAAATCGATGTGATATTTAATCGGATAAATTATTCTCACTTTGTAGGTACTTGTGCCTGAGACAGGCCAATTTTATGCATAAATTACCAAAAAAAAAGACAACAAAGCCTTGCACATTTAAATTTTTGTACCTTCTTTGAGTCGTCATTCATATTTAGGTAATATATCATAAAGGGTGCTTACCAGCGCAAACAACAGGGCAGGAGGGAACAGGAGAAGAGACGAGACAGCGCTCTGTCTCGTCTCTTCTCCTGTCCTCTCCTGCCCTGTCGTTTGCGCTGGTAAGCAAACTTTATGATGTTATACCAACACGCCCAATCCCACTCTCTCTTTAAGTAATATAAAATTCCAAGTTGTTCCGAGCTGTTTTTTCATACTTCGGAGTTCGGAAAAGTCCCTGGTGCAACGCCAAATGTTAACAGAGATATGCAGATCAGTTTCAAGAGCTGTTTTTAGCTGACGTCGAAAATCGCCTCATCTATTCAAGAGACGTTTTTGTTACGGCATGTAGTAGGCTCCCCACTTATTTTCACCCTCGATTTCCTCTTTTACGCACTCTCCCCTTACATAGCCAAATATTGATGATTCAGGCCACCAGATGCCCCTGAGGAGCACCCGCATATCGGTGTCAGGGTGAAAGCTGGCGCGAATGAAATCTCGACAACCTCTTTCGGTGGACGACGAAGGTCGCAGCTGTCGTTATGCGTTTAGGGGCGCCCTAGGCAACCGCCATTGACGGGACGCTTCTCCCTCCGGGCGACGTTCGATCGGAGACCTCGTTAATTGATTTACTTGACATTTCGCTTCCCCCTTCGTCTGATTATCTCTTTGTTTCTTGTCGCATCCGTTTAGCGTGAAATGATTTGGTTGAAGCCAGTGCCAAAGTTCGGCACTGGCTTCTGCGGCCGGTTGCTTTACTTCAAATCTCAGAGAGATCGAATCAGGCTATGCCCAGAGAACGAGTGGCGGGAATCTGAGTACAACAACCCGCTTGAGAAAAAAAGAAAAGCAACAATAAAGAATGTGGCTTTCTTAATTTTTTCCTCGTGCTTTTTGTCTGGGACAAACAGTGAATGTTTTTTACAATTATTTGCCACGAAACGTTTTCTTGCTTGAATGGCCAAAAGGTTTAGGAGTTCCGTGTTGTGTATTTCGTGTGCTGCAGCGTCAACTGATAGGTTGCCACGTAGGAAAGATATGGGAATATAAATTTAATAGTTTTTCAAAACAAAACATGAACGATTCAATCTAATACATAAATTATTGCACAGATTCAGATGAAACAAAAACTGGACCTGGTCAGGTATGAAATGAATGAATGACAACTTTACTTGTTCCTAGCACTTCACCACCTTGGACACGTGACTGGGATTCGATCACGCAACCTTTGTGTCAAGAGAAGGAGGCAATAGGGCATAGGGTGGTGGGGAGGAACTACTTGAAGTAGCCCTCCTCTAGCCTATAAGCCACTCTGGGATGACCTCCTGAATGTCGGACCTCGAGATACGCAAGGCAGCCTCCCACTGCTGCTGACTAGAAATTAGGCGTTTCAAAATAGGGGGAAGAGTGCACTTAAGGCAGCGCCACATGATGTGGTTTAAGTCAGCAGTGGAGGAGGCACATAATATACAAGAGGGAGAAGAGTAACAGGACGGATGAATGCGATGTATGAGGTAAGGGGAAGGAAAGGTGCGAGAGTGCAGCTGTCACCGTAGCATTCTACATCTGCACGGGAGTTTGACACGAGTGATGAGAAGGTTAAGCTTTCAAACCGGTAGTATGTGAAAATTTCATGGAAATAAATAAGGTGATCCCTCGCTGTAAACGGTGCCTCCTTCGTGGTGAGTTGGGACACATCAGGTGCTCGTGCCCGGTCTGTAAATCATCGGGCCCTGGCATCGAATACGGGCCTCAGCGGAAATGAGGCGGCTGGGAAGACAACTTCATCAGAATTAGAGATAACTGATGGCCAGTTAGAATATTGGAAGAGACAGCAAGTGATGGAAGCACGGCAGACGACTGTACAAAGTGAAGCGACTAATTGACGAAATTTAGGGGCATGAGCACACGTAGAAACGGTTGGGCTAAAGATCGTTGCCGGAGGTCTTAGTCCCAATGCTAGGCTGGTGATTGTTATGCGTGCACTCTACGCTACACTCTTGGGACTTGCTTAGCAAGACAAGCAAACATTGAGTAGTTGAGGTAATTGTTGCCCCAGCAGTTACGCAGCAACCCATGCGCAGTAGAACAGAGCAAGCAGAGAGAATGAAAAAAGAAGTTAGGATGGTTAAACGGGTGTCACCTGGTTGTTTACCCTGCTCGATTGTTGGTGGCAAGGAAGAAAGATAGTAACGGTAATGTTTGGCATGACGAGCGAAAACTACGTGATGATAACGAGGCACGCCGCAATGGAGACCTCCGGAAATTTCAACCATCTGGTGTTCTTTAACGCGGGCTGAATCGCACTGCACAAGGATCTTAAGCATTTCGTACCGAGCTCAGTGCTACCAGGATTGAACTCGTGAAGTTCGAGTAAGCAATCGAGCGTCGTAATGGCTGTGAGCGAGGGAGAGCAAACATAAAAAGAAAAAAAAAACAGGGAGGTTATCAAGAGAGCATTTGCAGTTGGTTAGCCCGTACTTTGGAAGCGGAAAGAAATCATCATCATCATCATCCCGTCGTCATAATCTTTTGCGTCAAGCTCTGTAAGATCGTGAAAGTACACAATTCGAGCAGACCCACATCAATTAGCTAGTAGGAAATCTAAATAAATGTACATTCAAACATAGTATTGCCCAGCCATTAACGAATGAAAGAACAGGGAAGAGGGGAGAACCTCAAAGGAGGAGAAAAAAAAAGAATGGAGGGAAAGGAATGAGTGGTGTAAGCGCGCATAAAAAAGTGTTCCCTGACTTGATCAAAGGTGAGGGAAGAGCAGTTTTCTGTCGGCTTTTCGTGCGAACGTATTATGGACCCTAAACGCTTCATTTAACACTTTTTTTTCGCCATTTTTGTTTTCATTGTAACAGACGCGCCGCAGGTCTCGCTGAGCGTAACGTCAACGCACGCGAGTGGCGCCATCCTCGAGGGTTCGGACGTGCTGCTCGAGTGCGCGGTGCGCGCCAACCCGTCGGTGCGTGAGGTCTGGTGGAAGCACAACGGCCGCCTGCTGGACCGGAGCCGAGACGCCGGCCTCGACCTGGTGTTCGGCAACCAGTCGCTGCGGCTCCTGCGCATCCGTCGAACCAGCGCTGGCACCTACCAGTGCCTCGCCAGTAACACGCAGGGCCAAGGCGAGAGCAATCAGCTGCAGCTACAGATCAAGTGTGAGTGTCGTCATTTCGCTTTGTTTGGTACATGAATGGGTGTTTGGGCACTACGCAAAGCTCAAGGAAATATTCTCTTTCGCATAACATTTGAATGAATGAAAGTGATTTTCTGTGTGTGTTTGTGGACGAAGGAGAGGGGAGGCATACTATTAACAATGAAACTGCCTAATGTAGACATTAATTTCTGTGGAGCGTAAAGCCCGTTTCACATGCGAGCGATTTCGCCCCAAGAGTGGAGCGGCAGCTATCGCGCGAACCCAAAGCCGATTTCTAGAGTATCTAGTAGACGCTGCGATGAGCATCGCCAGAGTTCGAAAGATCGGCTCGTGGCTAAGCGTCTGAAGAAAGGAGGAGCAGTGACGTAGGTGGCACTTGACATTCTTTGAAACATTTCCGCGCGCACAGAATAGACGAAAAAAATGAGAAGCGAGAAGACAAACAGGCGCGAACTCCCAACGAAGTTTATTAAAGAAAAACACCTAATATATATCTCATGGTTGCTCAATAGCGCATGTGCGTAAAAAGAAACAAGCAAGAGAAGAAAACGAAAGAAAAACAAATGATAGCACACCATGACAGTAATCTCTTTCGTAAGTTCACAACGTGCAGCAGAATGTGAAAGTCAAGTATGGCTCAAGAAAGGGAACTCCTTGTCAGTTAGAACAATCGATAGGCTGCTTATACAATTATCAGTACACCTTCTCATACGAAAGGCTTTTGCTATTTCCCGAATTAGCTTGTCTTCGTGATAAAACCAAATGTTTGCCGATAGTTATAGCGCGAGAACAAAACGACGACACAGAGACAAGAAGGTCCTTCTTGTCTCTGTGTCGTCGTTTTGTTCTCGCGCTATAACTATCGTCATGCCATACCAACTAGCCCAAGCTGCCACACTTTCAAATGTTTGCGTTACACAAAACAGCATAACATTGGCAGATGCTGCAATGCTCGGCTAGGTGGGTGTGATTGCTATTTTCCGAAGATTTCATATGTTCATTAGGGCGATTGTTAAGGCACTGGCCAGTCTGACCAATATATGTACGACCGCAGGTTAAGGACAATAAATAAAGTACAGCCATCCTACACATCACAAACGTTTCACTTTCTTTTGTAAGGAACACACATTTCTTCTGTTGATTTTGTCAAACTTTTGGTCCACGTGACGGCAGGGGCGAAGTCGAGGAGCAAGCATGCGCGTCGACAGGAACTCAGTCCACTTCTGCAGTACGCGATAAACACTGCCCATCATAGCGGCGGGCATCCTGCAAAATTGGCGCATGTGAAACAGACTCGCGTCCACGCGTCCTGCTGCCGCCCATTACAGCCATAGTACTTGCCCTCCAGCATAAACGACATTTCTCAATGCCCAGTCGCTCCTGTGTGTCGCGAAGGACAGAAACTGGTGTACGGCGTCGCCAAGAACGAGGCTGCTCAGATGTCGTGCGAACTGGAGGCCGATCCCCCGGACGTGTCATTCCAGTGGCGTTTCAACAGCACCTTCGAGGGAGAGCGGCACCTGTCCGCTATGCCGGTCGATAAAGGCCTCCGCAGCGTGGCCACTCACGTTCCTCGCAGCCGAACCGACTACGGCATGCTCTATTGCTGGGGAAAGAACAGCGTCGGCACGCAGGTCAAGCCATGTGTGTTTACCATCGTCGCCGCCGGTGAGTGATTTGTCGTGTCAGAAAAGCCACGTTTCTCGCGTATTTTTAAATCCTCTCTGCACCTCACCTGTCCTGCAAAGCCTCCAAGATCGCAGGCATTGCAGCCATTCAGAACCTCCCCTAGGCTTGCACTGCCTCCTTAATCGGCTCGCTGACCCGCAGGGCGCGGGTTCGAATCCCGGCTGCGGCGGCTGCATTTCCGATGGAGGCGGAAATGTTGTAGGCCCGTGTGCTCAGATTTGGGTGCACGTTAAAGAACCCCAGGTGGTCTAAATTTCCGGAGCCCTCCACTACGGCGTCTCTCATAATCATAGAGTGGTTTTGGGACGTTAAACCCCACATATCAATCAATCAATCAATCAGTAATCGGCTCGCCTTTAAACAATCGACTACGCTATGTGGTGACGTCCTGATGTGAGGTCATGATATGTGACGCATGATGATGCCAGAAATTTCAGTGATCTGTGACGTCACATGCGAGCGTCACCAGGCGATGACGACTTCTTTGGATCACTCGTGTTGACGCCTCTGACACCAACTCAATTTTCACGTTTCATGAAGCATCTAGAGCAGTCGACATAAAATAGTGACTGAATCGCGAGTAGGTTTACAGAGAGCATAATATCCAATCGTGATACTGTAAAGCGTATGTTTTCTTTTTGCGAAGGAAAAATATATCATGCATGTCTTTTGACTTAGTTTTAGATACTTAAAACTTATATTCTCTTAGTTCGCTGCTAGATTACCCTCAGGGCCCAGCGTTTACCATGGGGAAGTGGCTTCAGTCAATATTAAGTTGGCGATCCAAGAAGTTTGCTTTCTCTATGCTTACAAATACATATTGGTACAACGACAGTAAAATAGACCAGTTTAAATTGACTCTTTTGGTAATTAAGGCAAGTCTAGCCAATGTTTTTGTTTTTTCAAGTTTGTCTGAACGTAAGCAGAATGAAGAGCAAAAACAATTGAGTAAAAAAAGTCGCTGCATATCCACGAAGTGAATGATCATGACTGGGCCGAAGCGTCCATCCATCCATTCGTCCGGGTGTCGTTTCGTCTGTGCATGCATCCATGCGTCCAATCGCGTTCAAGAATGCAGGTGGCGCACAGGTAACACCGACGAGACGTGAGCCTAGGAAGCCAAGTGCAAGCGTCTTCAACGCGGTTGCCACTCTGCTCCATCCATGGCCCACGAACGATCCGACACGTACGGCTGAGAGAGGCACTCGTTGGACGCGATCGGAGAGTAGCGCATGCCGCAGCCAATCGGAGAGTAGCGCTAGAGTGACGTCATCTAAGAAATTAGACGATAAATGGTCATCCATTTCTTTTGCCTTCTTTTCTTTCTCGTCTCTTCTTTCTCGGTTACGCATTACTAGTCACAAGATCTGACTATAAGGAGCTTCACCCCTAAAAAGGATTAAAAGGTGCTTGTCTAGAGAAACACAGTCACCCTTACAGGTTTGTGAAGCGTTTTTTTTTAATTCAATAACACCATCATAAAGGTGAAATATTTACGGACTGCAAAAGGCGGCCACTCTTCAGGAAAATTTATGAAATTGGGAGCATGTAGAACCGTAATACAAAACTACGGAAACGTTATGCCAATGCTCTCAGTATACGTCCGTTTAACATCAATAGTGAGATAACCACTTAACGTGCTACACGCGGTGTGGAGGAGTTCATTCGCACTTAGCGAGCTCTCATTAACAATACAAGCAGTGAGTGTAATTGGTATCAAAATTGAAATTTCCGTATTGAATTTCTTTTGCGACACTAATCTAAACAAGATAAGATGATTTTGGAAGCGCGTGGATGGTGTTGTGCAGAAAAGATGCATCGGAAGAACTCGAAGTGGTGGCTTTCTTTCTTTCTTTCTTTCTTCTTTCTTTCTTTCTTTCTTTCTTTCTTTCTTTCTTTCTTTCTTTCTTTCTTTCTTTCTTTCTTTCTTTTTTTCTTCCTTTCTTTCTTTTTTTCTTTTCTTCTTTTGTTTCTTTTTCTTCTTTCTACCTTTCTCTTCTTTCTTTCTTCCTTTCTTTTCTTTCTTTCTTTCTTTCGTTTTTTCGTTCTTTCTTCCGGATGCGAATAATCATTACTCTCCGTTACGCACCAGCTTCACACATCCCCTTCACACATCTACCTTCACACATCCTTTCTGTTATTTCTTCGTTCTTCTTTCTTTTGTCTGTCTCAGCTAGATGCAAGACGGCTCCTGCCCTGGATCACTTTTAGCAGTCAAAATTCGGAACTCATAAAACGAAGAGTGATTCGACAGCTAGACTATCGTCGACATGAAAAAATTCAAGAACTGTTCCAAACTTCTTGCATTGGGCGGAAAGACAAGATTCTTTTTGTTGTTCTTTTTCGCGTTTCTTTTCTATTCCACAGCCTCTCGCACAAATTGAATCTGTGAACTGGCGCCATTTAGACTTTTGTGAAAGGGATTCGCTGTTATCTCGTGACCCAGTGCCACACATTCAGAGAAAGCACTTCCGGATGGTGTATTTTATGTAATCTCCGGCGAGGTTTGAGTTTATTACGAGAAATACATCAATTTAATGCACGCAAAGCACTCGTCAGAAGAAAGCAATAAAAATAAGATATGATCAATAATGACTGACTTGAATATAGCCTTATAGCCTGAGGTATTTACCATACTTAAGGGAAACGGGCTTGGTATATCTACGAAACCTTATTCTGACGTACGCATCTCTGTTTTATTTTCTACGATATGATCAATGTTGTGAAAAACATGTCCACCTTAGTAAGCTCTTCCCGTTCGAGCTTTTGTGGTTTTAAAGTACGCATTGACTGTAATTTTACCGAAACGCTGCAGGTCCCTTCGGCCGTGCGTGGGATTAACGATGGTCTTTTCAAGAGCGAAAGCCATATTGCGCTAGTTTTCCAAGATCATTCATCGCATTGTAATGACTTTGAGCCACCGGTGTGCAAGTGTGGCGTGCGTGACGTCACGCCACGTGATTAGCTACAGGGAATTGTCGCAGCTGCGTTCGTTTGTAGCTTCGCTGTTGTACTTCCACGCAACCAGACGTAATTAAATGCTATGTACGTTAACCTTGCATAAGCAAGTCTAACATACTTTTCGCTTTTGTTAGCTAGGTTTAAAAAATTATAACTCATCTAATTTTTGAAGGGACACAAAAGAGCAAAATGATTTTTCGCAATATCGAAGACTGCTCTTACCACGACACGACACTTGGTATATAAGCGAGAGAACGAGCCAGAAAAAAGTGCGTGTCAAGACGCCACCTTGATATTCGCGTACAAAACACAATGACGTGATAGATTTTGAAGGCACCTACCGGGTACTACGTAGCTATAATCGGTAAAAGAGAATTACATTCTCATCTGTGGCTGTATACACCTAGCATACGAAGTTTGAGAAAATATCGTCGAGCCAGTGTCATGAAAATACCAAGAATAGGCTTCGAAAGTTCTTACGTCACGTGCCGGGATTTCGGTGTGAAATTTAAGAATGAACTTCAACGTAGATTTTATCCGCTAATAATGAACCTATGCTAATTAAACATACGGCATTAGAGTTCCCAGCGTAGCCGTTGGCCAATCGAAACAGAGTAATTGTTTCTTTTTAGTGCTTCTTTAAGAAGAAAAAAAAAGACTTCCACAAGTTAATGTAGACAAATAATGGTGTCGCATACCGCCCAAGGCTGACATATTGCAGCATTGTGCGCTTGTTTCCCCCTCCCTTGTCCCCACACTCGATCTTTCTTGCAAACATCTTCAGTCTTTTTTACATTATGAGTTGACATAAAGTTATTCTAATATAGATCAATATCTCTGCCTTTCCTTCTGTCTTCTTTCTTGCTTCCCTTTCCAATGATATGAAATTTGTTCGGTGCCACGCAAAATGATTCCGTTCTATGCCTGTGCATTTTAAAAATTATCGACAGAACCTGCTCCGAACTGCCACACCCAATTTCCCAGCCTCCGTACTATGTGTCCTGTTCCTTATTGCTATGCCCGTTAATTTTCGTTCACTAGAATGCCGGGTTTTATAAGTATATTATTTTGACGAGTACCTTATAGAGATATGCAGTGAGAAGATTCAGAGAAAAGTGGATCAGACGACGCCTTGAAGCTATATTTTATGGAGCTACATTAGCCTTGCGACGTCACAGTTTATCTAAAGCCGTGACACCAGGTGCTTTACGTGACTGGTCTCTGTCAAACGAATGAGCTGTTTATTATACCCTGCACTGTGCTTGTCCGTCACATGCAGCTGCTGGAAATTCCTCAGATATTCTGGAATTTACGTGACCTCTCCTTGTCTCTTAGCTTGTGGGATATGCAAACATAAGACAATTTACCTTTAACGTGAGAGCGGAGGTTAAGGAAAGGGCGTTAACGTACAGGTATACGTTCGTTGCGGACAGCGTCTTATAGTTTAGCGGAATAGCGTTTACGTGCTTTACGTGCCCCAGCTGGTACAGCGGCGCTACCTATCCAATGATCAATAAGTTAAAGAACCGTGAAAAGGAAAAGAAAAAGAGAATGTTTGTGTCACCACGCGAAGCATTGTTACAAGTTTATTTCTGTAATAATAAAAGTAAATAATGATGTACCACGCACCAAACGTGAAAACATTAATGTTGCCGATTTGTTTACATCGATCTTCTAGTTATGCTTAGAGACGTTCGAAATGAAAACTATGTGAAAAATTACGCCAGCTTATCCAGAATACTCAGTCATCAAAGCTAACTGAAGGCAAGTGAAGCCATCTCAAACAGTATTTTGCTGCGATAGAAGTGAACCGTTCAACTACGCTAAAATCACGTCGAAGCGGGCGTCCGAGAGTGCCGCCATGTTTTACGTGCACTTCGTACACCTACGCTAACACGGTAACGTTGAGTCTGAAAAATAGCGTGCGTATGGTTAGCGGTACAGGTAACGTACGTATCTGAGCATGCACACTTCAGTCCCGCTATCACAGTGCACCCAGTATCTCGGTAAGACCGGTATACTATGACTGTCTATCCCGTATAACTGTCTATTCGGTAAGCCCCGTATTTATGACTGTTCACATCACCTACGTAGTCAGGGGTGTGGTTCATAGGCTTCGAATCCACCTTGAAATTATTGCACTTTATACGTTTATAGACAGTCAAACACGTGCAAATATTCGATCAACGTTTCTTGCGCAAACTTACAAAAGGAACGGAAGACACTGAGGAAAGACGTATGAGACACATCCTTTCCCCTGTGTGCAGTCTTAATTTCTTTCTTTTAAATGATCTGCAATTCAGTTTGCCTGCGAATTTTATCATAATATTCACAGAACCTGTACTTTTCTTCCGTTTTTTTTTTCTCGTTTTGAGCTTTGAGTCCTTTCCTAAGCTTGCGCAAAAAAAATGCTGATTCTGCCTAATCAGCTAGCCTGTAGCTAAGATTTTTTCTTATTTTTATTTACAGGACCTCCGGAACCACTGAGTAATTGCAACGTGGTCAACGCCACTGCTGATTCGCTCAAAATAGAATGCGACTCCGGATACGACGGCGGGCTGGAGCAAACATTTCATCTAGAGGTGAGCTTAGTGTAAAAATAAATGTGGGAGGAGCATCAGCATTAGCGTTGCACGTAACATGCAATACCTCGGAACTCGCTGTAGGTGTCACAGTGTGAACAGACTGTCCACCAAGCTTCCTAATAAGTGCTCTCTCTCTCTCTCTCTTTCTCTCTCTCTCTCTCTCTCACACACACACACACACACACACACACACACACACACACACATATATATATATATATATATATATATATATATATATATATATATATATATATATATATATATATATATATATATATATATATATATATATGCGCTCGTCCTTCGCGTGCTTAAATAGAAGATATGAGACACTCGCGCCTTACTTCTATGCTCCAACCTTCCACACACTGATATTAAATGACATCTCAAACTTGGCCTCAATCATCTGCCGGTATGCCATCTCCAAGCGACAAGGTTTTCATAAAGGAGCATAGTACCCTTGATTAAGTGTAGCTCAACTTATGAATTTTACAACACCCTTTATTACTTGTAATAATGCTGCATCTCCTCCCCCATTTTAAGGTAGTATAAGGTACGGTGGAGCCATTTCCTTGGCAATTTAATGCAAGACAAAATCGTTGCCGTCCATGATTTTCAAGTAACATAAGAAAGAAAAAGAAAGCAACTCGTTTCAAAACTCAACAAAGGCTGCCATAGTTGATAGATCGTCTTGGTAAATTGTGAAGAACCTATTTTTGTCGGCAGCCGATTGAATTTGGCGACTCAAGTTGAGCAAAAACTTAGTGGTCATTCTTATTTACACACTGTAATAACCATCGAACTAGTGAACTTGTCAGTAACTAGAAAAGAACGCGTTAGGCAGTAAGATTGCAGAATTCGCTTGACCATGTGTATTTCAAAGGAAAGTAGCTTTTACGTGAACTGATATCAAGGAGAAAAAAAAAGTCACAGCATATCCACGGAGCGAATGATGATCAGTGGAGCAAAGGGTCCGTCTGTCTGTCCATTCGTGTGTCCATCCGTCCGTGCATGCTTCCTTGCGTCCGATCGCGTTTGGGAATGGAGACGACGTGAGGGTGACACCGACGGGACGCGAGCCAAGGAAGCCGAGCGGAAGCATCCTCAACGCACTCGCCGCTCTGCTTCGTCCATGCCCCACCAATGATCCGCCACGTACGGCGATTATCCAGGAGGCTGAGAAAGGCACTCCTTCTCCACATACCCAAGCACAGCCCCGCGCAGCAGGCAATCGAAAAGTAGCAGTACAGTGCCATCTATAATTACAAAATATTCTAACTCATCTGCAGTTTGCATGCACTTCTGTAAGAAAGCACCGTCCATAATACTGTTCGAGAGATACTACCTTTTTTCTTTCTCGTCTCTTCTCTCAGTTACGCGTGACGCATGTCAAGGTTAGATTAAGAGGAACTTCGCCCCTGAAATGAGTTGTACATGTTTACTTCAATTTTTTTGGATCTTATCATCACGGCTACAGCTACCTACTTGTTTTCTTCCATCCCAAGGCTTTGCTTTCACATATCACTTTTTAAATATATTAAACCTAGTTAGTTAAGCTAAAATATTAGCTGGCAACAATAGTGAGCGCTAGTTTCCTAGCTCTCAGCTACTGCTTAGAAAACAGGGTCTGAATTCACGCGTTTTTCTTTTTTTTTTTTCAGAAAGTGATGTTTTGTATGGACAAGTCGTATTTACTAATACTTCTCCCGGCGTCAATGGCGGTACCTTTGCATGTTTGTTTTCGTTACTACGAGGCGTTCCGCTTCTACGGAGCTATTTTTGACAGTCAAACGCTCATTGACGTGTCTCTCAAACCACATGGAAGGAACATATACGTGTTGTTTCACACACTCGCCACGAAAGACGGGCTTTGCGTTGTGTCAGGTGAATTGATCTAATCGGTATAAACATGATGCTACGGTCACCCTTCGCCTTTTCAGGTTATAGACTCGGTGCGCAGTGAGACACTCGCCACGCGGGAGCAGAAGGAGAGACCGCTGTTTTTGGTGCAACCGCTGCCCCCGGGAACGGAGTTCATAGTGCGCGCCTTCGCTCAGAACGCCAAAGGACGGAGCGACAGCGACATCTTCACAGCGAGCACTGAAGAGGCACGTGATGACGGAGATGGTGAGTGCAGGCTTTATTTTTTTTTAATACGAAGCAGCTTATGGCGGAGTTCAATCCAGTAGGCAAATGATCATTCTGCGCTATGTATGCCATGGCGAGAATAATTTGAAAGTGGCAGTTCACGGGCCTGCTGTGCCAACCCCCAGCTATGCCTCTTGCCCAAGCTCTTAGATAAAGCTCGGGTTATGTACGCAGCTGTGGAGTTGTGCGGCACATTTTGTAAGGGAACCACTGCGAGGCGAAATTTGGAGCATTTTGTGATCTGCCGAAACTTTCACAATGCTGGCTTGACAAGGCGCGCTTCAGTATACATTGGAGGTCCGAACACGTCAGGCCTTAACCACGATAGGACTAGAGACAACACAGCAGGATGTGCTATATAACATTCGATCAACGCTTACTCACTCTTCAAGATGAGATTGATGTATGTGCGGAGAAAACAATATGACCTGGTATGAGCATTGCATGCAAGCACTTGAAGCATGAGTGCACACAACGCGCACATCAGCAATGAAATATAATAAAAAACGACTGAAAACCATCGCTTATTCACCACCGAGTCAATCGGGTCAGCTGTCGCTGGCAAGTTGATATAGCTTCGTTGGAACGCACCATCTACCCCAAATCTACGTCGTCAAAACAAAACAAAAATAAAGAACACTTGCAGCTCATTGAGTGAACTATCATATCGGGACTGTACATGACACGACCTGCGACAGTGCAACTTGCCTGAGGGCGATGGCCACCTCGAGCGTTTCTTTAACAGATACCGCCACAAAACTGGCAATTTTGCGTAAAAGGCGATCACTCGAGCTGGATAGAAAAAAAGTCAAACACCTTGGACGGTGTTTTAAGTATACAGCACTTTCAACATACGCGGTTACGAAAAACTCATTTCACATCTAGGAGATCAGCAAGACGTCTATGCAAGTTTTGTGATTGCGTTCTGCCAGAGCCTTTCCTTCGGTCGTAAAAAGCATTGGCAACGAGTTAGGAAAGCTTACGTGCCTCCGAAAGAGTGAGCCTCGATATTGCTTCACAATGTTTGTCAAAAAAAAAAAGATGTGATACGACAGGTGTGCCATAATATTATACATCTTAGCTCTTCGGCTGATTATACTTTAAGATGACTCAAAGGAACAGTTTAGTGCCGAAAATAAAACACGAGTCCAATCTGATGAAAGCTGACGATACTTGTGTATAAAAAAATTTGTAATTGAACTTCTGTTTTATAGATGCATCCCACTGTACTCATAGTACAAGCATGTCTAGACGTGCGACGGCTAACGTGGCACCGTTGTTTCACAGGAGTTTCATATATATTCTAAACAATCAGAAGGCATACTATGAAAGCAAACAAACTGCACTTGACTTGAGATAGTCAAACAAATTTACTAAACGTATTGTTAATGAACCACAACTGGGTAGGAAGTGCGTGTTAAAGGGCAAATCAGTGCTCAATAAATGATCTTTTTGAACATGGGTAACGAAAATCAGTTCAGGCACATCTCCTGATTGTGTACGTGTAATCTAAACGGTATGAAAGCAAAATGAAATTATTTATGGACCAGGCCTCGTAATTTTGACTACACCTCCAGATGATAACGGATTATTGGCACCGTGTCGTTAAAAAAACTCAGGATCATACGCCAAATCACCCGTGCGAGTATTTATTTGTTGTTTTTTTTTTGCATTCATTAGCAGAACCCCTTTTTGACCATTAAATAGGAAGAAAGAGAGGCAGACAACTTTGTTTTCGTTCTCAGAGGCACGGCAGCAGGTAGATTAGGTTGGTCCCCAGCCAACTGTTGGCTAGTCTCATTTCGGAACAGAGAGGCCGTGCCTCTCCGCACGTTCATGGGCCTTCTGGACAACCTGAAGCTGGGCGTCTTATCTGGGGTTTGTGATTGGCGCCCTGTTCTATTTTAAAGTCCGGAAACTCAGGGCACGGTCGCAGCATGTGACTCAGAGAACAATATTCACCATGATCTGGGTAAAGCAAATCAACTTCCACATAAAACATGCTCAGAAAGTCCATAGGAGGGTAAGACCACGTCTGGCGCTTGCGGAGTGTGCTTGATTTATAAAGAACGAAATGTATATTTATTTGGTTCAGTGGTTTGGGAACAGGTCTTGGCTTAAATTAAATAGGAGAAAAACAGTTCACACATGCATGATACTTCCACGACAGCTCTTTTCACTCATAAAGTTGTTTAAGTTTTGCTCACAACCATTTAATTAGCGATAACTTTTTCTAATAAGCGAATAACAACAAAAAGCTTAGAATTGAACAAATGAATAAAAAAGGAATTAGGATTCTCGCATTTCTGGCAACACCAAGCAAGGGGCTTCCGCAGAGAGTTTCATTATCGTAGGGAGAGCTTGCTTACAACGACTACGTCCACCAAAATTAATGAGCCAACTTTTTTTTGCGTAAGAACACGTGCGGAGGACGCTTCTGTTTAGGCATTAGTCTTTTTGGCTGTTTAATGCGCGCAAGTACGGATACGCGCATGCTTTATATAGTAGTTTCAGAAATTTACCAGATAAATACGGTACCTTTCGTGTTATGGTCCTTGGTTTGAGTGGAAGTGGTGCTTCGGAAAAGGCGAAAGTCGCTGCGAGGTGGACGAAAAAGCGCTAATTAATCATAAGCCACTCTACTGAGCTTTCCGTTTCGTTGATGTCGCTGTGAAGATTTTAGACGCCGGCCAGGAAGTCGTAAAGTTTAACGGGTTGCCACAAAATGACCCTAATTCTCGAAGCCCTATATATTAGACGGTCCAGTAAGAAACGAAATATGAAAAAAGGAACGAAGTTTAATAAAAACTAATGATAAAAATATAGCGCATCAAGAAAGACGTTGGCGAAAATGGTACGAAACCGAGGACATAAACGATTACGTTGCGACTCAAATTTCTGCTTATCTTCTGCTGTTCTTTAACGTTCGGTCAAGTTCACGTGGTGACTTGTGTGCACCACATTACTGAGCCCGCTATTGGCCTATTGCGAGCAGCGCCACAAATCACGGGTGTGCATGAGGATCCACGAGCAATGACTCGCGGCTCTTAACACCCGTGATGACGAATTTTCAGGCAGTGACGTCAACGCGTGGACATGTAAGCTTGATGACGTCAGAATATGAACTGTGATGAGCGGCCTCATGAGGGTGTATATATTTATGTCCAGTGGCTATAACAGGCAATAAAAATGGCAGCATATTCACGCAGTGAATGATGGAGAGTGGGGCGAAGCATCCGTCCGTTCATTCGTTCTTGCTTCCGTCCGTCCATGAGTGCGTCTGTGTAGCCGCCCGTGCGTCCATCCGCCCATCCGTGCGTGAGTGTGTTCGTGCGTCCGCACGTCCATCTGTGCGTCCGTCGCTGCGTTCGTCCGTGCATCCGCTCCTGCGTCCGTCCATGCGTCCATCCTCCGTGCAGTCATCCGTGCGTCCGTCCATGCATCTGTCTGTGTGTTCGTTAATCCACCTATTCAACACTCCAAGTATACCACCATCTCGCACCTTTCATCATATATTCCTTATATAGAAGCACCGCCGTCCAGTGGACATTCCAAAGACTGAACGAGAGGTGGCACACGCACACTTTCTTACGGCTTGCGCTTCGTGTCTACTTCCCACCTTTAAACACCTCGACTTCATGGTATATACTAATTCACTGTATTCATAACACTGCGGCCCAACGCTCGCTAAACCTTTTTAAAACCTAGGAGGTTACGCCCAGCGAGTATAACGTAGCAACCTTTTCTTGTCAGATAGTGCTCAATGTACATGCCAATGGCTGCTAAGGGGGAATGAGAGACAGGAGAATTCGGCTTTTAGCTAACGCGCACGCTGCGAATTTTTATTGTTCAACAACGCACAGAAGAAATTTCCCACCAGCACCACCTTGGAGGTCAAAATGTAAGACTGGTTACACACTACTACTACGACTACAAGGGACGAACGGGTGCCGCTATAAGGAGCTTCGCCCTTAAAATAGAAGGTTGGGCTGGGGCTTGCTCCCCACGCGAGATCGGTTGCAGCGATGGCAGGTGGTTCGCACTTCCACTTGCCCCTACTGCGTAATGGTAGAGACCAATCGACATGCGACGTTTGAATGTGTGGTTTCCCGCCTTTTTTGGCCTGCGGTTAATGCTGGTTTTCGGGGACAGGGTGTGCCAACTTTCGTGTCCAACGGCCGATTTCCGCGTAGCCGCTTCTCCGCTCTCTTAATAGTTGCGGGGCTGTTCAGCCTTTGGAGAAACCGATGTGAGGCCGTAGCTGCCCATTGCCGCCGGCGTGCCTTGTGGCTGATACTGGGGAGAATGAGACGAGAGATCCTCGCGTTCCTCTCCGAGGAGCTTTTCTTCCTCGGGGAGCAGGAGTTTCTGCGGCATTAGTCGTGCCCTTTCGTCAAGGTGGAACACGAAAGGATACAACTCATTTTTCGACCGACTTGGTGCTAAGGAGTGCCTGTTGAGTTGTTATATATGATTTCATTTGTTACAAACTGTGTTTCATTTGGATCTATTGTATCGTTATACCCTTGTATCGTGATATCACATTGAATTCTTGTGTACATGTATGCCAACATAATCATGTATATTAGAGCAAATGTCTTCACTGTAGGGTAGTAATGTTAGTCGTGAAATATAGATGTGCCGAAGTGTATGTGCCCTGTTACAGGAATGGCATGAAGCCTTTGTGCTCTGTACATGCTGTAAATAAATTTTTTCTAAACACAAAATAGAATAGACGTCGGCTGATTTTCATGAACAAGCACATCGCATTTACACCTTTGTAAGAATTCTTTTGGCCGAACCGCGCACGTCGTTTAAAAGTAAATTCGTTTTGACTCTTCCTCCTAGTTTCCTGTTGATTGGCATTTCTTTTGCCAAGTATGTAAGGGTATATATAGTGATTGATTGATTTGTGGTGTTTAACGTTCCAAAACCACTACATGATTATGAGAGGCGCCGTAGTGGAGGGCTCTGGAAATTTCGACCACCTGGGGTTTTTTAACGTGCACCCAAATCTGAGTACACGGGCCTACAACATTTCCGCCTCCATCGGAAGTGCAGCCGCCACAGCCGGGATTTGATCCCGCGACCTGCGGGTCAGCAGCCGAGTACCTTAGCCACTAGACCACCGTGGTGGGGCGAGCTATATATAGTGATGTTTGTCAGCTTAGAATGCGAGCTCTAGCAGGTGGACCTATTTAATTCCTCTTCTTCCTTCATCTGTTTTAATATTGTGAATAATTGTTGGTCTATTATTAGCGAGGTGCCCTAATAGCCCATGATGAGTTATACAATTGCCCTAATTGTATGCTCAGGCTTTGGTAGTCAAGCCCTTGCCTGGTAGTAAATGAGGACGCAAGGTCGTAGATCTGGAACACGTCTTTATAGGGCTAGCTCTAATCACCCAGTATCTGCTTCGCCTTATCTAAAAAAATGGAAGCATATCCACAAACTGAATGATGGAGAGTGGGGCGAAGAATTCGTCCGTCCATTCGTTCTTGCTTCCGTCCATCCATGCGTCCGTCAGTGTGACCGTCCATGCGTCCATCAGCCCGTCCGTGCGTGCATCTGTTCGTGCGTCCGTCTCTGCGTTCGTCCATGCAGCCGCCCCTGCGTCCGTTCAGGCGTCGATCCATGCATCTGTCTATGTGTCCGTTCGTCCATCTATTCAACACTCCAAGTACCACCATCTCCCATCTTTTCATCATACATTCTCCATATAGAAGCACCGCCATCCAGCGGAAATTCCAAGGACTAAACGAGAGGTGGCACACGCACACTTTCTTACGGCTTGCGCTTCGTATCTACTTCCCATTTTCAACCACCTCGAGTTCATTCATGGTATATACAAGTTCATTGTATTCATGGCACTGCGGCTCGGCACTCGCTAAACCTTTCTAAAGCTAAGGAGGTTACACCCAGCGGGTATAACGTAGCAACCCTTTCTTGTCAGATAGTGCTCAATGTACATGCCAATGGCTGCTAATGGTGATCGCAGCCTGCGCGTTAACTAAAAGCCAAATGCTCCTGTCTCTCATTCTCCATTAGCAGCCATTGACATGTACATTGAGCACTATTTTTTATTGTTCAACAACGCACAGAAGAAGTCTCTCACCGGCACCACCTTGGAGGTCAAAATGTTGTACTTGTTACATACTACGGGGGACGCACGGGTGCCGTTATAAGGAGCTTCGCCCCTAAAAAGCAACCAGCTCGAGTAAGTTTCACTCCAGTAACCTCGATTTATTCAACACGGCTTCTTTAGAGATTTTGGTGCTTTTAGTGCACTGCACCTGTACAAAAAACTTCGTTCATCCCACGTACCTCGGGAATCGATGTTATGCGAAAAAAGCTAACTGTTGTAACTTATTATTGAGCGAAACCTTATAAGTTGCGCTAAAGATACGAACAAATCCACGCACAGATATACGCTAGAAAGTCTCATATGTTTTATATCACCAGTTCTTTACAGTTATGTAATGATAGCAACAGCAACATGAATACCAGTAGCACCAGAAGCGGTAAGCTGATATAAAGCGCTGCTGCTAGCGAAGATCGTAGCCCTGGACACTGCTACATAAATAAACTTAAGCGCATGACACCTGACTACATTTAATGATAACCCGACGTGACCACCGTATCATAGGACTACGTATGTAATGTTTACCAAGTTTGAAAGTCAGCACTGCAACCACAATGGACGTTTCATTAAAATAATTAGGATCTATTTGAAAGGTATTTCCGAAACCTGGCGTTGAGTCACTCTGTAGTAGAATACTTGATTGCCAGGCACATTGCTAGGGTGCGACTGCTGCTGTGACAATAGCATTTATTCTTTGCATTCGTCCGGTTAACGCTGCCGATATCCGCTTTTTCTTAACGATCAAGCGTTGAAAACACCCACGCGTGTCCTCACCGATCCGGGGTATATACGAAGTGTCAATCAGCTGTGGCGCATACCCGCATACCAGTGGCACATACTCGCCCCCGGTATGTGCCACTGTTTTTCCGAATGTGTTTACAATGTACGAGACGGAATCATGACATTATTCACTTCATTACCAGCGAGTCGTATTCGGCAAACCATTTTACCTTCCCATACTAACTTTGGTTTACCCCAAGGGGGAGATGGAGATTATGAGAGCACCGCTGATATATATATATATATATAGGATATAAATATATTTATCCTTGTTGACAATGCTCCCGTTGCGCCATATCCCATACTTTCACGAAGACTAACTGGCCCATTGAATTATTACTCCCACTATATATATATATATATATATATATATATATATATATATATATATATATATATATATATATATATATATATATATATATTTATATACAGAGTGCTCCAAGTGCCTACGCTACGCAAAGAAAAAAAAAATGCTTCGCACTTAAAAGCACACATTATTTTCGAAGCTTGGAAAGGAATTGATTTGATGTGCAGTGGTGCGCAGTCCTTCGATGAACAAAAGAGCGCGGGGCCGCGCTCCGCGCAGCAGCAATTTGCTGGCGTGAGCGCGCATCTCAGCGTAGCGGCGCATGCGCACACGCACACACGTAGATCGTTTGCGTCATCGGCTAGAACGCTTGAGTGCGCCATTCTGTAGTAGCAAAACGCCGGTCTCGCTTGTCTGTTGTACAGCAAGAGTGGCACGCTCATGTGCGCCTGCGCAACTTTGATTCAATGCGCTGCCGCACCAGCTGCAGTGGCGCTCCGCAGTGCGTTGCCAAGCTGAGCCGTGTTCAGCCTACCAGTGCTCACCGCCGTACATATGAATTGCCCCGGAGAGAAAAATAAATTGATCAAAGGAAGTAAAACCACACAGAACAAAAAGATGAGGTAAATACAAAACAACTCTCCATCCAGATATGAGAGAAAAACACTACTTTTGTGTCGAGACGTGCACAAAGCTCTCAGAACTGTAAGTGAAAATGAATGGGTTGCTTGATTTATTGTCCGCTTTCAGCCGTTTTACTATTTCTTCAATCCTGCTCGCATCTGATCACGTATGCGCACGGCCTTTTGTTTTTCACCCGCTGCTTAACCCTTTTTTTGAAAGGAAATAACATACAAACAAAAGATAGAGGAATGTACGGGAGCAAGAAGTTTCTTCTTTCCGTGACCAAACAACAAACGCAAATCCCGCACCTTCGTTAACATTGTAGCCGCATACCTCACTGCAAAGTTTTGTACTTTCTATGTAGCTGTAAGTAAGTCTTATGATACTTTTTGTTTATTATCTCTTTAACCTTGCTTTTCTACTTTTGAACCTGTGTATTACCAAACTTGACCGAAACGGGCAGAGCATAGTTTTTTGTCCTTGCTTTTTGTTTCATTCTTCGACGCTTGAACTAGCGCTCGCTAGCTTGCTTCCCTGTGTTCAGAGGTCGAGCCTCACGCTTGCATGCGAAGAATTTTGTCGTGATCTTGTATCTTTCTTACCGTAATGCAATTCCCTGTTTTTTGCTATCCTTTCTTTTTTACATTATCGACGGAAGAACCGTGTGGAGTTATTTCTGGCATTGTGTGCACTTTAAAATAAGATAAAACGTTTATTGCTCATTTTTTCGTCGACTTGAGTATAAAAGAACTCAGGCTGAACTGCAGATCTCAACAACGTAGAAATATTCCCGGAAGGCCTAATACTTAAGAATTTGCAAAAAAAGAACACCTGAAAATTGAAGCTTCTGTGGTAGTTGAAGGCGCCTGGTTGGAATGTGTCCATGCTCTGTTCCGCGGACCAATTGAGGCAGGAAATTCAGACGTCAAGATTCCTTCGAGAATGCTTACGTAGCTTTTTTCACCCTACATTGCAAGAACGGTGAAAAGAAAAAAAAGTAATCTAGGAACGCGGGAAATGGACGCGAGGAGCTGCTGAAACAAAAACGATGGAGCGGATAGAAAGGAGCACTTCCACTGGTTTCTCACGGGACCGCAGGTATTCTGTGCCATATGTCTTAGGTTTGCAAGAAGAGAAGGTCATTTTAATTTTTCTTGGTATTTGGCGACTCTATGTTTTTACGATTTTCATGTAGCTCTTCTTTCTAATAAAGCTGTATTGTATTTGTTTTCATAAACTCGTTCAGAAAAAGCTATAGCATCTGGACTCGAGTGTCATTCCTGTACACGTGTGCATGTTGAATGCTTTTTTGTTACTTGAATTTGTTGTCTTTTTTTGAGTAATAATATGATCTTGTGTCTTGATTGAGAATATATTGTTCTTGTTATAACGGTTTGTGTTTTCCACATGTACTAACTTTTTTCTATTTTTTCACACAGTGATAGAAATGGTATTTATATACATGTATACCCAAAGCTTACATGCAGATTTTCGGTTCCATAGTACAGTGGGCACAAAACTACCATGCGATCTGTTCCTATATATGCTTGTTTTCGGCAACGCTGCCTTCTTTGAAACCAGTATCTATATAAATAAGTTTGCATCCTTGCTTTGCTTCGGGTGTCCTCTAACTTCATGTAGCCAGGCAATACGAGAGTTATGGGTGCACGGATTTCCTTTCAAGCAATTTGCGTTAGCTGATTTAAGCTAAAGGTCGCGAGTCTTTGAACGGTTATCTTTCTCGTTTTTTCCTGCTTCAAGCGATCTCTCCTTTAGTGCCTGGCAATGTATTGGCTTTTTCTGGGATATCTTTATTCGACTTAGTGACTACAACACGACTTTAGAAAAAGGGAGCAGAAAAATAAACTCTATTCACTTTTTTGTTTTGTAGAGTGCCTTAAAGTGCAGACATGGCTATTTTTTGTGAAATATTTATTTTCCTAGGTTTTGCAGTAGAAAGCAGTTGAGTTTGTCATCGGTGTTTCAACTTTTTTTTTACTTCAGTACCCTATGAGAGCACTCTATGTTTTTCAACCATAGCTTACAGCATATCGAGACCTCCCCATTTTTTAATGTTAGCGTGGTTTTCACTGCATGAATGTGAAAATACTTGTGGCACATGTGGTACATAGTTTATTACGAGTCTTTTTTTTTTCAGGAAAGAAATTCAGATACTGTAATCATGTCTGTCCGTTTCCTCCTCTTCAGTCTTCCCTTTGAGTTTGCATAAATGGCAACCCGAAGCACGTTGCGTCGTATTACCGTAACGTTTTGTCCCCAAAGTGGCCAGTGGCGCTTAATATTCTCAAAAGGATGAAAAGAAAGAAAAGTACCACTAACGAGCGATTTGTGTCTTTATGTGCGCCTTATTACTCATTAAGTTCACACAAACATAACAAAGCATAGCTATATACCGCCTATCTAACGCCCTGTGCGACTCAAGCACAACGACGTGTTCAGACAAAGGTCTCTAGCGAGAACTCCGAGCATCGAGAACACCGGACATTCGCTAGAAAGCTTGCAGCCGTCTTAGTCCACGCCCCATCCTCGTCAGGGAGGTTTAGTCGCATCTGCAATTCAAATCGTCCGAGGTGACCCTGCGAACACCCCAGCGGTTCCTAGACCAGTCAGTGACCCATTTGCACCTGCTGTGCCTCGCCTTGAAATTCACGAAAGGAGGGAACCCATGACTAGGCTTGTAACGCGCCTGAAGAGCACACTGGCGTCTTTGTTTAACGTGCTCCAGACGGCAGCATAGTGTTTGGCAAAAGTACCGGGCGGTGGGGGCGGAAGGCTTCGAGTGAGGCGATTAGCCCGGGCCGGGCGAGTCGTTTGTATGCGGCTCGAAGAAAAGAGCTGCGGTTGCCCGTGACACTTGGGTAGATCTAAATGCTCGACTGCTTTTCATGTGTGAATCTTGAAAACTGTTAATCGCTGCCGTAGTCAATAATATGGACGTCCCCTCTATGGTTGTTCGCCTTGAAAACATACTACTAGAGAAACAAAAAAAAAATGGACAAAGAAGGATGCGCGCAGGACGACTGCTAGTGGTCTTCCAGTGTGCAACTTCCTTTGTTACTTGTTTAGTTCTGCTAGTAATATGTATTGATGCCACAACCAACAACCAAATTTTCGCTTTAGCAATAGTTATTCGCAACAAGACTTCACGAATTGCAAGCAGCCGGTATTGTGACACGTTTGCAGGGGATAGCAAGACTTTCCCCAGATTTGAAAGCATTCCATTGAATTATAATTTGCTGGGGATTCTACGTCCGAAAACCATGATATAAATTTGAGGGATACCTTGCCGGAGGTCTAAGGACATTCCGATCACCGCGGGCTTTTAACGCGCACATATATTTAAGTGCGAATGGGCCTCTGGCATTTTTCCTCCATGAAAAGTCTGCCGCCGCTGCCAGATTCGATCCAGCGTCCTACGAGTCTACAGGTGAGCACCGTATAAAACAGACCTAAACGGCAGGTTATACATGCCCTGAGACATGGTGCCTGAGACGCTGAACGGAAGAAAACTATGCAGAGAACAAAGTAGTGGCATTTCACTTGGATATCACTGTTTCCTTCGCTTTAACAACGTACGCACGTGAAATGTGTAAGTAGCACAACTTCGTCAATGGTGCTTTTTGTACAGGTGAACTGAGATAAAATAAGCATTTGCGATTATGCAAGTTGACGAACGTACGTAGCGAATATGGGGTGCAATACGCCTTTTCCAAGCTCTATAAAAGTGTAGGGGTTTGAGAGGCTAGGTATTGCTTTACATTTTAAGAAACAATTAGAACGCTCAACATTGAGACATGTCCTTACAAAATGACGCGTGCTGACATCAATGACATTTTCATTATGATGTGATGCGCTTGTAGATCTTAAGAGGAACTAACACGAAATTCAACAATACACGCGGAAGCACCGTTAGCGAGTTAAAAAAAAATGCAATCAAGTATAAAATGGATAGACAAAAATATACGGGTGCTAAAAAAGTGTTAGAGATCACCGTACCAGTACCTTCAGAATATGAAATTGCAATTTACTTTTCCTCTTTCTTTTTAACTTATGATGACACGGATGGCATGGTTACGCAAAAGCACCCCCCCCCCTTTTTTTTTGTTCCTTCCCGGTAGCGATGGCCAGATTTCGAAAGATTCAGAGTGCAATAACGCCCGTCTATCATTCTTCAAGTGCAAAATATAGGTCCCCAAGGTGATCGAAACGAACCAGGAGCATCGCACTGACCAACTACGCAGTTCCGGAACGTTAGGTCAGGTTTTTTTTGCTTTTTTCAGCTGTCTCATGCGTCACGCTTGCACAGTTGTGCTTGTAATTACAGGCTGCACTTGAACGAAAATAAAAGATCGTTGGTATGATAGACTAAAGTAAATAAAAAAAAGTACATCATTGAGTCTCCTGGTGTGGTTAGCGTGCTGACAAAAGCAGTCGTTAAGGGCTCTCTTCACTACGGGACGCAGTAATCCTATATGCTATCTCGCTCGCACGATCAAGTCGTGCTTCAATCTTGGGCTTTACGCCGGGCGTTTCTTTTGACGACAGAACTGCTTCACCTAAAAAAAAAAAATGGAAGAGCACTTTCAGAAAAAAAAAGAAAAAGAAAACACGCAAGGAAGCTCTCGTAGTGCGCTTTCTGATCTGATCTTTTTTGTGTGTGTTTGTTTTTATTTTTAGGTAGTGGGGCACCTGATTCTTGCACAAATGACAATGAATTCATTCGGCCTCACTCCTTTTGTTTTTTTAATGAAAAGCGTTGGATTAGAAGAGAACTGGGGTTTCAGTGGGACTCCGTGCATCAGCATAAATAACGTCATTTTATAGGGTAACATCAAAAAAGAACAGTAAGCAATTAAAACAGTGTACGATGAAGTAAAATATTACACTCTAATAAAGACGAAACACTACCTAGGACAATAATTGACTTTGAGATAACTTGACAGTTTATGTGAGGCATACCGCATTGTATTTTTGCTTATTGCAAACATTCACTATGTAGTGTAAAGCCACGGATTCCAAATGTTGACTAATTTTACCTAATTCTGACTTGTGTTGGCTACTTTTAAAAACGTTTACGCTTTATTTTTCCTTATTTTGGGTTGTGTTGACCTGCGTCGACTTCCGATGACTTGCGTTAGCTAGTGCTAACCAACTTCAGGCGAAAGTTGGCTGTTCTCTCGTATAACAGCGTGATAATTTATACAGGTGATGTTCTGTTTCTACTATAATGTTACTCACGACAATTCTCTTTAAAGAAATTTCTCAATGTAGGCTTTCTTTGTCCTCGGATTATTTTATCACCATACATTATCCTTTGTTCTTTGCAGGCAACGTGAAGTCAGGTTGCACACGCTATAAAATAAGTAGCCATGGCACCTGTCTCGAAGTTGTAGTGCATGTGAATAATTTTATTCTTGCTCATTGGCTGTGAGCCAAAGTGAAAGGTGATAACGGTTCCTGCTTGCTAGAATAATACCTATGGCAATTATGGTCAGAACCAAACTTCAATCTTCAATAAAGAATACAATAAAAACAAGTCATAATGCTTACTCTTTCAAGCCTAATGCTTACACTTTCAGATTTCGTGTTTAACTATTACAATCGCAAGATGGCGGCGTTTATGTGATTGGCTCGTTTTCACACATATCTGACGCACAATCAGCGTACCTAATGAGCTTGTTTTACACAGTATATTTTACAAGGTCTAATAAGCAATTAGGAGGTCCAGATTTTTTTCGTGTCATTGCTTACCTTTGCATATCTCGTCTGATCTGACGCACGCGTTAGAGTTTACATTCAGTAATGTGGGTGTATAGACATCGCTTTCTTGAAGTGATAGACGTGAAAATAAGGTCGTTTGATAATTTTGAGGCTTAGCACATTTGATTTCTAAACAACAGCAACTAAAAAAATAATTTCAATTGCAATTGGGTACAGACTTTTCGTTTTTTTTAGATTCTGGCTCCAAAACTGAGCGTCTAGGCTGTATATCCGGCCACAGCTGAGATTTATGTTGATCACTTAGCAAATATTTCTTATTTTAAATGAAAGATGATAAAAGTTTTTGTTGGTTGATACGTAAGGAGACTGTTTCACGTGAAACATTTTCGTCGTTATTTTTTTGGTTAGCCATATTTATAGGTACTTTAAAAGTGAATTTTCTCGCACTTTTTAGATTTGCAATTTTTACGTAAACAGGAAATTTTTTTCATTACAGGTGACCCTCTACAGCTCGCCATGAGCCCTCTTCTAGGCGTTTTGATCGGCGCTGTGGCTGCGCTGATTCTCGTAGCGATAATCATCATTATCATCATGAGGATGCGTTCCCACGACAATGACGCAGGTAAAAATAGCACAAAAGCTGCAAATATTTATATTTATGAAGCGTGTGCCAGTACGTTTGCACACGCATGTGTGTATTCTTTTTCAAGTGTTTTTGCCAGAAACGAAACGCAGGTCAAAATATGCGCCTGAGTGACGCAGGGTAGAAATGGTAAACACCCATTCCTTCAAGACAGTATTGACATTAAATAAATGTGTTCGTTGAGCTCCTTCTTTAAGCGTTGTGCGATAATAAAGAAGCAGAACACGCACATTGTTGAGCGCATAGCGTAAATTTAGACATATACTTGTAAGTTCAAAAAACGTTGGTTATTTACGTGGCATTCTTGCGGATTTCGTCATGACGATATTTCAGAACGCAACAAAGGTGAGCATGTGTGGCTATACACTCTATTACAAGTGCCATGTTTATTCGTTCATTCCTATGCACAGAGAAACTATCAAACTCTGAATCTATTCAGTTGTGTATGGGCCTCGATGTATGAGAACGAGCCCGTTGCTCAGTACTAAAACACAACCTGTTCAATTTAGCCATGTTCTTGGGTAACGTCGAACGGTGATGAGTCATCGCAACACCAAAATACACGCGTCGTCTCTTTGAGTTTCGATTTCTCGCCCACTCTCTCTGTCGGTTGTTGAACTGTATCTCTAGATGCTTATGGCATGACAGGGGGATCTAAAGAGAACTGATATAGTATGATGCTTCCAGGCTTTGCATTTGAAGTAGGTTTCAGAAAAAGACTTAGCGCGTTTACTATGAAATCCCGGCAGGCGTAGCTCCATCGTTACCTGAGAGTGACACGGGCAAGAAACTGGATATCTTATGCGTTTCTTTCCTGCAGCTGTCTTGCCGTCCAGTTTCTTATACTTGCCTCATGACACGTCTAAATTTGTTTCAGATTCCAGGGAGCTGAACACTGCCGAAAAGTGAGTAACGAAGTCTCTTCTTGCTCGAACAAAATGAAAAACTAAATTTTTTGCCGGCTAAAGCTGAGCGATCACTGATACCGTCCCGTGCTGATATCTCACGTCTGCATCGTCCGAAACGTCTCTATCGCAGCAACGCAGCGGCGTCTCCTGGTGCAGTCTCGAACAACGTGGGCCGAAACGGCCGAGCAGCGAGCTAGCTGTACTCGTAGTGCCGTCCGTGGAGAGAACGATGACAAAGCATTTGATAAAAAACGGTGAACAGGGTACTGCTTGACTTCGTATCGTGTTAACCTTCTCGCAATCGGTGCGGTGCCACCGGTATTCACAGCTCGTTGGACAGCCGGTTCAGCATACGCAGTCCGAGACAGTACGCGTGGGCCTGATCAGGCTATGTCCTCGCGATGCCTGAGAACTTACGCAGACAACGCAGCGTACTGCGACAAGTGGACAATCACCAGGGCACTCGATCGTGCATAACAGGTTACTCAAAAAGCGATGTCAGTGAACTGAAATGAATGTGTTCGAATGAAACAAGTGTGTTATAAATGTATTTATTTGCCTTTTCAAGAAACGAGTGATGACGCGTGTGTTTGAATAAAGAGGATGACAACGCATATGATGTCTTAATCCAACTGAAGGGGACATTATCGTTGAGAACACTTGAATATAAGTCACACGCTGGTCCTTCTGTTCATCTTGGTAAAAAGCAATGGTATCCAAGAAACACAAAAACAATGACTCATTTATTTTTCCAGTGACTTTTGCTTGCTTTATTTACAGAGTCTAACTTACCTATATGAGCTTTGTGTATCAGTAAGCTTTCTGGAAAGTGTTGTTTTAAATAAAGAAGTGTAAACTAAGGTAAAACACAACAGCTAGTTGCTGCATATGCATCAATAAATTTTCAACCGCTTATAGTGACAAGGACAAGTGAGGGGAGGGCTGATGTTGTTCCCCCACTTGATCTTGACACAATTCGCACTCCAACATTTAGAGATGGAAGCATATTTGTAACTTGACTATGAATCGCACTCGTACATCCTCCGTCCCCCACATACGTATGGGCTGATATTCACAAAATGTTCTTGCGTCAGTGCTCTTCGAAAGAGAAAATTTTAACCAACCGTGATGCCGAACGTGCCATAATCGAAGGTGACCGACCATTGCAAATTAACACTGAGACCGAAAATGTTTTGTGAATTGAGTCCTTGTTGTTTCAGACGCGAGGATGATTGTGTACTGTACATGAACTAATATCCTTTTGTCTGTCTTTTTCCTCTACCTTTTGCGTTTTGTTTCTCGTTCGTTTTGGTTTGGCGCCTTTGTTTCGCAGGTCTCAGACCCTTTTGCGAAAGGGTGTCGTCGTTGAGGACACAAGTGAAGGTGACATCAAGGACCCGGATATCATACCGCCGAAGACAGATTTGGAAGGTAGATTAAAAGAATACTGTAACTAGTTCTAATGCTTCTCACTCTACAGAACAGAGACCACCCTTAATTTGAAATGGTTGTCATTTGTGCAATTACATTACGTACTATGAAAATTATTGGACTTATTTCAATATTGATTCCGAATGAGTTGACATTAAGTACTGCATGTGTATATAACATATCATGTATAACATATATCTGCGAAGTCGGCCATTGTAGTATGAGTGATGTTCTTGTCTCCTAGAATGAGAATATTCGGTTTTCTAAAGTCTTTGTGGACAATTTTTTTACTCGTTTTTTATCGCAGATCCAGAGTGGGTCTTCCGCCAGTTAAATGGATCCAATGGTAGGATACGCCAGGATGGGAGCATTTCCAAAGGCGGCATGATGTACGGCACGTTGCCAAATGTCAAAGTCCAGATGCCGCCTCAGGTGTGTGTTCCGGAGTAGTTCTCTCTCTCTCTCTCTTTTTTTGCCCAGTGAATGTCATTTGCTGCCATTTGTCGTTCGACCCTCTCTCATTATTTGCATTTCCCATACACTTCTCGCACTCAATGTAGATAGTTAAAGAATGACTCCATTGAACACTGGACTCACTAGCCTGAGGAAAACGACTGTTATCTATTTGGGATTTTTCTATTTGTATACAAAACTTTCGCTTTACGAATGACATCGTATTCTCCCATTCTTTTCATATATTTAACGACTCTTTAGCAATTCCGTGACGACATGATGTACCGTGAGCGGCACTATCCGGGCAGTGGAGTTCGTGGTGACCTGGACAGCAGTCCCGGGGAGCGGCAGCGTAGTGGGGGCACGTTCCGGCCCCAAGGCAGCATGCCAGATCCTGATGAGGTGGACCGAATGATCGCCTCCTCCAAAGCTCCCTTGCACACGGCCACATTAATGCGCCGGAGTCCACAGGTACGCAATCTCCGTGCCATTTTACCCTGCTCAATACGAGCTTACAAACTCTAAAAAAGAAAAAGAAAGGCAGAAGTAGTTCAGGGAACGACGGAAGCTTGAAGAGCACAGAGATTCGTGAACATGGAGTGTCGCTGGAGCCAACTTTGCGGCAGGCGATTTTGTCTTCTACATGGATATATTCTTGAAATATTTGAGGACGCTCGTTGAGACGTTGGTTCCAGAGAGATTCCGTGCTCACAAATTTTTCTTCCCGTTGTACAATGTTATTCCAATTTTTCAGCGAGCCATTTCGGCACGTTGAACACTTATCTAGAAAATTTGTCGGTGGTTTCGTGCCTCAACTTATACCTTCTCTCTCTCTTAATGGCAGAGGAGGGATACTCCGGAGAGGGAGCGGCGCACCATATCGACGCCCGTCTGACAGGCGGAGACCACGTTCGGGCAGGCCCCTTACGAAGACGGGGATCAGGTGGAGGAGCGACCTGGACCACCTTTTTGTCCGAACGAAGACGCCTCGACCACCGAGTGCCCGGAAGAAGACGACGAGGAACCCTCTGTGATCGCCGCTGCCGCCGTCTCAAGACGTCGCCACCACCTCCATGAGACCACCGCCAGTGCCTTCTCCAGCCAACAGAGACGCGGTCCCGCTGCCACGTCCGAAAGCTTCGAACTCGGAATGCGCCGACGCCGGGACAGTGCGTCTTCCACGGACTCCTACATGTCCTGGAGTGCGGGTCATCCCACCGTCAGGATACGTGGCTCCTCGCAAGAGCAGCAAACGCTACGTCACCACCGACAGATGTGGCTCGGGGCCACTTTGCCTCGCGGAGGATTATCGCAGCACCAGCAACACCAGCCACTGGAGCAGGAGCGTCGCAACTCCTTCGGCGACGAAGGACCGCGGTACGAAAACACCGCCTTCCTCAGGCAGCTTCAGCTACGAAACATGGCGGATGAACCATCAGCCGCTTCTGGGGCCACGTTGCGTGGAACAAGGCGTAGTTGCCGCGTGTGAGTGTGGCCGTAGTGCTCGAGAAGGCTGGCGGCTTACGCAGTGAAGAAAGGACGTGGAGTCCCTCCCCCCCCCCAAAAAAAAGGGGTGTTTGCCTGCATGTCGACTCTGGATGGCCTTCGGTACTGAGAGACTTTTCTAAATACGAGAGGAAGTAAGATTTACATCCGTGCTTTATTCACTACAATATTGTATAATTCAAAGTTCCAGGCAGCGCTTTTGAAGCCCAGAAGGGCCCTCTAGCCAGCGCAAAGGCATCAATAAAGAAATTCCGATTGTGTGCTGGACAGAAAGTGAGACAAAGCAATGCGTATGTTGAGACACAAGTGGAGCTGTTTGGACGATTAATCCTATGTAAGTAGTGCAAGTGACTTTCCCGCTGCGTAAGCCACCAGCTTCAACGAGTTCTCCGCGATTACATGCGGAATTTTACAGTGTAATAGCGCACGAGGAACCAGCGTTTGCAAGTACCTAAACTGAACACTTGTAGAAAGGTGGCTTCGTTGTATTTCACATAGTTTTTTCCCACTGTATAAAGAAAATAATGAAACATGCCAGCGTGGCAATCATGGTATGCCATACGCTAACTGCATACTTGGCTGTGCCAAGTGCTTGAAAATTTTTATGGGTGATTGTGCACGTGCAAGGATGTTAAGCGCTCGTTTGGGGCAGCTGCTGAATATTTGAATGACTATCCTAGTCGCACTCGTTAAAAATGTACAAGTACATATGTCGAAGATGATACTTTTCCAGCTTGATGTTTCTGGTTTGCTTGATGTCGGTTTGAGATTCAGTACTATAAATACGGTAATGTTCCTCGGGGATGCCACGTCGTCTGACCAGGTAAAGTGGAGAATGATAATTTCAAGATTTTTTAGGTGAAATTCTGTGTTGAGTACCACATTTTCTTTGACTTAGTGAATTGCAAGCTGGACCAAGCTTTTGTTAATCTTCATTATTTCCCCAACTTACGTAGTTATGCACTTGTGCATTCTTTTTTTCTTCCGAATCGTGCGGTCGCCTTGGCGCGGGAAAGGGTCGCATAAGGATAAATATTGTTACAAGGCATGCCAAAAGTATAATGAAATTGTAGGAAAGTGGTATACTACGGATAAAAAAAAACGTGCGTGAGAAACAGAACTACAGTTCTAAACGGGTTTCATGTGCATAGATGAAAGCAGTGATGATGGGTTGGGCGCAACTTGAACAAGTGAAGAAACACAGACTACGAAACTTGAGAATTTAGACGTAGAAATGATAAGCTTCTTTTTTTGCGAAATGATTCCCTTAAAGACAAATAATTTTTGTCTAACATCAACTGAAGCCAGTTTGAGAAAGTTGTTACTTGCAATTATGTGTACATATGTGTAACTCACGGGCTTCCTATTTGATTGGTCAAACTGACGATACTCGTTTTTTTTTTTTCACTTGAGCAGTGGCTTGGAGCATCTGCAGGAAATTTCAAAATGTGAGTCCATTACCTCGTTACGTAAAGTAAGAGTAAATTGATATTGTCAATTGAATCTCTTGGCAATACCATTTGCTTTTCTGTGAGGCCGCATCCTGTCATAGCGGCAGAGGGATGAGGAAGGCACGGGAGGCCTGACGTGTTTCGTGTGGCTTTTTTTTATTACCCCATTACTACTTATTTAAATACAGCAGGCATCTTTTTTTTTTATCCCAAGCTCAGAAAATCGAAAACGTTTGCAGAGTGGTGCTTGAACATGCTGTTGCACTGTAGCGCTGCGACGCTGCGGGCCATGTAGCTCATACTCCGTACTTGCGCAGCCGGTTTCGAATATCGCAGTCTCCAAAAAGGGTCGCCCGGTAGACGTCCGAAACGCTGTTACAACTGCTGCGCTACAAAGTTATAGACGCTGTTGTTGCGGGTTATAAGTGAACGTTAATCTTACCTGCTCTAGAAGACTGTTGCGTAGTCGTGTGACTGCTCTGTTTCTTTTTGTTTTTTGGTTTTTTTGGCGCACTACTAATGCTTATTTATATTAAAAAACTTCGATTGCAAGTATGCTCTTGTACACGTCGGGTGGAAATATTTGAACGTTGCCACCACGACACATCACACCTGTTTAGGCTCAAATTGATTCTTCAATAGAACACCATTTGTGGGCATCTGTAGCGTACCTAGAAGTATACTGTGCCCAAACGATATTACAAACGCACCACTTGCAGCGTTATAGACCATATCTAAGGTGTAATAATTTTTCTAAAGGATCTAGGCTCTTAAAGCAGCGCTCGGTGGTCCCAAGTGCCTTAGAAGCCCTCAAGAGACTATAATTGTTACATTGTGTTTTTTCATAAACTTATTACGCATGCCTGTAAAAAGTAAATATAAAAATATTATATTTAGCAAATTCAACTGTCTTTACATGTCTGTTTACTTACTACTATTTGTCTTGCTTGATTGAAAGCTTTCGCTATGAGGTAATGTGATTTTACTACTCTAAGTATTTTGCTAAAAATCTTGCAACACGTTTAGCTGATTTATAGTAATGAGTATTGTAGGCATTCCTACAGTCACAATATCACTTCCCGTGCAAGCGCAAGATATCAAATTTGGCAAACTTTGATTATGATTAGACTCGCTTAGGCTAACTAAACGGTATGATTATTCTAACTGAATTGTTAAAATAGGAAGCATCAAGATACCATTATGTGCACACTGAACATCGATGTACAGCTTAAAAAATACTACTGTTGGAACTGCGAAGTCTAACGGCTTAGGATTTTTTAAATTTGTGAATATACAGGTAAAATTAACGTCACATGGCTCTAAATTAGGCATATTACCAACCTTTAAACATTTTGTTTCGATAAAAAAAATACCACACGCGTGAAGTGTAGTGGCCACTGAATTAAATATTCACAACAAGGAATCTCCTCTAAAAAGAAATTACGGTGACCTTCAAAAAACGCATGACTTCACCACTTTTAGTAAATTTACGCTTTATGGCAGTCTTTTATTCTCAAAGTTGAAGGAAGTCTGTAGGTTCTATCAGATAAAAGAAGGACACTCTTCAACGGTCACTGATTACGACAATCGGTAAATAAATTGGAGCACAAGAGTGGAGTCAGACGCTACATTTCTTTGAACAGAAATGAGCTTGTGCAAGCTGCCATTATTATCACTATTCTTTAATCTAGGTGTTTTCTAAACACAAACAAGAACTTGGAATGCACCGAAAGATACATCCGGAGTTTAATTTTATTGAAATAGTATACATCCTCAGCGATGAACTAGTATTTCTTTTTGTTTTTTTTTAGGATAATGGAGTTTAAATCCTGTTGCGTATTACGTGTGTTCTGGCAAATGGTATCTATTTTACGCATTAACAACTCTTCCTACGAATGTCAACACAAGTACTGAATATATGCTCATTGTTTTGATGTGGTGTTAGCACTTTCTTTTTGTGTGTATGTGAGCGGCTGACATATTCATGTTGAGAATGCACGCTTGTAAAACGGACCCCCAATAACCCAAGCAGCCTATCGCAGCACACAATACACTTTTATTATTGGGGATATGACACTGTTTCCGTCTGAACTAGATTACTGCGTCTTAAAACGATTGGACTTGAGTGTATAGCTAAATATTGAAGAACAAAAAATAAAGGCGCAGAAGCTTCAGAACCCTGTACATTTCCTACCAACGGTTCGTCAAAACTGTTGGTGAACTCGAGAATACCATAGATACCAGCCTATCTCTTTCTCATTTTACAGCATGGCTAGAGAAGCGTTTGTAGCAAAATTTTAAAATGCCGATCTTAAATGATGTTCTCTTTTGCTCTAGCTTGCAGCAATACACAGCAGGAAGTGGTTCAATACAATTCTCACCATGCTCCAGCTCTTAACGCTCTTATCTACAGTATAAAACTGATTGATTGATATGTGGGGTTTAACGTCCCAAAACCACTATATGATTATGAGAGACGCCGTAGTGGAGGGCTCCGGAAATTTAGACCACCTGGGGTTCTTTAACGTGCACCCAAATCTGAGCACACGGGCCTACAACATTTCCGCCTCCATCGGAAATGCAGCCGCCGCAGCCGGGATTCGAACCCGCGCCCTGCGGGTCAGCAGCCGAGTACCTTAGCCACTAGACCACCGCGGCGGGGCACAGTATAAAACTGAAACATTCCTATTTCCACTTTACGCAAGTTTATTGTCAGATGTAAAAAAAAAAAAAATAAAGGGCAGTCTGCGTCGCACTATAACGTTCGGATTATTCATAGACATTAATCCGAGATATCTAGCTCCTCCCGAATGCGAATGATAAAGTGCAGATTATGCGTTTCCATAGAAAGGGCTATATAATCCTTCAAATAACGAGCATTATATAGAGGAGACATGACACAGTATTTTTGTAACACGCACTTGATCGCACGAAACACGACGTCGGCGATTAGCTGTAGCTAACATTATCGAACGAACAGGAGTCGGGCTCCCCTGCAAGATGCTTGCGCTTAAAAAGAAGCTCCTTCCTTGACCTCGTGACACGCTTTTGCTTTATCAAGGCCGAAACAGCGCTGGCTTTCGTGGTGGTCGCATGTTGTCGCGACAAAGGCGACGACGATGTAGACGGGGCTGCGGACAGGCAGCCATGCGTAACGCGCGTGGCAGAATGATCACTAATGCGTCGCGATACGTGCATGGCCATTGTGCCTTTTGTAAGCGCGGTCGTACTCGAGGAGGCGGCCTTCTATTTGGGATCGCATCGTTTATGGCTGCAGGACATTCACCGACCGTCCTCGTGTTCGCCTTCCGCTCCTCCGGTCATTGCAATGCGCCAGCATCCTTTCTTGCTTGGAATCTTATTGTGGCTTCGAACGTATAGTCGATGCTTCGACCAGCCGTCTGGCGTTTTTACGGTCCCCGCCGCTGCAGACGCGCGCCGCCTGTTTTGTCGCACATCGTGGCGCTCTTTCATACAGCAAGCGCCAACTCCCCCCCCCCCCCCCCCCGCGCGAAAGCAATCTTTTCTTGCACGGCCGCTTCGCGCTCTCACATTGCTACACTAATCGTATTCCGGCTATTTCGTAGGTTCACCGCTCGTCATTTAACGATTCTGTCGTATATTTCTGTGCGCGAAAGGTTACAGCGACGTTATTCTGGAGGTGTTAGCACGCGCCTGTATCGGCGGCCATTGGTGGCGTCTTCGGTCGTCAATATGTTTTACGCCGGTAACATTTATTATCTGGCATATACTCGCAATTGGTGAGACGCTTGCCTCTCTTTAGTATAAGGACGCAGTTACTTTCTCTATATCAGCAATTTCTGGGCAGGCTTCATATTGATTTCAATTCCCGGCAAGGGCTTTATATATATATATATATATATATATATATATATATATATATATATATATATATATATATATATATATATATATATATTATATATATATATATATATATATATATATATATATATATATATATATATATATATATATATATATATATATAGCGATTAGATAAGTAGATCATATGCAGGTATGCACTGTGTTTTTACAAATGCTTCCGTAACATCAAATATCAAAACCCTTGGTAGTAATATTCAATGCCAGGCCTTCATTTGCAAAACGCCAATATATTGAACCTAATGACATATTTTTTTTCGTATATTATTGATTCAGTGCACATGAAAGTAAGTCCTAAGAAAGAAAGAACGTGACAACAATGCCACCAACACTGAAAACAACGCGTTATTATCCAAGAAATAAAAAAATGAATCACGTGAGGTTAGCTACTGCTGGCGTAAAAAGCTAAAGTGAATGAGCTCTGTTCAAAAGTATTCTCAGTTTTTTTAAATAAGGCATTACAGTAAGACGCAAGCTTCCAAGGCAGAACTAGAACTTTGCAAGAACTACACACAAACAATATGCATAGGCTAGTATACACCACCAATGAATTCTATCGAAAATTTATGATTTAAGTGTACCAGGTTGATGCGCTTCACTTTCCCGCAATCTAGCAGTGAAGATAACTTATTTAGCACATCTCATATTTCTATGAGTGTACTGTAAGGCGTTTTACGTAACAACAAGGTAGACAAAATTGCTCTTTGCAATGTAAAACGTTGTCAGTACGATGTCATTCCGCTTGACGCATCTATCATTTCTCTCATTGGAGGGTACATTTTACCATTTGGTGGGGCTTCAACCGGTGGTGTCCAATAGACCTCGATCCAACAACATGCTCTCTGTACTTGATACACTTGAGTGAATGTGTGCTTTTCGAAGACCTTACAGCATCTACTGGAGTTCATTTGTCAATAAGTGTGCTAAAAAATACCACACGCTCTTCACCGTCTCTAACTCGTCGAGCAGGTTTGTAACCGTTGTAACTAGAAAAAAAATTTCATCATGAAGAGAGGAAGGGACAGATGCGGGAAAAATGCAGGAAACTTAAGCAGAATCTTTTCACATAACAAAGGCCGAATAACGTGTGACACGTCAAGTTATCAACCCACGAAAGATTGCTTCCTGGTCGATCTTCACAACGGATCTGCTTTGCTAAATATGCTCGATAAAATGTGCGCTGACCCCTGTTACTCATGAACGCATGTTTTAATCTGGCCACAGCAAACACCTTTCAAACCTATTACTTTCTGCGTCGTTTCTTTTGCTTATTTGTGTTTCTATAACTGAGACTGAGAGCCGACCATGCCTACCACAGCGTGTGGTAGAACTTGCACACATCCATACGTAGAAGCTGGTACGCATCCATATATTATCTGACTGTAAGAAATAAATTAAAAAAAAACTGGCAAACAATGGCATCAATAAGAAGGAACACAAATAAATAATATGATGCGTACTCAGACCTTGTCTTTTTCCATGGGCCTACAGCATTTGGTCTTCGCTATAAGCCCTCATGTATATGCGCGTGCTACGAGACATAGTGGTCCTTGAGCCCGGGAGAGAAGTGTTGTTTTCGCGTTTCTGTGTTTATGCTTTGACCATGACGTCATTCCAACTTGCCGACTGTGCTGACACTCTGTGGCGAGTTGCTTTATTGGTGGTTTGCAATGAGTGAATCTCCAACAACTGTGTGTGCATAGTGTCTCACTGGTAGAACCACATCGGGTTGTATATAAGTACATACAGTATACGGTCGACTATTGCATAGGGAATTGAAGTGTACATAGTACTTCGCATGTCAATTCCTTACTATATAGGTTGACTTTTCTTGTAATAAATAAAGTTTCGCTTTGTACTAAACCTGTCAGTCTGCGTCTATTTGATCATTATGGTGCGCCTGCTGATATGAACCATCGACCTTCAACCTGCAGATGAGCGCTTGCTGATGTGAGCTATCAATCATCAAACTGCATAAGCGTACCACGTGGTTTAAGTAATGTTTCGCTGCATGTAATAGGGTACGTCGTCAACATAATGAACAAAACCTGCACTACAGGCGTCAATTGCAAGCTTTACTGGCTTCCAAGATAACACACTGGTCAGCCATCATTACGTAAACATAGGCAAGAAATGTAACTAATCTCTACTTCTAGGAATCGTGTAACACGAAAGTGAAACGTGTCTCCACAAAGGAAGCTAAGCTTTTGTTGTGCGTCGACTCACCGCAAGGGCGAAGAAATGAAATCTACAGCAAAAAATGGCAAAGTCACGCGAAGGACGACAATCAACTCAAAACTTGCAGAACACACCTCAAACAGAAAACACGCACGTTATGATTGATTGATTGATTGATTTGTGGGGTTTAACGTCCCAAAACCACCATATGTTTATGAGAGACGCTGTAGTGGAGGGCTCCGGAAATTTCGACCACCTGGGGTTCTTTAAAGTGCACCCAAATCTGAGTACACGGGCCTACAACATTTCCGCCTCCATCGGAAATGCAGCCGCCACAGCCGGGATTCGATCCCGCGACCTGCGGGTCAGCAGCCGAGTACCTTAGCCACTAGACCACCGTGTCGGGGCACGCACATTATGAGCCTACACAAGACTTGCGCGGACTGGCAACTGTCAGAGCTCGGCACTTAAAGCGCGCTTTGAAAGCATACAGACTCGCGAAACGAACGCCAAAGTATGCACAGGATAAGCGCGAGCAAGTGTAACAATTCTTACTTCGTGTTTGAGCCGCATGCTCCTTTCGCAAACGCGACTGCGGTGGCGAGCGAAGTGACCTTCGTTCTCTACCTAATAATGAGTCTCATTTGCACGCGTGCAGAGGAGACCACTCTCCGTGAAGGCGGCACTCATGATAGTTAGAGGCGATGACCTTGAAAACGCGCCAAACGCGACACGTCAGCGCCATGTGGCTACCGATGACAAAAACACGCTGAAGTTATGAAGCCCAAAGGACCGCCAAACGGTATATGGTGTATAAAAATAAATGGCTTGCTGTTAGCCATTCCGACAACGCGTAATTCGTGGCGTAGTGGTTAGCGCCGCTCACTGCAGATTGAGAAGTCGCTGGTTGAACGCCCTACGCGAGATCATTTTCTTCTCGTTTTTTCTTAAAGACGATAGTCTTTCTTGGCAACCTTCTACGCAAAAGTTTTGGTCTGTCTGTCTGCCCATTTGCCTGTTGATCTACACTTAACGGTACCGGGTACTTTAAACGGCCCCAGCGGATATCCCAAACTGTCGACCCTATCCGCAGCGCCCAATAATGTTGCTATAGGTTGAGCGTTTATACTTTTGCGATTGTCAAATAAAAAGCAATTATCACGCATATCTGAGGCACTACAACAGCACGTATATATTCTCTATGTGTATCTTTTACTAAAAACGGCATACATAAGTTATTCTACGGACCCTAGCGTTTATCGCGCGGCGCTGACCATCCAACGCTTGCGCAAAAAGAGAAGTGTTTCCAACGCTTTGCTAAGACGACATGGTGGTGGCACCTACCGGTCTCCTTGCGTTCTACACCTTATCATCTCTGAAATGGGCGCTCACGCCCGTCTCAGAGCCGCACGTTTCGTTGTCCAAGGTAACTGCCAGATAGCGCTCTTGTCTCACGTGTGACGTGACTTGGTGCGCTCGTTCGCTTCCGCTGCACGATCGAGGCACTCTAACGCAGCGCCTCTAGAATAACAATCACTGATTTTCTTGCGCAGAATATCAAATAAAGATTTTGTTCAATCGCTCCAGGTGCAAAACTATCGTCTTTCGACGACATTTGCAGATTAACATGCAGATACGGGGCCAATTTTTTTAGTGATCTACTAGGGTGTATTTTACTACGTCATATCTGGAATGGAAGTACGTCAGTGGAGCCGTGGTGGACCCAAGCATAAAACACTATCGTAATAAAAAAGCTGTTTAATGACACACCTCTCCTATGTGCATAGGTCGTACAGTCATGTTCGAGCTAGCGAATGTTAGACTACAAAAAAGAACCTGAACAAAGACACTAAAACTTTCTAGCTGAGAAACATGTCTTCACAACCGCCATGGTGTTCTATAGGGGTTGTGGTGCTTGGTTGCTTTCCCGAAGGTTGAGGACTCGAATTCACCGCTGGGATCGCCTTATGGTGAAGGCGAAAAGAGGCCTATGTACTGTGCATGTTAAAGAACATCGAATGATCAAAATTTCCGGCGTTCTTCACTACGGCGGCTCATAATGATATCTGCGTTTCAGAACTTACAACCCTTGAAACGATTATCAGTTAACACATCTGCCGGAATCGCTGCGTAGGCCATTTATCTCAGCCAGAGCATCTCAGTTCGCGCATATGTTCAGTCCCGTGCCTTGTGCTAAAATCTTGATATTCTACAAGCCATACATGCATATGTGGAAGTGATAGCCGGTCATAGCAACGAGCTTAAGATTGCACAAATGCGTCTAGGCATTGTTCTCGACGAAAGGTTGCTGGCGAGTAGATGGCATGAATGCTCCCTGCAGAAAACTAAAGGGCTTTACAGAAAACTGCAACTATGACACGGCGAGATGTTGACGCTATCGAATGTCGCCTTCGCGATCAGCTGTACTAGCGCGTCACTGCGGTGCTGATCGTGGAGGCCACCGCAAACAGCCCACTGTGTGACGGTAGGTGGTGCAGCAATACAGTGTTCTATCAGTCCGCCTCGCATTGCAGATCCCGCAAACGTTTCTTTTCGGTAGTACCTCCCTGATGTGCCCTAGCTTATTGAGGCGTGCGCTGAAAGTGTCTCCTGCAGTGACCCATTGAGGATGAAACTCGGGATTCCGTTAGGTGTTTCCTTCGACAACATTTATCTAAATCTATCGCCCCACCTCGTAAAGGGGTGCAGCGGCGTACGATGCACCGAGCATCGCCCAATCGTGCTATGGAAATGTGGACGTGCATGGTGACTGGTATTTAGCCCATCGCCTCCATCGGGATGTATTTAACAGCTCAGTTCTAAACCCCTGTCTAAGGAAATCTTTCTCATGGATTCACCAGCTTAACAATTTGTGGAGCGAGTACTAATGACATCGTATCCATTCCTGATTTGAAGGTAAGTAACCTTCAAAGTTTCATATTTTCTTTTTTTAGTAGCATGACCACACTGAAGAATGTACCGTAGTAATATAATTGAACCGTTTAAAATATGTAGTTTTTTCTTGACGCAGCCCACGTGCTTCCCACTATGATATGCACAAAATGTGAAGTTCACGTTGGCGCACCGTGTGCGCCATGTTTTAAAGTAGCTAACGTGGTTGCTTGGGCGAGTTGGTACGACATGATTCACATAAAAAAAAACAGTGCCAAAAACTAGGGACAAGAAAAGGAGACAGACAGCGGGTCTCCTTCTTTTCTTGTCCCTCCTTTTTGGCGCTGTTTGTTATGTGAATCATGTTTTAAAACGCATACATAGTGCTACATACTGACGAAGTTTTTTAAATGCAAAGCATTTCTTAGCGAACTGCGTATCTATCTATCTATCTATCTATCTATCTATCTATCTATCTATCTATCTATCTATCTATCTATCTATCTATCTATCTATCTATCTATCTATCTATCTATCTATCTATCTATCTATCTATCTATCTATCTATCTATCTATCCGCTTACGTTTGGGTGATATCGTGGTCGCCCCCTTAACTTGACGTGAACCAAAATTAGCATGGGAGGGTAAGATCGTTGGGCGAATATCACGCGCTGGTCGAGACATGAATACTGTGACAATCCCGTCGCGTACGTCGTCAAACACTTCCCGCCAGACAGTGGCGCATATCCACAGGCGGGTATGTGCCACTGTTATGCGGGTATATGCTACAGGTGATGGACACTTATTATCTACTCAAGAACAACGAGAACATACATGGGCTGTTTTAGCGCATGCGTTAAGCAATACCCGACATCGGTAGCGTCGATCGAATGAAGACAGAATAAATGCCAGAATTAAAAAAAAATGGCAAAGGCAGTGTTGACCCCCCGACGAATGCAAGTAATAAATTTCAGGGCCCTAGCAGGAATCGAACCCTAGCATTCTGCGTGGAAGTCAGGCGTTCTACCATAGAGCTACGCCAGGTCTCGGAACTACTTTTCAAATAGGCGCTATTCTTCGTGAAACATCAATATAGGTTGCATTGCTGCCTACCCATTTTTTCAAACATTACATATGTACTCCTTTCATACAGCCGTCAGGCCAAGTTAACGTAAATTGTGGTTAGGTGCCATGCGATGAAGTTTATTTATGTAGCAGTGTCCGGGGCCAGCCTCTTCACGAGCAGCAACGCTTCATATCAGCTTCTAGTGGGGGCTAATATGCATGCTCTAGTTCACATCGTTGCGCAAGTGCCAACAACTGGTTATATAAACATCTGAAACTCTTCAACATTTGTCTGCGTGTGTAACATTCGTACCATATTTAGCGTCATTTATTGACGTGTCGCTCAATAAAAACAATTGCAACAAGGTCGACTTTCCTCCGCTTGCTTCGCATAACGTTGATTCCCAGGTACGTGGGATCTTCTGAATTTTTTTTTGCCTTATCTATTTTACGAACTTGTAAATCATCGCAAAAGGCGCCGATTCATGCACCAAAACGCATGATAACTCAGAAGAAACGTCGATCAGTTTTAGAAAGCGCATGCGTGGCCCAGTGGAGCGTGTTGCATAACGCAATCGCGTGCACCTTAATCAACACTATGTATGTATGGCCGCGTTAGGAGACAGTGATAAGCTCCACATCGCGTAGTACACTGATTCAACTCTGAAAATGCGAGGCGTAACAGCGCCGATGAACACGAAAGCAAGTTGTGTTAGTTCGCGTGAGATTTTAGTATATATGGGCTGCGCTGTTTACGTGCGCAAACATGCAAAGTGCAGGTATTTAAGAACCCTTCGTTCGGGGCAGCTTTGAATGTATTTCATACATGCATTTTAAACACCCTGGTTGATATGTAGAGGTAGAACACCGCAAGCTTCATCAGGTGAGCATCACCGTGTGGTAGGTACTTGGAATTTGTCCCCGTAGAATACCGTCATAATAGGCAAATCTGAAGGATTTCCTCTGAGTGGTACCATACGTTGGGCGACTGATAGCGATTGAGTTTGATAAGAATAAAGTTTCTCGATAATGATCGGCTCACCTACTGCCGCTTGCGTAAAGAGACAATCACGATCATTGTTACTCACAATATTAATAAGAACTAACAGAAAATAATCCCAAGGAAGGTATAGAGGTTGGTGGTACTAGTGAATGAAAATGGACGAAAAGATATCTCGTCATAGACAGGCACCAAACCTGCGACCTTCGAATAACGCATCTGATGTCCCTATGATTGCAATAAAGTTACAATCGTGAAATCATGTCTAGATTGGACTCAAGCATGATGAAAAGTAGGCTTGCCACACTGGTAAGAACACTGAGTATTTAAAAATTATGCTTTTAAACATGACGACGCACAACTTCCACTGTGTTAGTGATCAAAGAGAAAAAAGTGAAGCAGATGTTGCTAAATAAGAGAAGCAAGAAAAGAAGAAAAAAAGCAACCAGGATGGTAGAACCAAATTCTAACCACATTATTCCGCAGAATATGGACTGATCAAACGAAATGGATTTATTAGAGAGTCGCTCCGTCGTTAAGCATTTGTAGCGAACACTCTAACATCGAAAGTTACAAAGCCTGCAGGAGCCGCACTACGGAACTGACTATTAGTGGCATAAGCAAGGTGATCGCAATTTAAGAATGACTTGCTGTCATCGACTAATCATACCATTTGTTACTGTCATCTGTTGCTGACAAACCATACACGTAATGGTTACGCACAGAAAACAACCTTGAAGATCAGAATCCTTGACGCTTCTTCGGAACATTTTATTGTGGTTTGAACAAACTTCTTTGGCATATTGGTATCATCAGTTTATGCATGACTTTCTGGAGCATCTTCAACAATGATTGAAATCTTTACGCTCGTGCTATTAGCCACTAAGTGCTATTAGCCCCTAAGGGCTATTTACGCTCATGCTATTAGCCCCTAAGTTGAAGTGGCACCGCCTGGTGGGAGTCCTCGGTGTCGTCACGGCAAGGACTCCTTGACACCCGCCGTTGCGCGCCAACACAACATGCTCGCTCGCATGTACGCTGTTTGACTGTTTGTGATCGCATTGCCGTCTACTCAAGTTTGAGATGAGTGACGAAAACAGCATTGATAATGCTCCTAGTAAAACGACGAAAAACTCATTTGCAGTACAATCGCCAATGGCTACCACGCTCCACTGCACTCTCTTTGATTCGGTTTGTTGTTGTCGCGCTGCTGAACTCGGGGATGGGCTTGATTCTCGGCCGCGACAGCCGCATACCGACGGCAGTGAAGAGCAAAAACATACCAGGTGGTCAAAATGATGCTGCAGCGTCTCCCGATTTCAAGTCGGGGTTTTTACACGTAAGACAGCACTTCTACTTTACTATAGGTTGCTTTCTCCACTAGTGGTATCTTTCAGATATATGATGGTTTCACTTCAACAGTATTTATTTAGTCGGACAGATGCCTCTATCGGGCCGCGGACAGTTGTTTTTTTACCTGTGTGCGAAGCTGATTGGTATTTGAAGTTTAACGTCCCAAAACCTCCATATGATCTTAAGAGATGCCGTAGTGCAGGACTCCGGAAATTTTGACCACCTGGTTTTTTTTTAACGTGCATCCAAATCTGAGCACACGGCCTCATCTCATTTTCGCCTCACTGTGTGTAAATCTCTACACACAGTTGCAAAAGCAGGTGCAGTGTCAAGACTCGCAAAGTGCCTTCAAAGCACTCGGCTAAAAGAATTACGGCAGCTGTCTTACTCATTTTTTTTCTTGTGTACTTGCTAACGCCTCATGTATTTTCATTTACCCCTTTTCTCGCAGTAATTTCGGTACTTCTTCTTTCTAAAGACAAGTTATTGTTGTTTGCAGCACCTTCATGCAGTATCGTAACAACGGCGCTGTTACACTTTTAAGTACCGGTTTTGATAGCCCAATCGTAAATTATTTTCTTTTCGTTTGTATGTTGCCCCATCGTGGGGTCTAGTGGCTAAGGTACTCGGCTGCTGACCCGTAGGTCGTGGGACTGAATCCCGGCTGCGGCGGCTGCATTTCCGATGGAGGCGGAAATGTTGTAGCCCTGTGTGCTCAGAATCGGGCGCATGTTAAAGAACTCCAGGTGGTCGAAATTTTCGGAGCCCTCCACTACGGCGTCTCTTATAATCATATGGTGGTTTTGGGACGTTACACCTCACATATCAGTAAATCAATTTTGGTTGTATGTTTCCTCGCAATTGTATAAACCTGTATGTGAATATGCATGCGACCAGACACAGATTGATTCGAGGCGAAGAACGTTCGATTATCACGTGGGCCACGTCAGTGAGAATGGCACTGAAACCATTCACAACGCTCATTACGATTTTCAGGCGTTTTCTTTGCAAACAATCGCTATCAATAATGCTCCCACGCGAATTAAACATTACCGCTTTTGAAGTGGCGTTTGATCAGCAGTTTATGCAAATCGCAATGCGTGGCCACATAAGTTTAGATGACCAGCTGTTCAGAAGAAATATTTACGTAATTCAAGCACACTAACATATTAGCATTTCCCTGAACGTTTTGAGTGTGAACATATTTTGTTACACATTCTAGATATATTGAGATAATTTTATTGTAGGCAATTCTAGCGTCTCTTTTTGCAGAAAGCGCAACCTAGTCATATTAGCCGAATAATCTGCACAAAAACCAAGAAGTAGTTAGTGAATTGAAAACATAATTATATTTGTGATTCTTTGGGACACATGCTTTTACTCCGGAGTGTACGCCGAAATTGTAGGGTATGTTAGAGCCATCAGCGTTAAAACGTTTAGCGCCGATTTCTTGGTGTAAGCGGTGAGAACAATGAGTACTTTGATATCCTGCACCACCATTTTCACAGTCAATCTTCCGTTTGGGCGAGAGGTTGGCCATTATATCATCACCACTTTCGCTAGCACCACTGTACCTAGAATTCTAACCCACTTTCCTTAGCAGTGTAAACCAATTTCCGCTAGCAGTGTATAGCTACTTTCGCTAGCAGTGTAAACAGCCGTCTTCTACATTGGTTACCTTTCACATCAGCAATGAGCAATTATCACCACTCTATCGCGTAAGAGCAGGTCCGCGGCGGGCGCAGCAAGAGGCAATACTCAGCCGCAGAGCAATCGAGTCCTTGTCGGGATGTCCTTGCCGCGAATGCCACGCCGCCAGTTTTCGTTATTGGAACTAGTAGTTCCAGTGGGTGACGTGACAGCATGTGGCTTTCTACGTTTAGAGAAATTTATTCTCACAGACAGTGAGCATCAATTACAATTTTAAAAAGAATGTTTTGCTTAAGAACGGCACTATTTTTACGGTAGCTTTTGCGATATTACATGTTCTGACCTTCCGTTCAAGACGACTTAAATACGATATTTATTGTTACCTGTGTGGCTGGCACTCTTTTTGTGATAAATGCAGTGTGTTCTATCCAATGACGAATTAAGAGACTTTAATTATCTTTGAAATCATCGCGACTTGTCATGGTGCTGCAGAGTAACACATAGCCCGAATCAATGTCCTGGTTTCAAGTCCGTTACTTTCATCGGCTTGTTGCTACTCTCATATTACAGCGTACATATAAACAGGCTTATTTCACTCTAGAGGCCGCTGCATATAAGAAAAATCACTGCCGCTCAAAAAAAAAAAATACTTATAGCAACGCCATATACATCCGAAAACTGGACTCCGGGCTCACCAGTGTGTGAGTGGCCGCTATAGCAGATATAATTTGAACCTAATGGGCTTCAGCTGGCATCCCTGGCTTTCTTTATGCCTACGTTCTATTTCAAGTGTGCTTCCTTTATGTCCAAGAATTATTCATGACCGTTGCTTTCTCGGTGGAGACTTGGACAACGAGGGGGCACTCAATGAAAAGACGTAAAGTGACGATGGCCGAGCTGGACTTCCAATAACAACAGTTGATGCTGGGGAAAACAAGAAATAGCGCAGCAAAGTCAGAAACGGAAGGCGGTTAAAAAGAAACACTGAAGGCGCACTGTTATGACCACGGACATAAATGGCCCATTCTTTTGGAAGCGATATCAGCTAAGGCCTTCACCGTGGATTCAGCCGTTTTGTGCCGGACACATTTCTCAGTCGGCTAGCCAGTTCCGGAGAAAGACGTTTCCTGAGACGGACAATGGCGCCCATCCATCTGGGAGCGAAAGCCCTCCTTTTCACTTACCCGACCAGTTGCAACTCCAGCAGCTTCGCTCAATCTTGATGCGAGGCAATGCGTGAAATGTCTTGAGAATTCTCCCGCTATGAAGCGAGCGCAAGGGTAGCGGCGCAAGGCGTTTGATAGTGCAGTTGGTCGCAAATGTGGGAAGTTCGCTGATTGAGGTGGGAAAACAAACAACCTTATCGAGGTGTTCGCGACCAAGCAATCTAACATTCGCTAGACTGTAAGCCTTTTTCGAAAGGAAGAGACATAAACTGATAGCAGCGAAACTACAACGCTATGTAAGTCACAGTATCAGTGATGTTACCAAAGGAGAAAGGGGGGACAGGTTACTCCCCCTCCCAAAGTAATGTACATCTTGAGTGCATACGCACTCGCACTCATGCAAGATGGAGGCTTACTGACTCACACACGGATTTAAAAGTGACATCAAATGTTTGAGTGTAATGAATTGTATAGTTGCTCGAAATAGTGACGTCATGTCGTGATGAATCTGGTCTCCAAATAGGCTCTGATATGTGCATTTGAGTCGGAATTGTGCGAATATGACCAGAACTGAAAGAGGTGGAACTGAAAGTATGTGCGTTATTTAGCCGGAGGTCCTCTTACTTCAATATGCTAATTTCTGGCCACGGATCAGCACAGCATCGTTAGTGTGCTTCAAGTTGATAATGCGCTGTGTATAGATTATGTACCACTGCTGTTAGAATATAAGTGATAAACTCACAAAGTCATAACAAACCACATAGTAGAACCAATAGAATGTGTTCATTACCTAAATTGTACAGGCGAAGTAGGCTAACGCTTGCAAATAACCATAGCTATATATACTTAGATCCAGTTACGTATCAATCACATCAGTAATTATTACCTATATCAAGGTCACTTCACAGTCAGGCCACGTTAACAGTAGCGTAACTGATGTGAGCAGTAAAGAGAGCGATTCATCCTTGCAAAACTGTGAGCCTGTCTGGCCAGCTTTGAACTCTAAACTAAACTGTATGCGCCCTTGTTCACTGTCAGGCGGCGCTCAGGAACCTGTAGAGGCATTAGCCTTTCGGTCATAAGAAGTATGCGCTCTGTATTATGCTCAGAATTTGACAACTTCATGCATTTTATAAGTGAGATTCATTGAGACATATTCAAAGGGAGCCGGGTATGCTTTGCAAAAGCACCTTAACACCCTGATGACGAGACCGAGAAAATGGCGCCAGTGTATACGCTCACTGAGCTCCACCTGCGTGTACTGCTGCTGAATATGCGATTAAGCTTTAACTTTTTAGTGTCACAAGCAACGGCTGTAGTGTAATGGCAATGCTTTAGGTTAGATATGAAAGACGTGGCGCGAAAGAGCGCATGCGTTGGTTACTCCTCAGGTAGAGGAAAAGGTAATTGTTTCCTCGATAGGAAATTCCGAGCACGAACAGAACTATTGCTCGGCGCCCTAAAATGTATTGCTCTTTAATTCTCTTACGTCGCCTGCGAAACAGCGAAACACCTTAAAGACAAGATAAGGTCACATTCCGCACCATCTTTTCAAGCGACCTACGCTAGTTGAAAGGGATATATCTGCCCCTAACAATCCATATGCAAAAGCATGCAGGGTCACGTATGCGAATAAAAAAATTCACTGTGGGAAGGTGCGAAAATCATGCTTAGCGGCTCATTTTCGCGTGCTTTCTCTAAAAACAGGTCGTGAATATGCCTGGCACGCGTGTGACAGAAGTTACGCGCGTATGGCGGTCGTTTAGAATTCTTCGAAATTCAAAATACAGACTTTATCACCCCCCTCCCCAATTTATATATTTCGCCCGCCGAACACTGCTTCTCTCTAGGTCCCTTTATAATGGCTTTCATTTCGATGCACATTCTTACGAGGCTAACTTTGTGAGTTCTTTTATATTTGGTGAGTTATGAGTACCGGTGCACAGATAAGCAACATTGTAAAGTTAACATTGTAAGCTACATTGTAAATTTTAAACCGAGGGTAGCAATGCCAACTTAAGCACTTTGAACTAAACTTTGGAAGCAGATTTTTTTAAAAAAGGCAGATTCACCTAGTATTCATAACTTTATGTTAAACAAATATTCATTATTTTTTATTATCTAGTGGTGCTCATTTATTCAATCATTGCATCTTAATATGATGCATTTGAGCACAGATAGTAGTGAAAAATATGAACTGTATATAACCGATCAACTGAAAGGTAAAGTTAGGGCAGCTTGTTTCAGTATTATAAGTAATGGTATCGTTTTTTCTATATATTTGAAAACTTCGGAGCATACATCGCCAAATAATATAATGTCATGTGTTTAAAACCTTTTCTAACAAATAATTTCTCATAAAACAAGCGCTTCACTGTTGTTGACCTCAGCATTTAAACTCGTCCTAGTTTGCTCATGTAGCAAATATTATCCTCCTAATAATATTCTATGTAGGACAATATTAAGCAGGCTGTCGAAGGATGCTTAGCTCGATTTATTAGAATACCATAATTTGTGCCGTTGAGTACTTGAATAAAGTGTGTAAGCCAGCTCATTGCGAGATCTAATAACAGTACGTATTGCGACGTGGAGCAAACTTTCTAAAATTTCACAGAAACGATTATAAATTAGTCTTTTTTCTAAGAACTTCACAATTTTTATGATATCCAAAAAATATGGCCATAAATTTGTATGTTTTTCATGAATATGTGTACTACGCATTCAACACATTTGCTTGAATTCAACCTGTGGCCATTTGGTTCAAATAGAATTCTCTGCAATAAAAATAGGATGGTGGGCCTTAAAGTTATATGTTAAAATATGAAGAACTTATTTGCATTGCAAATGTCCGTAAGCCAGCAATAACATGCATGTAAGCAGTTTTTTGATTTTTTAGCGAAACTAAGTTTGGTTTCTAATTGGGTTTCAGCATTGTGCCACTAATGAAAATTTCTTAGACTATATTAATATCAGCGTACCTATTGCAAAGCCAGTAGCGTTAAAAATACGGCAATAAAAGCGAGGCATTGTTGAAAAATAAGCCTAAAAACACGTGTAGCTGCCTAATAAATACCTTAGTTATGAATGATTGAACATTTGCATATGCAAATTTTGCGCAAGAAAGTCATGGACATTATCAAGTCGTTTTATAAAGAGTAACAAGATTGCTTCTCAAAGACATGATGTGCATACGTTATTGTATGTTGAAAGATCAGTTCCCGGCGTAAAGCCTAGGCTGGTCGATGATCTTGGACAGTGTAAATACACGCATGATCTCAAAATGAGGCAATCTGTTTCGGCGCTGATCGATAGGCTGGTGCCAGGTGAAACCATCGACCTTCGAGTGAACCCGTGTAAGAACGCCATGGCGATTGATGTTTGGCACGCAACCTCACTGAAAAAACTATACAAAAGGTCGCAAAGCTGGACAGAATAAACGTGAACCCCTACATTCTAAAGGCCTCCAACGTTACCACCGGTGTCATTTACGAAGTTGATGCTGTGATCCCTAGCTCCGACTTGCTTGTCCTTATTAACCCAGCTAGCGAAGCTACCATCGTCGCCAAGGTTGCTCATCTCGGTACTTAACTTTGTGTGATAGTAGGTTTCAAAACCGGCTATCTACGCTTGTATGTAAAGGTGGTCCACTTCCGAAATTTGGTAAGACTTTTTGTGCAAAACTACTGCAGGCCACAACTGCATTAAACCAAGTCACGTCAGAACCATATCTGAAAATAGCCGAGAATGTTCTCACTCCGCTGAGCCGATGTCCTGAAATGTTCTAACTGTAAAGTTGACCCCACGAGGCCTCATCAAAAGAGTGCCGAAGAATTAAGAGAGAAAATACTATATTAAAAGAAATGGCAAGGGACCATACATCACACCGCGAGGCTGCCGAAACCACCAGAAAACGGTGACATTGTAGCTGCAGTTTATCCAAGGGAAGCATTCCTTCTGCATTTATAGCACCCCTTGAACGCCCAGCTACACTAACTCTGTTGTCAACCGGACACTTCATGGCTGGTGCGAATTCCTATTTGCCTACATTGTCAACAGTGCCACAGTTGAATGACTGCTGGCGTAAACGACAGCACCAAGAAAGGCACAAACGCATCAGACGCAGCTTATCCTTCGTCTCCGAAGTCGCAGCGACGTGCTGAGTAACAGTGCACATCGGTAACAACGAACAATGAATCAGTGACTGTCAGGTTCCTGAAGAAGACAAAGTAATTGTCATAGTTCTTCAGTCACTCCTTGGCCATACTTCCTATGTTCATCAGCAAGCTCAAATCACCCTTCGCTCAGCCCGCGCAACAGGCACTGGATGCTCTTTGTCCAATACCTGAAAGTACTCAATATAGGCACCATTGCTCGTCTATCTACAGTGCTACGTGATACACTCGAGATCGTGCGTCCACTACCCTAGAGCGCAGAAGCGTTTTTGTGCGTGTGTGCTCCTTTATTCATATCTTATTAACTTTCATTCCCTCATTCCCCATCTCCAAGTGTAGGTTAGCAAACCAGACGCGCGTCTGGTTAACCTTCCTACCTTTCCGTCCCTTTCATCTCCCTTCCTTCTTTTATGCAAAATCATTACGTACAGAAGCGCCCTCTCTCAATTTTGCGAGTTGCAAGTGGTATCGGGCTCCGCATCAAGCTAAGATGCCTCTGTTGGCAGAAATTGATCTGGTCTACCTTTTTTGTATATGTAGTGATATAATAAATAAACATGTCTGAAGGATTCGCTTCTTTAGCCACAATCATATAAAGCGACAGATAATCAAGCTAAAAACAAGAGGAGGAAAGACGAGAAAGTCAGCCAAAGGGGGTTTGTTTGGCTGCTTACTAAATGAGAAGGAGATGAAGGCATCGAAAGAAACAAACAATAGGGTGAAAGGTGGATGCCAAGGTTGAACATGTGTGCATCTCCAACATTAGATGCTTACAACTTATCGCTTACTCTGGGCAACTCCATAGCAATGTCGTGTCACTTTATTGACGTGCGACGCCTCGGGCCATAGAGCAAGGAGTCTTTCGAAAAAAAAAATCACATTGTTTTGTTTGTAGTAGGCAGTGCGAGGAACACCACGTTCGGTAACAAAGGGATCGTAAAAACGTGGTATGTATTCTATTACCTCGTAAATGCAATTGGATAGCCATCACATGCGTAGATGTCTCACATCGCAATAAGAAAGTGAATCGAGGCATGAAAGCCACTGACTGGGCATTCCCATAACTTTCGAAAGTGCTGCCACTAGAGTTTAGTCCTCCGACTTACACTGGTTTCCCAAGCCTGACGTAAACCGGCGCATTCAGCATGGTATATGTGGCTCATTTGAAAGCCATATAAAGGGAAATACTTTAATACCCTCATAATCTTGTATGATTTTACCACATTAGTAGCTACTTAGCAGCCGTGAATTACTGGGTGCCTCTCACTCCTGCCTCTTCCCCAATCTCGCTTTCAGTAACCTTCGGTTCTTCATTTTCCTAATAAAATGATAAATCTATCTCTCCAAGCCCAATCTTGCAAGTAGTTCCTCGCACGTATCCACGAAGACGATGTCTGTTAATCGGGATGGCAGGTCTTGAGGTGATATTTACTGTGTCTGTTCAATATTGCCTGGTGGGGGTTGAGAAATGTGTGTCGTTGAGGTGTGTAAATAGCTTCTGGTGTGTGCACATCAAACCGTATTACACAGGGTTTCCGAGACGTTACATAAAGTTTATAAAATGAAGTATATATATATATATATATATATATATAATGTAACGTGTCTGTGCCTGCATGTGCTCATGTGGATGTGTGAGAGTGAGAGATACGTCATCGCAGACATGGTTCAATAGCTCCATGAATATGCTTCTCACTGATTCTCTCATTTGTGAAGCTATACTGAACCTAGCTTAACCAACTGTAGACTTTCGATGACACTTGATAGTAACCGAACTTGTGGGCAAGCACGCGAAATCGTGAGCTCTGGCTATATCGTCTGTCTGTTTTTCTTGTATCGTTGTTTTCGTTTTGATTTGCGTGATTAAGATTTCGCGATTTACTGACACCGATGCCCAGCCCTTTTCATTATTGTCTAGATAGCCCTTCGTACTTCAGAAATAGAGCTAAAATGCTAAATTTTTTGGTAATTTTCGCATATGATAAAATTTCGGCAGCCGTGCATGCGGGAAAGACTACAGCACATTTCTCATTTGGCGGCGTCGGAAATTCGAGCGTTTCCTTCCCGTTTGTCACCTATAACAAGAAAGAAAAAAAAACATTGAAATATTATTTACAAATTTGCTTACTAGAAGTGACACTGAGAAGTGCCAGACCACAACCTTGAACACGTTTGTGAAGTTGTGATAGTGATTCCTGTTATAATCTAAGTATACCTATTGTTTAGCGTCCCAAAACCATGCAATGATCATGATGAGTGCTTTAGTAAGATTAAGACCGGAAGTATTAAGCAGATGCTGTTCTTTAAGATGCACTGACATCGCTCAGTACAAGAATCTTAAGATGTTGCCTCTATCGAAACGCATGAGTAAGTTATCGCAACTTCTTACTGAAACCCATGTGCATAACGTAATAGAAAATGATTGTTTATCATTCAAATGCAGTGCATCACTTCATCAAAAAGGGGCACAAGCCAGAAATTGCGCATGCAGACGACGCCGAACATTATAGGCTGTAGAATGCCCTTTCATCCTACCCAGGTGGTCTAAATTTCCGGAGCCCTCCACTACGGCGTCTCTCATAATCATATAGTGGTTTTGGGACGTTAAACCCCACATATCAATCAATCAAATCAGCCCTTTCATCCTAACTGCGTACTGTCTCATCAGGGATCCGGAAGACATGGATTCGATTGTGACCGCAGCGCACACATTACGATTAAAACGAACTGATGGAAGCATGCGTACTGTGCGATATCATTGGATAAATAACCTCGAGTAGTTGGAAGTATCTGAAGCCATCCACTACGGCGCAAGTCATAATCACATTGGGTTTTCGCACGTGAAACCCAAGAATTCGATCAATCCTATGTATCCCAATCGTTCATATTATATAGTATGTGATTCGATGGAATTACTGGCTCTCAAAACTAAAACCTCAATTATCTCACAGCTCTTTTCTCATCGCCTAGCGAGTGCGCTGTAATATTGCTTTATTTTCTCAACACCTAAAAAAGTTGAACGCAAAGACGCACGGAATTTTCAACGCATGGCCACCAAACCTAAAAGATATATGTTCACGAACAAAAGTGTAAATGAATGACAAAAAGTATACGCACGGTGTACAAAGCACCCTAACAATGGGTGCAGCGAGAGCTGAAAATTGCCTTTTTTTAGGAGAAGCCATTTCCACAGGAATGTAGACCTTACGCTTCGCAATTACCGCCAGAATTCCGCAGTCACAAGCTTATTTGTGCTTCCTTCACTTTGCGCTTCGCCGTTTTTCGGAGCCTTTGTATTTGGAAGAGCATGAAAAAATAGGCGAGATACATCTGCGGGTGAGAACGAATTAGTTCTGTGGCTATTGGCTCACAAGAACCAGCCGCCGCTCTCATTACGCAGAAGGTTTGTTCTACTGCTGCTCCTATTCATAAGACATGTGTTTTTGAAACCCAACTATCGGCTTTCTTTTTTTTTTCATTTTCCCCTGCCTGCCTTTTAGGTGTTTCTGTGTATAGTAAATAAAGCAGTCTTGATTGGCGCAACATGAGAGAGGTCTTTGTCTGGAAGTGGGCGTAGTTAGGCTGACGATGATTGATAATAATAATGATGATAATGAAGGAAAAAACAACGTCCTTCTTGCTTGAGTTTTACGTCGCACTCCTGACTATTCGTTTACGAGATCACGGGATAATTTCTTTTAGAAAAACAGCATTGACACTGCTTTTCCAGAGTTCCGCCTGGTGTTCTTCAATAGTGTTATCGTGTGGGTGACCTGAGATATGCTAATTAAAGGTTCTGAAACTAGTTTAGAATATAACATCAAAATAATTCAGCTAAGTCATGTGAAGAATCAGTGGGTATACTGCAAAACAAGTTGATTATCACATTTATATAAAAGTGCTGATGAGTCATGTCCAAAAACTACAATATGTTTATGAGAGATGACGTATTGGAGGTCTACAGAAATTTGAATCATCTGGGTTCTTTAACGTGAAATCAAATCCAAGCCCAAGGGCCTCTAACATTCCGTATCGATCGAAATGGTGGCTGTGAACTGGTGGCTGTGGCCAGGACTTTATTCTGCGACCTTCGGTTCGGCAGTAAAGCACTATAGTCACTACAACACAGCCAAGGGTGTTAAATAATACCCATAACAAACAGTTAAATTGGTGGAGAAAACGCTGGCAGCCATGTTAAATTGGCCATATCATGTTGGCTTAATGAAGTGTGAAAATATAGAAGCTCCATGACCGTAAAGTACGGCAACGCCACAAGGCTTCCGGCTGTAGAGCACTGCGAGGAATAGAGTGAGCGAGGCTCACCTTTTTGGGCCGAAAGCACCTGGCTGAACACAACTCACGTCCGTGTTCCCAAGTCGTACCCCGATAATTATAGCATCCTTTTGCTCGATGCCATCGAATACTTCTTTTCTTTCGCTTCTATCAGTCGAAGCTGCCGAAGTCTAAGGCACGTCCTGAGCGGCATTATTGTGCAGGTGGAGTAAAGCTCCCAAGAGTTCACAAGCACGTATCATACGGCTTCTGTTCTTTGTCACGTTTTTGCTTCGTCTTCTTTTTTCTTACTTTTTGTCGTTTTGACGTACCTGCCACCAGGTTTGGTCCCACGCTGCTGTAGTATTTTCGACGCTATTTCAGTGTCTCTTTCTTTATCTGAATTCTGGACATTTTCAAGAGCGGGAAAAGAATTCTGTGAACTGTCAGTAAGGCGTAGAGTTTCTGGCTAGTTCTTACACAGTCGGATGTTCAAATAGCACAAGATAAGATACGAATGCGAGGCACTCTGAAGAATAGGCGCTTGCATTTTCAATCTCGTTGTACGCGTATCTAATGCTGAATCTATCGTTTAATTTTTTTAAATATTTATTACATAGAATTCTGAATAACCTAGTCCCTTTACAAAGCTATTAGCTGCCTGAGAATATATATAAATAAATGAATATATATACATATATATATATATATATATTGTAATGACGAAAACCGAAACTGGAACTCTCTCTGGCACAGACTCGCATGCTAGGAAGGAAGAGGAGGAAGACGAAGCAGAATAAGAACAGCCGGCCTGCAGCAAAGGCGTTGTGTCTTATTTCTCGTCCTTACAATGGCGCAGTCGGCGAAGAAAACGGCTTACGTCTCGGTTTCGTCATCCAGAACGCCCGCCGACGTGCAGCCGCGGTAAGCGTCGCTTGAGGACGGCGTCAAGCCCTCCTCGGCAGCTGTTTACTGACACCACCGTTCGGGGACGGCGTCAAGGCCTCCTCGCCGTCACGCTTCTTCGCTGATGGGACCCGCAAGGCGTCCGTCGCGGCCAGCATCGATCCCAGCACCGACGGATGGCGTCCAGGCCTCCGTTGTGGTTCCGGGAAACTTGTCCTGGGACGCGACACGTCGCGGCAACCATGCGCACGGGCCTCTCTCACCTAGGGATGGCGTACATGCCTCCTCCATACCTGGCAACCTGTCGGCGCTTCAAGCACCCACCGTGTACGGCGTCGAGGCCTACCCGGCGGCGCAAGACCGCTTCATCTACGCCACAGTACCAGGTCACAACTCATCACACGGGTTCCGCTTGCCTGGGAACGTCGTTGACGCTTCCAGCGCCCTGGAACCCATGTCCACGAATCCGACCACAGCTGGATTTCCAAGGGACGCCGTCCACGCGTCCTTGGTCAAGAATTGTACCACCTCGAATACCGCAGTCACTGTATCCTCCGCAGAGGCGGGCCTTGGCTCTTCGTGCGGATCACACGACAGCGCAGCGGAGCTGCAGCATACCATCGCGCAACTCCGTGTCACGACCAACGCCCTCATAGCGTCGAGTTCCAAGCTATGTCCTGCCATCTTGCCAACATTGTGCGCACTCAATGCCATGTTGGCTGCGGCCGCCGCACAAAACTTCGAGGTAAGCTCGCCCGAGAACCGTCGCAATCTCCGGCGTTCTCTCGCGGAGGTATCGGAGCAAGTGAACTGCTTGGCGGGGGCACATTTCGGAGTTCTGCCCGCCGTCCCGCCATCGCCGATTTCCTTCGCGCTACCGGAATTTCGCGGCTTCCAGGACGACGCCGAGGAATGGGTGGCAACCGTCAACGCTCTCGGAACGACTGAAGAGCAGAAGTGGGACATGGCCATAGATCGCCTGCGGGATGCTGCCGCAGCATGGCACAGGTACGAAGGCGTCAGGCAGCAGTCCTGGGCAGAATGGAGTGCAGCCCTGATTGCCGCTTTCGGACGGATTTCCTGTGACTCCAGCAAGTCCAGCTCGATCTTCCCCGAGGCCGAGGATGGAGCCCAGGCAGCGCCCCGCCTCGAGGCTGCAATCGTTCGTTGCAGCTCGTCAACGGAATGCTGCCAGGAGTTCCCTGCTGCTGACCCTGACCGAAGTGGCTGGAATCCTACACTACAGGTCCCGGACTCTGCATCGGTATTCGACCTGAAAATACCGCCACCAGACCTTCGTCCGGAGATACGGCCCTCGCGCTCGTCGTCTGAGGACATCGAGGCACTCAATCCTATTGTATTAGCCACAACTGAACCCTACCAGACCACGATCATGCTCAGCCACGCAGACACTCGGCTACCAAGGAACGTTTCCTTCGAGAAAGCCCAGATACCTAGCTACGCTGAGGCCACTGCCATCGAGAACTTGCCGAGGACCAGCCCTCCTGCTGTTTCCTCCCAGCATACGATGTTTGCACATGACAGTTCGCCAGAAGCCACCGGCTCGACTACGTCTGGGAGTTCTGCTGTGGTATTTATGCCCAACCATGAGCTGCGTCCCATCTCATTTCAAGAAATGGCCCAAACGTCATCATGGCTGCCTCGCAGGGCATCCCGCTGCAGTTCAGTCCACCAGCGACGGTGGGACAAACACCAGCGTTTCCAGGTTACTCTGCGACCTTGCCGGAACAGTCAGGGCCGTCCACCTGAACTGCATTCTACGAGTTGTCAGGAAACGTTGCATCATGGACGAGTTCGACCACGGCGACAAAGTCAAGCCCACCCACCAAAAACTTTACCGCCAGCTCCGCGCGCGCACAGGACCCAGTCTCCATCACGACACGGTGAACGACCCAGACGACATAGCCAGTGTCGGCCGCCGGAGCCAATTTCGACAAACTTCCAGCGTGGTCGAGACCGACCACGACGATGTAGCCAACCTCGCCCACCTGAAGCACTGTCAACTGCTGCAGCTAGCCTTACCTACCAGAACATTGTCGTTTGGCCCAACGACAATGCTAGCAGTCATGGCCGAGTGTAATGACGAAAACCGAAACTGGAACTCTCTCTGGCACAGACTCGCATGCTAGGAAGGAAGAGGAGGAAGACGAAGCAGAATAAGAACAGCCGGCCTGCAGCAAAGGCGTTGTGTCTTATTTCTCGTCCTTACAATATATATATATATATATATATATATATATATATATATATATATATATGGCTGCTATGATGAATGGCAGACGTGGCCTGGAGATGGAGATGATTCCGTAGTGGATGTATGGTCAGGGCGTCTTGTGGAGAACTGCATCGATAATGAGACACTGATGATGTGGGACGCTACGATGAATGGGAGACGTGGCCTGGCTCATACGCCATGTTTATTCCCAATCCCACGTCACACACACACGCATATATATATATATATATATATATATATATATATATATATAGTGGGAGTAATAATTCAATGGGCCAGTTAGTCTTCGTGAAGGTATGGGATATGGCACAACGGGAGCGTTGTCAACAAGGATAAATATATTTATTTCCCAACAGTTTCGGGAGGGGACCTCCCTTCATCAGGGGATGAGTTATACTGCAGTATAACTCATCCCCTGATGAAGGGAGGTCCCCTCCCGAAACTGTTGGGAAATAAATATATTTATCCTTGTTGACAACGCTCCCGTTGTGCCATATCCCATACCTTCATATATATATATATATATATATATATGTATATATATATATATATATATATATATATATATATATATGTATATATATATATATATGGAGGAGTTGAGACTAGTTAGCAGTTCTCTTAATTTTATTTCCAAAGATTTTGACCAGTGGTGAACGGTAGAAGTAAAATTAAGACGACCGCTAAGTTGTGTCGCATCTCTTCCGAAGTACGTTTGGCTCATAGGAAAAATTGATCAGTATACATATATAACGTCCTTGTTGTTTCTTTGTGTAGTGATATAAATAGCAGGGGCGCATGTGAAACTTCGTAGGCAGCTCTACACATATCGGGATCATGTGTGTTTATGTAGCAAGCCTTTTGAGGGTTAGCGTGCAGAGTGTCCATGGTTTTTCTCCGTCGCGGCAGCAGCCCTTTGCCGCAGCTGTTGCAGGAGAAGAGAATGGCGAGCAGAGAAGGGTGGTACTTGCTTTAGAGCACTGCTTGAGATCACCTAATAATCTCGTGTTCAGCAAATGTTTCTTCAAGAGCCCTAATAATTGGCGTTAGACGACGAATGCAGGTCAGTACTGAGCACCACTAAAGCACGCAGCATTTGTATGAGCAATCAAAAGTGGCGACCACAAGAACGAGGGAGAAATAAAGAAATATAATGAAAAGTTCTCGCTCTTGAAAAAATGACTAGACTTAGTAACGGGTGGATTTATATTAGATTTGGCCCCGCCGCGGTGGTCTAGTGGCTAAGGTACTCGGCTGCTGACCCGCAGGTCGCGGGTTCAAATCCCGGCTGCGGCGGCTGCATTTCCGATGGAGGCGGAAATGTCGAGGCCCGTGTGCTCAGATTTGGGTGCACGTTAAAGAACCCCAGGTGGTCAAAATTTCCGGAGCCCTCCACTACGGCGTCTCTCATAATCATATGGTGGTTTTGGGACGTTAAACCCCACAAATCAATTATATTAGATTTGTACTAATACAATTAACCTTACCGGTGGATTTTTGAAAAAACATCTAAAGATAGAAGCGAGTTTCAAAAAATAGTTCACACAAAGATGCAGAGCCAGGCCCGTAGCAAAAAGTAATTCCTCAAGGCCCCCCCCCCCCCCTTCCGCCCATTCTTAAAAATCGGATAAAGGGGGTTCTTTTAGCGAACGTAAACGACGCAAAGAGGTGTTTATCTAAAATAGTGAAGACCTACACAAGTGCTCTCTTTTCTCCCACCCGAAAAAAATTCTGGCTACGGCCCATTCATGAGGCTTATGTAATATTTAAATGCCGCCATAAACTTATATAGCGCAGTGCACAGACCCCTGAAAAACGAAATAATTTCTTGTAAAGCTCCATCACTTTTATTAGAAAAATATTTTCTTGGTTATGGTAAGCACTGAGAACACGGCGTAAGGCACAGAATCTTCGGTCAGATCAAGTTTTGACATCCTGAATGCCTGAGCACACGCCCTGAATTCGATGTTTTATCGCATGAGTAACAAATAAAGCAGAGAAATAGTAACACGCTTACAAATGAACATCTATTTGATCAGATTAATTGAGCACCGCAATGTGGTTTCTACGGTATCAGTGCAGGATTCTATTACGATCTTTCGGCTAAAATAAGTAGCGAGGTAGTGAAAAAAAAACATATTGGCGTTTCTTTTTAAAGCTAAAGAACTACTTGTTTACCAGGATACCGACAAAATGTGCAAGAGTCACGCAAAAAAATAAGAAAATGAAATGCTGCGAAATGCGTCCCTTGACCCGGAAGCTGAACGCGATCGACCGGGACAGTGATCTTCAATGTTTGCGTAAAGTTTACTCTGCACCTACATGCATGGTTTCACAGAAACATGCTTTGAAAATGCATTTATGGGATGCAATCTGCCCTAAATATCAAATTCAGCCATTCCGTTTTTTTTTTGCGAAAGCCTAAAGAATATTACTCTCGAAACCATTTCTTTTTCTTTTCTCAAGAAAGCTTCCCGTGGAGAGAGGAAGTAGCTGAAGAAAAGAGAAAACACAGAAAAACGCGACAGCAACTGCAAGAGCAAGAAACCAAGTGAACACGATAGTGCTTAAAATAACGTAATGAAATAAGCCGTTAAGATTTACCATCTTAAACAAGCAGACGATAATTCTTTTCATCTGTCTTTTTTTTGGGGGGGGGGGGAGGGGGGCTACAAAAAATGATTACGTGAATAAGGCTTCAAGGTAGTCATTTTGAGAACTCTGTGCCCCAGTTTGTACATTATAATCTAATTGAGGCTCATTGCGAAAGGGGAAATCGGCATCTGACACGTGTACTCAGCATTCCAAATCTTTAGATCATTCAAGAGCGTGGGTGCGGACGATGCCGCTGTCTGTCGCTGCCAGCTCCCGTTAGCTGCAAGGCTTCGCTCATGTTTCAATTATAGCCCAAGGACGCAGCATACGTTACGATTATGCTTGGCAACGTTGCCATTACGGCATCGCTGAGTGCATAATTTAAAAAGAAATACCTAAATTAAAATGGTGGCTGAAGCAACGAACTTGTCAGTTAGGCAAATCGGAGTACGACTCTGCTCTCGTTAACCGCACGGAACACTCCAAATAGGCTGCACAAACTAAATCTTCCTCTGCAACGTCTGTCGTTTCTTCACATACATGGGCCATCCCTATTTCGTCGACCGATTTTACGAAGGCACGTGTTCACTGGCGTAGCCTTGACAGGCCCCTAGACATGGCCTCTACTTTAACATTTTTAACGCGATAGCATTAAGAGCTCCTTTCGCAGAAATTCCGGTGTCGGTGTCGTTGGTTGTGAGCGAAAAATCATGAAGAAAAAATTGAGAACAATGCAAATAAACTAAATAATATGAACAAACGCTGGAGCAGAGCGGGGACCGAACCAAGGTTGTTATGATGCGAGTGGTGATCAAACCAGGGCCGTTTGCTTGGCAAGCTTATACTATACCACACGGCTTCGCCTGTTCTTGCAAAAGCAGTGGAGAGAGCTTCATCTGCTTGTAAATGCAGTGCAAGTGGCTTTCATGCTTTCCGATCACACGCTTCCTGTATTATATCTTTCACAATGCAACATGAAATATTGCAGTAATAATGCGTGGTCAAGCGTCCATTGACAACAGGCGTCAGAATATGTGATTATCATAATGGTTCCGTGGTTGAAAGCCGATATCCCACTACAAAAGACACACATGCTAGTGCCACGGTTCCCTTAAGGTCACGTAGGGAGTGCATAGCAAATTCGAACATGTTTCATGCTCTAAGTGTTTGAAGTACGCACTACGAACAGGATGTCGCTATAGCTCTCAACTCCTATAAAGGCGAAGCTTTAGGGTCCCCTAATTTTTAAATTTTGCGTGTTGATGTATGCAGCCACAAAAAGAAAAAGAACACTCTTTTCTTTTTATGCGCTTAGCTCAGCTCTATGCCTAGGGCACCGCAAGAAATCTGGCACAGGCAGCTCAAGTTCTTTATTTTGGTAATTTCGTTTCACTTCTTGCTTTCTGGGCATTAGCTAAGATGTACTCGTACATGTTGACATCTGCATTGCCAAAGTTGAATGATTAGGGCACCAGATCAACGAATGAATGTTAGCTACTTCAAAATTAGCTCAAACGCATTCTACGCAAATAAAATTTGATTAGAAGTCACTGAGCATCCTATAGGTTTAGACATAAAACTTCAAAAAAAAAAAAACAACACCGGCATTTATTGTAGTCTTTGCGCTTGCTTGATACGATCTGCCATTTTGTTAAGGTAAGAAGGAAAGGCTAAGACTGATCCGGGACGCAAAGGCTCCATACGGGCTGATCGTCTTTGTCTTTGGTGCTTAGCTCCGATATCTTTGCGGAAGTGGTGATCCCCCGGAATTGGTGCCATCGGGCACACTTCTGGGAGCTACGACGTTCGCGTTTCTTCATATTTCTTTTTGTATTCCCGGGCGGTGAAATAATCCTACAGCCCTTTTGTACGTTGCACTCAGTACGAATCAGTGGCAATTGAACAGGGCTCCGAGACGCCCATCCTGTTCGTAATGGCCTTTTTCTCGTTGCCACAGGCCGTACATCTTTGCAGGCGCCTCCCTCGCAGTCACAGCGGTGATCATCAAGAGCCCTTGGGCATAACAAACACTTCAGCGATCGAGCCTCTCTTAGGTAAGAGCCATGGCATCCGCCGAAGACGTATACAGGTTCCATTTCGGCAAGAATGAAAGAAAACATTTGAAAAATCAAAGACACGAAAACGAAAACAGGAACTAAAAACAGTGGTACTTGCTATTTGGTACTAAAATAGCGTGTACCGCAAGGTCAATATATTGTATAAAAAAATCAACCTCGTTGCGTACTTAATCTCATTAAACGGTAGAAAAAGCTGATAAAAACACTTGAAATATTTCAAAAGTTACGGTAATTACGTGAAACATCTACAATGTTAAAAGTAAGAGTTAGCGTAGCAGGCTTAGAGCCAATTCTACAGCTCAGCGTAAAAGGCCTACAATAGGCCAATGTTCGATTAGATGGCTGGTGATTATGACTTTTGTATTTGTGCGAATGTGTCCCTGCTTGTGCTGAATAGGTTGACGGCTGAGATTACGTACTGCAAAAATAAAGTCACCCGTTGCAAATGCAGGATGGCACGAAATTATAGTTGCGTGCAGCCTAGTTCTGATCGTATGATGAATGTTGGACTAAACCACAGTTATCAAATAGTCTTTTCTTTAAATAAACGCTTGACCATATATATGTGCTTCTATCCTGGGAAGGGCAGATGGTGGGAATGCACTTGTTTGTTCTCCTTGCGGCCCCCGTTGCCCCACCAATGTGCAGAAGAGCAAATCGTCTAATAGAAATTTCCCTGCTTTGTCATTTTGGTACTCTTAACAAAGTCGCAATTTGAATACACATAATTCATGTTTTGCACCATTCGACAGAGTTGTTTAGTAGGACATCATTTGTGAACAATTCACTACCGACAAATCCTTTTTTTATATGATTACCTAATAAATCTCAAAGAGCACATTTAGCATGAAAAAATTTAGCATCAACGCTTTGGAATAATAAAGTTGGTGCTGGGGAACAATATGTTAATTAGGTACTAGCGTAGACAGTGCGTATTTTACACCTTACTAAATAGGCGACCATAGCAAGCGTACCAAACAAAATTCTAAATACCACCGCACTGTACGCTTCGTAAGACCGCTGTCTTTAGGAACAATAGAGGAAACGCATAACAACAAATAAATATTTCACCAATGCAAAAGAAAGGTACATTAAATTCAATAAGCCATCGACAGTCAACACGTGAAATACTCGCCTCCGGCAATTCATGTTCGCTTTCGGCGCATTGGCCTTGCGCATTGTGCAGCAAATGACTCGCATACAATAAAGTAGAGAAGGCCAGTCGATGCCTGCTTTCCTCGCTACGTTCACAATGAAGAAACGTGCTACGGGTATCGATAAAACGTTGGAGGGGAGAAGGGGTGGTAAATGTGGCATTCCTTGGAATACGATGCGGTAGGCGATCAAATACTGCCTCTTCTTACTTCTGCGGCCGCCCTTACCACAGGTCAGTGGGAAGACAATGGACGCTGTAACGATAGCGAGAAAAGGATGGCCGACGTCCTTCTGGGTGACATATCGAACGGCGGACACATACCTTGGCAACGCATGATTCCAGCATGACAACTGGTCGTTGCTCGACGAGAAGGGCGCGCGATGCTGTGGGCACTGTGCCATTATCGAGCTCGACAGATAATGAGACCTTTCGTTTTTTTTTTCTGATACGTTGTGAGGTTGGAGACGCGACTCCTTGTTTTGGGGGCGAATCTCCCTATGCCGCGGACCGTGCGTCCGCGTTGTTTGTAGTAGTCGTCGTAGTAGTAGGTAGCCACCTCCACGGCCGGACTATATGAGCGGCACGCACGCATCCTTTTCACTTGAGGAGGAAGTCCGCACACGTTATTCATAAATAAAAAAGCTAGTTGTTTCAGATGAAATAACTTAGAGGCGAGTATTGGTGACCTAATCTCCAATAAAATTTGCCTTGAATTTGATGCTTAGTAGAAAAAAACTAGTATCAGAAGGACGCACTTTGAGCAGAATCTGACCAGAAAGGATTGCCACGTTGAACTCGCTGGGTATAAGCTCCTTGGTTTTAGCAAGTTTAGTGAAGGTTGGCGTGCAGTGCCATGAATATAGTGAACTAGTATCTAGCAGATCATAGCCATGCACTAGAGGCGGTGAAAGGTTTGAAGTAGGCACGTAAGAAAGTGCGCGAGTTCAAACTCTCGTTTAGTCCTTGGAATGTCCTTTGGATGGTGGTACTTCTATACGCTGAATGTGTGATCAAAAAGATGCGAGATGGCAGTATTTGGAGTGTTCACTAGATGGACAGATGGACGGGCAGACAGTTGCACGGACGGACTCATAGCTGGATGAACGGACGCATGGATGAACGGGCGCACAAGTGACCGCAGGGACGGACGCACGGATGGATGCACGGACGGACGCATGGATGGTCACACAGACGAACGGACGGACGGACGCTTCGCTCCACTCATCATCTGGCGCTTCATAGATATGCTGTGATTTTTTCGCGTGCTGTAGGGTGTGTGTGGTTCGGGTATACCTGTCTTAATGTCACTTTAAGTATAGTTGTATCCTTCCCGTTTCCCAGTATAATTCCAACCTGCTTATGTACATAAAAAATGTTTGCGACGACATTTAGCGAAAGTTTCATAACATTTCTCAACAATTCAGACTAACGAAACATCATGAACTTCTGAACTGCGCATGATAATGTTGCTAAGTATATTGGCTAGTAATGTACGCTAACTACAGAAGACAAGGTATTTCATTACGGGCCGCTTTGCATATGCGAAGTACATGGTTTCACGTGCCCAACCCAGTGTAGGGTCATGAGATACATTATACAAGGGAGGTCAGGGGAGTGGGTTCCGTAAACATCTTGGCCACCAGAGGTTCTTTGCCATGCACTTTCCTCAATATAAACGGGTGCACTTTCTTTTCGGTGCCGAAAGCTTTTTTTTCCTAACAGATCTGAAGCTGTCTTTAGCAAATACACAACAGGCCTGCTGACTGTTTTAGTTTATTATGAAAGCTCAGTTGGAACTCTCGATTATGTAGCGTGGACTCCCAATGTGGGGAGCACGCAATGCTCTTGGAGAGAACGGACACAGTATGCGCGCTCGAAACAAAGCAATACAAAACACATTTATTTATTGCTTTTGATCTACGATATCGTCAGCCGAATAATTATACGTCAATTGTAATCAACCCGGTAAAACAGCCTTACAAAAATTACCCAGCAGTTAACAACAGAACAAACACAAGAGCACACAAAAAGCGGCGTCGCCAACGCTTGGCTCGCTACGCAGGCCCCTGGCAGACGGCCCACGGTGCCGTACGCCGGGGACACACCGCGAAAGACAACCGTCCACGCCAAACGCCATGCGCAAAAGAGACTCGCTTCTTTCTCCTGCGACGCCAACCAGGCCTTCCTCCAGGTGTCACCACCGGCGTTACCTATCTAACAACTGTGATGATGATGGTGGTGATAAACGCTCACGAGCATAACGCCACCTACTCCCCGATAGTTGTAACCCGAAGTGCGGCTTATGTGCGAGACACGTACGCCACGAGGCGCAAACAACTTTACAAAGAATGTCATCAAATCCTCGGAGGTAATGTTCATCCTTAGGTAAAGATCATATTTGGTTTTCAAAACTGCGAATTATTGTCAGTAGTCTTTTGCAGTGCATGTGATAAATATCAATTACTTTAAAGCCCGGAATAATAATGTTAATTTGTTTCAAGCGACATCAGCTGGCACTTTAAAGCGACCGAGAGAAGCTTGGAAAATGCAGGACGTTTAAGGAGATGTAAGTTAGTGGGTACATACCCTAAGGTCAGCTATCCACTCAACTTCAGCACTGTTATCAGCCCTATCTTACCTAACGTTTATCATTGCGTTTACTATCGAACACTACAATGCACTTTTGTGAATATCAGTTAAAGTGAGCCCTAAGCGTAAACTATGAAACTTGTGTATCAGTGAAAAACACTTTTCAGCCGATATCGGTTAAATATAATGAGAAACTGGAGTTAGAACAGAGTTCACCAGTCCTGTAGCCGCGATTTTGTGGCAATCTCATCTGCGAATCTGAACCTCTAATTGAAAAGTAACATGCAGGGAGGAGAGAAAAATCTTATTTTAGGCATCTTGTGGGACCTAATGATTGTTCAAAGCAGCAAGAACATCCGCTAAATGCACACCTCTTCACTCGTAAAAAACGGGTTGTATTGTCAGTTATTTCGGTTGCATTACGATGGCAGCAATATGCGAGAACACCCGACTACCCTGATTTAGGGTTTAGTTTGTGAGCCCTAGAGAGCCAATTTTCAAGTCTACCATTATCTGATGTACGTCATAATTGTGCCGTAGTCTTGAAATCTAAGACCACATGCATAATTTCATTTTCTTAATTTTGCTGCGGGAAAAACGCACACTCACACATGCACAAAAAAAATAAAGTTATAATTACTCCACTGATTAAGGGCCGGGAAACCTCTGTAAATTTTCATCAGAAAGAATGGTTCATTAGTAACGTCCATGCTCATGTTCATGGATAACATTGGCGTTACGAAATAATTGCAAAGCAGTGGACAATAACGGTTCAACTAACCTGTAAAGTTAGCACAGAATGAATTCTGCAAGCGGAAGTCATTTACTTCCGCCAACACCATTTGCGGTTTTTTAGTCAGCGGCAACTAAAGTTTGAATTCTCAGAAGATGTCTCAACTAGGTGCGTAGCTTTTGCAAAGCACCGGCAGTGCTTTGGTGCAGCGTACCACACAAGTGGTGATTTGCCTAAGGCGGAAGAGGTACTGCATATTCAAGCTTATTAATAATTTTAATGGCAATACTTTCCAAATGGCGATATGACTATGAGAAACTCTGTAGTGAAAAGCTGTAAAAATTTTGATCACGTAGACTTCTTTAACGGGTGCCGAAATCTAATGACGCGGGCCTATACCATTCAACGTCCACTTAAACGTGGCCGCCGAGGTCAGAGTTTGCTCCCGCAACCTTCGGATGAGCCATAAAGCACCTTAGCCACTATACTACGGTGGTGGTAGATCCATGTCTAAGCCGCATTAAAAATGCATGTTTACAAGGACTTAAAGCAGGGCTAGTTGAGGATTGATCTTTATACTGTATGATGAAGTAGTTCGCTTTTCACGAAGGCAAATGGTACAGGAAACACACGAGACTCATTACATCCGCAACTATGAATACTTTTATCTTAGAAACTGGATGGACGGATAGATGGATGGATGGATGGATGGATGGACGGATGGATGGATGGATGGACGGATGGATGGACGGATGGATGGATGGATGGATGGATGGATGGATGGACGGATGGATGGATGGACGGATGGATGGACGGACGGACGGATGGACGGACGGACGGATGGATGGATGGATGGATGGATGGATGGATGGATGGATGGATGGATGGATGGATGGATGGATGGATGGATGGATGGATGGATGGATGGACGGACGGACGGACGGACGCGGCAGAGCCCTCTAGATCGGGGGTAGCCACCTAGCGATAAAGTTATTTGGTATCGCTATATGTTTAAGGATTGAATTTCACTCGTGACCTGATTGTAGCCACCAATCCGCCTCCTCCTGGTTGTTTCTACCCGTTTGAAGTCTGTTTTGCCTTCACTGTCCCTAAAACCCAATGCTTTAAACAAATCCGTGCCATTATCTTGGGCTATAGGGTGGAGCCCTTTACAGAAAATTATCACATGTTCAGCCGTTTCCTCCTCCTGTTCGCACTCACTACATACCGTGTCTGTGCCTTCGTATTTGACTCGGTACGGCTTGGTCTGCAATACTCCCGTTCTGGCCTCGAACAGCAAAGCACTGCGCCGAAAATTATAGTAGATCTTTTTTTTGTTGTAATTTCGACATTGAAAGTTCGGTAAGTCTCCAGTGATGATTTTGTAAGCACTCCAATCTTCCATATGCCCTTCCCTGTTTCTTTCTCCTTCTTCTTAACCGTTCTTTCTATTTGGCTTGGTATTCTGCTGTCGTCTAAATATTTGCTTGAAAATGTGCGAGTTCGCTTCCTTCCTCTAGTATGAACATTCTTCATGCACAAGTAGTTGAAAACTTTGCAAGCCCAACGCTACTCTCTCATTTTTCGCAATTACTCCTCAAGTTATATCTTGCTGCTAACTTCCCTGCACTCAAACAATGCTTCGTCCACCCACGTGTTCCCTAGCGACACAAAAATAAACAGTCAAATGTATTCTCATCTCAATTGCTGTTGCCACCCTCATCAGCATATGTTTTGAATGATATAAGCTACCCTTCAGACTCATGTTTAGTCCTATCTCGTGAGGGTTCTTTAATTTCGTTCTTTCTTAGGAAGGCGTTTTACTGTTCGTTCATTTCTGTGTCCCTCGGGGGCGCGTGGCTGCGTGTATACGCCTATACTGATTGATTGATATGGGGGGTTTAACGTCCCATAACCACCATATGATTATGAGACGCCGTAGTGGAAGTCTCCGAAAATTTCGACCACCTGGGGCTCTTTAACGTGCACCCAAATCTGAGTACACGGGCGTACAACATTTCCGCCTTCATCAGAAATGCAGCCGCCGCCGCCGGGATTCGATCCCGCGACCTGCGGGTCAGCAGCCGAGTACCTTAGCCACTAGACCACTGTGGCGGGGCTATACGCCTATATGAAGTATTGTTTCTGAAATAAATTTAATTCCGAGTGTAGCGAGTGTCCTGTGCTTGTCGTCCACTTTGCCTTCGTCAAACGTGGGCTTTTTCACTCTACGTTGTGGTACAATGATAGAAGTTTATGCTTGTCTCCAGTATCTATCAAGCTAAGTAGTACCTGGAAGATTCACAAGGAAGTGTGGCGTGACCATCTATGCATGTAACTAAGCAAAATGAAGCCGGAACAAAACAACAAATCTGTCGATAACTTTCAAAGAAATAGTTGCTATAGAAAAGACACTGTTTTACATATTTTCTTCACCGGAAGAAAGAGCGCTTGACCCGATATTTTTCAAAGACACGGAAGTCTATGTTTTCATCGGCCACCCAGTCACCCATTGTCTTATACTTCTTTCTTCGTCAAACGGCTCTTCAGAGTCGAGCTCTTCAGGAAACCTCGCGTGGCGTTCTTCGATGAGTGTGTAAACAATGGCCTGTGACGTTGATCCCCCCTCGAGGGGTGGGCTGTCTTCCAACGCTTCCGGCGAGAGCCGCAAGAGATGTTATATGGCTTCCCTTAGAGCCGATACTGTCACTAGGCGTTCAGAGATAATATACTTACTCTAGTTTACTCCACTCCACACTCTTTCATTAACGCTTTTTCTTTTTGACAAGATTGTTTGGCCATGTCGTAGCAGTTCTTCGCCATTTTTTTTATTTCTTCATTTCATAGCACGCCAACGACATACTTTATTAGGTCCTTCTGCAAGGCATCGCTATGTGTCATAAAAGTACCACTCCTCCGTATTTTTTCCAGGAAAAAAACATTTCGAAAAATGCCCTGAATAATGACAGGAAAACATGAGTGCACTATTTCCAAACTTGAAATTGAGTGACCTGAAGGATTTAAAAAAAGATGCCGGATTAAAAGTAAAAAAAAAGAACTCCGGGAACATATTGTATCGATACTAGACTTATATTATACACATTTTGGATAAAATATCAATATAATACAATATCGTTCTGCTAAAAATTGATTCTCTCGTGAAAAGGTTCTCTCGTAATTTTTTTATTAAAAATGATGCATAATTTCCTCATAATTAAAATTCAGTCTTAATGGCACACTTTTGCAGGGGCCAACAACGAGGGGACTTAGTATGAAGAAAAATTACGTGTTCGAGAAATTTTAATGTCCAGTTTCTTTTTTTTTACTTTCGAGCAATGTGAGGCACAGCTTGCCAGCTCTCACCCAGAGATACAACTTGCGCTTTTGGATCACCTCAAGCAGGCGGAAGTAGCAAGTGACACCCTGGACTTGGTGCCCCACCCAATGAGTTCCCGAGACTTTTCCAAAACTGTTATGAGTAAAAGTTCTTCTTCAGGTGGTGGTGCCTGAAAAAGAGAGATATTCGAGAAAGAAAAAAAAACCAGTGGAGAATTCAGCAGATAAAGACAAAAAAACTGCCAGAACTGGGCTCCCGCTAACTCTAAATTCTTAAAATTTTAAATGCAGATTTCTTTTGGCGTATCTATCTATCTATCTATCTATCTATCTATCTATCTATCTATCTATCTATCTATCTATCTATCTATCTATCTATCTATCTATCTATCTATCTATCTATCTATCTATCTATCTCTATCTATCTATCTCTATCTATCTCTATCTATCTATCTATCTCTATCTATCTATCTATCTCTATCTATATCTATCTCTATCTATCTCTATCGATCTATATCTATCTATCTAGCTATCTATCTATATCTATATCTATATCTATCTATCTATCTATCTCTATCTATATCTCTATCTATCTCTATCTATCTATCTATCTATCTATCTATCTATCTATCTATCTATCTATCTATCTATCTATCTATCTATCTATCTATCTATCTATCTATCTATCTATGTGGCCGCTTACGCCTGGGTGCTATTGTGATCACCACTTTAACTTGGCATGAACCAAGCTTAGTATGGGAGAGAAAGAAGGTTTGAAGAATATGACGTGCTGTTGAAGACATGAAAATTGTCACACTCTCGTCGCGTACGTCATCAAACACTTCTCGCCAGACAGTGGCACATACCCGTAGACATTTATGTGCGACTGGTATGCGGGTATGTGCCACAGGTGATTTAAACTTTGTTTCTACCAAGGAACGGTGAAAATACATATCAATTCAACGCCTCAGCGTTAGAAATAAGTTGACAGCAGCTGCGTTGACGTGACAAATGTAAAGAAAAAATTATCACGGCGTCAGCAGGAGTCAAACCCCAGCATCCTGCGTGGCAACCAAGTATTTTACTACAGAGCCATGCGAAGTCTCGGAACTATTTTTCAAATACACCCTAATGTTCGTGAACCGTCAATTGAGGTTGAAGTGCTGGCTATCCAGTCTTATAAACAGCGCATGCGTACTCTATACTGTGGTCACGTTCGGTTAACGACAATTGTAGTGAAGCGCCATCCACTGAAGTTAGTTTATCCAGTAGTGTCCAGAGCCGCCATTCCCGCTGACACAAGTGGTGAATATCAACTCGCCGTTGCTGGTGTGCGTATTACCCGCGTTGCGGTTGGCATCGTTACGCAATAGTAAGCCGTTTAGCATATGTCTGTGCGTACACCATCTGTACATATATTTAGCGTCATATCGTAATGATTCGCTCAATAAAAAATTACAACACTGTCACCTTCCTGCCCTGTGCTTCGCATAACGTCGATTCCCATGGTACGTGGGTACTGCCAAATTTCGTTTCTTTTGACTGAAGTCGTGCGATCGTTGACCTCTGCGCTTGGTAGCCCCTAATAAGAGTGAAAAGTAATGACATTTCCTACATGATGCGCAAGCGTAGAGACTACAGCCGTGTGCGAGCGCTATCTGCTAAGCGATTCGCTTAGCATGCGCAATATCGAGCATCTGTGGGTAAGAGTCTCCCCCCCCCCCCCAAAAAAAAAAAACGGTGTGACAGTAATCGGGAGATAGTTGATTTCATTGCTTCTTGGCGATATTAAAAACAACTGTATACTGCGGTCGGTGCTTTCTTGATGGTATTGAAAAAAAAAGTGCAATGCCTGTAAACGCAGAGTAAAAATGACTTATTTAAATCCTGAGCAACTCTTTCTCTTGCTCTTTTTATTTATCTGGCGCTCTCGTGGTCTTACCGTTGCTGCACCAGGGGAATCATTCGAAACGTATAAGGCCCGACCCTCGCTCTCGAAATAACGGCCGTCCCTTCTACGTCAATTCTTTGCCTCTGAACGGTCGGGCTTGACCAGGCGGCATTTATCGCGGGATATCGCGCAGAGGACGAATGCTCGAGCCCTTCTCAGCCTATGAAATCTGAACGACCTCCATTTGACGCCGAAAGAAGGGCTCGCCACTGTCATTATGCATTTATCGCAGCCGTGGAGTTGACGCGCCAAAACGATCCGCTGCTCATCGCAAATGGTATATAGCGGCGGCGGTTTAACGATTTCCTCAAGTGATTCACGCTCATATATATTTTAACCCTAAGCGACACCATGTTTCTCTCGCTAATTGCCCAGGCAAAGCGAGCAGTACTGAACGCCAAGTTGTCAGAAGCTCGAAGCGGCGTTCTGTGCATTTGTAACATTGAGCGAGACAATAAATATTAAGCGTGGAAGCCCCGAGAAAGGTTAATAAAGCCAGAAAGACAGCGGAAGCGAAAGGGGTACTACCGAATTGCCGCTTTTACAAAATTGAATAACAAAGCGCACGTGTTGATTCTGAAAGCACTGCGTTCTGGGTGCATTATAGATAAGTTGCATTGACGCACACTCAACTTGAACACACGTATTTGCTCGGCGCCAGCTTCCTTTGCATGCGTGCATGCATTTGCGCGTGCTGAAATCGCCTGGCTCGCGTGTCAAAACAGCGCACCTGCTCATCGTGCCTGCCGTGTCGACGTCTCATGTATCGGAACTGGCACGGTCGCCTTTCACACACGGCGATCGCTGCATTCGCGAGCTTATTTCGTTTCGCCCACGGCTGCCGAGCGCTTCGCCGTTATCGATTGAAGGCGCTGCCGCGTCTTGCGCTCCATGATCACAGGCGCCCGCCACGGGCAATCCCTCGGGAAGAAGGCACGAGAGTACAAATTTCCCAGGGGCCCCTTGTTGCGGATATCGGTCGCGCTACCCGTTGCAGAAGGAACTCGTCGGCTCCGAGTCACGTTACGTGGCGTTCGTGTGTGTGTGTACTGACGCGTAAGTGAGGGAGATGGGCATAGACTCTTTGTGGTGACCTTGGCCGGTCTGTTGTTCGTCCTTACGTTGCACACTCGGGTGTTTAACGTGAGGAGGCGCAGTGGCCACTCGATTCGTTACGGGAGTATCGCACCTTACGCGCATGCGAACGACGGGTACGCGTCCTGGAAGACAATCGAAAAATGCTCGCCGGGAAAAAGCTTTTCAGTTCAAACACGTATACAATGACAACATGGAATTGTGCTATTACTTGCTGTGATTCTTTCGCGAAAGGATAGAATTCAACTTAGCAAGTGTACCTAATAATAGTTAGATGAGCAAATTGTTAGTCAGGAAACTGAGGACCAAAAGTCGTTGATGAAATACAGAGAGATAGGGTGGTTAGGTAGCACACACTAAATCACATGCACGAAGTCATTATAAATAAATGCCAACTGGGTTAATGTAACAATCTAATCAGAGTGTTTGAGTTTGTCCTTCTGCACAGTTTCCAAACCAGGACGTAAAAATAAACAGGCACTTGCCCTTAGATAAGAATCTACAACCATTGAGCTGTTTATTCACATGCTATTTTATTTTGGTTTCAGTTAGTTTTTTTTACTCCTTGCCGTTATGCTTTAGATAACCACTTTTCATTTTTCTCGGCTGAAGTTATACAAATGGCGTAGTTATGAGGATATGAATCTCGCCTTCTCCATATCAAACGCTTTAAAACTGAACAAAACACACCAGTATCTATAATGAATAAGATTGACGGCCTAGGCGCAGGGCTCTTTCGCTTCAACGTTGATTAAAAGCGCTGTAGTTCTATATGGTATGAGCGTAAGTACTTTTTGGCTCTATTTCTTATTTCGCGTACTTTATACTGCGAAAAAAGCTCTCACGTAGTGTGTGAGTAGCCACGAAAAATGATTTCGGTCGTTTCGCAATCCACAACATAACAAAAGGCTTGGCCCTAAAGCGAATATATTTCGAATTACTTTAAACGTTGGCGCAACATAACAATACCTTGACGAGAATCACATGATGGTGAAACATGTGTCGTTGGTTTCAGTGTCTTTTTTTAAGTTAATTTAATCCTTGGTTTTATGCTCGGCGACAACATTTCTTGACATGGAAGCGAAGGCTAAAGAGCTAAATTGCGTGCATCCTACTGCCACTAAATGTAGTTTCGTAACAACTCCCGTATAATAGCTCAGGTAGGCCTACAGCAATTTCGCTTCCGTCGACAATGCAGCCGCCACAGCCGGCATACAATCCCACATCCTGCGGGTCAGCAACGGAGTATTTTAGACACTATAGAAAACCGTGGCGGGGCTTTTATGCGTACATCAAAAACTAAGTGGCGTCTGCGTGTATACATATGTATATATATATATATATATATATATATATATATATATATATATATATAGTATATGTGTATGTGTGTGTGTGTGTATGTATATCTCTGTGTGTGTGTGTGTGTGTTTGTGATTAAAAAATAAGGCCTGTTTTGCCTTGCGCATCAACAGTGTATAAAACAAAATAGAGGTAAAGTTTTGAATTATACTACGAATGTTCTGTTCCCAAGCAGAAAAGTGCTTCTTCTGCCCCATCAAGCAGGCCCCGAAAAACGGTGGCGTGAAGGATGGTGCCGCAGACACACCGTGATTCAATCCCTTTGCCGGGACGTTAAAGTTGCCAGCCATCTTCGAGTTTTTTTTTTCTGCTGTGAGTACAGAAAAAAGCGTGCCCTGGCTCTTACAGAATCGATTTAAAGCAAGGCTACTGAGCCTGCGTCATACTCGCGCCGCCTTAACTTTCACTACAAAGGCGTACTGCTAGCACGAAAGCATCTTGTCGGCGTTGCTCTTGTATAGCCTCCCAATGAATACGTGGAAGAGGCTTAAATTTGCGAGAGGCCGCATTGCGTCTAGTATTACAGCTGAGAAGAAATACACGAGGATTTTCAGTCTCTTCAACTTGTTTGCGACAACAGATATATAGAAACAACGCTTGTTTATGCTTCGGATTCCTCTTCGTGAGTTTTCGGCGATGGATGTAGTAAACTCAGCGCTTTTCTGTCATTGCCGTAATCTGTGCTCATACGACACGGTGTTTATTTCGTGCGCCGCTTCAATCCTCGTTGAGGACTATAGAGGCGGCGTTTCTTCGGGAATGCGGTGTTTTATATTGATCATGAAACAGCTCACAGTGCAACACGCGCGCAAAGTTAAAGCCTATTGTTCCACACATGTGAATTTCAAGTAAACAATGGAGCTGGCAAATAGGCATGAGCTCTTCAACGCAGATTGAGTAGAGTATAGTAGAGAGGAGCAGACCCTAAAATCTGTGGCAGACACCCATGCTGGGGGATTATTAAATAACCAGGTAGTTCTGAAAAGTAGTTTAATTTTGTTAGCTAACGTTTATTGAAATAAAGAGAGTGATAAGCAAAAATTTAAATTGCAGGAATTGAGAAATAGACATGCGGATATATGAAAATGAAGTGGATAATTTGAACAGAAAAAAAGAGAAGCGAGTTGGAAACCGCAAATGTAGGAGTTCTCTTTATTCATCTTTTTCATGTTATTTTTCACTTTCTTCTATCTTTCTTCATCTCTTTCTATATTGGCATATATCCCCCTAACCTTCACACCACTCTCTCCAGCACCTACTTCCCTTTCGCGAACTTTGCTAAGCTGTACACTACAAGGCTATGTCATACTTTGCCCTCTTTTTTCTAGATTTTATCCACACCCCCACTGCTCACTCATCATTATCGCTTCTCTTTCCCACGTTCTGGCTATACTCCTACTACACGTAGCCCATTTTTTGTACCCACGCTTGCATCCCCCCTATGTAATGCCCTCTTTCAACCCTTAGGATATCGTATAAATAAAAACAAAAATAAAAAATACTGCTATGCATGGCTGTGCTATGATAGAAGCTGCTCGGTATACCCGCTTTATGAAACAGGCAGGCAGGCAAAGAACTTTATTAGTATCCGGAGGTGGCGCTCGACCCCCCTTATAGGGGGCGACACCAGTGGGCCACTCCTACGATGGAACGCATACCCGCCAATTTTGTCCCTACAACGTTGGCCTTACGCTGAGCTTAAACAGCTCCTTCTCCCTTCCACCCGCGCCTCCCCCTCCCCTCAAGAAAAGAAAAATAATTAAAAATATATATAACAAAAGATTAAGACACAAGCTTCTCCTTCTCTTCTACTGTTCGTGTTCTCTGCTCGCTATGAGCTATTTCACGATGCACATCCACCAATTAGAAAAACTCTGGATTTTTCTGCAACATGCATTCATCTATTTATTTATTGTGGGCATACTAGCTAATATCGGTAGCACGCGGGAAGAATTTCTAATGAACGGGGCAGTAAACGCACAGTTCTAAATGACAGCCAGTGTAGATTCGGAATAAAGGGGAAAACTACCCTTTGTGTCTGGGCATTTAGTGAAGCGTCTGACAAGAATACGCGGGCCTATGTACAGACGACGTAATAACGTATGGCGTCATGGTGACAGACGTGAAAACTTTATTTTATTGCGTGTTTTCCCGCTCACCCAGCTTGTTCTCGCAGGAAGCGCCGAATTGTAATTTACAGATGCGATGCAAATGGATTTTCTACTTAGTGTCCCTCCAGAGGCAAAGGTGTGAAAGGGAAGGCAGAAACCTTCGGGAGAATAGGGCATTAAGACGCTTGCTGGCATAACGTCGCCACAGCAAGCACAAGACCATGTTGATTAGAGATAGTTTGGAGACGTCTATGTCCTGCAGTGGGCGTAGTCAGTCTCCAACATAATGATGATGACGATGATAATCTTCACGCTGCTGCTGCTGATGATGATGGTCTTGATGACAATACAAAAAGAAAGAGATGAAGAGGGGCTTAGTCACAATTGCAAGGCTGGTTCACTGTCCTGTGGTGAATTTAGGGAAGAAAAGATCGAAAGTTAAGGTGACTTAGCTAAATGATAACCGCATTATATGTTCGCCTGCTGCGATTAATTGCGCTTTGTTTGGGTAACGTACAGGGACAGAAATGGTCTGAAGCACATTTCTTTAGAGAACCACCCCATGAGGGTTACCAGCACATAACCAAGGAACGAAGTCTCTATTGTCCAGAAAATGCGTCTAGATTTGACTCGTTCTAAAGATTAGTATTGGCAAGTTTACCAAATGCTGATGTTGAATGTTTAATGTGTTTTAGAAACGATTCGCATTTGAATATGTGAATGTGTTCTTTCAAATGGCAGACTGGCACTTCGCGAGATGGCGGCCCGCTAGCTGAGGTGAAGCTGAGAGTCCTGGTATTAAGGTATATCACACGCTCAGACGAATCGTCGAAGCTCCTCGCTATTACCACCGACTATAACATACCAACATTTCCATCAGTGTGTAACTGCACATGCTTCTTTTCGGTCAAACTTGTTCGTTTCGGTGGAACAGGGGCTAGGGTACTCGGCTGATAACACGAAGATGACGGGTTCAATCCGAGCCCAGGCGGTAGCTCTTTGGTGGAGGCGAAATGGTAGAGGCCAGTGTGCTGTACGATGTTAGTGAACGTTAAAAACATTACATATGATGATTTTGGGACGTAAAACCTGAGGTGTAATAATATTAATAGTAATAATAATAATAATAATGATAATATCAGTAAATGTTGAAGCATCATATTTGGTACTTTTCTTTACGGCATATACAAGCACAGCAATAAATAAATTATATTTCGCAACAAATGGCTTGAACTATCTGAAAAAAAAATTGCCCTGTATCTACAAGTTACACTGCAAATGTCGTCGAAAGACGATAGTCTTGCGTTTGGAGAGAGTGAACAAAACCTTTATTTCATTTTTTTGCGAAAGAAAATTGGTGAATGGTATTCTGGAGGCGCTGAATTAGAGTGCCTCGAGCGTGCAGCGCAGGCGAATGAGCGCATCAAGTCAAGTCAAACGTGAGACACGAGCGCTACCTGGCCGTTATCTTAGAAAGCGAGGCACGGCCACTCTGCGCCCCCGTCTCTAGGTGATAAAATGTAGAACGCAAGGCGACGGGTAGGTGCCGCCACCGTGTCGTCTTAGCAAAGCGTTGGAAACATTTGCCTTTTCGTTCCCGCATTGCATGGTCAGCGCAACGTGATAAACGCTACGGTCCTTAGAATTACTAATGTATGCCTTTTATAGTAAGAGACACATATACAGAGTATTTACGTGTTGTTATGGTGCCTCATATATGTGCAAAAATTGTTTTTTAATTGACAATCACACAAGTGTGAACGCTGAATCTTGAGCAATATTGGTGGGCGCAGCGGATGGGGTCGGTCGTTTGGAGTATCGTTTGACCACTTTGGTGTCATTTAGGGTGCCGTTAAGGGCAGATAAAGAGACAAATGTACAGACAAATGTACAGACAGACGGACGGTTGGACGGACGGACGGACAGACCAAAACTTCTGCGTCGAAGGTCCCCGAGAATGACTATCGTCTTTAGAAATGCTTACACAGCTGTTTGTGTAAACTTTTCATGCGGCTGTAAGCGTTATATAAGAGGCCTACCCGCCTGCGTCTACACTGTATTTTTTCTCTCTGGTTTTCTTTTGGTGAAAACTGTTTAGTTTAAAAAACACAAAGAGGAGGGGGGCTCTTGTTCGCAAACGTTCAACATGCGTAATATTGTGGAGGCATGTCAATGGATCAAAGTCCACTGTATAGGGGCTTAATCTTAATGAGGCATTAAATCCACCGAAGCGAGGGCGTCCAAAATGTGTTCTATGGAAAGTTATCGAAAATCAATTAGAGGAAAATCTTCCGTACGCAGAATATGTAAAATCATTATCGTACGCTTTTGTCCGCCCGAACGTGAGAGCTGTTCGTTTGTAAGCTCATGTTTTGCTTTTGGCTTAACAGAGTTCTTTATATTAGATAAAATATAAAAATAAAACGTGACTGCGATAATGTGCAGTGAGAGTGGCTGACGCTACTATTGATTCAAAAAGTGCAAATAGAAAAGGTAAATGCGAAACACGACCCTCTGGGAAGAGGGCAAGAAAATGTGATACAGATTTTTTTCTCCTTCAAGCGATGACCTAATGGGGTTTTAATGCCACAAATCCCGCTTCACGCTTACGAGATAAAAACGATGAAAACAAAGTAGAAAATAAAAACCCAGAAAACTGTGCCTGAAATGAAATTGATTTCTCGATCGTTGGCCAGAGGATGCGCTATAGCTTGCTAAGCTTGCTTTTTTTATCTTAGTGTTTGTAGTTTGGTGTTGTTTTATTTTTCTATATGCAGTGGACACCCTGGCACGTAATACTTGCTCTGTTTTCACAGCATCGCTTGTACTGAAATACAACAAAAGCATTTTTAGCTTCCTGTTCTTCCGTAATACCCATTGCAGCAGCTGATAATAATAACACCCTTTTCTTGTTATCTTCATTAAAACTCTGTACTTAAGTCTAACACTTCTAACGTGTCTGTAAGGTACTTACGCAGATATATGATAAACATAAAGAACACATGGGAACTGTGTTACGATTCCGAAAAAAATTTTACGGAATTTTTCTAATGACATACAGAATTGTTGAGTAGCAGTACAGCAGTACTTTGCAAATAACTTTTTCTAATTTTAGAGCAGTGACTCAGTGCAAAAGTACAGTAGGAGAACGCACTACCCCGATAAAGCAAGTGCCAGTACACTGACTGCTTACAGCTGCGACAACATGAGGCGTAACCAAACTATCCCAACTTACACAAAGTTAATGACATTATCTTGACGTCACAGTAATGACACATCATGTGGCGTCACTTAATGTCATCATATGATGCCATTATCGCATAATTTCTCGGCTTTCTCAAAAAAGTATCCGATCCCGTTGATATAGCAAAACTACGCAGGTGCCGAAAGCGTCAAATGCTTCTGATCCCACAGGCAATGTAAAATTCTGTTGAATTATGAAAGTATTCCGTAGATGGAGGTCAATAAAATCAAATAGAGAAGAAAAAGATGAAAAGGAATTTGGTCTTTCAGTCATCTTGCATAAGAAACTATGAATTTTTTATTAGTTTTCTCACTGTTGCCCTAACTCTGTACGTGTTTCTTGGCGCCGGCCGCGATGCGTCACTTCAAATCAGCCATCAGAACTGAAAACCACGGCAGGCTGGTCAGAGAGACCAGTGATCGATGAGATTGTTTTCTCGGGAGTAAAGAGGCGATGGCATCTCTCGGGAATGATCTGTCAGTGCTAGAAGCGAATTTCTAGACGCTGGACAGCTTGGCTGATCAATACACTCCCTCATGGACTGGTCAAGAATCCCTTCATGGTTTTACTTTAGTTGTCTTCAGTGAGGTGATGGAACGAGTTCTTTGTCCTATAACTGGACACAGTATTTCAGCGTCGGAACAATGAGGCTGTGCGTCGGAGGCAGTATTCCCCAATGCCCCGTGGCAAAGACCTTCCGCCCCTTCCTTTTCCCATGACAACCTGACAACCTGTTGCTCGCTACTGTGCGGTGGGCTTTGGTTCTTGCGTCTATATTCTGCGCTGTATGATTGCGCGAGGACATGTTCTGTGACTGTACTTGCGCTGAAATCTTCAAGTATTCGCATTTGATGGCTATTCCATCTTTAAGGGTTCAGTTGCGATTTAAAAGTGGTGTTGAATCTTGTGTCTGGAAACCCTGTGGGTGGGGATTGATAGCCGACTATAAGCATTGATTGTATTCATGCTATCCTTCAGAGACGTGCGTACTAATTAAGAAATCGCTGTGGCTACATTTAGAAAAAAAGAAATTGTTGCTTTTATAAGATAAATAAACGTTACACGTAATAGGCTCAACGTTGTAGCTGTCGATAAGCGCGTAATTACAGATGGCAATAGGAGGCAAGAAACATAAACGCTTTTCTGTAATGTTAAATCACTCACTTTATTAAGGAGGAAAAAGTATCTACATTTCGGAGAGTTAAATATAAATGAGGGAACGGAAACACGGGCAGGTAATAGGATTTGAATAACATCGCATGTGGGCTATAACCACGATGTTTCTTTCATGGTTTTTTGAAATGGATTATTTGGTGTCATAAAGGTGTTTTTCTCGAAACAGCCCACGTGCGCACGCAGCAAAAAACGAAGCGAAAACACTTCGACCGAGTTTGCAATGGACACGTGGCAATCAGCATTAAAAGAAGATGCTTCCTTCTCCCGGGAGCCCATTGCACAGCGGCCACTTGTCGGCAGATGGTTGCAGCGGCAGCTGAAATGAAACAGGAATGATCGCGGAATCAGGTCGATGAAGAGAGGGGATGTTAGGGAAAAAGGGAAAGAAAGAAAGATTGAGATAGAGGTGAGAGAGACGGATCGCCTAAGTTAAATGCGTAATGTCCTCCTCCTCCTCCCCAATAGTTCCCAGCGCCGCCAGGCGGAGGAGTGCCGCTCAGTGGCGAACTTCACAACCAATCTTGGAGCGCCCGGGCCGGGACCGTGATAACGCCGTCATTGACGTGGCCTGTTCTAGTTTGGCCAATTTACGAGCAGTGCGGCGCAGGCTTCCTTGCAAACTGCTTTATATCTACGCCTGTATAGTGACGTCCTTTACCCCCTTGTATCAAAATGTGTTAGCTCGAATTGACGTAGGCCCCGCCGTGCTGGTCTAGTGGCTAAGGTACTCGGATGCTGACCCGCAGGTCGCTGAATAAAATCCCGGCGGCAGCGGCTGCATTTTCGATGGAGGCGAAAATGCTGTAGGCACATGTGCCCAGATTTGGGCGCACGTTAAAGAACCCCAGGTGGTCGAAATTTTAAGAGTCCTCCAGTACGGCGTCTCTCATTAACATATGGTGGTTTTTGGATGTCAAACCCCACATATCACCCAATCAAATCAACCATGGGATTGACCCAGGTTTGAACTACGAGCCGTCGATCGAGTAAAAAAAGACGATGCTGCATTAAACGGTCTCGTCACATATCCCATGACCTTTTAGAATGATTGCCCATGTCGTTCAAAATGTGACAAAGCAGACAGCAAGGAGAAATATTGCACGGAAAATTTTTCTTCGTATGATCAAGACTTTGCAAAACAGAGTATCAACGTCAGTGATTAGAAGATGGATGACAGATGAGCTTGGAATATAGCTTGAGCTACCGCTTCAGTCAGCCAAGTGAAAAGGAAGCTCCACCACATAAGCCTTAACTCATAAGCTTCAGGCCACACACGCTACAATGGCGAGTAACACTACAGACGCACATGCGCATGTACACACACACACACACACACACACACACACACACACACACACACACACACACACACACGCACGCACGCACGCACGCACGCACACTATATCTGATAAACAAAAACAGCCAGAACTAAAGCATCCCGTACCAATAAATTTCAAAGTACTCAATAGGAAATTTTGAATAGGGGCCTCAAAAGTTTGGGGCCCGAAAGAAATAGCGTTGAGGTCACGGTGCTTGCGAAAGACCCAAATCACGTTTGGGCTTTGCATTGCGGATGCTTTTTCTCGAATTTAGCGGGGAGCCCCAAAGCCTTACCCAGAAGCTCTGCGTCCGTCAAACTTGACGGCACCCACTGAAGTGATGGCACTCGGCCAAGACTAGAGTGAGGAAGAGTTGGGTGTATGTCCAAAATGTCATACGACCTATTCGGAAAACTATTTGCACCTGCTTTACCCAAAGCGTGTATACGCAAGAGGTGTTGGGGTCTCAAACTTTTGTGGCCCCTATTCAAAAACCCCTAATATTGGCGTAAGCCTCGCGATATTATATAAATCCGCCAGCACAAAATGAACGCGTTCTCATTTTATACTTTCTTCAATCGCGAGCACTTTTTTGTTTGTGTGATTGATGATTTTCATGAAGAGCATAATCAAACAAGGGCTATGAATTCACATGCGGAAGTGTTCGTTCGAAAACGAAGATTCTCACGAAAAAAAAAAACGGAAGGAAAAAGGCCTCGCATTAATGAACTTGGAACGAATGCTGTTAGCATTGTGCAAGGTGTCTGTTTGCAGACACTAAATTTTGAGTCCTTGAAGCTTTCCATGGATTGCCTGCGCTCTCTTATGGGCAATGGAGGGACGACGAACGGTTATAGAGATCATCTGGAGAAAACGAAATCACACCTGCACTACCTGTTTCCTCTTGCAGGGGAAGTAATAATAATAATAATAATAATAATAATAATAATAATAATAATAATAATAATAATAATAATAATAATAATAATAATAATAATAATAATAATAATAATAATAATAATAATAATAATACGTATATTATTATTATTATTATTATTATTATTATTATTATTATTATTATTATATTATTATTATTATTATTATTATTATTTATTATTATTATTATTATTATTATTATTATTATTATTATTATTATTATTATTATTATTATTACTTTAGTGATCCCAAAACAACGAATGTAAGTGCAGCCTTGCGCAACCGCGCCGATAGACTCACAACCATCGAGTTAATCGTATAACTTTTCCATGGGCTTTAGCGCACAACTCAAAGATTAGGAATTTCCCTGAAAATTACGTGGACGTTAACAATAACGCTGGATCATTTGACAAGCATGTACAAATGCCGACGCGCTTCACCGCTTCTCAGTTGATCGACGCCTGACGTTCCATTCGCCACTATCAGCGCAAGTGTGTATCGCCGTAATCTGACCTTCAGTTTCCCGGCCAAAAGTTCGGTTTAATAAATAGCTTACTTTTTCATGCCCAACTCACCTTTCCCCACGGAAGGGTGGCAAACCGTAAATTTTCTTCGAACTGTTGTGTTTGTCGACGTCAAGATTACCCGATAATGATAGTATGAGGAATGTCGTAGCTGAGGGCTTCAAAAATTTTGACCATCTGGTGTCGTTTAAAACGCTGACACATCGCACCGTACACGAGACTCTGGCTGTTGCTCGCCAGTAAAATGCACCGCCACAGCTGGTATGGAACCCGCAATCCTCGTATCACCATCCGAGCACCATAGCCACTGTACCACTGTGGAACACCATTTGAAGAAATCCATGGGATTTTTGCCTGAGCACTGTTGCATGCGCAGTACCACAAGAAACATTGGGACTTCCTTAATAATCTGATGCATGAAAATGCTCGTGAATGTTAATAAAAATTTCTGGGCGAGTGCGCTCCCTGTTCTAAGCATTTCATTTTTAGATCATTGCCGCACCACATCCATGTTTCGCCTCAGTCTTGCTCCTGCCGGAGCTTTTTCGTCATGCTGTGTTTCGAGAAAATAAGCAAAACGTCAATCCAAAAGTGGCGTCTTTTATTATGTATTTTTTCATCGTCAAACGTATGTACAAACGAACGCAGCACAATGCAAAAATGACCATAAGTGATATGTTTAAAGAAGCACATCGTCTGCCGCATCCATCTCTACGTTTAGTGAAAGATAGCTTTCCGCTTGTCATATCTCTCACCTGTAATTAGGTATGCATTGTAAGTATACAACTCGTCTTCAGTATCACATAATTATCACACAAGCGCATATTGGTTCAACGTTACGTAATTAAACAAAAGAAAAAATAGCCTAGTTTTATGCTCGAACAAACTCCCGCGTGTCGAAATTTTCTGTTGCAGTAACACTAACGCTTACTAGTGCTGTGCTGATAACAAAGATCTCAAATAAGAATTCAATTGCTGTCAGAAATGGCGATAAATTTCAAGTATTAGATTACAAGCAGAAGAAACAGTGCGAACTTCATCATAGAGGGGAAAAAACGCACAATAATGATGTAGCGTTGTGCTCTGTAAAGCGTGCTTTTGTGTTAGACAGTACTGTACTAATAGAAAGCTGTACATGCAAGATAGATCTTTGCGATTGCGTTATGTTTGGAACATTTTTGGTATGGTACGAAGAACTTTATTTATGGAACATATGGTGTAATAAATGCCTCTTTTCTTACATCAAGGCTCAGAGTTTGACAGTGTGGTAAAAATACAAATAAAGCTTTTTTCTCGGAAGATGGAGAGCATGTCATGAGAGAGAGAAAGATCAAGGAAAGGGAAGGAGGTTAACCTAAAAAAAGGCTTTGGTCTGCTACCCTGTGGTTGGGAAGAAAAAAGGGGTGTAAAAGAGTGAAAGAGAAGAAGAAGAGTTGGTGACAGTAGGGAAAAAGAGGTAGCGACTGGAGCACTATAGAAAGCAACGCTATCCGAGAACAGTCACAGTTTGTCTCCAAGTCCGGTTGCTTGCAGTAACCGCAACAACGCCTTCAAAACAGCTCTTGATGCAGACCTGGTGAACCAGGGTCTCGGGAATTTGTTCTCTGCCAGGGGGCGCTTGTCCAGGTGTACTAGGGTGGTTGAGAGGGTCGCGTTTTCGCAGTTCAGGCAGGTGCAGTCCCACAGAAGGTGCGTGACTGTTTCGCTACATCCGAAAATTTCACATAACGGGCTATAAGACATCCTAATAACAAATTATTAGGCATTTGAGAATACCACTCCAAGTCACAAACAGATCAGTGAGGTAGTGTCGCGTTGTGATAGGCTGAGTGGGAGACGAAGCTGGAGGTCTGGGTTCAATGTACGTAGCCGTCCGCTTTACGTCATGGCTCCCATGAGCAGATCGTAGCGGAAATCAGGCAAGTGTGTCACGAAATAATTGAAAAGAGGCACAAATTGACATTCCAGTCGCTTCCTAGTAATTGTCGCATTCAGGGCGATGACCAAGCGGATGCAGCTGCCCGACCCACCCTTGACGGTGTCAGCTGTGTTGTCATTCCCCTTCCACGATCCGACGCAGCAAAAGAAATACGTGTGCTGGCACATCGTCTAACGTTATACTTATGGCATTCATCGACTTTCACGAAAGCATGTTATGCTTTCGTGGGAAGAACCGTCTTGAGAAACATGCCTACAGAAAAACGAATATATACTTGATAAACAAAGCTACCTAGTCCAGACCTTTCATTATTATTCTTGGTTATGGCATTCAGTTGTGAGGAATCGCTTTTGTAACCTTTTAACAGAGAGACTCAGCTTGCTCGAGGGCCGTGTACAACAGCATTGAAACAGGAAACAAAAACTGCGCTTAGAGCTCAGTGGGGTCACAATATATGATGCACATCAGCCTTTCGTGATGACTTGGCTCACCATATAAGTAACAGCTGAGACGAAGAAGAAGCAAAAAGCACTGCCCTAAGTGACTTTTCCTGTAAAATCTTTCCTCTACAGATGAAACACGGAAGAATTACACGCTACACTCAATGTCGCTTGTTCACACTACTAGGGAAGTATTTTGGGATATGTTTTGAACGATAGAAAAAATGAAGGGAGCAAAAAAGCCTAAGGCGACTCGCCTAAGGGGACTCGAAGGCAAAATTCATGTTTCTTTTTGCTTAGACTCAATGCATTGATCCTACCTTGCTTCTCTCGGGAAGCTTTTTACAACTAACCTAGTTTCGCTTGGCCTCAAGGATTCGAGGCACTGCAGGTTTTGTGAACGCACTGCCTCTCTGATCGGCCCCGCTTTGATCAAGCAATGAAGTCACGCGAAAACGTCATCATGCGATGCTGAGTTATGAGACGTAGTAGTGACGTCCTGATGACGTCATAAGTTTTGGTAATTCTTCAGATCATAATTTCGTACGGTGACATAATCTCCTGACGACAATTTTTTCTGCACCCATCGTGTTCACACAGACGGAAAGGTCAGTATTTGAGTTTGATGAAGCATCCGGAGGCTATCGCCTTAGAAATCGAGGCAACTAGGTTGATCCGAACTGAGCCTGCATTTTTACTCCACTTTTTAAAGGAGAAAGCACAAGAAAAGCTTGAGAGAAGAGGAAATTCACAGTATAGCTGAATTGCAGCGTAACACAAGCCGTTTGAAACTACGCTTGAATGACAGCTGCAAATACTGTTGTTAAGTGTCAGCTATGCCACATTTCTTCCTTTCGCGCATCATCCTAAGGCCCACTGCGCTGCTGTTGACATTGTGGATGTTTGTTTTTGAAGATGATGCTCAAATATGCCTGAACGCTTTGCATTGAGCAGGCCTTTCAAACACCCACTCATTCTGAAATTTACATATTTTGGCACCTGGTGATATTCTATGCTTCTGCCACGAAATTTTACATGCGTGGAGGAGAATACGTCTACTGCATGACATTCATATAGTCTTTCTTTCCCAAGTTATTTCCAGCAGTACAGTGGCTATGTGGTATAACTCATGCCTGTGACGCAGACGGCATGTGTTCGACTCTTACTCGGACCCGAAGTCTTGATTAATTCATTTGTATCTTTCTCGATCTTGTGTTTGGTCACAGACAAGATGATTTTTAGCTCGGCAAGAACGACACCGTCCAAAAATGACACCGTACATCGACGTCGACGCTGACACTAGGATTCCTGCAAAATGAGCTCTATAACGCTATCGCGTTAGTGCAAAAACATGCTATCACCATTCTGAAAGAAAATCTATGGTTTTCGAGAAGTTGCAATTTTTAGTCACTGATTTTTTTTAATGTTTACATTAAAAAAAAGGCAAATACCACCACTCTAGTGTTGCTTCAAGCTCTAGATACGTAATGCCAAAGCGTATTCCCATTTTTTACTTTAAAAACTGCTGCGCATACACCCCCAATCTCATGGTCTCCTACTGAAACACAGATAAAGTATACCAATATTAGAGTCCGAACTTAGCAATGAAGTTGGGGTAATTGATTATCTCATATTTACTGATCAATGTTTCTGCGATAATTAGGTCATTGAAAAAAGCAGTAGTGATGCTTTTCTTTTGTTTTTATTCTAGATCAAGTGCTTGCGTGATAGAAGAATGTCAAAAAAATATGATTGGGCCAGAAATATGGCCAGCAGGCTTGGGTTGCCGGTTGCTACGTAGGAATGAGCCACGTGCGCCACCCAGTCGCGTTCTGCAGGACTCAATAAAGTTGTTTTTTATTCCATACCATTAATAAAAGAAACGTAGAGACGTTGTTGTTGTTAACAAGCAAGTGGGCTGAGATGTGGAATGAGCAAATGACTGAACCGAATATGAAATTTAGCAGAATTTTCATTTAAATTAAGTGCACGGAATGGCGTATTCATTCTCTATGCAATATACTAGTACCTTTATAAGTAGTAGGGTTGTTTCAGTAAAAAATTGGCCTCCTTCTGAGGCGCTGAAAGCTATGTATTCTCTACATAATTATAGTGAAAGGAGTCAGTGTTCAATGGAAGAAGCCCGAAGACATTTGAAAGAAAAAATAAAATAAAACGAGAGGACTTGATAGGGACCTCTAAACAAAGAGTGCAAGACCCCAAAGAACGCACGTAAAAGGCAAACATTTGATTTAAAAATGTTACACATAAGCAGAACGTCTTGATATCGAAAGCAACTTTGTTGCCGGAAATCACCCTCTGGTAAACAGTGGAAAGAACCACCGCTTCTTGACAAATAGGAGTTCCCAGCGCAAATGGCTGCCTGCTATGTAGTGCTACGCAGATGGTATGTTTTGGGTTCAATAGGGACGGATTGGACCCGCTTCAATAGGACCCGCCTAAATAGGGACGGATTGAGAAAAAAAAATGGCAGAAATGCGGGAAGTTTTCTAGTTCTCAAAGAAACCTTTTTACTCGTTTTAGTCCTTCCCTTTTTACTTCGCGTACTAAATGTACAAGCACTGGGTGCCCTGAAGGTGACTGATATTCAAATAGTACTTTCATGCGTTCGCATGAGATGACTGGTAGACGAAAGCTTTGTTTTTCTTTTTCTCTGTTGGACGTAGGGATAAGAGTGGTGATATGGGCTCGTGGAATCAGTCATACCTAGACCAATTGAGCGCACAAAAGAACACAAACCACAGGAAAAGGCGTACACATACAGCACCTGTGTGAATGCCTCATCTTCTTCTCCGTGCGTTCTTGTGCGCTGAACTTGTCCAAGAAAGTATGAAGCCCATCATAGATTTCTCACCATGGATTCATAATGACACACGAGATCTTGTAGCCTGTAAAGTCATGATGTCATGATGGTGGTGATATCATTCCATGACTTCTCGCATCATCATGTTCACTGGCACAGTAAATTTGTTTGATGACGCCTATAACCTTACCGTTACAAAAAGGACTTTCAGAGCATGCGGGGCGTGAAAGCAAGGCTTTACGTATTGCGCAAATAGGATAGGTAAGTTATGCCCAAGTCATACCAGAAGTTGCAATATTAGAGCATAAAAATTGTTGGTTGGGGGCAAACTGGGTCGATACCTTCGTGGGCAATGATTCTTCGGCAACAATTTTTGCTTGAGAGAGTTGACATCACTACAATCGAGTGCGTGAAGTGTTGCAGTGCTATGCGTCAATCAATTCTTGGCTACGTGCAAAGTAAGCTGCCTTAGGATAATGTGTGCACCGCGAGCGTTAGCTTATAGCCGTTAAGAAGCTCGCTGTTGAGCTAGTTTGTGCATGTCTTGATTAAATAGTTAACATCGTGCCGAATCAACAACCACACAGAGAAAGAAACACACATAGACGCCGTGGGCGCTCGTCGTGTTTATGTGTGTTTCGTTGTGCGGTTGTTCATTTGGCGCGACGTTGACCATTTAATAAAGCCGCTAAGGTGTCGTGACATTGCTAAGCTCATAGACGCGACTTCGATTCCATGCTGCGGTGGCCGGAACTTAAGAAACACCCATGCATTTTGAAATTTTGAGCTCTTCAAGGAATCCTAGCAGGGCAATACTAATCTAAAACAAACATGCCAATGCGTGCTTTACGATCCCATCGCGGTTGTGGCAAGTAGATTCTAACAATCTTGCTTTTTAGAAATGCGGGAAACATCGTTTCCCACCGTTTACGACAACTCAAGTGATGGTACCTTGACATCACGTGATTATGATGTGTCTGGTTAAAACGAAAAAAATAGGGGCCTATATAAGAACACAAAAACACAGGAGGTGTCGTGCTAAAAAAAAAAAACACTCTAAGATGATGATTATGATGATGGCATAAACGAATGTCTCTCACCCACTCTAGGGGATTGGACAAGAAACGATTATTCAGATAGTGAATCACATTTTACTTCTAAATCTAATGAATTTGTTTTGAAGAAAAGGTTAGAAGAAATCAAAATTTTCTAATTTAAAGATTTGCATTCAAAACCACCTTCATTCGATTAAGAATCTTGGTACAGTCAAACAGATACTCCGATGACAATGAAAGGGCTGCCAAATACGTTGTCTTCTTCGCTAGTTTGTGCTGCGCCTGTCGAGCAAATCGGTGGCCTTCATTGTGTTAGCGAGTGCACCTCTAGGTGCAGCTATGGACAATGGTAAAATTGCACTGCTGCATCTACAAAAACGTCAATAACGTGACGGAGCATAATGGAAGAGAATAAGAAAAAAAACGTGCACGAATGGAGAGGAAAGAGGAAGGAAAAAGCCTTCATGAGCATGTGGGCGGTGCTCCATTACAGAGCTAAACTGGCCTTAGAAGCCCGCCACGCCTGGTCTAGGAGAGCAGCCTGGGCCTCCTTTCCCTCGCTGGTGATCAAGGTCTCTAACCCCGCATCCTTAATATTTCGGACAGCTTTCTTCGCATTCCCTTGTAATGTGTGTTAGCGATGGCTGTCTTCCACACCACGGGCAAGAATTCGCTTATGGGACTGCGTGGATGACACATTTTAAAAGGAGATGCGGATATGTATTCACCCGCGTGTGGCGCCACTCATGCGCTTCTTTTATACCTAGCCGAGAGTGGGGTGGAGAGTACCGTCGTCGTTGTCGACGCTGGAGTTCTATGATATTCTGAAAAGTGTGAAGAGCCTGTGGTAGCAGACGCGTATCTAAACGAGGAACAGTCTCTCGGTGAGTATTGAATAGCTCGAGCAGCGCGGTCCACTCTGTCGTTACTAGTGTCTGCTATAAGTCCGGGGCACCAAAAGATGCAATGTTTCTGGTCTAGTGTGGCACATAGAGAAGGCGAGTGACCCATGCAGGTACATGGCCATTAGTGAAACAACGACACGCTATCTGAGAGTCTGTGAGAATATAAGCTCGCTGCCTTACAACTTCTTTGGTATCGATGGCGAGGTTTACCTCGAGGGCTTCCGCCATTTCCGCCAAGCTCGTCCTTGCTGAAGCGCAGGCGAATAAACCTGGACTACGCATTGAGCCAGCAGCAGCCAACGAAAAGACATCCATGCCACAGCTTGCTGCGTTCGTATAAAACGTGTCTGGGTCCGTTCCGAACTGTTTGGTTAGTTGGCTGGCTCTGCGCCGTGGCGCGTTCTTGGTTCAAAGAATTGATTTTTTTTGTATACAAGTGGCATGGATTTGGCCACAGATACGAGCGAAAATGGGCACAGCTTCTTCGTCATGGTGTTGGGGCCGTACATGGTGTCTTAAGGCGCGTAACGTTTCCCTTCGCTTGGAAGGGAAACAAAGTATTTTTCGCTGTGAGGTGAAGACCACGGCCCCATAGGCTCCTCGAAGGTTGCATAGAACTCCAAGGCCAGTGATTGATCTATGGAAGCTCCACTTCATAGGCCGAAGGCTGCCTTGTATGTGGTACGAATGAGGGTGCCCGCTTGTTCAATTTCAGTCTAAACTACGGGACGCTACGACAGCTTCACCATTAAATGTTCATTATGCGGGAAAGCCCACGAAAGATGAAAAAACGGAAGACTCAATCTCCTGATTATGTGTTCTCAAGACTCCACAATCATACTCCCATCTTCTTACGGTAAAGGTAAGCATGTAAATAATAGGCCTTTATCAACATCACTAACATATGTGAGTGGCCTAAGTGTGTCCACAATGAAGTATGAATCTACCCGTAGCACAGCCTTTCATGACCCTTCTAAAAAATATTCGTGAAAGTGTTATATATATATATATATATATATATATATATATATATATATATATATATATATATATATATATATATATATATATATATATATACATATATATATATGCTACCACTTTTTTCTGTCTGTTTTTCTTTTCGGAAAGCATTTGTGGAGCGTTATGCTATAGATGAGGAACATTTAAATGTGCGCTAGATTAAGCTCTTTAAAAATCGTTTCTCCTAAGTAGTCAGATGAAAAGCCCTCGTGTGCGCCGTGGGGGTGGTGGTGGTAGTAATGAACGCCATAGTGGAGGGCTGCTGAAATTTGGACAATGTGGTGTTTTTAACATTGTTCTCGAAAGCATAAACTTTGCCCGTATCACTGATGACAATAATGTCAGCATAAATTTAAGACGGATGAATTCAGAGCCTTTTGTAGTAAAATGTCGCTAGTGAGAATAAGTGTAATTTCTCGAATTCAAACTTTGATTCTCCTACTAGTTGGTCTGTGAAGTACACGTATTAAAAATTGGGGTAGCTTAAGCTTCACCTTTACAACTTGAACGCGATAGGAATATTTTCTTTCTAGCGTGTACTTCAAAAACTTAGTGTATGAAATCTTCTCGAACTTGCTATGCACCCGCTGCGTTGCCTTAATGCTGGAGAAGCGTGTGTGTCTTTCGTGGTGAATGGCTAGCTTTAAACTATGAAGCTATTATTATAATACTATATACTGATGCCCGATGGCAAAGCACACTTGTACCACGCATTATTACGAAAGTATTTCACGTTTTATTGTGAAACAAGTACACAGGACGTGTGTGTCTGTAAGCCAGGAAAGCTATTTTCAGTGTATTCCCAAGCAGAGGACCCGGAATTTTTCATTATTTTTTATTTGCATCTCTCGCAATTTTTAGGTCACACAAGATGATAATTTTTGCTCACAGCCAACGACGCCAACGCCAACAGTGGAATTTATGTAAAACGAGATCTTAGACGCTATCACGTGAAAACATGCCGTAACTTAGCGCTTTTTTTAACATTTTGTTTGGAATCGTTTTACTTTGTCAATGTGTCGAGAAGAAATTTCGCAGAATTGTGATAAGCAGTTCGTATGAAATGCTTCACGCAGTTTTTGTTAAACAATTGCGTAGAACTTCGCCGTCACCCACTTCTTACTGATGCTACTTTTTCTTCAATTTTTTTTTTACTGAAGTCGTTGTTCAACTACTCCAAACGCGACTGCTCTAGCAGTTCATTGAATACGTTAGCAATATTGAAGTACACTCTTGTTCACTTTCGCAAATTTTGCTTGTGCCGTGACGTTGCTTTTACCCTGCTTATTCAATGCGGAGACATTTTGCGGGTATCTAAGCGGGAGTGTGGACACAGAAACTGTCATTGTATTTGTCGTTGTCACTGTAGTATTTTTTTTATATTTCATTTATTTCACGGTACTGTCAACTCTCTTGCGAGAGTCTTTAAAGAGAGGATAACGTAATAAAAATAGCAAAGAACATGATTCAGAAATACACAACTAAAGGTTACACCAGGATTAAGTGGTACACCCGTACAGATAGTCAGGCAAGATCTGATTGGAAGCCTATCTGTACCGGCTGTTCTTTGTTGTCTAAATACTATTCCTGTTGCTGTTGTTTTTATATACTGCTGACGTGTTCGCTCGCTAAACAAAGACCATCTCCCTTTGTACGTCCGCCACAATGCCTCCCTGCCATCTAATTTGGTGGTCGCCACTACAGAAAGTATATTCATTATCTCAAAGTTTGTTCAACAATTCACTGGTTTCACTGGCGCTGCAATTGAAAGGAGCACGTTCTCTTGGCGCCGCAGTATTGATACATAGGCGCTAATTGAGCGCAACAATAAATTAACGCTCTCCTCATTGAGGGTGACGCAGCAAGTCAGTGTTGCGAAAGCGCGCACTCTCGCTGTTTTCGATATAACGCATAGACAAGGTGGTATAAAAAAGTAGAGTATGGCGTCAGTTTCTCTTGTATGCGGGAAATAAAGACAATTGAAGGCGCCACCAGCAACTGAGAGCATAAGAGACGCGTTCAATGCGCGAGCGATTCTGCGATCGATTTCCAGCCAGCGGCTCTCCGACGACCGAGTTTTCGTTGTCTTTCTGCGGACAGGCCCGAGTCCTTTGTTGTCTCGGCACACGCCTTTCCAGCAAGGACGAGCGAGCGGCGCCTGATGCTTCAGCAAACAACGCCGCTTACGGCTGCTTGCACAGAATGCAGAACAGAGGTGAAGCTGCCATAGTTAGCGCGCAACAAATACCTGCAATCAACGATGACAACAACAAAAAAAAACACAGCGCGATGGAAGAAATGACTGGATCTCGCCATTATTGTGCAGACACCAAGATTTAGAGTGGCGGTTTGTTTAACGGACACGAGCCAGTCGGCTGATTTTTTTCTCCCATCGCAGCCATCTGCGCCCGCATGGAGTCGTGTAAGCGTGCCGAATTAATAATCCCCTATGCTAGCAACGCTGGGCGTAAACGTCTTTTGCTACCTCCTCCAACTGCTTGCCTTAACACGGGTCTATCATAACGGCGCTTCGCGAAAAGGGGTTCGGTCCGCCCAGTTCGAAGTTCCTTTTCTCCGCGAGCGCACCTATATAAAGCTGCTACGTAAACAGCTCCGGTGACTCACTCGTGCTGGGAGGCAGAAATTCTCGCAGCACGCACACCCACGAATTTGCGGACGACCTTAATACCAAACCCGGACAAAATTGTGCATTCATTCTGACAGATTGGATGTGCGAAAGCAGGCACATGAAATAAGTCTAGATACCTGGAAACGCCGACTTACTACTGCAAACCAGTACTTATTGAAAAACAAGAAATCGCTAACCAGAGACTTCTCTTCTAATCTATTTTTATGTTGTTGAGAATATTAGTACACGACGAAACTCGATGAATGCGCAGTTTTGATCAGGCACATTATTGAAAAAGAAAAAAAAGCGTGTATAATAATAATTGATGCGTGGTATATCGATAATAGTGGTAGTGCAAGTGTAAGCCAACCGTGGATTACCTTAAACAAAAGTTAAATTAAATGTCTTAACAGTTATCTTTCACGTAGACCTTCACGTGTGCCGCATTGATATTGTTTATGGGCATTTGCCGATAGGTATTCGCGTGCTCTTTCTTTTGCGCCGTTGTGCGCCCTTGCAACTGTTCGTCGGCGTTTCTGGTGCGTTGACTATACACTTTCTGGTGTCTGGGTTTGCAAGCACTGCATTTTAGAATCAATACACACAAAGCATCTCACCTTTTGGTTATTCTAAACAATAAAATTCAGCAGATTCCACGTACCTGGGAATCGACGTTATGCGAACATGTGGAGGGAAGGGGACTGTGTGTCATTTTTTTTATTTGAGCCAGACGTCATTAGACGACGCTGAATATACGGCCAAACGTTGAATGCACACACATATGTTGAAGAGTTGCAGATGTTTACATAACCAGTTTTTTGCACTTGAACAATGATGTCTACTGGAACATGCGTATTAGCAACACCAGAAGCTCATATGAAGCGCTCGTGCTTGTGAAGATGCTGGCCCTAGACACTGGTACATTAATCCACTTCAGTGCATGGCACCTAAATTATTGACGTTAACACGACATGACGGCTGTATCAAAGCAGTACATATGTACTCTTTTAGGTAGGCAGCACTGCCACAACTATGAATGTTTCACGAAGATTAGCGTCTATTTGTAAAGTAGTTTCGAAACCTGGCTAGCTCTGTGGTAGAATGCTTGACTGCCACGCAGAATGCTTGGGTTCGATTCCTACTGGGACCCTGAAATTTATTGTTTGCGATCGTCGGGAGTCAATGCTACCTATGTAAGGTTTTTCTTAACACTGACATTTATTGTATACCTTCGTTGGGTCGACGCTACTGAGGTCGGGTATTGCTTAATGCTCACGCGTTAAAATTGCCCATGTGTAATCTCGCCATTCCTGAGTAGATACTAGGTGTCAATCACCTGTGGCACATACCCGCGTAGCAGCGGCACATACCCACCCGTGCGTATGTGCCACTGCCTGGTTGGAAGTGCTTGAGGACGTACGTGATGGGATTGGCACATTATTCATGTCTTGACCAGCTATCATATTCGTCAAACCATCTTACCCTTCCATGCTAATTTTGTTTCACGCCAAGTTATGGTGGTGACCACGAGAGCACCCAAACGTAGGCGGCTACATAGATAGATAGATAGATAGATAGATAGATAGATACGCTCAAAGTCGCCGAAGTTTGCTAAGAAATGCTTCGCATTTAATATAATTGCGGCATCAGAGGACAAAGGCTAGCCCTGATGGATCAATATTTTAATTTAGAGTCAAATTGTTATTGTGTAGGGTACTAAGAAAGACTATATACAGACTTCATATCGTCGTTTGCAATGAGATGATCTCAGCCACGTGGATGAACTCAGCCTTCACGGCAGAAGCACGGTAGGTTACTGGGAAACTAATATTTTTGGGTAGTGATAATCTGTCTGCACTGTTTCTTATCATCACACTTATGCTGCACACCGAATCAATGATAGTAAAAGTTGAGGCCATGTTCCACGCCGGTGAAGTCTGGGTAAACAACGGAGCTGGCAACCCAGCACCACCACCTGGCGAACGCAGATTAAGTCATTTTTCCATCTTTCTTCATCCCCCTTTTTTTTTTCGCGCCTGTTCCTTCCTTTATCTCTCCCTTCATATTATTCTCACTTTCGGATTTCTTTCTTTTCTCTTCCTATGTTGCTGGTTCTCATCTTTTCATTTCTTTTCATTCTCACGTTTCTTTCGCACCCCTTGCTTTGCAGTACTGTATTTATTTGCAGATGAAGGTTATGTTATTGTTTACAATCTCACCTCCTTTCTTTATTTCGTCCTCCTCACCCAAATATGAATCCTTCCCAAACTCACTTACATCTCCAATGCAGTCGCTACATCCTGCAATGTATGCATGTGCTATGCTAGGAACTGCTTGGCGTCCGCCGCGGTGATGTAGCGGTTGCTGCGCCTCGCTGCTGACTTGACGTTCGTGCTTTCAATCCTGGCCGCGGCGTTCTCATATCAATAAAGGCGAAAAGGTAAAGGTCCATGTACTGTGCGGCGTCATTACACATTGAAGAGTGTTAAAAGGTCGATATTGCCGGAGCCTTTCACTGCGGCGTCTCTCATAATGATATCATGGTTTTGGGACGTAAAACTCCTAATATTGTTATTAGGAGCTGCTTGGAACATATCCACTTGCGGTGGCGCATAACCTATACCACTAAAGCCTATGCCATGCTTCACTTTATGCCCTCCTCCTTACCTTCTTTTTCGTCATCGTGTCGCTCTTTCTCGCTATCACGTTTTTTTTTTTTCACTCCTTTTCTATGCGATACTAAGCCTAGATCTGCTATACCAGGGACTTCCCGTACCCTGTGGAACAAACACACCTGACGAGTTTTTTTTTTGCAACACCCACTTTACTGTGACTATAAACAGCTCCGCTGTTGAAAAGTTGATTGATGACCCTCTAAGTGCCATATCACGATGTGTAGCCTATTTCCTGAAATACTTCACTGCAAACCAAACAGACGCACGAATTAATTGTGAACAGAACGAAGTTGGACCTCAGAAGCACGCTACGTAAAAAGGGCGTAGAACGAATTGGTTAAGAACTAACGAAGTACCAAGTCAGAGCAAAGATTGTGGATACAATGAGATATAACAGAATAAGTGCCGAGCTTAGCACTCACGAGAACTCAGAAAGGGTCAGACTAGCTTGCAAGGTTCCTCGAGGAACAGGCACACCTGACGCTGAAAAGTAGGACTGGAAGGAGCACGACTACAAAAACTCGAATACTTAGGCTGACAGCACGGACGACGACAAACGAGAGGCAAAAGGCGGAAAACAGGAGCTGTATTGCTCTTTGGTTGCTGGACTCTAGCAGCGTTCGCATACAAACGGGTCACACATCAACTCGTGAGGAGTGCATTTCGGTGGTTCTACTTCGTATAAACCTTCCAGCTATTCGATATAAGGAGGCAGACCTACACGCCCTTAGAGAGGTAAATTTATACAACCTCAATGGAGTTCGGGGTATTTGACCTATGTGGTGCCAGATAAATTGGAGGTATTAGTGAGGCCATGGCATATATATATATATATATATATATATATATATATATATATATATATATATATATATATATATATATATATATATATATATATATATATATATATATAATGTGTATAGACAGGCATGGTGGTTGAGTGGCCGTAGCGTTGCATATAGTAAAGTAGATTCTCCGTGAGTGGTCACTACGTGGTTTATTTCGACGTTTCGGCCTAGAGTCTGGCCTGATGAAGCCCAGACTCTAGGTTATATAATAAATAAATAAATATATATATATATATATATATATATATATATATATATATATATATATATATATATATATATATATATAATATTATATATATATATAGTATGAGATCCACTGACACCAATGCCAAGGAACGTATAGGGGAAATTATCTATAATATTGTGTCAAAACACGAAAAAAAGAGCCCTTAAGTATACACTCCTTCCCCAAATATATATATATATATTGTGACGAAGGAACGCGTTTATTTACAGGAAATGGTTGAGATCGGTACAGCTCAGAGCCAGAAAACCGGCGACCGAGCTGCTCGTGAGCCAGACCGCTTCCACCTCTTCCTCTTCATGCGCCCATCGAGGTGTGTCATTTCCCCCGTTCGCAGACGATGCCCACTGGGCGAGTCAATAGGAAGGTTGGTGGTGATATGGCTTGAGGCGCGCGACGTGTGTCAGCTGTGTCTTGCTAGAGCGCCGACCATTGCTTGTGACGCCGGAGATGACGTATGTGACGTCACTGAGACGGTCAATGACTACAAATGGTCCGGAGTAGTGGGCCAGAAACTTTTGGCATAAACCACGTTTGCGGACAGGTGTCCACAACCACACCAGGTCACCCTTTGTGTAGGCAACGGAGTGATGGTGGGCGTCGTACCGGGTCTTGGAGCGCTGTTGAGATGCAATGGTTCGAAGGCGTGCGACGCGACGGGCTTCTTCAGCGCGGCATAGTGACTCGGCAACCGATGTTTCCACATCTAACGTAAAAGGCAGAATGGTGTCGAGGCAACTGCGGGGGGAGCGGGCGTAGAGCAGGAAAAAGGGCGCGTACCCTGTTGTCTCGTGTTTCGCGGTGTTGTAGGCGTATGTGATATAGGGCAGTACTTCGTCCCAGTTTTTGTGCTTGGCATCAACATAAATTGACAACATGTTCGTTAGCGTCCTGTTGGTCCGCTCTACGAGGCCATTCGTCTGGGGGTGATACGGGGTTGCGTGGCGGAATTGGCTGGCAGACAGGCGTAGGATCTCTTCAACGACGTCAGCGACGAACTGACGTCCCCGGTCGCTAATGACGACTCGTGGAGGGCCATGACGGAGAATGATATGCCGAAGCATAAACTGCGACACGTGAAAGGCTGTTGCAGTAGGTATAGCCGCAGTTTCTGCGTAGCGCGTCAGGTGGTCGACGCACACGATGACCCATCGATTGGCACTGGCTGAACGCGGAAACGGACCTAGAAGGTCGACACCAACAATCTCGAAGGGAGAGCTAGGAGGTGGTACGGGATGGAGAAGTCCGGGTGATGTAGTCGTGGGACGCTTGTGACGTTGACATTGTTCGCAACCCGCTACGTATTTTTCTGTGTCGCGTCGCATCTTGGGCCAGTAAAACCTTTGCTGGATGCGATGAAACGTTCTGGCGAAGCCCATGTGCCCACTGGTTGCGTTGTCATGGCAGAACCGAAAAATTTGGGGACGTAGAGTGCGTGGAACTACCAGAAGCAGACGGGCGCCTTGGCCAGAATAATTCTTCTTGTAAAGGACGGCGTCATGGACTACAAAAGAGCTTGAACTGGCCGGGTCATTCGCGGAGGCAAACAGGTGATCTAAGCAATGATCCTCGTGCTGTGCTGTCCGGAAAGCCGCGATGTCAGGAAAATGAGAGTCAATAGCTGTGATAAAATCGTCAAAATTATCAGCTTCACACTCGGTCGTTGGTAGAGGAAGCCGTGACAGGCAGTCAGCGTCTGCGTGGCGATTACCGCTCTTGTAGCGGACCGTGAAGTCAAATTCTTGTAACCGTATGGCCCATCGCGCAAGTCGACCAGATGGATCACGTAGGCTCACCAACCAGCAAAGAGAGTGATGATCTGTGATAACTGAGAAACGACGACCGTAGATGTAGGGGCGAAACTTGTGTACGGCGAAAACGACGGCGAGGCACTCCAATTCGGTAACCGTATAATTACGCTCTGCCTTGCTCAGGGACCGGCTTGCATAGGCGACGACGTGTTCAGCATTGTTGTGTCGTTGAATAAGCACCGCGCCGAGACCAACTCCACTGGCATCGGTGTGGATTTCCGTGGAAGCAGAGGGATCGAAGTGGCATAGTATTGGCCCGGAAGTGAGAGCGAACTTTAGTTGCTTAAACGCTGACTCACAATTTGGTGTCCAGTGGAAAGGGACGTCCTTGCGCAGCAAGTCAGTCAGTGGCTGGGCCTTTTCAGCAAAATTAGGTACAAAGCGGCGAAAATAAGAGCATAGGCCCAGAAAGCTTCGTAGCTCGCGGATAGACTGTGGCTGCTTAAACTTGCTGACGGCGTCCACTTTCTGCGGGTCCGGTCTAACACCAGCTTTGTCCACAAGGTGTCCTAAAACCAGTGTTTGCCGTTCACCGAAACGACATTTTTTTGAGTTCAGTGTCAAGGCGGCTTTCTCCAAACATGTTAGAACAACGTCAAGGCGATGATTATGTTCTTCAAAAGTTCGTCCAAAAATAACCACATCGTCCAGGTAACATAAACAAATTTCCCATTTAAGGCCTCTCAAGACGGTATCCATATAGCGTTCAAATGTTGCCGGAGCATTACACAAGCCGAACGGCATAACATTAAATTCAAATAGACCGTCTGGCGTTACAAAAGCCGTCTTCTCTTTATCAACTGGATCCATGGGAATCTGCCAATATCCGGATCGCAAGTCTACCGAAGAAAAGTAGGAAGCTGAATGAAGGCAGTCAATTACGTCATCAATGCGGGGGAGGGGGTACACGTCCTTCTTGGTTATAGAATTGAGACGCCGATAATCAACACAGAACCTCCAGGACCCGTCTTTTTTCTTTACCAAAATAACAGGCGCAGCCCACGGACTTGACGATTCTTGAATTACACCAGTGGCTAGCATCTCGCCAACTTGTTCAGCAATAACTTTGCGTTCGGACACGGACACGCGATAGGGCTTTTGTCGGAGAGGATGAGCAGAGCCAGTATCGATCTTGTGACGAGCGCGCGTGGTCGGTATCTGAGCCCTAGGCACCTTCCGTGCAAAATCAAATACTTTAGCATGTCTCGCCAGCAGTGCAACCAGGTCTTTGCGCTTCTGTGAGGAAATGGACTTGCTAACCATTTTTGAAAATTCAGCTTCCATACCAGAAGTTTCCGGACCCGCCCTTTCAAGATCGCTTAAAGCTCCAATGCAGGTGCTGCTCTGCTTTTCGAACAGGGCAAGGCGCATACCAGCCGGTAGTACAACCGACTCGGGTGAGCTGTTTATCACCCATAATTGAGCCGTCTCGTCTGCGAGAGATACAATGCATCGTGGTACAAAGATGTTTTTCTTGAGACAAGCTACAGGCAACGGCTCAATCACTATGTCACGTGAATTCAAACTCGAGTTGGTTTCCGAAGTGGTCACTTGTACGCTGGCCGTGGACCACGCTGGCAGAAATACATCTTTAGCTACAGTGAGGTTACCTTTCTCACAATCAGGCTGCTGGGCGAGAGTAGACAACAGAACCTCACCTGCTCCACAATCCACGGTCGCACGACACTCTCGCAAAAAGTCTATGCCAAGTATAACGTCATGCGTTGATTGAGCCAGTACTGTGAATTCCGCCTTGAACGTTTTACCGGCAACACTAACAGACGCAGTGCAGACGCCGACAGGACGCAAGAATGCGCCGCTCACTGCCCGAAATGTGGCAGGTTTGTCCCAGTGAAACATAACCTTACGGCCTAGTCGTTGCTTAAAAACTAAACTCATCACGGAAACACTTGCGCCAGTGTCTATCAATGCCATCGTGGGAACGTCGTCAACAAGTACCTGAACCTTATTCTGAAGCATAGAAACTGGTGGAGGCATTCTTTGATGAAAATCGGTACGTCCAGCGACCTCACCTCCGTCGGCCGCGCTGGCTAGTTTCCCGGTGGCGGAGACGACATTCGTGACCGGCGCCGTGGAGATGGTGACCGAGGTGGACGGGTGGTGGGCGGCGTTAAGCTGCGCACAGATCCGGGCGAATCACTCCGGTTGATCGGCTGGTAGGCGTGCCGCTCGTCAGTTGGGTTGGGGGGCCAGTAGGTGTAGTCAGGCCGTTGGCTTCGTTGTGCAAACGTCGCGGATCTCTGAGGGAATGTCGAACGTGGATTACGTCGCATTGGGCAAAATCGGGCGATATGTCCACGAACACCGCACTGGTAGCAGACGGGCCGTTCACGGGGCATAGGGAACGTCGCTGGATGTTGAGGGTACGCGGCGCTCTGTTCCCACTGAGACGCAAAAGGAGGTGGATGGCTGTTGTAGCCGTAACGACTGTGGGGAGCATAAGGCGGCTCTACATAAGAAGACGCCGGTGGTGGAGCCCTTAGCTGAGGGCCGCGGTTGGAATAGCTGCGCTCCTCGAAACTCGTAGCATTGATACTTGTGGACGGTGTATCGCACGGTGGTTCTCGGGCGTTCAAGGGCGCGTAAAGGTGACGACGAAGTTCCTCACGTACAATGAGGCGAATCGTTGACGAAAGGTCGGTAGGCACGGAGTCTTGGCACACATCGACAGTGGCGACGGTCGTAACATTGGCAAGGCGTCCGAACTTCGTAGTGATGCGGCGAGTCTTCAGGGCCTCAAACGTTCGGCAGTGCCCAATCACATCGGCCACAGACTCAAGACTCTCCTTGCCGATAAGGAAGTGGTAGACGTCTTCCGCAATTCCTTTGAGAATGTGGCCCACCTTGTCCTCTTCCGTCATGTTGGTGTCCACACATTTGCACAGTTTCAGTACCTCCTCAATGTAGGTTCTGCATGTCTCACCACAAGCTTGAGCTCTCTGCGACAACATTTGCTCTGCACGTTTCTTCTTCGTCGCAGGGTCGCCAAAGCACTTCTTGATCTCCTCCATAAACTGGTCCCATGTTGTCAAGGTGTCTTCGTGATTCTCGAACCACACTAAAGCACTGCCATCGAGAAATAGACCCACGTGGGACAACTGGCTGGCCGCATTCCAGCCATTGGCTCGGCTCACCCGTTGATAGTGGCTGAGCCATTCTTCAACGTCATCGCCAGGTTTTCCTGTAAATGTGCGTGGCTCTCGGTAGTGGAAAGACGGCGCCCTCGCGACCGGCTGCTGGATGTCTCCGTCCAAGTTCATATCTTGAGGTAGTGGTGGCAAGCCCGCTAGTCGACGGCTGCGGCGAAGCTCGTGCTCTTGCGGTTCCGTCGTTAGTAGACGGCTGCTCTCCGGTCTCGCTTGACAGTAGCTGGCTTACCCAGCACCTTCCACCACAACTGTGACGAAGGAACGCGTTTATTTACAGGAAATGGTTGAGATCGGTACAGCTCAGAGCCAGAAAACCGGCGACCGAGCTGCTCGTGAGCCAGACCGCTTCCACCTCTTCCTCTTCATGCGCCCATCGAGGTGTGTCAATATATATATATATATATATATATATATATATATATATATATATATATATATATATATATATATATATATAGGGTTTGCAAACATTCTATAACCCAGCCCTTGCTTGAAGAAGAGCGAAGATAAGACATGCTCTCGCTATGTTTAAATAATTACACTTTTGCTCCATGATTGGTGGTACAGAAACAATATCGCTAGGGCTATCTGATGAAATCAGGGACTGATGAGTTCAAAAAATGCCACGAAATTTTTAATGAGCGGCGCACTGACAAATTGCAGCTGTAATTTCGCGCAAGCAAGGTAGCATGTTTGCAGTCTTCTTAATACGCATAGCTGAAGGAAAGAGGCAAACATAAGGGCTCGTTTTTTTTTAATTAGAAACGACATTATTGACAACTGACAGAAAATTATGTCGAGGAAAGTATATGAGATGATATTAGGAGTGATTGTAACGTAAATGTAAAGAAAGAAAAGTGGATAAATAGACACCTTGCCAAGGACAGGAACCGAACCTTCCAATCACGCATTCGATGTTCTACCAACTGAGCTGTCACGGTGGCTATCCCCCAAACCACTTTATTGGGTAGGTATGTGCATTAAACGTGGGAGCGTCAGTCAGCGCCCCTTGTTTCCAATGCAGCGTGCGTGGGACACTCATTTTTTGCCTTTTGCCGTCACCTAGCACGTGTTCTAATTACGACCTGGCAGCTGACCAATACACGCATAGCTGAATTTCTACATTGTTAGTAATATAAGCACACTCCTGGATCTGCACTGTCACTGTTAGGAAGCAAGACGTTTTAATGGCTGAACTGTAAGCATATGCAGGCACAACTACAAGGACAGAAACTGTGAAAATCAAGAAATGAGGAAGGCATTGCAGGCTGCATAATCCAGTACACAACATTACCATCTGCGAGAGCTGCCTCAGCTTTAGAGCCTGCACTGTATGAGTCGTGCGTGAGTTACATGTCAGCATGTAACTCAATCTTAACTTAATGACTTCAAAATATTTCCGCACTCTATGATTAGGTGTCTCATAACATAAAGTTTTGTTATAAACATGACTAAGTAAGGTTATTATGAATCTGGGAAGTTGTGTTTTTGTAAAGTTAATCAGTAGGAAAGACAAATACATAAAAATAAAACACTCACGCAAAGGTTGAGTGTCGAAAAAATGCTTGATTACAAACACATGAAGACACAGCTTGAAAACACATTACTATGACGTGAATATCTGGAGCCCGAAAGAGAAAACGTGAAGCATCATGCCTACTAACCACCATGCACTACTTGGCTAAACAATAACAGCCTCTAGAATTATTCTAGCGAAATTACTAAAATATATTTTCCAGTGTATATATATATATATATATATATATATATATATATATCTGGAATATATATAAATATATATTCCAGGAATATTATAGCATTAATGAAAGGGTGGTAGGTATTGTAATTAAACTGAATAAAAGATACAAGATGAAGGTAGTACAGGCTTACGCGCCTACATCCAGCCATGATGACGCTTCAGTTGAAAGCTTCTATGAAGACGTGGAATCGGCAATGAGTAAGGTAAAAACACAGTATACTATAGTGATGGGCGACTTTAATGCAAAGGTAGGGAAGAAGCAGGCTGGAGACCAGGCAGTAGGAGAGTATGGCCACGGCACTAGAAACGCCAGAGGAGAGCTACTAGTAGAATTCGCAGAACGCAATAATTTGCGGATTTTGAATACCTTCTACCGAAAACAAGAAAACCGCAAGTGGACATGGAGGAGCCCTATTGGCGAAAATAAGAACGAAATAGATTTTATAATGACCGCACACCCAGGAATCGTGCAGGATGTGGAAGTGGTTGGCAAGGTACGATGCAGTGATTATAGAATGGTACGGTCTCGAATTCGCCTAGACTTGAAGAAGGAACGACAAAAACTGATACGCAAGAAGCCAATCAATGAGCTAGCACTGAGAGGGAAAGTACAGGAATTCAGAGTGTCGTTGCAGAACAGGTACTCGGCTCTTAGTGAGGAAACCAACCTTAGCGTAGATACAATGAATGATAATCTGACGAGTATCATTACGGAGTGTGCAGTGGAAGTTGGAGGCAGGGTAGTTAGACAGGACACTGGCAAGCTTTCCCAGGAAACGAAGAACCTAATTAAGAAGCGTGAAACCATGAAAGTGTCAAGTACAACAGACGAAATAGAACTGGCAGAGCTTTCGAAGTTGATTATTAGACGTAAAGTATGCGATGTAAGAAGGTATAACATGGAGAGAATTGAACACGCTCTGAAAAACGGAGGAAGCTTCAAGGCAGTGAAGAGAAAACTTGGGATAGGCAAAAGTAGGATGTATGCACTAAGGGACAAAGAAGGCAAAATAACTACCAATATGGATAGGATAGTTAAAATAGCGGAGGAATTTTACAGAGATCTGTACAGTAGCCGAGACAACCACGACCTTAATACTATAAGAACTAGCAGTAACCCAGACGACACCCCACCAGTAATGATAGAAGAAGTCAGAAAAGCTTTGGAGAGCATGCAAAGAGGCAAAGCTGCTGGTGAGGATCAGGTAACATCAGATCTGCTGAATCCGATGGAGGCGGAAATGTCGAGGCCCGTGTGCTCAGATTTGGGTGCACGTTAAAGAACCCCAGGTGGTCAAAATTTCCGGAGCCCTCCACTACGGCGTCTCTCATAATCATATGGTGGTTTTGGGACGTTAAACCCCACAAATCAATCAATCAGATCTGCTGAAAGATGGAGGACATATTGTGTTAGAAAAACTAGCCACCCTGTTTACGAGGTGTCTCCTGACGGGAAGGGTACCAGAGTCTTGGAAGAACGCTAACATCATCTTAATACATAAGAAAGGAGATGACAAGGACTTGAAGAATTACAGGCCGATCAGCTTACTCTCTGTAGTGTACAAGCTATTTACAAAGGTAATTGCTAACAGAGTAAAGAAAACATTAGAATTCAATCAACTAAAGGAACAAGCAGGATTTCGAACAGGCTACTCAACAATTGACCACATTCATACTATCAATCAGGTAATAGAGAAATGCTCAGAGTATAACCAACCACTATACATAGCCTTCATAGATTACGAGAAGGCGTTTGATTCAGTAGAAATATCAGCCGTCATGCAGACACTGCGGAATCAGGGCGTAGATGAAGTATATATAAACATTCTGGAAGAAATCTACAGGGGATCAACTGCTACCATAGTGCTTCATAAAGAAAGCAACAGAATACCAATCAAGAAGGGTGTAAGGCAGGGGGACACAATCTCCCCAATGCTATTTACCGCGTGCTTACAGGAGGTTTTCAGAAGCCTAGAATGGGAACAGTTAGAGATGAGAGTTAATGGAGAATACCTTAGTAACCTGCGCTTCGCCGATGACATTGCATTGCTGAGTAACTCAGGGGACAAATTGCAACTCATGATTACGGAGTTACACAGGGAGAGCAGAAAGATGGGTCTTAAAATTAATCTGCAGAAAACGAAAGTAATGTACAACAACCTCGGAAAGGAACAGCGCTTCGAGATAGGTAATAGTGCACTTGAAGTTGTAAAAGACTATGTCTACTTAGGGCAGGTAATAACCGCAGAGCCTAACCACGAGATTGAACTAACTAGAAGAATAAGAATGGGGTGGAGCACATTCGGCAAGCACTCTCAAATTATGACAGGTAGATTGCCATTATCCCTTAAGAGGAAGGTATATAACAGCTGTATCTTGCCGGTACTTAGCTACGGAGCAGAAACCTGGAGACTCACAAAGAGGGTTCAGCTTAAATTGAGGACGACGCAGCGAGCAATGGAAAGAAAAATGGTAGGTGTAACCTTGAGAGACAAGAAGAGAGCGGAGTGGATTAGGAGACAAACGGGGGTTAAGGATATCATAGTTGAAATAAAGAAGAGGAAATGGACACGGGCCGGGCATGTAGCGCGTAGACAGGATAACCGCTGGTCATTAAGAGTAATTAACTGGATTCCCAGAGAAGGAAAGCGGGTTAGGGGGAGACAGAAGGTTAGGTGGGCAGATTAAGTTAAGAAGTTTGCGGGTATAAATTGGCAGCAGCAAGCACAGGACCGGGTTAACTAACGGAACATGGGAGAGGCCTTTGTCCTGCAGTGGACGTAGCCAGGCTGATGATGATGATGATTTTCCAGTGTAGTAGCATGCCAGCTGCATTGCCTAGACTATGAGCTAATGGGATCATGCAGCGAAGCAGAATGGAAGTATCTTTACACAACGAATGGTATAAAAAATTAAGTACAATAGAATGCATTTCATGCGAGGAGTGTGCAGGCGGGAGGGGGGGGGGATGTCTTTTTTTATCGTGGAGAGGTCGATCTTCTGCGCTAGGCGGAACTGCAAAAGAGAAATATTGCCTATGATATCACTGCAAGCAAGTAAACAATCAAGAAGAAACAATGAAACAGTGCCTTCGGGAATCTGGGCAATAATATTTTTTCCGCATAACACGGAATATGAGCCAAGCAATTTTTTTTATTCTTTCAATGATCTGGAGCCCGGAAGCCGGCAGAATGGCTCTCATAAACTGCTGTCGCTTTTAGGGGTTGGTCTGATCTGCCATTTGCTAAACAGGAAACAGCGCATGTCACGCAGAAAAGTTGAAAAGGACGCATTCAGAAAAGTAGGTGCCCGCACCATCATAGCTGAGAATATCTTGGTCATATTTTATGATTAAGTTTGTTTTTACCATTTTTCGAGGGTTTGAAAGGCTGGAGAATACCGGAAACATTGGTTTTGTGTTGGTGTGAAGCTTCTATTCATACGTATCTTCAACACAAAAATTTTTCCCTTTTCTAATTTTTGCTACTTGTGGTTTAGGAAAAAGAAAAGTTTTAGGAGAACTGACACACTATCAAAAATGCATCGTCCTCTCATGGCTACAATGCTATAGTGGCCATAGGAAAAATACGCTGCTGTAAATTCGATTGTGGTATAGAATGACTCGAGTGAAATTTTACTAACAATAAGAAGGTAAGTGTCACCAAAATAATATTATTAATACTTGATAGTATTATATTTATCCATAATATTTTAAATGGTTATCCTAAATAAAATATACAACGAATTAACGTGAAACTGAACGTGGGAAACAGAGGCCGCCTATATACAGCACTACATACCAATGAATCAAAAAATGAAGTGGCAGGGTGTTCTTACATGGCATTTCGCCAAAGTTAAAAGGACAAAAGGCAGACAGCAAACGAAGAAAGAAGGAAATGTACCAGGATTTTAGTCTTAAAATGCCACAAAAATTTCCGTTGCATGCATACATACTGAGTTACGCACCCACTTACTGTTGTGAACGTCTCTTATTTGGAATGCCAAAGAAAAAAAAACGCTGGTACTGACATAACCATCTTGCGAAATGATGCAAAAACTTAAACTATGCTGCCGTATTTCTTGGGATTCTGCCATAATTCATGGACTATACTACGTATTTCCGCATAAGGTTTGAAACGCATGCATTATGTTTGCTCAGTAAAAGGGATTCACTGGCGCCTATAACAGTCATAAATTATTCGTAGCACTGATGTTTTTTTTTTTTAGTTAGCAAGAGAATAAATATTTCCATCGCACTTGGCCCGTCCAACGCCTACGCTGTGCCCAATATTTGCGACGCATTCATGCTCCTTCACTCTACTTACCCTTATCGCCGCTAACCATTTAGGTTAGCGCGTCATACTGCCCGCTTTCGCTGTGCTACTGTAGCTATAGGAAAGCTGTGGCAGCACAACTTTAAGTGCTTGTGTACTCAGTACAGGAAGTGACAGTGCCTTGTGTTTCTGGGAGCCGTGTTTACACGATGTGAGCATGCCTAAAAGGAAGCCATTTGTTTCCTTTCGGTACTACCACACCCTATAACATCAGCTTATCGCTGACTTCTCCTCAGTGAAACGCTTCAGGCCCCAAAGCGGGCCGAGAAACACTCACACACGTACACAAACATACACACACACACAACCCAAGTTGTGAATGTCTCGTTTCGAGTAACACTTCGTATAAGAAAAGAAAAACCGACAAAATGGCGGAGAAAAAGAGAGAGAAACTTTTTTATACGCGATACGTGATAGTAATCCAACACTGAGTTACGTGATACTGGCATTGCGGCTGGTACCGCTGCTCGGTGTTCTTTTACGATTTTTGTACCTCCCCTCGATTGTTATGCCTACTTAGGTGTATCTTAGATGTGTATAAAAAGAATGACGAATGCGTAAGTGGCAGTGACGGTGAGGTTTGAGCCTTTTCATCGATATTATAATTATTGTTTTTCATGTTTCACGAAAAAGCGTGGGAGCAAGCACTTGATTTAACAGTGCAAAGGAGAATGGGCTAGATGGTCTTTCAGAAAACACGTTGAGGGAGACACATTAGCTAGCACTTATTTATGACTACAGCTCTGCAGTGAAGAAGTGTGGCGCAATTGTAAAGCACTGTGGAAGATAAATATTTGAAGCTTACTCAGAGTTCTTCCTGTCTTTTGAACCATAGAAAAAGTGTAGGTGAGACCAACCTACGACAAAGGTCAAAAGAAATTAAAGGACGTATGTGTCTTTCCACATAGGCGCTGCTTTCTCTTATCACCAAGAACTCATCTGTAATTGCGAGACTGGCAGAGATCTCGTAAATACACGAATACCGTCATATATGTCTATATGAACGAATTTCTCAGTGCGCAGAAAGAATGAAAACTGAATAAACTCTGTAATAAATGCGCTTTAAAGGAAATATGAAAATGGTACCATTGCAGCAGCATAGCTGTATAAGCCCTGAATAGTGTGTAGCACTGTGTACTGAATAGTAGGAACGGAATAAAGAATATATTGATGTTGCTTGGCAAAGAACCGCCTTCAAGGCCATCACAAGTAGGTCAATGCTTTTTTCCCATCGCTTGTGTGTGACAAGTTAAACATTCTTCGAGGAGGAGGATACATGCAACTGAAAAAAAAAGTTGTGGTTTGAAAAAGATGCACTTCGCAGCTTTCTTTACTTCCCAGATATTTTTCCATACAGTGACCGTCCTGATGCATTTTGTTTTTGTTTACTCTCTGCCTATTGTGCCATCTGCGACCATTTCCACTTCGATTCGTTTATTGACTCCGCTCGGCTAGTGGCCGGTGCCTTCTCCACTGCCCTGCGGTTGTTTGCAGAGTGAAGTGATGTCTCCGGAAAGCGGCATAGCGGAAAGGAAACCGCTCAGCCGCAGAGCTTTAGCACCCAGTTTTATGTTTCATTTTTTCTACGTTTTTCTTTGTATTCTTTTTTCTGCATAAGTCACTTCGAACTTTGTGGCCCATTGGTCGTTTTTAGGCGCTCTTTCTATAAGACCTTCTTTTCATGTTATACTTATATGAATTGTTTATTTTTTGTATGTAAAATTCATAAAATTCGGGACGCGCGGTATAGTATAACTCGCTATCTTCAAGCAATATTAGATTGGCCTCGAGATATGCGTCTTTTACTTTCAGCACAAACAAGTATTTTTCTTTCAAAATTACAAGAGCGCAAGCATTATGTAATGCGGACACAACCTTCTCGCTTTTCTGCGCATTATTTAATATAGCATACTTTCATTTCTTTTTTCAGAAGCACCAATATTACTACAGACACGCTCATAGTAACAACAAGTAAAAAATGCAATTTAGTTTTAGGTCGGCAGAAAAACCCACTGTTCCCGCATTCCAGTGTGTTGGGCAAGCACCCACACAGTTTATTTTTAACTTCTTTTGCCCGTGGCCTGAAATTATATTCAAACTAATAATGAATAAAAATGTATGTCACCACGCACAGGCTATAAATTTTGGAACATTTGTTATGCCGCTTGATTTGTGTTGTCGTGGTGAATTCAACAAAGCAACCAAAGTTTTAAAAGAAATATTTTTTTTAAAAGCCTGCATGCAAGGAAGCCATGTGCATAATTCCTGCTACATTGACACCAATATATATAGCCCTTGTGAGCCAGAGATTTATCTATTACCTACTCTCAGTTCCTCCGACTAGTTTCACGAAAGCCGATGGGAATATAATTGCGATGTTCTCCATATTCCCGCTACAATGCCGGCCAGTGCCACACCTCTATAATTCTTTCCAGTTCAGATGTTCTTTCGTGATTGAACCCAGCTTTGACACATTTACAGTTTCGTAATTACTTTTTGCTGGTGAACTACGCCTCTGCGGGGTTGTGTTGATTTTTTCACGGAACTTCAAAACAGGCTCTCACGAGTTCTAGGTTCGTGAGCACAGCGACGTGTCGCTGAATACTTTTGAGGTGCTTCAGCTGGCATTTCTATGCGATGCTTTGATTAGCGCAGTTTCGTCAAGACTCCAGCGTTCGTTGAAAGTTTGTTTGATCTATCAGCAACACGCCTAATAAACGTGACTGATTCATTCATTGTAAAGTTGTTGGTTGTATTAGCATCAGTAAAAATAGAAATATTGTGGTGGGTTTGCAGCTACGACTATAGTGTGATGTGCGGAGACGAGGACGGTGACGTGTTGGTGTTCGGGAAAAACAACAGCCGCCAACTTGATTGCTGGACTACTTCCTACCGTAAAAAAAAAAAAAATGGCAGCATATCCACGGAGTGAATGATGGGGAGTGGGGCGAAGCATTCGTCCGTCCATTCGTTCTTGCTTCCGTCCGTTCCTGCGTACGTCTGTGTAACCGTCCATGCGTCCATCCACCCGTCCGTGCGTGCGTCTGTTCGTGCGTCCGTCCCTGCGTTCGTCCATGCATCCGCGCCTGCGTCCATCCATGCATCTGTCTGTGTGTCCGTTCGTCCATCTATTCAGCACTCCAAGTACCACCATCTCGCATCTTTTCTTCATATATTCTCCATATAGAAGCACCGCCATCCAGCGGACATTTCAAGGACTAAACGGGAGGTGGCACATGCACACTTTCTTACGGCTTGCGCTTGGGGTTTACTTTCCACCTTTAACCACCTCGAGTTCATGGTATATACTAGTTCACTGTATTCATGGCTATGCGGCCCAACGCTCGCTAAACCTTTCTAAAACTACACTCTACTAAAACCAAGGAGGTTACACCCAGCGAGTATAACGTAGCAACGCTTTCTTGTCAGATCGTGCTCAGTGTACATGCCAATAGCTGCTAATGGGGATCGCAGCGTGCGCGTTACCTAAAGGCCGAATGCTCCTGTCTCTTATTCCCCCTTAGCAGCCATTAACATGTGCATTGAGCACTATCTTTTATTGTTCAACAACGCACAGAAGAAATCTCTCACCGGAACCACCTTGGAGGTCAAAATCGTAAGGACCGCTATTTCGGGTATGTGCCACTGGTGATTACGTACTACGAGGGATGCACAAGCCACGCCATAAGGAGCTTCGCCCCTAAAAAGTTTTAAATATATACGAAACGTTGGCGAGAATCATTGCAGAGCCTCACCGACAAAACGCTGCCAAACGGCTCGTACTTCGCAATACAGTCATCAAAGTGAACGCGGTCGGTGTTGAATAAGTTACAAGGATGGCGTGGTTCTGTCAGTGCGACCATAGCTACACCTGAATCGCTGTTGAAGCAGAAGAGTAAAAATTGTTTTTAGATGCGGAAGCATCTTATACTCGCGCCTTGTAGTGCGCCGTCCGCGCCGTCCGCACCGCTTCTCGAACATTCGACAGCTGACGCGCGCGCATGCGCCGTCGCGCCGTCGCCCACTCTTCCACCATCTGTGCATCCCTTCCTCTACACACCGCGCGCGCTTCACTCCTCCACCATCTGTGCACCCTTCCTCCTCTACACACCGCGTTCGACATCTACAATTCTCCTGATTCTCCAGTGGACGCGCATGTGGCGTCGCGCTTCGAGAACATTCAACAGCTGACAGTGCATGCGCCGTCGTGCTGTATATATACTCAAGGTCGGCGCTCGCTCGCTCAGTTGCCGCTCGTCGGTTGGTTTGTACGGCGCGTCGACGTCCAAGGTCGCGGTGAAATGAATTCCAACGAATCCACAAACACAATGATCGACGTCCCTTCGACCAGCGCCGCCCTTTCGCATACGTGTGTACGTGTTCACTCATTTAACACCCCCTCCTACAACCACGTTAACCAATTTAGCCATCGACCCAAGTAAGTCGCAATTTAACACCCCATTTCACAACCACGTTAACCAATTTAGCCATCGACCCAAGTAAGTCGCACTTTAACACCCCGTTAACCAATTATATGCTCCGCATCCTCCTCAGTGTTCCCCCGAGGGAAGCTGCGGGCAATTTTTTTTTTCTGACATTTATGGGCCGGCGAGGACACGCACGTTGCGGAGTTCCGTCTTGTTTCGTACCAAGCACATATACGAAAATGTTGCGGATATATTCAACACATATTCGCAGTAGGCAATAGTCCAGCAGTCCAGATGGCTCCTGTTGTTTTTCCCGAATACCCCTTCCTACGTCCTCAATCCTCACGTCATAATCACGGCTGAAACCCCGCAACAATGTGTAATATGGACATTTCGTAGGGAGAGCAGCGATGTCTACTTTTACTCTAGCTATGTTGAAAAAGTTCTTGTGCCCGTAGTGGCACTGCATAAAAGCTCCCAGGCTTGCTTATTCACCCACCTGAGACGACTGTAAGACGAAGGTAATCTTTTTTTTCTTCTCAAGCAATATATTGATCCTAGCCCGCCACTTTCTGAAAGCTAACTGCACATAACGTAGTTTTCCACTAGCTACAAGATGTTGCCTGGTTTTGCTTTGCCTCTGTGATCGGCCCACCTTCGACCAAGCTACGATGCCACGTGATGACGTCATCATGTGACTTCACCTCACTGTGACTATGCGATGACGACATAATTAGGTCACACATTTTGATAATCTGTGACGTAGTGATGACGATGTCATATAGTGACGTCTTCGCCTGATGATTTTTTTACATCATTCATGTTGATGCCAATAACGGTCAATTTCCCCCGTTTCATGAGGTACCCGGGTCTTTTTTTTTTGCCTTAAAATAATTTTCCATTGAGGCAAGTCAGCTTTTTTGTAGTAACTGTGAAGTTTTGAATTCTCAGTACGAGCATTCCACGAATGCATGATGCTAATACAATGAATAGTTCAACCAGCGTCAGAATGGCTGAAAAGAACTCGCTGGGGGGATACATAAAAAGAAAAGGCATAATCGAATTTATTCGCGTAGATCAGGGTATACATTGAACTGAACGTGGTCAAAAATAAATATAACCGGTCGTATAAACAGCGCCAAGGCCCTCCAGTGGTGTTCCGTTACCGCCCCTCCTGCGAGCAATGACAGCGCTCTCTGTGAGGATGCACGCCGGTGAGATGGATGGCGTTTCTGCAGATACTGTGTGTCAGCGAAAGCGTATATCGGTCTCTGCTCTAATGGAAGAGACCTTGAGTGGCGTTTGCAGCTCAGACGGATGCGGCAGGCGTACTCCGCCAGAATACCCTTTGCCAAAGCAGGAAAGCTACTTCTTCATGCTTCTCACTTAACGCCTCCACATATAGCCTTGGTACGAGAACACTCTATCACCGTTGCTGTTTACCTGTTGGTGAAAGTGTACGGCCTTTCTAACTTGCGATTTTTGTGTATTCCGCCAGACTTGTCGTCTTTGTGGCAATCGCTAGCATGAACAACCATATTTTGATGTAACCACTGTATTTTTTTTTCTGCGCACTTATCTTTGGCTATTTCAGTACGCAAATAACGCCTTCTTTCCGACTGCAATAATTACTAGATCCCGTTTATAAGAGCTTGTGTGCCACACAGTTGATGTCTTCATACTGGGAATGATGTAGGACGATGTTCTGTTTCATAGTGCTAATTTTTTTTTCAAAACAAAAGATATTTTGAGCGGACGCTTTAGTGAAATTCAAGCTAGCCTCTGATATGTCTCATGATTTGTCTCCATTATAACGCCTCTGAGAATAAATGCCCTTGCTCTGAGCAAATATTTTAGTACTATCGACTTTTCGTTGTCTATCAGCCCAATATCACAGTTTACACTCCTATTTATTCATTAAGTAACTAAGTTATGCTAAAATAATAATAACATAAAGTCTGTCAAAAGAAAGAAAATCCGGCATTCTGCAAATTGCAGTGTTCTGACGTCATTTTTTTTAACAACGACTTCATGTCACTGAATTGGCTTTTTTGGCATTATGTCGGAAGTTGGGAGTTGGGAAGGCTTCCCAACGTATGCTGCACACTCGCAGTAAAGAGTGGTGGACGAAAATTGGTGTGACACAGTAAGCAACTAAATTAGCAATATGCTCTACAACAAGCTTTTCAGGGTTAAATAGTTCAGCATAGTCTTCTTCATTTACTCAAGCTGCATCCTGTTGGTTATTTTTTGTCGAGCGGTTAATATTGAGAGTGGCCTATATCTACCAGCAATCGTTATAATCGGAGAGGACACTGATGGAAAGTGAAGGTATTCTATTTTATGCTTTTATCAATCAGTCATGCAAATAATGAATAGTCCATGCATTGCTGCTTCTATTCGTCACTCGTTTTCATTTTGTACTTATCGCATTTTATTTACGGTCAACACTTTTAGAAGCTATGTATTCACAAGTAAAATTATGTTCTGCTTTATTTACGCAAACTTTCATGAACTCGAGCCTGCTTCATTCACAATAGAGTAGAACTTTAAGAATAATGCATGAATATCAAGCGATAAGCATTGAGTGATGGGCTAAAAGGGAGTCTCGCACCCCTCTCGCTAGTGACCCGCGGCCCGCAGGTCACTGTCTGCGCCCCGGAATAAAGCTTTAAATAAGCCAAATAATGAGATATACAGGAACGACTCGTCTTAAGCATTTTCCTACTGAAGCATCCTCTTTAGCCGCCAAGTGTTCATGAATATTCACAAAAGAAAAGCCATCTGCGTGTAGGAAAGTCACTTGGGAGATCGGTATGAATACGTTGTTGAAATCCTGGGGCCGAATCTCCGTTACAAATGTCTCAGAATTGAGATATCAAAAATACCTTTGAAATGGGCAACGTTAGTGGACACTTTGTACTAACTACGCCATCCCTTGAAACTTGAAAAATTAGAGGCCGGTCAGCTTTGCCGTTCTCTACAAACTGTTCGAAGAAATGTTAGTAATGGAATTAGGGCGACATTAAAGTTCAGCCAACCGAAGAACGAAGCAGGATTTCGTACAGGCTACTCCACAACATGATATATTCATAGCATCAATCAGGCCCTAGAGAAATGCGCGGAATGCAACCAACCCCTACACATAGCTTTAATAGATTACGAGAAGACGTTTAACTCAGTCGAGACATCAGCAGTAATGCAGACACTACGGAATCGGGGCATTGATGAACCTTACATAAACATATCCGAAGAAATTTACAATGGATCCACAACCACCATAGTTCTCCATAAAGAAAGCGACAGAGTCTCAATAAAGATGGGTGTAAGTCAGGGAGACAAGATCTCTGCAATGCTAATGACCGCGTGTTTACAGAAGGTTTTGAGGGCCCTAGACTGGGAGCAGTTGGGAATGAGAGTAAATGAAGAGCATCGTTGTAACCTGCGGTTCGCTGATGACATTGCCTTGATAAGTATCTCAGGAAGACGAATCACAGCTCATGATCACTGACATGGAGACGAAAAGCATAGGAGTAGGTCTGAAAATTAACATGCAGAAACAAAGTATTGTGCAACAGTGTTGACAGAAAACAACGATTTTCTATAGGTGGAGAGACGCTGGTAGTTATAAAGGAATAAGCCTACTTAGTACAGGTAGTAATCATGGAGCCGAACCATGATAGTGAAATAACTAGAAAAATAAAACAGGGTGAGTCACACTCAGCAAACACTGTTCATCGACGAATGGTAATCTGCCACTAACCCTCAAGAAAAAGGCATATAACAGCTGCATCTTGTCGGTGCTAACCTACGGAGCAGAAACCTGGAGGCTTACAAAGAGGGTTCAGCTGAAATTCAGGACGACACTGCCAGCGATGAAAAGCAAAATGATAGGTGTAACCTTAAGAGACAAGAAGAGAGCAGAGGGGGGTCAGGGAACAAACCAGGGTGAGGAATATCATAGTGGAAATCAAGAAGAAGAAATGAACATTGGCCGGGCACGTAGCACATAGACAGGTTAAACCACTGGTCGTTAGGGTTAACTAACTGTATTTACAAGAGAGACAGATATGTAGGTAGATAAGATTAAATTTTCGCAGGTATAACGTGGCAGCAGAAAGTATCGACCGGGTGGATTGGCGCATCATGGAAGAGGTCTTTTCCCTGCAGTGGTCGTAGTCAAGCTGGTGATGAAGATGAATATGATGATGATGATGATGATGATAATAATGATCATACTATCCCACCCACTTGCTGTCCCTCTCCTACCTGCTTCATCGCCGTGGCCCTTGCCGGAGTAAGTTTTCGGTACTGAGACCAATAGAGTTTCCTAAATATACCCTAGAGGGAGTTCTCACGCTATTGTCTATCGGCGCTGCAACTCATGACGCTTCAGCGAGCATGATAATGATGGGTAGTACGCGGGTTCCTCTAATCTTCGTACTTCTGACTCCATGTGCGTTCGTATGGCTTCAAGCTGTTTTCTCACGAAACGAAAATCAGCAAATGTTAAGCGGTTGCACTTCACCACCTTATTCTTTTAGGCTTACCATTTCCAATTAGGTCACGAAGCTTAAAAGTAACCATTCGTTCATTTAAAGCGAAATCGAAACACAGCAATAAATGAAGCCAAATAGGCGATTCTCAGCCCGCAAGTACAAAGACAAAGCAAATCCGTTGATTGATTGATTGATTGATCGATTGATTGATTGATATGTGGGGTTTAACGTCCCAAAACCACCATATGATTATGAGAGACGCCGTAGTGGAGGGCTCCGGAAATTTCGACCACCTGGGGTTCTTTAAAGTGTACCCAAATCTGAGCACACGGGCCTACAACATTTCCGCCTCCATCGGAAATGCAGCCACCGCAGCCGGGATTCGATCCCGCGACCTGCGGGTCAGCAGCCGCGTACCTTAGCCACTCGACCACTGCGGCGGGGCAAGGCAAATCCGTGCGCTACAAATCATTCCCATGGTCGCTGAAGGATCTCAGCGCCAGAGTCCCCTCTAGTTAATTATAGGAAACTTCAAGCTGAGGCCCACTATATCTTTCAATAGTTTGAGACCTTCGCACTGAAGTAAGCACACATTTCGCGCCAGAATCAGAGCTACCCCCCCCCCCCACACACACACACACACTCACACACAAAGAAAAAACATAATGCTCACTTTCCACACTACTATAAGCCACGCTGGGGGGTTGTGAGACTTGACGATTCCTCGTTCCATTATTAGCGGCTCAAAACCGATTTCTAGAGCTCGTTCTATTTCTAGAAGCGAAAATTACCGGCACGTTACAGAAGAGTGAGCCGTTCAACTACGTTTCATACCGTTTTTACACTCTCGTTTATTGGCAGCCAAACTTTGCAAGGATCTTTTTCTATTGTCACAATGAGGAAATATTCAAAGGAAACGTTTATTATTTTACGCCGAAGTCTAGAATTATACTTTTGTTTTGTGGGAAGAAAGAAGCAACAACAAATAAGCTTGTTAGTAAAATATATGGGCTGTCCTCGTGAATATGTGGCTGGCCGCAGAATGACACAATCCGTGTCTCTTCCATTCATGTCGGAGGAGGATATCACCGATTGTTCTCTGAGAGAAGGAAAGAAAATAAATGATAATGTGGCAATATGTTAATCCCCTCCCCCTTCCGCGGAACCGACACTTCTTTGCGTGCTCCACACTTTTACTTTCTCGACGCATTGCGTTCTGTGGTGTTCTCTTCTCGCATCAAGCTACTGTAAAGACAACGTTTCAGGGCTGCAAGTTATAAGAAGACAACCGCGTTGTCATCACGTCTGTGCGACATAAAGTTACGTCAATTCGTTGAGTTTTTTTTGTTTATTTGAAAGATGGCTGGCTGTACGAACGATATTTGCACATGGTGGTGCATTTTCTAGGTATCATTTTCAAGTCGGACTCCTAGCGCGGCCGTGGTGGTCTAGTGGCTAAGGTACTCGGCTGCTGACCCGCAAGTCGCGGGATCGAATCCCGGGGGCGGCCGCTACATTTTCGATGGAGGCGGAAATGTTGTAGGCCCGTGTACTCTGATTTGGGTGCACGTAAAGAACCCCAAATGGTCGAAATTTTCAGAGCCCTCCACTACGGCGTCTCTCATAATCATATAGTGGTTTTGGGACGTAAAACCCCACATATCAAACAAATCAATTGGTCGGACTCTTATATGTATACTTCCTAGACATTGTAAAACACATCAGTATTTTTTGTTATGCTTAGACAATCATAAGGTCGTATTTGTCGTGCTTTTAAAGACGATAGTCTTTTTTGGGGACCTTAGACGTCAAAATTTTGGTCTTTCTGTCTGTCTGTCTGTCTGTCTGTCTGTCTGTCTGTCTGTCTGTCTGTCTGTCTGTCTGTCTGTCTGTCTGTCTGTACATTTGTCTGTCTGTCTGTCTGTCTGTACATTTGTCTGTTCGTCTGCGGTAACGATCCCTCTAACGGCGCCGCATGATACCTCGAACGGCGAACCCCTTCCGCAGCGCCTATCAATTTTAGGGGCAAAGCTTTTTATAGCAGCACCCGTTCGTCCCCCGTAGTATGTAACAAGTATAACATTTTGACCTCCAAGGTGGTGCCGGTGAGGACTTCTTCTGTGCGTGTTGAACAATAAAAAATAGTGCTCAATGTACATGTCAATGGCTGCTAATGGGGAATGAGAGACAGGAGCATTCGGCTTTTAGTTAACGCGAAGGCTGCAATCACCATTAGCAGCCATTGGCATGTGCATTGAGCACTATCTGACAAGAAAGGGTTGCTACGTTATACTCGCTGGGTGTAACCTCTTTAGCTTTAGAAAGGTTTAGCGAGCGTTGAGCCGCAGTGCCATGAATACAATGAACTTGTATATACCATGAATGAACTCGAGGTGGTTAAAAATGGGAAGTAGATACGAAGCGCAAGCCGTAAGAAAGTAAAAGCCGAATGCTCCGCCTCTCATTTCCCATTAGCAGCCATTGGCATGTACATTGAGCACTATCTGACTGAAAAAGATTGCTACGTCATACTCGCTGGGCGTAACCTCCTTGGTTTTCGAAAGGTTTAGCGAGCGTTCGGCCGCAGTGCCATGAATACAGTGAACTAGTATATAGCATGAACTCGGGGTGGTTAAAGGTGGGAAGTGGACCCGAAGCGCAAGCCGTAAGAAAGTGTGCGTGTGCCACCTCTCGTTTAGTCCTTGGAATGTCCGCTGGATGGCGGTGCTTCTATATGGGGAATATATGATGAAAAGATGCGAGATGGTGGTACTTGGAGTGTTGAATAGATGGACGAACGGACACATAGACAGATGCATGGATGGACGCATGAACAGACGCAGGGGCGGCTGCATGGACAAACGCAGGGACGGACGCACGAACAGACGCACGCACGGACGGGCTGATGGACGCATGGACGGTCACACTGACGGACGCATGAACAGACGGAAGCAAGAACGAATGGACGAACGAATTCTTCGCCCCACTCTCCATCATTCACTCTGTGGATATGCTGCTTTTTTTTTTCTCAAGTTTCAGCGTTCATACTTGTGCGATTTTCAATTTAAAGCAATTATTGCGCAATCTCAGGCATCATAACAACACCTCGATGTTTTGTATGTGTGCCTTTTCACTAGAGAAGGCGCACACAAGTAATTCTAAGGACCGCAGCGTTTATCACGCTGCGCTGACAGTGCAACGCGGTGCTGAAGAAGGCGAGTGTTTCCAACGCTTTGCTAAGACGACACGGTGGTGGCACCTGCCCGTCGCTTTGCGTTTTACACCTTATCGCTTTCGAGACAGGCGCGCATCTTTCTCTGCGGGCACGCACGCCTTCCTTCGTTTTCGAAGATAACTGCCAGATGGCGCTCGGTCCCGACGTGCCTTGATGCACTCGTTCGCCTTCGCTGTACGGATCAAGACTCTCTAACGCAGCGCTCTTGGTGTATAATTCACAGATTTTTTTTTCGCGCACAACATCAAATAAACGTTTTGTTCACTCTCTTCTCACGCAGGGTTTCTTCTTTCGATGACCTTTGCAGTGAAACATGCAGATACAGGGCCAATTTTTGTGTACTCGTTATTTCAGTCCTTCTCGGTGGTTGAGAATGAAAACAAACGAGCATTGCGGCCCGCCGTAGTGAAGTGTGCCGAACATGTCGACCAACTGGGTGTGAACTGGCATCGCACAGTGTGGACACTTCTAGCATTTTACCTACATCGGAATATTTCCTATGTGCGCGTGTCTGGTGCCTTTATTACAATATTAGGAGAGCAATCCGGCACACTAGCATGCTCCCTCATATCAGCAAGTTCTTTCACATACCGCATTCACAGAGAAACACAAAATTAAAGCCTTGAAAAAGTAAAACATTGTCGGACATAGAATGGTCGTTAGTTTGAACATGCCGACATGAGAACTTGTCGAAGCTTTGTTTCACCCCGAGCCCTTATATGAGAACTTATATAGCACGAGTGATGGAAGCAAGTTGAGTTTTTTTTTTTCCTCCTTGAAAATCAGTCCTATTAACAGCACTACATTACGAAAGGATTATTTCGACACCCTCCTCTGTCTGATATTTGAACCCATCGATGTTCCCTGTTCCACCATTTCTCACAAAAGCACTCCGTCGTTTGTGTATAGTCTGGGTGCTAGTGCGGGAGCACACGCACGCACGTGCCCAATTGAGCGTAAGTACGACGTGTGATCGTAAGGTAAACACGTTATGGTTAGTGCTAAGCAAATAGAAGCTGCTGTCTGGTTGGTATGAGAGGTTTACCACCGAAATATAACTCAAGCTATGAAAGGTGTCGTAGGAAAATACTCTGGGTAATTGCTATCACCCGGGGTTCTTCACCGGGCACTGACATCGCACACTAAAGCTGCTATTTGCAGGGGAAGTAACTTGGTTCGCGCAGTATATAGTTCGTCAGTGAAGAGATTTAGCTTGAGTTTGGGATCTAGTATAATCGCGCAGGACGATGCGGCTTACCTCACTTCATATCCTAAAAGCCGCTTTCTTCTTTATGTAAAGATGGGACTCAAATAGAAGTGTCGCAATATTGGGACTGCGGAGTGCTTCTTTGGTTTTACCCGCATGCCCTGCGAATGGTGTTGCACAAGTGCTGCTCGACCATTATATATGAACTGCGCGCTGAGGCCATTTGAATGCTTAGCCTCTGTGCAATGCCTTGCAGTCTGTCTTGCAAAACTCACTAAATATAGCACTAGTGTTGATGTCGCAAGGTCACGGTGTGATGACAGTTGCCTACTACGAATACATTGTATGATCGTGAAGCGCGTCGTGATTAAAGGAGATTCGAACGTGATGCACGGTGACTGAGTCTAGTAGTACCAAAAGCTGTATTTTGCTTTTCAAGGGCCACTCAAAAGTTTGGTACCGCAAACTTCTTCGTGTTTTTATTCAAGTAACGTGCGATGCTTTGCTTTGAATGATTAAGTCAGTATGCTAGAAAACATGCGTTCTTATCTCTCTGTAATGAAGTACACGCCATATATTTGACTGCAACTACAACGAAATAGCGCCCCATGTATTTCGTTAGAAAAAGAAAGCCACCAAACGCGTTCACAAAAGATTGCCTAAAAATAAATAAAATCAAGTCAGTGAGAATTGAGCGTGAAATTTTCTACGACGTTCAGACTGAATTATCCCTAGCTGCCATGGTGGTCTGGTGCTAAGTCACTCAGCTGCTGATACAAAGATCGAATCCCGGCCGTGGCTGCCGCATTTTCGATGAAGGTGAAAACGCTTGAGCTTAGATTTAGGCACACCTTAGAAACCGCAGGTGGTCAAAACTTCCGGAGCTCTCTACTACAGCCTAGCACATAATCATGGGGTGATTTTCGGGACGGTAATCCCCAACAATTGTACCACTCATGTATCCCTATAAGAAGCGAGCGGACCATTGGTGATCACATTGATCGGCTCACTTTGAGTCGCTACATTTCCACTCACATGCATGGTTGATTATTTTCAGCGCATCTGTTATGCGAGTCATAGTTTTTTCGTCTTTCATAAATCTGACGCTATTGATATCAGAATCATGACAATTTTTCTTCCTTGTGACCTAGTTACATCCCAACTCGACTGCTATAACCGAACAATGCCGGCAGATGAAGTGGAGAGAGACCCCTTAAACGGCGCTAATAAAAATAGCCTCCTAAGTGTTGTCGTAAGTGGTCGCGGGCTGGTGCGTAAATGTAAATCCGTTAGTGCGAGACGTTTATGGGCGCATAAAGTGTCGCGCTCTCACAGCCTGCTCCCTGAGGAGCCACGTGCTGCCTTCGCCTCTATCCCAGCGCCTAGTAATTTTTTTCATGTCATTGTTTTTATTCTTTGACATCTACAACTTATAGCTCGAGCTTAATCAAAGCACTGAAAACGTTAACCAAGGATACGCTGGTTAAAAAGTCAAACGCAGCGGTATGAGACATGGCATCACTGCGATGCTTACTGCAAGAGCGTGCTTGAAACTTGGCATCTATTATTGCGTGTATTTGCATAGGTTCGTGAATAAGCTATGTGGAGGAACAGCTTAACTTGACCACTGTTTTCTCTATTGGTGCTCTGCCTATGGACGTCGGCACTAAGCACTGTGTTGTTAAATAATAAGGGCACATAAATTCGTGAAGCCTTGATGTTCTATAGATTTGACATTCTCGTGAGGATTGGTTGTTGTTGTTTTGTTCTATGAATAGCTTACATCCACTTCTACGAATTGTTTGAGAGTTGGGTGACTTAAAATAGGTTGTATAATGTAAACTGTCTCGATAACTTAAGTTTTTTTTTAATTGAAACGAAACTTCTTGTGACAGTTCAAACACTTCGCAAGAAGCTCATCTTCGATGTCTGCGCAGTGGAGCCTTTGTGAGCCAGTGCTTACTTGATGGGAATTGTGAGTCAATGGTAACTCTATACTTTCGTGAATAAAGGTTCTAAACAATCTTATTCGCCAATGCAAAGCGAAAGCCTGCGTTATTATTAGGCCGGTGAACCGAATAGATGATCTTGTTTTCGGAGAGTAAAATACTGTCTGTCTAGCCAAACTGCAAGGTTTTATTGATTTAGAAATTTTTTCTTGCTGATAATTCAGTGGCTCGGGGCACTTGGGTAAGTTTCAGAAGTAGATATTGGCACGTTTGTTCTGTATCGTTAATGAAACAGATTCATGGCCTTGATAAAAAAATGAAGTAAAAAAACACAGTCGGCAGTAAAGAATATTCAATCGAAGACGTGGCACACAAACAGTCGTTTATCTGAATTATTTGCATATTAGGTTTCAATTCTTTCATAGAGTAATTTTGTTCACAAAGTTTGTTATTGTTAATTTTGCTAAACGAAATGGTGTTCTTGTACGTAAGTGTTTGGTTTACGTCGTATAGAACAACCACCAAATCATAAAAGAACATATCTACAATACGATGGCTTCACATATTGAGAAAAAAAACTAAACGCTGAATGAGAACATTCACACTAAAACAGGTGCTGTAAATGTATCTGAACTCAAAACATGATTTATGTCTTCATAACACATCGTGAATTTTGGCACTTCACTGAACTTGGCTCTAGATATATTACGTTAAAACAAATTAATAAAAGAAATTGAAACAAAAAAAAAACAAACTGAAATAACATCTTGAAAACATGTCCTTTATGCAATAAAAAGTGGTAATAATTTTAGAAAAGTCAGATGAGAAAATGTGTAACGAAAGATTCTCAGTTCAAGAAGGCCTTCACAAAATATTGAGCGCTGAGACGAAGCAAACATCTTTTTGTAAGGTTTATTTTGTTTCTGTTTATTTTTCGCCTCTCAATTACGTTCCACAATGTTTACTCGTGGATACGCTTGTGACACTCTGCTGTATAGCATGCCTTTGCTACTGGATACTATCCCTGCCCCATAGCAGCCACCATTAGGAACTCTTTCGTTCGTACACCACTGTCTGTCTATTAGGGGCGAAGCTCCTTAAGGCGTGGGCTGTGCGTCCCCTGTATGTAGCCACCTCTCGTTCAGTTCTTGCAGCGTTCACTAGATGGCGGTACTTGTAGCTGATGGTGAAAAGATGCAAGATGTTATAAACTAGACGGCGGTACGTGTAGTTGATTATGAAAGATGCGAGGTGTTATAAAATAGGAAGGATGCTACATATGGCGCGTGTCATCGTTCGATTTAGTGCGGCGATGTACGCTAGGGGGAGCGTTGCAATAAAATCGAGTCGGCAAAATGTACGGAGGATTCATGGTTTACCAGGTTTACCTCCGGAGCTTCGCCCACTCATCATCATTCACTTCGTGGATGTGGCGGCACTTTTTCTATACGTTCGCGGTTTCCTGAAAAGGCCCTACTAGAACCTTTTTTTAACCTCTCTCTGCTTTTACAACATAATATTTGTTTTCACACTATGATGCGCTCGCTGTAGAAAAGCTGTCCTCACGCTTCTGACACAAATAGGCTCCTTTGTGCGCTAACGAATTGGACGAGGCGACGTTAACGAGCCAACGCTTCGTCACACCTCATTTGCGTCGCTGCACGTCAAACAACAGCAACGTTTGCGTGTTCCTAGGGGCACACTTCAATAGGAAATTCGCGGCAATAAAATACAAGGGTGAGAGACCGAAAGGGTACAGGCAACGAGGATAACGAAGAACGCTCTCTCTTGGTTGCAGTGAACCAGGGCACGGGTAATTGAAGTATAACGAACAAAACGCATCTACAGAAAATGTATAAAACTCAACGAAGGTGTCGTATATGTTGGTACATAGAAAACACAACAGAGGACTAGCAAATGAAGCCCGCTTTAGGAAGCACAATGGGGCTTTTGTGGCATCGTGTTTCTGGGATCACATGGTAGACGGTTACTGCATCTTTTTCTTCGAAAGTCACGTTTATTTATTTATTTATTTATTTATTTATTTATTTTATTTATCTTACCTCAAGGGCCCCTAAAGAAAAGAGTTTTACATGAGGGGTGGGCATATCTACAAAAACAGCCCTTCTATAATGCGTTTTGACAGGGCAAAGGTTCGATAGGGCAAAGTTCAATCTTTAGAGCACATTGTTGGACATAAACAATCAGCAGGAACACAAAAAAGAAGGAAATAGGGTGCAGGGGTACATGCAGGAAGTGTTAAATCGACTCTTCACAGTGAAAAAAAAATAGGAGGAGAGTTTGGTAAAACAATATACGGGTTGATTTAACCGTATGGAACGCCTGCAAAATCATTACCCATCTATTTTACAGCAAATGCTGTTATGAGATCACAGAAAGGGTCGGATGCGCCGTACTTGTCCGTCGCCACCACCGCTGCCACCATCGGTGTCCGTAACACAAAGAAGAAAAAAGAACTTCGTAAATACAAGATATCATGGACACAATAAAACACGAACCCGGCTCCCCCCCGTGTCAACCCCGCACTCTACCACTGAGCTACTCCGGTGCTTGAGATTCCGTTGCAGATTGACCTGAGCTAATCTTGATGTCGGTAAAGGAACCACAGTAATATGAGTAATAAAGCGTCTTAGAACAGCAAAGCAGCTACCTGGCGTTATAAAATGTGAATTTCATGATGACAAGGCCGTCGAGTGCTCCAACGAAAGCTTCAGGCACATTTCTTCATCGTCGTTGGCCACAACACCACAAAAATTGCGAAAATTCCTCGAAAGTGTGTAGCGGATACCTCACTCTTTCAAATAATGACGATGGATGGCATAGTGGATGCCTCCGTACAACGTAAAAAGTATGATGATTTATGACGTAATGGGTACCCTGCAAACTTGCTTGTGGCAGTTCCCCAAAGAATGTTTAAAAATCTCTGAAAGGATTCTCTGTCCAGCTTTTGGTGTGACTGTGCTCCGCGTTCTTAGCAGGCCTTGCACTTTTTCTTTTAATTGAAAACTCTTGGTAGACCTGCCAACGGCTGTATATCACCTACACGTGCAACTATCTGCGTAGGTGGCGCAGTTTTTGCTACCGGGGGCAGAAGAAAGTAGTCACGTTCTCATTGGGCCCTTCACTAAGCACACTAAAGTGGCTGTAGTATCCTCTAGCACTTTTATTTAGGAGAGTTCGTCGCTTTATCCTGCTATTTTCGAACTTTGAGGGGAGCTGCAAAGGTCGCCGAAAATTCTGAAGCTTCCGCAGAATCACCCATGAAAGATATTTTGTGCTTGGGCTTCACTCGGACTCACACTCCCCAAAATTTACCGGGGTTGTACTCATTCAGACTCGCCCGCACGAAAATTTTCTTCAACCGGACTCACTCTTACTCAAGCTAACCAAAACATTACTCATCTGAACTCATTAAGACTCAGACTCACAGTTCGATCTGAGTCTGTGAGTCGAGTGAGTCGACTCATGAGCCCATTAGCCTAGAATTAGCTTTTTTTGACTATATAGTTTCTATGCTCTCTAACACCGATATCTCACCTAATCGACTCTTCTTGGCATCTTTTGATAAAATACCTTAGAATAGAAGTTAAGGGTGGAAGGATGGTGGAGGGGGGGGGGGGGATCTCAAGGCACTTTCTTGCGTAATTCGTGCCTCTGACCAACAACAATTCTTGAAATGGTGTACGAAAGATACCGCTTTGGAATATGTATGAGTAGACGTGAGTATAAACGTGAATCCAGGTAAAGCTGGTAGTAATGATGAAGATGAGTAGATAGGACAGTATGAGGGCAAAAAGAATTGAAACACTCAGACTCAAGAAAAAGATTCTGCTTATTAGACTCAGTCAGACTCAGACTCACCAAAATATTACTGAGCCGGACTCACTCGTACTCAATCTCGCTAAAACATTACTCACCCGGACGCAGTCTGACTCAGCCTCACGGCTCAATCTGAGTCTGAGTGTGCCCGAGTGAGTAGACTTATGAATGAGTTCGCCAACCTATGGCCTACAGTATTGACTTGCATGCCATACCAGCACTGTCTATCACTTACTAACTGGTATAACTGCTAAACAGGAAAGGATATTGAATGTTAGGTTGTTATTTATTTTATTTTTATTTATTATACATGACGGGTGATGACATTACAGAGAGACCCACATCAAAATACAATGAAAATGTTACGGAATAATGTGCGTAGGAAAAAATGACAATCAGTAATTTTCTGACCGCATGGATAGTAGTCATACATTGGTGAGTGAGCAAAGGTAACAATGAAGAAATTTCTAAAAATCTCGTACCAGAGTCCTTTAATGCTTTTAAAGGAATCTGCGAATATACAATGCTGGTTAGTGCCTCGCGAAAACGCTATTACCAAGTGATGCTACTTCGGCGGTTAGGAAGGTGTTTCAATTGAATTACAGTGCGCGGCATGTTTGGTTTCGCGAAATGGAGCTTCTACATCATGTCGACAATTAAGAAGATGAGATGTATATTCCTGTGACAATTAAGTGTGTCCTGATGAACGCAATCATTCGAGTAAGTTCGAACAGCATTATAGTTCCGGCGTGCTTTCAAAGGCAGTAGGGCAAGAATATAGGCTCCTCGGTGTTATGTATCAGTACGATTGTAGTTAGAGATAGGGAAAGGAACCGAGTGATCCTCAACATGTTCTAACACCCTAATTAGTCTTCAATGCATAGAATCCTCCAGAACAGTATTTAAGCTTTGGTCGTTTTACCATTTTGTGAAGTATTACTTTTACTTAGGAAGCAGCAGTAGAAAAATTACGAAGTGAGTGCTCAGTCATACGTTTACCACTGGAGGTAATGTTTGCGGTGTATACTGTCCACTTTTTAAAACTCGATACATGCATGAGCACGTTGGTATCTACAAGAAATGAGTGTTCTTGTGATATGCTGTTCGAGATGTAAATAGGTGGACTGTTAAAACTCCGGGTTGCACGTATCAAGTCACAGCCTTTTCACAAGTCCTGCTGACTATATTTTGTTGGCTGTTAGAGAATGTTTGCTAATGCAGTGCAGCCGCTATTATACTAGAAACACTGTCTTTATTTCATCTCAATTTGCTGATGCTTTCGCAATTACGCAGACAATTGTGTTATATATCCGACGGAATCCATTATTGCCTCCACGGATTTTTCGTCAGCTCCTAAACACATCATTTCAAAGTCGTAAGCGTATAAATAATTGTAGGATGATCCAGGTGGCCGTGATCCAGGTAACGCTGCATTTATCTACAGGCTCTGAACGTTCCTTTCATCCTAGATACCTAATTACCGAACGTCTTTTTTTCACCTTTCTTCGCTCTCAGAAAGAAAATCTCGATTCAGGGAGCAAATCTGTGCTCATAGCAACGAAGCAAGAACTATTGCACAGTGGTCCGACGGCAGAACGGCGTTGCAAAAGACGGAGGAGGCACGTTTCGTACAGCGACAATCTTCGCTACTTTTTCGGGCACAAAATTGACCCGGCGCTGGTCACCGGAACACGTACTTGCCCGTCGATCTCAATCTAGCCTCGGTGGGTAGAAAAAGATGTCTCCTCTACGTGAGCTTGCCAGCGGAATAGCAGTGAAACGAAACAAATACAGCGTTTCCTGGTTTCTGTCTTCATACTCGTCTTCTCTTTGCATCACCGCGACTTACCAGGACACGCCGCTGTGCTGCAAACAAAACTTTTGCATGGAAAGCACCTGCGATGTGCTTTCTATTTGCTCTTTTACGGCTACTCCTATAGCTCCGAAAGCTTTTGTAAGGGGTCCACACTTGTATGTAGCTCGACATTGAGACACCTAGTTATTCTTCGTTTCTTTTTTTTTTGGTAATACTAATCATAAACAAAGTATTGCCTGTGATTTTTATTATTGTATATGTTTCTGTGATTGTCTTTTTGACTGCGCAAGTATGTTAATGTGCAAGCCCACTTTGGACTCCGCGAAATTCACAATGTGTATTCTCGCTCGAAGTAAGGCCATTCAAGTAAAACAGATACGGGAACAAAAGCTTACTTTACCCGAGTGACATGCTCCTTTGTCAAATTGCCATCAATGATTGAAGTACGACTCGCTCTCAAAGCCATGGCATTACTACAAGTGACTGTGCTGCGGCGAAAGCAGGATCTAAGGGAATCACGAGACCAATATAAAAAGAAAAAAAATAAATGCTTTGTTATGTGAGAATTTGTACAGATGCGCAAATTGACTAGGACCGCACCGGCAGTTGTCCCGCTGCTGTCCACCGCTGGTCTCCCACTGCTTCTGCAGCGAAAGGCTCGCATCGGGGATAATTGGCAGTGCGAACGATGGACAAAAGGACGTAGTGATGGAGCACCCTTCGTGCGCTGCACCTCTGTTGGTAGCGTGATTTCTCCTCTCGCAGTTGATTGTACTGGGTACCGCCAGTCCTTACAAAGAGGACTACCTATATAGGCTTCAGTCAACGCCCCCTCCCCCCCCCCCCAAAAAAAAAGGCAATAAGCAACACGACGTATGGCTCACAGAAAGCACGTTCATGGCAAGAATAGCAATTAAGTAAGGGGCGCGACGGGTAATTATGGTCTCATTTCGATTTCTTTTCGTGACCGAATGATGGGACGGGAAGAACGAAAGACAAATCGTCGAGCTCGAAGACTGATGTCTATTTGGGCTGGTGTCTATTTCTGAGAAGTTAAACACACCTATTCCCATATTATGCCTTCGATGATCAATGTGAACGCGAACTAAGACACCTAGTGAGAAGTAATGTTTGTTTAGTCACCACCTTAAGTAGTGCGAGGAAATAGCATAGAATGAGTTAAGATTTAATAGAAAGTATGAGAAGAACATGCAGCTGAATTTTCCTGGACACGTTTATTCGAACAATCACCTTCTCTTTAGAGCCTCCCCTGTGGTTTGGTGGGTATGGTGCTGGAATGCTCACCTGCAGGTCGTGGAATCGAATACCGGTCACGGCGGCCATATTTTCGTTAAAAGTGAAATGGCAGAGGTTCGCGTGCTTACTTTAGGAGCACAATAGAAGACCAGATGGTCGAAATTTGCGGAGCCCATATCTGCAGATAAGCTCGTAGTCATATCGTGGCTTTGGGACATAAAACCACAGCAATTATTCCCTTGATCTTTAGGTGACCCAAGTTTTAAACGCAGGCTGTCACCACTTCACTATTCTGACATTTTTCTTTTTTTTACACAGCAATAAAGATGAGGCACTTGCAAAACTACTGGATGTGCACGAGAGAAAGTCAAAAGTGTAACGTAACTACCCATTCATTCCAGCCTTTTAGGCCCGTTTTATCGTACTCCGACGCCACATACACCGCTCTGCGGTGCGGAATAAACGCGGCTACACAAGCGGCGACGTAGTATTGGATTTTTATACGGCATGCGTCGGGCCGATTCAACGCGTTTCTCTTCCCGCGGGGAAACCGCGCCAAAGAATGCGCACGCACGCACGCACATTGAAAGATTCAGCGATCAGTGAATCGTGTTTGTGATTCACTTTTCGTGTTGGTGATTCATTTTTACGCTCTCTTCAGAGCTTCTGCACTAAAAGGAATCGCCGTTCAAAGCCCGGAATATAGTATGTTAGTGCTGAACATCTTGCGCACATTATATTCTGTTTCTCCTGACCGTGTATGTAAACGCTATTTTCACTGTGGTGGATACTTGGAAGGCGTCGCTACAGGCGTGCCTGCCTCTTCCGCCGCATAAAGATGATGTCGGCAGGGGTGGCCGTGCAAGCACGCTCAAAGTTGAACACAGACGCAGGGCTGGGCCGCAGAGTGGAGATATTGCGTATTCCCAAGAACTACGCATTTCTGCAACTTCGAACTTACCCGCTTTCTGTTGCGAATTCGCATTTATTTTGCAACTCTGGCCGCACGCTTTGTCGCTCAAGTATACTGCGCTCCATTCTTTCCTATAGATACATATAAAAAAGAGTGCAGAATGTGAGCCGAAGAGATTCGGTATGCCCCAATTTAAATAGGGCAAATCAATAAAAAATGGTACTTTTCTTATTTCAATTTACAAACGCAGGAAATTTCTTGATACTCAGCTGCACGGTTCTACACCGTGAATCGTTGCTTGAATGGCATTCGGGGTACTTGACTCGTATATCGAAAAGTTGATGTCTTGCTAGATAACATGTGATTTAGCCACACTAGCCTATTGAAAAATGGTTTGTATCTCGTGCTCAAGGCTGTTTTTGTAACTGCCTGTTTCAGTTGAGCAGGCATCAAGAATTTCTTCAAGCCACAGCCATACTCGTCTTCCTCATTGCATGTTACGCTTTTATCTTCGTTCACATGCCACCGTTACGTCTTCGGCAAACTCTTCAGTAGTTCATATAGCCAGCAGATACTTGAAGAAGCAACTTTTAGACTTCACATCACTTTTGTAGCAGTAGTAGTTCTATAACGGCGCTGCGCTCAAAGTCGGTGCCACACAAGTTCAATGAAAATGTTTACCTTCTCAATACATGTCCTGAGAATGTTACATGACTCGACATGGAAAACGTTTTCTTCCTGAATAATACGTGAGCGTTAGGTCACAGGTCAACATTCAGATAATCATAGTGCGGCGTCGTTAGCTGTATACAAATTTCTACCTTCTAAGACGCAGTTGTCTTCTTCAGGATCCAATCTTCATGTTCACTTTGATCTGTAATTGTTACTTTCACGACGAGAAAAATTGAGCGCGATTTGCTTCAGAAATTTTATGTCACTTTTTATAGATACTATTTGAGTGTCCTGCTTACCAGCGATTTTTACTAATTCTCATTTTCACATCGCTAGTAGTAAACTGCTATTTGGCGAAGCAGAAGTAGACGCAGGCTGTCAAGTTGGTCGGGTGTAGCTTTTCTGTTTGTATCTCATTATAAGAACATGTTAAAAAAGAGAGAGGGAAAAATTTGTTATGGTGAACATAAGATAGACTGTTGTAGTCTACAGTTGAGTGAAGAAGTAATAATACGCTTCAGCTACAACAATCATGCCGTGACCGGTAATGAATAAAAAAACATTTATTATGCAACAAAAAACAAAAAGGATTTTTTATAAAAGAATAAATACACTAACGTGCGGCTAAATTATTGAAACGTGAGTTCACTATTAACTGACGTTTTCAGCTCTTTTCTTGAGCTGTTCAGTGACCATAGTAATAATTCCCTGCAGTTGTCATTCCATCAACATGTGTACCAGTTTGATCTGCACACATCGCCGCACACAGCTCTTAGAATGCACAAAAGTCAATCGCAAAAATCAATGCTGCACCAAGTGTAAAGCAAAATAGACGCACTCGCCTACTCAGTGAAATTTCGCCAGTCGCTTACCATGCATGCAACCAGCAGGTCGGGCTCTGCTTAACTTATGTGGTGTTAAGTGTTCGGTGTTTTCGGGGATTTCTCAGTTGCTTGCGCAGTTACCTGTCCGATGGGTTTGATGTTGTAGTCCTCCCCCTCGCACTTGTTTTACTCCTTCTCCGCTGATATTCATTATATATTTATCTGCGTATTTGACGACGCACTACATTAAACTTTGTCCCTTGTATTATACAGCTTCAAGTTAATGTTTATTCCATGGTTCACATTTCGTTCCCCTTGTATATTATCTTTATGGTGGGCCACTACTTCTTTGTTTCAACGCGCTGTATTTTTACATATTAAATTAAGTACTTATTTTATGAATTGATCGGTCGATCGATCGATTGTTTGATGGATTGATTGATTGATTGCTTGATTGATTGAGGTATTGCTTTGCACGTGAGTTGTAACGTCCCAAAACCACCATATGATTTTGAGAGACGTCGCAGTGGAGGGCTCCAGAAATTTCGACTTTGCACCTAGATTTTTTTACGTGCACCAAAATATGAACAGATGGGCCTACATTGTATTTACGTTATGTACATTTGCTACCTTGTGTTTACACAATTTTCGTCAGATTTCCTCTTACTCAATGGCCACGTTGCCACGTAAGACGCTTAAAGCAACAGACAAAAAAACATCAATAGCAATCAACAAGCATCATTGTAATCAAAGCTATCTGGCTCAAGGGTAAGAAAAAGCAGATGTCAGATATACTACAGTAGCATCGTGATTGCTGTAAAAAGCTGACTTCTTCACAGTATTATAAAACTTGGTCTAATATATTTTTTTCTCGTGCATTTGCTGTACGTTGGAACTAGGGTGCTTGTAGTGCACGTCAATCAACCAAAACCCCCGAAAAAGGGAATTGAACAACATTTTCTCGTCAACCGTTTTGTATCATGGTAAAAAAAAAAACGAGGAAAATGCTCACGATGTCATTTGAGCTCGTCTCTATAGCTATGGTGCACGGTGCATTTGAACTGGGAATCATCTTTTCCCTTTTCTCTGCCATCGAGGGCAAAATTTAGTTAAACATTCTGCCTTTTGCACATTTTCCACCTGCTTGCCCGTATATCCTTCTCTAGCGACAACAATCAAACAAAGTGTTCGCATACGGAAGCAGCTTAATTTTATCGAACACTGCTAGAACTTCAGCTTCATACGAACGGCTTTATCGCGTTTTTGTTCTGTACCTAGAGTTTCAGACGAAATACTCGCCGCATTTTCACCATTCTGAAAATTTTTTCTTGCTCTCAGTTTTTTCTATCTGTCAGGCTACTTCACCCCAGTTCAATAAATTGTGAGGGATCACGTGCTGTGCGTTTAGGGCAAATTGGTGTTAGTTAGCGGAGAGTGGCTGCAGGGCAACGCAGCATGAGCTTCCGTAACTTTTGCCCTCCAAAATAAAGAAGACAATAATACGAATAAGCGCACACGGCTGATTTATTTATCGCTGACTGTTTGAAACGTATTTAAATCGAGTTCAAGAATTTGAACAGCAGCGCACACCAACGGGCCACCACTGCTTTCAATTCGTGGATTTCCACTGAATTAGATCTCGTTGAAGCTCAGAGTTTTTAACGTAAACATTACATGCACCTGCCGTCCAACTCTGATTGTTGCCGTCGAACTTTGATTGTTCATTAGAGAATAGGGTAAGCCTTGTTCTCTAATCACCATACTAAATTAGCCATGCAAACTCACTAAATTCCCCTAGAACATCGCTGGCCCAGATATTGAGAGTCCAACAAGAGGAAAAATAACTATTTAGAGTGAGCGAAAGATTAGCAGTATATTTTACGCTTATTTCACAGTAATGAAGGCGATCAAACACAAAACAGTAGAAAACTAGGCCCCTTCACTTAAAATAAATGCTTTGGCTGCACCATTTTTATATAGTGTAGAATACTACGAAGACATTCGCAGCCACTAATATTTTCTGAATAAGCACCAACGAACCGTGAAGAAGCATTTTTACATGCCTAAAGACCAACATTCGAAAAAAAAAAACAAGATCTTTTACAAGTTACAACTAGTTTGAAATCCCCATTATTCATGTTTTTGTGAAATGAAGAATGTATTCTGGAAAATATATTTGCGCAAAGTAGTTCAAAGGTTTCACTGAGCAGCAACATTGGCAAAACAGTCCGGTTGAAGTAGGCTTCAAGTCGGCTCTATCTTCTTTCATAAGCCTTGTCTGTGGTTGTCAATGGCTAGAATATTGCAAGCCATGTATGCCTTTTACAGGGTCATCACCAATGCAAGCACTCGTTTCCGCAATCTCTGCAATACTGGAATGAACGTTAGGCTCACTGCAAGCCTTTCTTTGTATGGCGCTATATGTGGGCAGGAGCTACGTAGGTAGGATCACAAGTAGTTCTTTTTATAATTCGCCGTCTGCGCCAGTTCGAAACAGCAGCAGCATGAGCACCATTGCCATTCCTGTGCCTTGCAAAACTTTAATATGCGTACTTGATAATGTGTCTTCTCTTCTACAAAATGTTTTCACACGTGCGCCTTACCTTTATTCTCAGGTAATCATGCACTGGCAAATTCTGCGTGTTCGACCACCACCCATTCGAGCTTTGTTTCGTTCTTGAAAGTTCGATATCTTTATATACCAAACAATACGAGTCGGATGTGGCGCAGACCTCATGTTCAAATTGATCAGGAGAGCTATGAAAGGGCCAGCACTGCTGTGCAAACAAAACAAAATAGAGTGCGTGAGGAAACAGACTGAGAGGAACAACTGAAGAAAAAAAATGAATTTCCACTGCATTTCGAATATGTGTAGGAGAACGCAGGAGATTTATTTTGTTTGGACTTTGTGGGAAAACATCAGGCCATGGCTTATAATAAAAGCGGTGCGTGGGTGCGAGGCCCCAGAAGACATTACTTATATTTTTGGTTTCCTCCGTGTTGACGTTTTATTGTATATCGAATCCAGCTCGCTTCCACGTGCATACCTACCGACCTTTATGTTGCACACCTGCTACAAGGGTCTTCTGCGAAATTCGAAAGGAAGAGAAAAGGACCCAACAACGATTGGCTCGCGCTTGAGACATCGCACGAAGAGGCCAGGCCTTCGTCACTGCTACTACTCTGCACGGTATCGTATGTTGGCGCTGCGTTCTTTTATGGCTTTTCCTTTCCGGCTGCGAAGCAATTTTAAAATTTTTCGCAACCTTCTTTCCTTTTTGTGTGTTTCTTTCTCCCTCTCCTCACAAGGTTTTTTTGCCAGAATCTCGAAGGCCCGTATATTTCAGCATCACGTTTTGTGATTTGGTTCTCTAGTTCGTGCTGGCTTATCTCATCTGTTGTGTTCAATCTTTCAGCTCTTTATTTCGCGCTCCTGAGCTCTTTTTCTCTACTTCACACACATTTATACATACAACGTGCATTATGGTTTTTTTGTACTCTGTTTTACGCCTGCCATAGTGTTTTACCTATACAGATGGTGGTTCTGCCTTTTTCCCCAATCGAAGAAGGAATGTGAACGAAACATTCCTGCCTTGTGTCGTCTTTTAAATAAACAGCTAAAGAAGTTATCTCTGTTTCTTTCTTTACGTATTCTTTCTCCGACAAACAGAAATTTGTTTATTGTTATATAGAGGAGTGAAGGCTATGAAAAGAGAAGACACGCCGACTCAAAATAACTCTTGGTGGAAAGACAAGACGAGAGACTCTCGTTGTGCTTCAAGTCGTAGAATTGGAATGCACCCGTGCACCGCACCGTGAACCAATTGAGACGAAGAATTCAGACGTCAATATTTCGAGCTTTGCTCGTTCTTTTTGTTATAAAATGAAGAAAACAGTCAACGCGTTAAAAAAGTTGCTGAAAGAAAAAAAGTTCAGGAATGTGCGTGTACGATGCAGATATAGAAACAGCCTATTTTGTGATTGTCTGCTGTAAGGAAAGGACTTAAAGACGCCGAGGAGCATCAAACCAGAACTGAAGAAGACGAGCGGAGAGCAGGTGGCACGAAGGCGACAACAAGAAATGAAGAAGAGAAGAAGAAGGCACGTGCGATTACGAGTCAACTGTCAGCGAATCAGCTGATGACCAGTGGTGGCCCATAGAGGTGGCGTGCCACGATTGGGCCACGGGCGACCATCACGTGGCAGTGGGCTTTGTGGCTTGATGAGAGACGGGAGACAGCGGGCTGAAGCGTCGGACGCAGGCGATCCAGGTTCCGGCCAGGGAACGCGGCCGTCCACGTTACTGCCGTCCAACTACCAGCTGGGGCGGCGTTGCCGGCACGAGTACTGCATCTCGGGGCGCGGCCTGGCCTGCTGTTCTCTTCCTTGCCGAGGGCATTGCGGATCTCGGCGAGGCGTCTCCACGGTCAGCCGTTCGACACAGCGATGAACGTGGCCTGGCCAATGGTCACGGTTGCGTCGAGCATCGCGTCTCGGCGCACGCTCTTCGCTGGACGGGCTGGCCATTCCCCGCATGGAGCATCGCGTCTCCGATGCGGGTTGACTGCTCCGTGGCCGAACCCATGCTATCAAGCGCCGGTGTCACGAGAGCGTCACACAACGGAAAGCAAAGTGCATGGAGGTGAAGATAGTGTGGATGTACAACCGGGATTGATCGATGAGGAAGATTCCGAAGAGGAACACCAAATGGATGATGAAGACGACGAAAAGGAAGAACTCGTGTTATTCAGGACCTGGCTTGATGAGAGACGGGAGACAGCGGGCCGAAGCGTCGGACGCAGGCGATCCAGGTTCCGGCCAGGGAACGCGGCCGTCCACGCTACTGCCGTCCAACTACCAGCTGGGGCGGCGTTGCCGGCACGAGTACTGCATCTCGGGGCGCGGCCTGGCCTGCTGTTCTCTTCCTTGCCGAGGGCATCGCGGATCTCGGCGAGGCGTCTCCACGGTCAGCCGTTCGACACAGCGATGAACGTGGCCTGGCTAATGGTCACGGTTGCGTCGAGCATCGCGTCTCGGCGCACGCTCTTCGCTGGACGGGCTGGCCATGCCCCGCATGGAGCATCGCGTCTCCATGCGGGTTGACTGCTCCGTGGCCGCACCCATGCCATCAAGCGCCGGTGTCACGAGAGCGTCGCACTTCGGCAAGGGACGAGCGAGATGTTCTGCTGGGCGAGACGCGGGAGTGCGCACAGAGGAGCACGGAGCCGGGTGAGGATTCAGGGTGCCGAGGATTCAGATGCCAGGGGAGAGACTGGCTGAATCTAGGATCGCCGAGCGGTGCCAAGCGACGGGCCACACTCGGACGTGGGCCACGAGCTCATGAGCTGCAGGGTGCACCCGAGGGTACCTGGCGGTGCCCTGGCCAAGAAGGAACGTGCGAAAGCGAGCTCGAGCGTGGAGGCCACGAAGGCAGACGAAGCAGTGCGCCGCTCGAGAGGACGAGTTCCTGGGAGCGTTCCTGAGCCGGACGTGGGACCCGTACGTGTCAGCTAGGTCGAGCTCCGGCGTGTTCGCTCGGGGTCGAGTCCGCCGGTCTTTGCAAGGTGCAAGGCCGAGACCTGCCGAACGGCTCCTGCCTGGGTGCAGTGGCCGGGAGCAGGTTCGTGGACGAGGCCTACCGGGTGTGGTCGTCGTGATCCGTGGCCTGATCCGGGACCTCCGGAGTTGCGACCCTGACTGCTGGGTTGGCCGCGACGTCCGACTCAACGGCGCTGCACACGGTAGCGTATCCGTGCGTCGTCAGCCGTTCCACCCATGCCATGAAATAAAAAGTTCATGTTAATGATTTCTCGTCCGCTATCAACAAACATAGTGACGAACGTCCGTTAACCATCACAATAAATGGCGAGCCTGCCAGGATCAAGCTCTCGCGTTACCTCTGAGAGCCTCACGTTGTTTGTGTGTGGCGGACGAGAATGGACGACAAGAGAAAGCTAGTTGAGCTAGGGAAGGAGATGGAACTGAGTGGAGAGGCTTTGCTGGCATGGGTGAGCACTGAGAAAAAAAAGAAATGAGGAACCAGATAGCGAAAGATCGAGAGGAGGCACGTCTAGCAGCACAGGCAGAGCATGAGCGTGAAATAGCTCGCATGGAGGCTGAAAGGCTCCTCCTCGAAGAGCTGCGTCTGTTCATTGTTGTGTGAGAAAAGTTGTTTTCCCCTTAAACAACTTTCTTGAGCAGGGGGATATTGTAAGGAAAGGACTTAAAGACGCCGAGGAGCATCAAACCAGAACTGAAGAAGACGAGCGGAGAGCAGGTGGCACGAAGGCGACAACAAGAAATGAAGAAGAGAAGAAGAAGGCACGTGCGATTACGAGTCAACTGTCAGCGAATCAGCTGATGACCAGTGGTGGCCCATAGAGGTGGCGTGCCACGATTGGGCCACGGGCGACCATCACGTGGCAGTGGGCTTTGTGGCTTGATGAGAGACGGGCGACAGCGGGCTGAAGCGTCGGACGCAGGCGATCCAGGTTCCGGCCAGGGAACGCGGCCGTCCATGTTACTGCCGTCCAACTACCAGCTGGGGCGGCGTTGCCGGCACGAGTACTGCATCTCGGGGCGCGGCCTGGCCTGCTGTTCTCTTCCTTGCCGAGGGCATTGCGGATCTCGGCGAGGCGTCTCCACGGTCAGCCGTTCGACACAGCGATGAACGTGGCCTGGCCAATGGTCACGGTTGCGTCGAGCATCGCGTCTCGGCGCACGCTCTTCGCTGGACGGGCTGGCCATTCCCCGCATGGAGCATCGCGTCTCCGATGCGGGTTGACTGCTCCGTGGCCGAACCCATGCTATCAAGCGCCGGTGTCACGAGAGCGTCACACAACGGAAAGCAAAGTGCATGGAGGTGAAGATAGTGTGGATGTACAACCGGGATTGATCGATGAGGAAGATTCCGAAGAGGAACACCAAATGGATGATGAAGACGACGAAAAGGAAGAACTCGTGTTATTCAGGACCTGGCTTGATGAGAGACGGGAGACAGCGGGCCGAAGCGTCGGACGCAGGCGATCCAGGTTCCGGCCAGGGAACGCGGCCGTCCACGCTACTGCCGTCCAACTACCAGCTGGGGCGGCGTTGCCGGCACGAGTACTGCATCTCGGGGCGCGGCCTGGCCTGCTGTTCTCTTCCTTGCCGAGGGCATCGCGGATCTCGGCGAGGCGTCTCCACGGTCAGCCGTTCGACACAGCGATGAACGTGGCCTGGCTAATGGTCACGGTTGCGTCGAGCATCGCGTCTCGGCGCACGCTCTTCGCTGGACGGGCTGGCCATGCCCCGCATGGAGCATCGCGTCTCCATGCGGGTTGACTGCTCCGTGGCCGCACCCATGCCATCAAGCGCCGGTGTCACGAGAGCGTCGCACTTCGGCAAGGGACGAGCGAGATGTTCTGCTGGGCGAGACGCGGGAGTGCGCACAGAGGAGCACGGAGCCGGGTGAGGATTCAGGGTGCCGAGGATTCAGATGCCAGGGGAGAGACTGGCTGAATCTAGGATCGCCGAGCGGTGCCAAGCGACGGGCCACACTCGGACGTGGGCCACGAGCTCATGAGCTGCAGGGTGCACCCGAGGGTACCTGGCGGTGCCCTGGCCAAGAAGGAACGTGCGAAAGCGAGCTCGAGCGTGGAGGCCACGAAGGCAGACGAAGCAGTGCGCCGCTCGAGAGGACGAGTTCCTGGGAGCGTTCCTGAGCCGGACGTGGGACCCGTACGTGTCGGCTAGGTCGAGCTCCGGCGTGTTCGCTCGGGGTCGAGTCCGCCGGTCGGTGCAAGGTGCAAGGCCGAGACCTGCCGAACGGCTCCTGCCTGGGTGCAGTGGCCGGGAGCAGGTTCGTGGACGAGGCCTACCGGGTGTGGTCGTCGTGATCCGTGGCGTGATCCGGGACCTCCGGAGTTGCGACCCTGACTGCTGGGTTGGCCGCGACGTCCGACTCAACGGCGCTGCACACGGTAGCGTATCCGTGCGTCGTCAGCCGTTCCACCCATGCCATGAAATAAAAAGTTCATGTTAATGATTTCTCGTCCGCTATCAACAAACATAGTGACGAACGTTCCTTAACCATCACATCTGCAATAACACGACGGCTTCACAGAAGTTGCATTAGCTAGTTTATTTAGATCACATATTGGGCTATTTAATGCTTTTTTGTCTTCGTGTGCTGACCCTTGAAGAGTTTCTGGTGCTTCCTCTCGCGTAGTTTCTGAAACCAAGAGTATTGTGACTGCGTCGTCAGACTGCTATAAATAAACATGTTTATTGTGGTGCTACAGTATGCGATCGTTTTTTCGCGTCAGATAAATTGTGTGCCTTGGGTTTTGCTCCTTCACTTTGGCTTATTTTATCATCATCATCATCTACCTGTCTGTGCCACTTGCAGGGCAAATACACTTCCCATGTCCCGCCAATCAAACTTGTCATGTGCTTGCTGCTGCCCCATTATACCCGCAAACTCCTTAATCTCATCCGCCCACATAAATTTCTCTCTCACCTGCGCGTGTTTTTCTTCTCTTGGAGTCTATGGTCATTTGCATTTGATGCCCAGAGGCTATCCTTCCTACTCACTGCGTTTCTGCTCATACCCGTTTCTTCTTCTTGATTTCAACTATAAAGTCCTTAACACCCGCCTGTCTACCGACCCTCTCTGCTCTCTTCTTGTCTCTTAAGGTTGCACCTATCATTTTCATTTTTATCACTCACTGCGTCGTCCTCAATTAAAGCTGAACCCTCTCTGTAAGCGTTCATGTTTTCGTGCCGTAGGTAAGTACCAGGTAAATGCAGCTGTTGTATACCTTTCTCCTTGGAGATAGGAGTAAGCTACCCTTCCTTATCTGAGAACGCTTGCTGGGTAGGCTCCACCGCATCCTTATTCTTCAAGCTTTTCACTCTCATGGTTATATACAACCTGTCCTAAATAAAAGTATTCCTTTACAACTACCAGTTTCTCGCTACCCATCGCAAACCGCTGCACTCTCCCTAGACGATTCGATATTGCTTTAGTTTTATGAATGTTAAATTTCCGACTATACTCTTCTGCATTCCTTTCCTCACTCTAATTAAGCATTTATTAGGCGAGGTCACGCATAGCACTTTTACGTGGATGGGGGGGGGGGGGAGGAGTTATCGTTTAAGAACTTCCTAGTCACTATCAGAGATGCCATAGTTTCGGACACTGTAAATTTCGACCTCCTGGGGTTCTTTAACGTGCGGGTAAATTCAAACACACTGGCTTCGGGATTTTTCGCCTCTTGAAAATGTGAGAACCTCGGCCAAGATTTGATCCCGCCACCTGCGGGTCAGCAGCCGAGTGCCTTAGCCAGTAGACTTCCGTGGTAGGTGCGCGCTCAACAATGGCGCTGAGCAGTATTTATATGACGGTTTTCATTGAATGCACAATGGTTTGCCTTAAAATGCGGAGCTCTTTTTTTTACAGTTAAAACTTTCTTGCACTCTGATTAATATTTATGTTAGTTTTCACAGAGCCATTTTTATTTCATGTACCTCAAGCTATAAAGCACTTGAGAAGATCAGGGACACTTCTCAAAATATGCCACGAATCATACCTCCACCAAGTTTTGCTCTTCAAAAACACTTTGCTATTAGACGCATATGCGACATAAATTGAGCCATATAAACGAGACAACATGCCCCGCCGCGGTGGTCTAGTGGCTAAGGTACTCGGCTGCTGACCTGCAGGGCGCGGGTTCGAATCCCGGCTGCGGCGGCTGCATCTCCGATGGAGGCGGAAATGTTGTAGGCCTATGTGCTCAGATTTGGGTGCACGTTAAAGAACCCCAGGTGGTCTAAATTTCCGGAGCCCTCCACTACGGCGTCTCTCATAATCATATAGTAGTTTTGGGACGTTAAACCCCACATATCAATCAATAAATCAAACGAGACAACTTCGGCGAGACATGTAAACAGATATTTCATAACGCGTAGCTAAAGTCACTGATGGTCTGCAAACTTACCACTGTTCACTTTTGCATTTTGAAATTTTGCAACATTTATATCTTTCAGAACATATTATACTTAGCATGTTATACTCATTCTTGAAAATCATTTTTATTTGTGACATGATTTGGAATTGTGCTATATTGGAAACGTCGCATAGCTATAAAAAAATCACTGCCAAAGCACTCCGTGCGAATAGTTACCCAGCGGAAGCTGAAACGTGTGATCCGGCGCCTAGAAGTGGATTTATTCCGACGTGGCACTGAAGCGTTCCACGATTACTGGTTGCATGCGCGTGCTTCTTATTGACATTAAACACACCTTTCACTCCGGTTTACCACACTGGTAATTCCGGTTTTTCACCATGTTGATTTCATTGTGTCTCGCAAGATCATGGTGATGGAGGAATGTAATGAGCTGTTAAATGCGTTTCGCAATGCGCTAATCTATGTAGTTGTTCTTGAGCCAGAGGCCGTCACAGACGAGGCAGCACAAGTGATTGTGCTGCTGGAAAAACACCCACCAAAAGCGGCATTCGCCCCGGCGAATGCCCTCCCGCAATCATAATATTGACGCTGCAACGCCATGTTGTTGCACTCGTCTGACACCGCGAGCCACCTCTTTGAGGAGGTCTCCGGAGAAACTCTTGCGCGCGGGCTCTGAACCACGGCTGCGACGACGCCACTCACGACGCAGCCAATGGCACGCGTGCTTGGTAACGACGTAACTGATAACACAGCCATTGGATACCGCTCATCACACCACTTCCGAATGTATTCTCATTTTTCCTAGTCATATGCAGCTTTCGCTGTAAAATAGCACTTGAATAATGAAGTCGGTGGTAGTAAATATCCTAATGCTCGTCACACCACTGTATTATTTTTTCAATCTTTATAGACATTGCTTTCACTGTGTGTTTTTATGAACATTCACTCAGTGTGTATTTTCTTGCACAGTTTTCACTTTCGGCGTTATCTGCTATACTAAGCCATGTTTTCACGCAATTCTTTCTAAATTAAAAACAAAAAAAAACAAAAAGCCAGTTTCGCTACAAGGGTGATCAAATGAATGCAACAGCAACAAATGTTGCTATCGCATTCAGTCAGTTTCACAAAAAGTGCACACATAGGACGAGAGTGAACTGAGTTCACAGCTCGACACATAGCGTGCTGGTCAAACACGAAGGACGCACAAAACGTATGCACAGCTGTAAACAGGACCAGCGCGAAATAACCAGTGCCACAGTTGTTACTGCACTTCGCTTGAACAGCGCGCTTTTTTTGCAAACGGAGCCTTTGCAGGAAGCTTCACTTCGTACCTTCAATGCAAGTTTACGGTGAAAGCGCGTGACGTACAAACCATACTCATGCCCATATAGGCGTGCGCACAAGTGCGCACCCCTCCCCCCCTTCCATGCCCCTTGGGGCAAATTAAGCGTGGGATGAGAGCACCTCGGCTAACGCACAGCAATGACGGGGTCGCCGAGCGCGCCCTTTGTGCCATCTAACTGGGCATGCCCAATAACATCATGGTGATGCTCCCCCCTAGATCACCGTAGCGCTAGAAATAAATAGTGTATATAAATAGCTCACTTTTACTACGTCGAAACACGAAGGCTCTCCTGGCTTAGTTGTTAACGTGGCGGGCTGTGGTAAGAGAGTTCACTTGTTCGATTCTTCTCGTCAGAAACGTTTATCGGAATTAATTTTTCGTGGCCTTTACATATATACATATACATATATGGGGCACAACGCCAACGGCGATGGCGAAAAACAGTCGAGAACAATCTTAAGATCACTATTGCAAAAGAAGGCAACACACATTGGGCGAATGAAAGACATAGTGTACTTTAGCTCATCCTATTGTATTTGATACTAAAAATAAGTTTTTGAAAACCTGCGCATGTGGACAAATAAATATGTTCTTATATAGAAATTAGAAAATAAATCTTTCCTCTAGGCCATACGTTGGATAGGAGAGTTGTGCTAACTTACTAAAGTTGTATTAGGGTGAAAGCTCTACTATACCGCATGCCTCCAAATGTTTTTATTGCGTCAAAATGACTTTGAGGCACCGGACACAGTAAATGAGCACGTAAGTGTGCCAAGCCTGACGTCTCGCGACGTGATCCGCTGCAAAGAGGTGGCACAGCGGAGCTCACTGTGAGCCTCGCCATTAAGGTTCCATGTGACCGTGCGAAACACTGTATGCATACTCTTTGCGAAAGCACCCCAACATGGCTGTCGCTCGTAGTAACTAGGTTTACAAGAGTTAGACCTTATATATATATATATATATATATATATATATATATATATATATATATATATATATATATATATATATATATATATATATATATATATATATATATATATTTCATTGCTATGTTATAAATGCTATTTTCCGACTGGCCTTTCAACAAAGTTCGCGTTAAATGGCCTCACTGTGTGCGGTCACGTTCGTACTTTAGTGCAATCAATCATGTTTTGAAAGAACAAGGCATGCGTGCCTGTTTAAACCATGTGACATAGTTTACACACAAGTTATCGGGTGGCCAGTCCGCCTATAATAAATCATAGCGGATTTTGATACTTGCAACATCGCGATGCTGAAGCGAGAAGCCAATCGCTCTTTTCCAGTTGACATGCAATATTTTACCTTTTGAAACAAGATTGAGAGCTTTTTTACTCGGGTGCGCAAGTGTGCAGTGGCGACATTATGTTACACTTTCGCTGTTTTTTCTCAGAGGACTGTATATGTATCCACGGTAGTGGAGAACTCATGAAAACCTTTTCGTAGGCGCTTTTAAGGACTTTCTAAGACCTTTTAACAACAGTTTACATCTTCCAGCAAATATATAGAGTTAATTAGGCAACTGAATTCATAAACACAGTTTGCTAACTCAAAACAACAACAAGAAAAATGTTCGTTGTGTCAGGTGTCAAGTGCCTACCCTACTAAGTTTGAAGTTTAATAATATTATAGGGAAACTTCCCGTATAGAACAAAAAAAAATTGCGAGAAAGAAAAGAAAAAGAACACAGACTAATAACTTGTCGATCCCAGCTCAGCTCAATTTTTTTTTCTACTGGTTCAAGTGTCACAATCTTTTTTTATATTTGTTTTCCGTCTTGCACCTCAGAGTAATTTTTAATAAGTTTAGGTGGCTCTGAAATTTCGAAATAAATTTATTCTTTTGGGCGAAGGAGTTAAGAGCTATCACTTTTTTATACCCACCCTTCTGTTGGCCCAACTGCTTTGCGAGACAGAGCAAAGGACAATTTAACAAACAACCATGATGCATCTCTCTACAATGGTAATCAATCAATCATTGATATATGCGCTCTGAAACAGGACCTGTAGGGCGTTTGGGCTTATGCACGCAATAAAACTCTCTAATACTAGTCATTGCAATAAATTGCAATAAGTACAATCTACAGGAGAAAGTACGAACAGAAAACAGAAAAAAATGATAAAAGAATGAATATATATATATATATATATATATATATATATATATATATAGACAATAAAATGGGATTATTTTGCACTAACCTACTCAAAACTTGGCGCAGCAAAGTGCTCGCTCACTGGGAATTGTATTTCTCTGTTTTTATATATTTTTACATGAAGCAGGGTGGCCCTCTTTGTTTATTTTTAGGCTAATCTTTCTTAATCCGTCTTATTCCTTTTCTCACTTCTGTTCTTGGTCTTTTTTGTCTCTATTTACATTAAAACGAAAGTGTTTTTTTGCCGGTGTTCACAATGGCTCCGTTACCTGTTTCCGTCATGAATATATGACATTGTGAAATATTTACTAAAAGATTGCGAAAAAAAGCCCGAGAAGGAAAAATTACGCAGTGGGTTGTCGTACAAGTGACCTCGCACTCTAGAGCGCGCACGATAGTCACTACACCAAATAGTGATCCTACTGAGAATATTAACGGTGAGCCATTTATATACCACTGGTTGCCCTCAAAGCAAGGCTACTTCAGCAAAATGGCACGCGCTGGCCGCGCACATACAAAAGGTCACCGTTTGGCGCCACCCCGCGCGTCGCAGTGCGAACACGCCTCTGCATGGCGTGGTCAATACTCGTATATACGTTCTCTTTCGAAGTGGCTTCCATGGCAGGCCATCCCGCGCGTTGCAGTGCGAGCGCACCTCCACATGGCGTGGTGGCTCACATGCTTTTGTGGCTCACTCACACACGTGCTTATTTCAGGATTCGGGTGCTTTGTACCTGTTCCACGGCAAGTTTGCTACAAGTTACAGTAAATAAAAAGAGCTCGAACGTCCATTCGCTCGCTGCCGTGGCCACGTTTACGAATGGAGCACGCTGCTCACACACAATGTAAGAAATGCGACAGTTGTTTTTTTTTTTGTCCGCACTCGTCCTGTGTATGATCGTTTCGCGTGTGCTTTCTGCTTGAGGCGTGTGCTGCAAGTTTCGAGCCACTTGCCTGTATTCACGCGACATTGATATTTATTACTGCAACAGTCATTCTATCGCCCTTGTGGCAAAACAATACACAATGAATGCTCAACTCCCTTTCTGAGGAAATGTTTCACTTTCGTGTTATACCAATTCCTAAAAAAAAAAAAGGATCAACCGCATTTTTTTTCTTTTTTTTTCTCTCTTTATCTCGCTCGTTTGCTTTCTTTCTCTCCTACTATCCTTCTTTTTTTCCTGTCTTTGGCTGACTCTTTCTCTACTTCTCACCTACCCTCATTTTCCAACGTTTTTCTGTCTGTCTATTTCTCTTTTCTTTCTGTTTCATTGTTTTTTTCTTTCTTTCTCGTAGTGTTTTTCTTTCTTTCTATTTCTATTTTTCTATATCTTTACAGGTTTTGATTTCCTCTCTCCCGTCTCTTTTTTTCCTCCACATCATCACTCATCACTCCACATCACTCTCTTTTCCCTTTTCCACTCCCTACTATATAAAATACTATACAAGGATACAGAATGTTATAATAACATGCCTGGATAGGCAGTGCGAGGCATCAGAAATGAGCAATCAGGCATATTTACACAAATCAAACAGTGCAAACCAGTCTGGAGGTCCACAAGAATGTTCTTATTTCCCTCGTGTCTGATTTTGTTAATCCTGGAAGACGTTTTTCAGCATTTATGTCAGTCTGTCTTGCTCTTCAGAGATTATGCATACCAATAGGAAACATTGTCATGAGGCAGGTTTCTGTTCTTTGTCACATAAAGGTACCTGATGTTCGCACGGTTTATTTTGAAGCCTTTATTTCGTTTAGTGCTAGCAGCAGAACATCCCAAAAGAGCACTGCATCACAACAATAATGAAATAGCGATCTTTAGCTTCATGCTTTTGGCCTATCCTTCTCTGTTATAGATAAAAAAAGTAGCTGAATAGACGAGTAATTCAGACGCTCGCCTTCGAGTGAGAGAGTTAATGAGTTTGAATCTCATCATATGATGGGGAATTTTTTCTCGCTAAACTTTTCTACTCTTCTATACATAATTTTGTTCGTCACTCTGTTTCTTTTTCTCTTTCTTTCTTCACCGTCTTTCTAACCTGACACCACTCCTTCGCTTCCAAAGTTTTCAGTTTTCAAAGTTTTCAACCGTTTGCGACCACGCTACGTTAAGTTCAAACCACGGCCCTATTTGCAATTCAGATTGCTGAAGCGACGTAACGTACCCTGACCAATTACTCGACCAGGCATCAATGCATTAGGCTTGACGTACTTTTGCTTGTCTTAAAACTCTTATCATGACAGAAATGAGCGCAGAGCCTGCCAAATCACCCTGATGAGACTGTTACGCCTAATTTTTTTATTATTTGTCAAAGGGGGGGGGGGGTGCTTGAAACTCACGCAGTCCTTCATGCATTCACCCAGTTTTACTCGGAGGAAAATTTGGTGTTGTTTCTTTTCGTCTGCTTTTTTTTCTTTCTAAGTCAGTTTTACTTATCTCCACTCCAATAGCTAGCTTTCTACACCTAACGTTATTAACGCGATCGCAATAAAGAGGTCGTGTCACAGAAATCCCGCCGTTGGCATCAGCCGCATTATTTGTGAGCGAAGTATCGTCTGTGCGTCTGTGAGCGAAAAAGCAAGTTACAGAAATCGCCGCGGGAGGCCGATACTTTCCACGCGTGCGCACGTGATCACACTGACAAAACTGCGCATTCGAAGAAAAAAAATAGCTCAAGGTCACGAGGCGTGGTAGTTTCTTTGCCTCTGCCACCTTTCTTTGCTCAGCTTCCAGCGCTTTCGTCGGCACGAGAAGGGATAGTGCAATTTCAGCTTGCGACAAACATTTGTAACTTTACTCGCACTGAAAGAATTCTTAAATTTTTCGCGGCGTTTAATTTGTGAGGCAATAAGATCTTCTTGTGAATTCATTCCATGGTTACTTGAAAAAGTGTTTCAGGGCACCTTTAACGCGTTTTATTAGACCGGTGTAACGACAAAAACAAGCCCTATCAGTGATTTGTAGGAGAGCTTGGGAAGCCTCGAACTACGTCTAAAAAGGCCGGGATAGTGCAGTCATCCCCGCTAAAAACACACAGGAACTTTCAAACAGCTCTCTAAATGTACAACTATGTCCATCTAGCGGAAAACATATCATGCCTTTCCAGAGACGTTGATCAAGCAAACAGCAACCGCTACAAAATGAGCTGCTATCTGTGAGGCATTGAGAGACTCTTTAAGGCCTCTGAGATGGCTAGAGCGCAGCGCGAATCTTGGAGGCCGTGTGACTCTTGCTTTAGATCAAAAACCTGTATGTATCGTTTGCGCGTGCACGCTGGTACAATCTACTGTGCACGCGCGCGCGTGTGTGTGTGTGTGCGTGCGTGTGTTTGTGTGTGTGTGTGTGTGTGTTTGTGTGTATGTGTGTGTGTGTGTGTGTGTGTGTGTGTGTGTGTGTGTGTGTGTGTGTGTGTGTGTGTGTGTGTGTCAAAACATATGAATAAGTATGCACTTAGTAGTTGAAGGGCGCAGTAGGGGCCGGATGTCACTATCGCGTTCTACTCTTAAAGGTGAAGCTTAAGGGTCCCCCAATTTTTTCGCAATGGCTTCTGCATCAACCCACCTATGATGCAGACGTTTTCGCATTACCTGACGCTATTTCTCGGCCACATCTATCCTTGAACTGTTCTCTTTTGACAAAATGCTAAATGACATTCTGCAGCGACTCCACAAAAAAAAAAAAAAAAAAAAGACGCCAGGCCTGCGCGCAAGGCTCAGTACAGTAGCAGCGAAAGCTAGAAGAGCGACCTTTCAGAGCCTTTTCTAAACACTCATTGCGTAACTGCTGCAACTACACTTGCTTGATACTCACTACGGCATTAATATTAAAATATTTAGAGCAGCAGGACTGCATTCGCTATGCTACTTTTTGTCATTTTTCTGAGAAGCGTATTATCCGCTAAACGCTTGCAAAAAAATTTTTGGGCCGATTGTTAATGCAGTGGCTGACGACGATGAGGAATTATGGCTGAAGTGGGTATGCGCCACAGTTATTAGGGGAACGAGTAGAAGCTTTTGTAATGGGTTGGACAATTGGATGACCCACTCGTAACGCTATTCACATTGTGCGATGACTGGTTGTTTTTTCCCTGTTCTAAAACGCTTGGTAAGTCGTATTAACGCGATTGCTTTCCCGACATCACACCTGCCTAAGGCAAGTTTGCCAACAAGTCACAAGCACCGGTGTAGCTCAGTGGTAGAGCACTAGGCTGGCACGCAGCGGACCCGGGTTTGGGCCCCATCGTGTCATTGGTTCCAAGTTTTTTTTTTTTTTTTCTAATTTCATGCGATGTGGTTACGGACACCTGCGGCGGCAGTGGCCGCAGCGGCGGCGGCGGCGGACAACTGTGTGTGACCCGAGTTGGGATCTTATTACAGCTTTCGCTCTAAAAGCACTGACTTGTCCCCTAGCTTAACACCGTTAATTCACCGCACTCTATGCATAGCCATTGCTGAACCTTTCTCACCGTCATCCCCGAGGTAAGGCAGCCGATTGCTGTCTTGTATAGCCTCGTATCAATCAATCAATCGTCCCTGATCGGGTTTATTCGACCAGGTCTCCTTGTAACGAGTGGGCCTCTTGTTCGAAACGGCTTTTGTGTATGACTGGCCAATACGCCCTGACACACCGAAGCGCCATCTTGCACGTTTCCTGTTTCCGACTCATGCCGTCTATATTGCCCGGAGCATCAGAGCTCCTTCATAAAAGGCACAGAGACACTGCGAACCGAAAAAAAAATTTTGCGCATAGTTCAGTCGCAAGGCTTTTACTCAATACGGCGAAGGGCATTCTCGCTTTTTGTATGTTTCACGTAAGCATCATGACAGGGTCGTTTCCACGCACAATTCAGTCGACTTTATAGTCCGTCATGCGGCTCAAGGTGTCCCTCAGCTTGGTACCATGAATACTGCTCCAGATATGTGCCATGCAGTAATATTGTGCACGTTTCTTTATTACTTTGTAGCGTATTGTGATTGGTGAGGCGTGGAGTACACAGCTCTGACGTGGTAGCCATACTCTTGTTTTGTGAGCGAATTTTAGAAGAACCTAAACCTATGTATACTTGGATTCCGTCGCACTTAGTGTTAGGCTATCTTCGTCTATCTTGATTTGCGCATCACATATATAAATTAGGTGCAAGTGGCATGAGCTTCAAGCTTGTTTCTTGGGTCCCGAGCTGAAACTTTTTTCTAGTAAGTAAGATTTCATAATGCCCTTCACAACTCGCATAACCTTGTGTGTACCTATGTTACGTATCCACTTGAGAAATGAAGAAAAAAAGCTTCAACATTGCTTCTTTTGGCGTAATATAAATGCGGCTCTCCGTACACATACGTAAACAAAAACTAAATGTGCGTGTGTTAATGAATCTTCTAAAGAGTATGTGGTGTTTCGACGCGTACACTATATGAAATGAAAATAAATGCCAATGTAGAAGGAATTGGCTGTGAAGAAAGACCTCCCAAGGGTACCTCGAACACAGAAGTGCCAATGCTATGGCCATGAACGTAAATAGGCCAGCCTGTTCGTGGCGATATCGGCTATAGTGTCTCCTTTTATGTGTGCACTGTTGTCCGCAAGACTGGTTTTCCCATTTCTCAGTAGGCTTGCAACATCAGAAAAGAAAGGAGGTTTCTGCAAACAGATGACGCTATACCATCTGTCCGGAAACGTATCCGTTATCGATTTGTGCTCGACCGCTTGTCAAGAAAGTCTTCTTGACTTACGTGAACTGTTACGTGATCACACTCACTAAAAATATTCGGTGATGATGGGATGAGCTTAGGTTACATTAGCTCAATGTCTTTAACGATTTGAAGCTGACACTATAGTTTGCGAGAACAAAATGTGCTACATGGTGGTTTATGTTCCCTATAGCCTAGGCTTCGGTGGTGCTTTTCATGGAAATGAAACAGCTCACTTTTGTGGTGACTGCGCTCGTTGACCGAACTTGCTTTACATCTTCAGCAAGGGTAAACAGGAAGCATCCTCTTTTCTCCGAAATGGAAATTCCGAACACTGTAGGCCTACCTTCGAATTTAAGCGTCATTTCTACAATGTCTCTGAAGAGGGCTTAATCGTTTGGACCCAATTACAAACTTCAAGTTCACATTGGTTTAGAATTCTGCGCCAACGACAGGAAGAAGAAGAAAGAGGGATCCTTAAGCAACGCTATTATTCATTCAACTCAATAGTGATATCCTGTCCTATTGTGTTTATTTCGAACGATCAGCTAATACTTCTTATTGTGTGATGTTATTCCAGAAGTTTAAACTGTGGATTATTACAATGTAGTTGGGAAAGTTCAAAGTGGATTGTGCCAATGAAGATTTCTCATATGGCTGCACTCTGTTTAACGCTTAGCATCCTTCAAACCACGACCAATTATACACGTGGAATTTTTCGAACTCGCTATACACGCACTCCGTGGTTTTAAGGGTATACGCGAAGTAACGTGTGTGCCTTTTCTATTGGGTGGCCGGCTTTAAACCACGAAGTCGTTATAATAATGACATGTTTTGACGTGCGTTCGTAACGTGCGCTTGTACCCCGCAAAACTACTATATTAATACATGTTGTATTTGTGAAATCTCTGTACAAGACGTATGAGTTTGTAAACCATGAACATCATTTTCACTGTATTTGCAAGCTGGTGCTTGGCTGTGTGGTAAAAAAACCTGCTTTTCACGCAAGCGGCCAGGTACGAGAAGTATATCCTTAGTTGGACCCGAAAATATTTGTTATTTGCAAATGAGTTTTTGCTCACAACCTACGACACTCACCACAACATCGATGCCGACACCGCAATTTTCGCGAAACTAGCTCTTTACCGCTATCATGTTAATACGAGGCCTGCATCGAACAAGCCTCTCTGGGGAAGCTTCTCTGGGGAAGAATGTGGCCCGCGAGACAAGCTATAACTTCGTATATAACGCGAAAGCACTTGTTAAGTAGCATATCTTTTTTGTCCAGACACATCTTTACTCGAGCGCTGGGATGCCACAAGAATTGATGACGGCACATTCTTCGCAGCCAGTGAGGACGAGCTATGTTGTTTTCAACAAATGTGCGTTTCATTAATGATCCGTTAGAAAATCCTGCACGCAGAAAGAAGAGAAAGCAAAAGAAAAACTGGCTTCAAATGAGAAAAAGTGATAACGCATTGGAAAAATTATTTCCGCGTGCAGAATTACGCCCAATATTTTTTTTTTAAACTTGAGACTATGTTTGATACGAAAGCTGTAAAACTTGCGCGAAAAGTGTAGCTGGAGAGACTTCGAACAATTCAGTTCAATGGCACCAAATGGAAAGTTCGGGCTGGTTTGCTAAATTCAACCTTTCTTTTTTTATATCTGTGATAAGAGTGGAACTCACTATCAGTATAGCGGAGAACTGAGTTTTCGTTTATTTATAAGCCATCTTTTTTCTTTTGTACCCACCAGTATCCGGTGCCCAGTGCATAATAGGGTACGACAAATCACCATTTCAAAGAGCTGCACCCCTTTCCCTTACAAATCAAGGAGCCCATCCCCTCTCCCTGAACCAAAAGGAAATTCTGCCTCAAGCCTCTCACTTTTTACACTTGTTGGTTGCTCTTGTTGAGTACATTTTTTAAGTGGCTGGACAGTATACGCCATAATTTAATCATATGGTTGTTTGGGACGTTAAACACCACATATCAATCAAGTATGCGCCATAATTTTTAAAGGCGAAACTATTTAAGGTCGAGGCTTGTCCCTTGTCCAGCGTTGGCATAGGCCGTAGCCAGCGCTGACGATGACGATGACGGTATTGCTGATGACGATGCAGAACAATGGGGTTGAATACCACATATTCTTTTTCTGCTATCACGGCACAGCTCATGCAAGGTACCACTATACGCCCTGATGATGATGTTGATGATCATGGAAAACGACTCGCTTGTCCAGTAGATGACGTCTCGACATGCTATATGATGCATTTCGTATTACTGGAAACTGCCAACGACAACCTGGGGAACGTGCACAGGCCTCGCCTTCGCTAACTTCAAGCTTGTTCCGGGCTAGAACAGAGCTTGTTCGTGTCTAAATTTATTGAGAACATGTGTATATTTGTATACACATTAAGCTATACATATGATGTAAACCTATATTTATTTTCTGAAATAAGAAAATATGAAAAAAGTAAGCATTGTATAGGTGCAAATATCTTACGTGCAGGCAATATCACGGGCTTATATGTCAAATAATGCGATTTCTACGTTCCAGGAGGTGTTTAAGGGCATGAGAGAGTCTAAAAAAACAACTAGGAAAGCTTTTCAAGCTCAACGAGTCTAAATTCGAGTAATACACTTTAAGCGAATGCGTGTACTCGAGACTTCAACACTTGGTGTAATTCCTCGCAAAGCCTTTTACCTGTGAAATGCGATGGGTGAAGTTACTGCCAACATTATATTAAACTGCTTCTTTTGAACCATCAGCTAGAGCAGCTCAGTCTGAAACGTCGTGCGTAATAGACTGTTTCCTTTTACGCTTGCGTGGTGCCACGTTCATTCGTGATCATTTTTCGTGATGACCCGGTGGCCAACTAGGATGTGTTTCGACTAGGAGGATCCGTATATATCAAAACTTAGCAAGATTCACATGCATATTTCCCAATGTAGGATGCAAATTGTTATTCCTGAAAGTTATTTTTTTTCTTTTTCAGACGATCGCTATTTCAGTTCTTTTCATCTCCAATGGCTTACCGCAATAGTTGGAGTAGCAAGGCCCTTTAGGCTTAGTCTTACGCAGCTATAAACTACGCACGTTGGATAGAACTCTTACAACGCGCACATCAAACACCTTTGCAAACTCTTTCTCAAAATGAGCTTACGCCTTCACGTTCTTGGGGAAAAGCCGAATTGCGAATTTGCAATTCAAAGTAGCCAGGTGACGCAGCGCGCAAAATTGTCTGCTTTCTCTCCCCAAATCGTATAAGTTCGCACTTTGTTTTCGTACTTTTCAGCTCAAAGGGGCAAATTCGAGTTCGAGGTACGCGCACAGGAGCGCGCTCTGTTTTCGTGCTTTGTGCAGCGCCACGCATAGTCGTAGAATGTAGCAGTTTTTAGAACCTGCCAGTGTTAGCAGATTTCAGTGCTGGCTGAACGTTTATCTATTTGTTCGGCATTACGACTGCGAAACTGCTAGGTAGGGGCCATAATTCGTTCATAGATATCGTCTTAATGACACTATAAAGAAAAGTAGTTCAATTGTTAGGTGCCACCGGCTACTCCTCGTCGATTAGGTTACAAGTACAAGAAAGCAAAACAAACAATTACTCTGAACCAAGCAGATGAGCAATACAGTGAACGAAGATAAACACGAGAGTTTGTACATGTATCTGCAAAAGAGGTAACTGGTGTTTCAGTAGATGTGTCCCAAATCCTAAAAAATGAGGAAAATGCAGCATTTCCTCGTTGTCTACAATATTGCTTTTTATTTCTGTAGCAGCAATGGATTTTCAACATGGAGAACTTTTGTTCTCCCTGTAAAGAAACGCCTGTGCACGCAACACTGATCGTTTCATCCTATCCTAGAATGCAAACTTCAAATCGTGGCTTAGTCAGAAGGTGACACATGAAACCCGTGCCCCCTCACCAGCGAAACTTTGTTTGGCCAAGGCACACAGAGCTAAAAATAACCATTTCAAAGAGGCGCCCCCTCCCGCCCCTCCGATCAAGAAAGTGCCCCCCCCCCCCCAAAAAAAAAAAAACATTCTGCTTACGCCCCTTACTTGTTACCTTTGTTAAGTGCCCTTGATAAGTACACTTGTTAAGTGGCCGTGCAGTATACGCCATAATTATTAAAGGCGAAACTCCTTAAGTTCGAGTCTTGCCCTTTGTCCGGCATCGTCCAGCGCCGTAGCCGCCACTGACGATGACGATGATGCTGATGACAATGAAGAACAAACGCGTTCTAGACCACACATTCTGTTTCTAATATCACGGCACAGCACATGTAAGGTACCAACATACGTCATGACGATGACAATGATGACGATGATGATCAGGAACAAAGACAGGCTCGTGTAGTACATGGCACATCGATATGCCTTGATATGCATTTCGTGTAACTTGAAACAACCAACAACCACCAGGAGAACGTGCACAGACCTCGTTTTTGCCGATTTCAGGCTAGATCTGATACATAAAGCAGTAATAATCAAGGCAAAACGAAATTCACAACTCTGAACAACGTACTATTTATTACCAACAAACATTTTACATTACTGTACACTACTTTGTCGCTTATTGACATGCGTGAGTGGTCAATGTCACGAGAGATTTACGGCATATCTAAACGAAACCACTGCTTCGCCCACTCATCAATGCCCCTCCGCAGTGGCCTAGTGGCTAAGGCACTCGGTTGCCGACCCACAGGTCGCGGGATCGAATCCCGCCTGTGGCGGCTGCATTTTTTATGGAGGCCAAAATGCTGTAGGTCCGTGGGCTGAGACTTGGGTGCACATTATAAGGAACCCCAGGTAGTCAAAATTTGCGGAACTCTCCACTACGGCGTCCCTCATAACTATATGATGACTTTGGGACGTTAATTCCCACATATCAACCATATCGATATCACTCATGATCCCTCACTTCGTGGATATGCCGTATTCTTCTTTTCCGATTCAGGGAAGGGTTCCCTACACGTCCGTAAGGCAACACGTGAACCTACGCAGCTGCTCTCGTTGTTGATGATGTTGCAGATAATGATGATTAAGTATGCCCGAGCACTTTGTATTGGGTGCTCTTCTAAAACACCCCCTCACCGCAACTCACATGTTTGAACGCCTGGCATGACGCCACGCTTCTTCCAAGCAATCTTAGAAGCGTCAAGCGGACTTCTTCCACTTGGTAAGAATCATAAAGTGGCTTTTTTTTTTGATGCAGTATCAAGCACTAGCGCAGCTCTGTGGTAGGACACCTATTTGTCATTCAGATAGCCTGCATTTGATTCTCACTCGGACAGAAGTTTTATTATGCTTCATTTTACCTCCTTCAAATAGAAGTCATTCATGTAGCATTTTATTTTTTTATGTCGTTTCAAGCAGCATTGTGGCTTTGTGATAAAACACCTCCCTGCCACGCATGCAGTCGCAGTTCCGTTTCCACTCTTACATTTTTATTTTCATTTATTTTTTCCATCTATTTCTCCAATTTTTTTTATTTCCCATTTATTTATTTATCATTATCTTACATTTTTATAATGTATTGCATATTATTGTTCTTTGCACCTTTTTTATTTTTTGATCACGCACAACGTGGTGATTTTTCACTCAAATCAACAATGCTGACTCATAAACAGTCCCGCCACGGTGGTCTAGTGGCTAAGGTACTCGGCTGCTGACCCGCAGGTCGCGGGATCAAATCCCGGCTGTGGCGGCTGCATTTCCGATGGAGGCGGAAAATGTTATAGGCCCGTGTACTCGGATTTGGGTGCACGTTGAAGAACCCCAGGTGGTCAAAAATTCTGCAGCCCTCCACTACGGCGTCTCTCATGATCAAATAGTGGTTTTGGGACGTTGAACCCCACAAATCAATCAATCGTACTGATAAACACGCACTTTGAGCTTTGCTCACAGATTTGTTTAGCCAAGAAGCAAGCGTTTCAGAAGCACGAACTGGCAAGTCAACCTTGCCCATAAAATAGGATCACTTACGTTTTTGTGAGTGCATATTATGAGCTATCTGGCTAGACCTTTCTGGTGTGATTCAGCTGGCTACAACAGCACTCGAAAGGAGAAAATCGAGTAATATGTTTAGCATCTGTCATGTTCAATGTGAAGTTGAACTGAACAGACACCGCTGAGCAAATGTATGCATATATATGGAGGTAGCAAAGTTAAAAAACAGACAAAAGCTAACTTTTTATTGTGGTCAAATTAAGGTCGTTCTAATGAAAATCATTTCCTTTCTTTACTAGACCAATAATTTCGTGTTTCTTATAGCATGATCAGTTTATAGTTTAAAAATTCTAGATTCAATTTCTACAGTCGGTCCCTTCAGATTAGTTGATCATTTGCGAGTGAAGACTTTATTTACACCGTATGCGGTATTTCCGGATATGAAACAAAAAAAAAAGGCTCATGTAAGCGAAAGGCACTATTAACTAACAAAACAACTAGGTGAGATAAGCGGCACGAAATCGGGAGAGACGCAAGATTGATGTATGGGGAGGGGCGGGAAGCTCTTCTCACCACAAAAACAACCATGGACAAATAACACTTAACACCTACATCCCGTTGAATAATTTATGAGGAGCTATTTTTCTCTGCATTCGGGGGTTTCAGACCTGGAACTGACATATATTTACTGTGCAAAAAAAAGAATGTTGCTTCAAAATATTTGCAGAAATACACAGAAAATCGCTTATTCAATAAAGCGAATGTGACTGAAAGCGCTCAGAGAAAGAAAAAAATTGCACACAATGGTGTATTTTACAGATGATTTTGAGTGTTATGTGCTTAATGCATCGCGTGTTCAGTGGTCAGTTTTGGTAAGCACATTTTGCTAGTTCAGTGTTCTAGACAGACAAACAAAGAATTATATAGTCAGTCTTCTAGACAGCTCCATTATTTTGTGGCTTTTTTTTTTTCGTGGAGCCCATGGCGGTTAATGTTATGGGCCACGAAAGAATCGCCGGGGCCTTATCGAAGCAGAAGGGCTTGATTTGCTCTACGTCCAGCTTCCCGGAAGTAGTTCACGTCCAGAGACCATTTGTGTCAGCTACTACAAAGTCTTATGGTGGCTGAATAATGTAGTATAGTGTTGCCACGAGACGTGCGGGGCTCGTGAAGCCACAACTTGTATGTGTGTTAGTTAGGTTAGAGGTGTAACGATGTACTACGAAGCGAATAATAAAAAAAAATGTTCTTTTATGGCTTCTCAATATTTTTTTCGTACAAAAAAACGGAAACAGGAAAGATTCTTCTTTAATAATTTAGTTTTTTTTTACAGCTGGAGGTAATCACAGACAGTAATAATCGCTGCCGTACATACGTTTAGATAAGGCTACTTTATAGAAAGATGAAATGTATGCAGTAGTTATTGTGGGAGAGAGATGAAGGCAGAGATTTATTGATTGATATGTCGGGTTTAACGTCCTAAAACCACCGTATGATTATGAGAGACGCCGTAGTGGAGGGCTCTGGAAATTTCGACCACCTGGGGTTCTTTAACGTGTGCCCAAATCTGAACACATGGGCCTACAGCATTTCCGCCTCCATCGGAAATGCAGCCGCCGCAGCCAGGATTCGATTGCGCGACCTGCGGGTCAGCAGCCGAGTACCTTAGCCACTGGACCACCGCCGCGGGGCATGAAAGCAAGGAGAGGCAGGCAGATTGAGTAGGCGCATGTCATGTTTGCTACTTTACACTGGAGGTAGGGATAGAGGGGCTGTAGAGAGAAAAGAAAACGTAGGGTTTTACAGAATTATAGGCACACTTGAAGGAGCACAAAAAGTCGGCAGACAGTTGCACAGGTCTGTTGAATTCAGCCGTTGTGGCGGTCATCTACAGAAACCGATTTGGACAAAAGCAAAATTTACGCTGGCTCATCGATCACTATTGCGTATAGGTAATATCTTTTCTCAACTTTTGTTCAATTGAACATTGTGTGGTCGTCTACACCTTTTCATTTACCTAATTCTGCTATTGCATTAAAAAAGGAAAAGAAAATCTTTGGTGTAGTTGCTGTAACAGAGAGATGCGGTTTTTTCTATTTTCACGTTACGTTTCATTTCTTAACAATAGTCGGAAATTCAAGCGACAAAGTTTGGCCTTGTGTCAGAAACAGATCTCATTTTTGCCTTAGAAAACCAATTTTATGAAGAGCTTGAAGCTGGGATGAAGGTTGCTAGAAAAATAGTACAGATCAAGTTATTTCTTCACCTGTAATGAATGGACGACTTTCGCCCCTTTTCCTTCATTGTATCTTTAGCTGCTCACAAAGTGCTGATGCTTTTTTTTCTATTTCCTTATTTTTGTACGAATGTCACAAGCAACATCTCCAATTATTCAGCGTGATCAGCTTTTGCCAAGTATTCTTCCCAATTTTTTTTTTCAATGAAGGGCAGCTTTCTATTCCCTACAAGTAAAAGCTGCACGCTACCTACACGCAAAAGCTATGATAACGATGTTACGAAAGCTGTGTTATAACTATATACACGTGTCTATCATACAGGCAAAAAAGATCTCTTGTTGAAGGCACTTGAACAAGTTTGTAATATAGTGTGGACAGCAGGCTGCCAGAGCTTGCTTTTAATACTTTCTACTCCTTTACTTTAAAAACAAATAGAACAGCTGCAGCGGCTATCAAAGCTCTCAAAATAGACTGTGCAGTGGTATTGGCTATACCTTCGTACAAAGGAGCAAAAAAATTATGGAGTAGTGATTCGACGGAGAAACGCTGTTGTTTTTAAAAAACACTTCCTGCATTTAGACGGGAAAATCTCTCATTGTTGCTTGTATTCTTTTTTTTTAACAAAGTCGATAATTTGTTGAAGCAAGATCCGAGAAAATAAATTCGTGGGGTGTGTGTTTATTACTATTTTCATTTCAATTCATTTGTTGAACGTGGCCTTTTGGAACTTTACCTCTCTTTGACTTTTAATATCGCTGAAGACTACAAAAGAATGACATGGTGTGAAAAATAACATGTACGAAGAAGTTTAAACGCGAAATTCGTTCGGAGTTTTTTTTCCGGCACTAAAGTTGACTCAGGCGTATGACGCATGAAAAATGATTACGTTTGCAACATGCAACGATTCTTTTTCACCAAATGTTGTCATTTCTCACATTATTCTTACACTTTGTCACTACGACTAGTAATTGTCGACGCTTTTTGACCAAAGGTAGTCATAGTATGCTCAATAATGTATACATAGATAATGTCATAGTATGCTCAATAATGTAGGCGGAAATGTAGGCCCGTGTGCTCAGATTTGAGTGCACGTTAAAGAACCCCAAGTGGTCGAAATTTCCAGAGCCCTCCACTATGGCATCTCTCATAATCATATGGTGGTTTTGGGACGTGGCACCCCACATATCAATCTATTATTATGTTCAATGTCGTCGGATAGTCAATATCATAGCCAGGATGTTGGCATGAAGCAATCGTTCGTCAGTCATGGGCACCGGGTGGGGGGGGGGGGGGGGGGGTACAATTGGTGCAGTGCTAAAACTCTGACACGATAGATGTGGAGTTTGATCCGAGCCGGAACGATTGCATTTGATAGAGGCGAAGGGCTAGAGAACCGTGTACTGAGATATAGGCGCACATTAAGGAACTTAAGATACTGAAAAATTTCGAAGCCCTTCACTGCATTGTGCGCCAATACCATATCAAGGTTTTGGCATGCAAAACACCAGCAATTATTGCTAGCAGTTCGATAGATGTGAACGTATTCCGCAAAAATTTGTACAAGGATTCAGTTTGCTCTTTTGGTATTCTTGATTCTACTGTAACAGATCCGCTTTTTTTTTTACCAGCAGATCTATTACAGCTGGCCGTAGTTGGACTTGTGTTGCAATAACCATGCCAGCGAGCACTCTAGTAATCGTCTCCTTTATCGGCCTGAACACGAGCAACTGGTGCTGGTTCTCCTGCTTCGGGTATTTCTCCTGCGTGAGTTTCAGCAACTTGTATGGCAGAAATAACGAGTATACAGTGAAAGAAAGAAAGAGACAAAAGTGAATAAAAAAAAGTTTGAAAAAAGACAAAAAGGGAGAAATGGAGCAAGAAAAACATAAAGAGATAGAACGTGTAGGCGAGAAATAATGAGTTAAAAAGAAATAAAAGAAAGAGGAAATGAGTTACGCAAAATTCACGTAAAACTGTAGTCCAGTAATGTTAAATGACGCACCACTAATCATGCGGCATCTTCCTGACAAAATCACGTGACACTGTTCAAGTCACGTAAAAAGACCCAACACACTAGTCACATTATATGTTCTTGCAAAAATGCCGTAAGGCTAGTTACTTGTAATGTTCTCACCAAACCAACGTCCTTCGAGTGAGGGAGGAAAAGGAGCTCGGAGGTTAGCTCCTCGCGAGTCAGGGCACTCCTTCTAGTGTTGCTTGCGGCCTTGCACAATTGCGGTTCGAGCTATGGCTTCACTGCTACCTTCATAATTATGCCACTATAGTGTGAAGATACTGGCAGTGTATAGTGTGAAGGTAAGTTTTTTACTGAGGACTCTTGTTACAAGTGGAAAGGGCTTACTGGCACTGAAAGAGGCCTGTCAAGCTTCTCTTCACTTAAACATTTATTGAACCAAGAGACATTACCTTATGGCTGCAAGCTTCATTAAGTATTTGCATTAAACTTTTTTTCATCTATGACTAAATCTGCCATTCTTTAGCCCTAATGTGAGGTCTGAGCTGGATGGTAGGCTATCTGCACACTGCATGATTTCACATGGCACCTTATCTTACGTTTTTTTTTTCAATCTCTACTAGATTAGAATATCGACTACACCTATTGGCTCACTAAACCACACCTCGGTCTTCTTTTACGCTAACTTTACGCGAATGCTTTCTCCTCGCATCCCTTATCGCACGTTTTATACCTCGTTTTCAAGTTTTTCTTTTATAATTTTTTCACTCCATGATTCATTTGAAAATACCGTGTAAATGCTCTCCTTCCAACACGTCTACAGAAATAAATACAAAATTGTAAAGAAAAATAATGCTGCTGCCCTACACAGTTCTACAGCATAGCACAGATTTTGCTAACCAAGAATGTTTAGAAAACGACGCATCGGCCTTCTCAATTATCCTTCACGACTTGCGATGAAAAAAAAAGCAAAGTATTTTGAATTCTCAACGACTTTCTTTATTTTCTGGTGGCTGCTTTGATGTATGTCCTTATCAACGACGTGTTTTTTTTTTCTTTCTTAACTCTGAAGATTGTTATGACAGTGACTCAGTTCAATAGTTCCTATAGTTGGTGAGATGATTGGTGACCCTGTTGTGCCCCATATTGTCAGATAAACTACGCGTCTTGCAATTGTATGTGCCCAACTGGATGTCCCACAGTGGTATTGCTATGCCTCTGATCAGCGGTGAGGCGAGTGGGTTCCAATAAATTTCGTATCGTAGGCGTATCACAGTTCTGTGGTAAAATAAATTTATAGCTTTTCTGCCTCTTCGATAAGAGCAAAGACATAGAGACAGGAAGATTTACGGGATGGGGTGAGAGCATTTGAGATTCGCGAATAAATATACTACGCCAGCTTATCTTGTTTTGCCGGGTACACGCTAACGTGAAATGTCAAGTGTAGTGTTATGTGGGGCGCCTACGCAGCGAAACGCACGACTTATGAAACCACCTCCTTCTTACCGCTCAGGAGTTTGTTGGTATTATGACTATGACTGTCCGATGTAATTGGCGGGACTTCCTCAGAGTTATTCCTGTTAGTTTGCTCTCTGCAAAGTAAGCAGAATAAGTGTCCCAAAAATAAGGAACGAAAGAAAGAAACAAAGGAAAAAAGAAAGAAAGAAAGAAAGAAAGAAAGAAAGAGAGAAAGAAAGAAAGAAAGATTACTTTAGGCCCACACATCCCAAGCATAAATGTAAGTGACAGCCCATAACATCAACCGCCCTCTCGGAACCCTTCCCTCAGTGTATACACATGGACTGCGCTCCACGGCAAAACGAGAGAGAGAGGGGGTCATTATGCGCCTCACGAGTGCTTTGAAGACGCCACTGCTACGTAGTCCCCGCAGTCACCCCTGAGGAAGGAACCAAGTCGGTTTCGAAACGTCGGGTTTCTTCAAAACTTTTGGTTGGATTCTATATCATCTCCCTATCCCAACCATAGCATGACACCATTCTTCCGATAGGGCTAGGGCTATTGAGTTTTTTGTGTAGTGGTTTCTATTGTGGTGAGGTAATTAGCGGTCTACTAAGCGAATGCCGCAAAGCCAGCTATTGCACAAGCTCTGACGCTTTAAACTTTGGAGCTAGTATTCTGAAACATACGGGAATTTGTGTGAGGCGAACCGAAAAGCTACGCATTGTGATAGTTACGTGACGTCCCTACCTCCCTGCGCATTGTCGACACCACCGTGGAATCTCGGTTGCCGTCATCGTCTCGGCACGCCGGCATTGGTGTGATTGGCCCGCCTTACACCGATCGTGAACTTCTCCGCTCCCTACTGCTTCAGTGAGTATCACTGGTGCGATCATGTGACGCCGACTGTACAGGCGAATGGCCACGTGGCTGTGTGATTGCCTCTAACGTCCACGCTTGAAGATGTGTATTTCGAAACGAGATTGAGTTGTCGGCTAACTGTCCAATCTTTCTTTTCTTTCATTTTTTTTTGGCGGTGACAATCCAGGGCTCAAGAAAGAGCAGACGCTAAGCCTTCTGCGTGTCGTCTCAACCGAGACGAAAAGTGTCGGTTTGCAACCAACACTGCTAGTGGGGTGAACTGACTCCGTGCCCGTCGTCTTTCCGCGCGTGTGTTTGTGTCTGAGTGCCCGAGTTCGTCGTTAGTCTATACATGTGTGGAATATGTGTCTCTATCTCTGTCTTTTTTTTTTGCAATCTAGGGAGTAAATGAAACGTCTGAAGTTCTCTGATAGTCATTGCCAGTGCTATAGACGTTGATATCAATTTTTCACATGTTTTTATATTCATCTGCCGTCAGAGATATACATCATTATTGAAGAGAGTACTTATATTGTCAAATACATGAGAAAATGAATACATCATGAAAATCAAATATGTACGAAACAAAACCTTATGATTATACATTATAGAGTTTCTAATGAGGATTGAAATAGTCAGCATATAATGGAAGCTTGAGTTGTTTTGTTTGTACAATATTAGCTGAAGTTTAACGAAAAGTGGGGTTTTAGTAACTGTTGTGATGCATTCGGGTAGGGGTTTATAATCTACTGGTGAACGAAGTATAAACGTTCGATGAAAAGAGTAGGTCTTACAAAATGCAATGTCGACCTTATATATACGGTTGCAACGTGACGTAAGATCACCATGTCGACCTCTTGCATTTTTCATAAACGAAGTCTCACTTTACACACTTCTGTCTTGAAGATTTTATGTGAACAGTTCCTATTAGATTAACAGTTTAACTCACTGAAGTGAGAACCCTATCAGATGTCCACTCACTGTATTAGGCTCTGATGATTACACAATCCTTGGCACAATGAAGGGAGACCGCAGATGGCATGAAGTTTCTATAGAAAAGTTCGCGAGAAAAAACAAAGGACGTGGAGCTTAAAAAATGGAAGACGAAGAGAAGGTGAGAGGAGGAGGGAGGCACTTTGAATCACGTATATTGCACTGGCAGCAGCTGCCTGATAATTTACATGCTAATTAAGTAGTTCCTAATTAAAACCGAGTGTTCATGAGCTGACATGTCTTCGTGCTCCTTTCGCTTTCACTAGCAGCAATAGCAGGGATGAGACAACGATGAAACGAACAAACATACGCGAAACGAAACGAAATCGAAATTGAGATCCACTATTTAGATTTTCTTCAGGAGCACAGAGAAAACAAAATTTGTTTTTTCGGAGATATAGTAACGGCACAACGAGCATACACTTGCAGTGGCTCTTGAGGGAGCAAGCGTCTCTACGACGGCAATCAGGGCAGCGCGAGTATAACAAAGACTAGCCCCCCCCCCCCCCAAAAAAAAAAAATCAAGTAAACAGCAACACACTGAAATACGAAATTCGACAGGAAGTGATTGTGCACCGGCAAACGTTCTGTTTGTGTACCGCCCTTTATGGCGCTCTATAAAACCAAATATTGAACAAAAGGAAGGTAGCGCTCAAAAGTTTTCATTTCGTTTTCGCAATTTTTTTTTTGCTAGGGCGCTATCGCTGCAATTCGTTCACGTCGAACGCATCCATCGCTGCTTTTCTATGCACCACTGTGCTGACGTAATGCTCCGTTTGGCCCGATTCAGACGAGCGTGGACTAAAAACTGAAATTTTATTGAATAGACGCGAAATATAGGAGGCAACGCAAGCCTCAGTAGCTTCTTGTAGTTTGAGTAAACTTGTGATATTGTGTTACGGCAAAAACAAAATTCAAGCAAACTAAGTCAGTAGCAAATACTTTTATTTCTTCAACGGCTGTTACTTTTCTAGGGCTGAAATTGACGACTGTCATAAAGTGAATCGTAGAGGAAGTAATTGTCATATACATCGCTTAGTTACCTTCTTGCAACGTGTGCAAGTCTGCTGCTACGTATTTTGTGCATGTTTCACGAGGCTTGATATATTTTACTTAATTAAAAATAGCCTTTTGTAGTTCTTTAAATAACAATACCCATAATGTGAACGCAATGAATGATATGGATACTCGAACAGGTAATTTGGGATAGATGGAAAAGAAAATATTCGTAAAGGTATGGCTTTGATGCGCCCGGCAAGATGTTTATATGCACCATAGAGCCAACCGATGCGTTCATATTATTGCTTAAAGAGGAAGGAAGAAAGAAAGAAAGAAAGGAAGGAAGAAAGAAAGAAAGGAAGAAAGAAAGAAAGAAAGAAAGAAGGAAAGAAAGAAGGAAAGAAAGAAAGAAAGGTTTGTTAACCAGGGCCACGCCTGGTTAGCCAGCGCGCGGGGGGGGGGGGGGAGGGATTATAAAGATCATAGAGAGAGAGAAAAGAAAGCGAAGAAAATAAGAGAACACAATTGTCATTACATGGGCTTACGCGTATGCAGCGGGGGTACTATGCAAAAGTCAAAGGCATTTACATTGACCCGTACTGCTCAAAAAAAAAACGCAACAGGGCTTCGACTGCCTTGTGAGCCGGCAAAAGACAAGAGCGGTGCTCCAGCAGCATCTGTAGAGGGAGTTGCTGATCGTCCAATTGTTACAACGCGTCAGAAAGTTTTCATCGCTCAGAGGCAAATATACGGCAACGGCATAGTAGATGGTCGCCTTCTCCTTGGGTGCCGGAGCCCTCGCATTCCGCACTGTCGGTCTCTCCAGTGAGGATTGTATATATGCTTTTGTGGAGGCGAGCCCCAACCGAATTCCACGAAGAAGTGAAGCTTCACGTCGACAAAGTGCGGATAGAGGTCGATGCTTCAGTTGAGGGTTTTGTGGTGGAGTATTTCATATCTTATGCCTGGGGCGTTTCACTACTCAGACAGAAACTACGTGCTAGGTGACCAAGGTGCCTTGCAGTGGTTGTCCTTGACAGAGGAAATGGAAGGGTGTGCTCTTCTTGGTGGGATGTGTGTGAGTCGCGTTGTATGCAGAATCATTGCCACTGATCTTACAATGATCAGGTAGCCACTGAAAATTGACCTCGTGACATGTTTTGCCACGGGATGATTAAGCTAACAATCTCCTACGTGAGCTGTTCGTCGCAACTTTGTCGAAGAACTGACTGCATGCACTTCAAGGGTGGTTTCCAGCTAGAAACACACAGTGCTTACTTGGTTTCTTGGATGCGATTTACTATAGGGCGCCGTGCAGAGTCGTAAGTTCTGCTGCCGTAGACGTAGTCACATGTGACACGTTTGATTCACATGGTTATTCCTCAAGCTAGTATCACCACCGCATCACCAGAACTAGACACTGTGGTTGAATCATCGGCTGTATATGTGCACAGGGTTACTGTAAAATCTTGTGCAACCGGAGCAGGCTCAGCTGTTTTTGTGCTGGCCGAAGCAAATTTGATTTCTTCTGCAGTCCTAGTATTGTAAGACGTACTTGTGAAAGGGTCAGGCACCAAGCAATATACACCGGCTTCTCTCCAGACGCTTAAAAAGAAAAGAAACAATAAGGTAGGGGCTACCTGGAGGTGGTTGACGATTGTGAAAACTAGGTTTTGAGACCTAGCAAGAAGTACGAAGGCTCGAAAAATGCCGCTTCCTGCTGATTGATTTGCTTAGACACCTTTTAATGATCAGTGTGCTCTTTTCCTTTAGTTTAATTTTCTTGTGGCCACTTTTTTTTAAATTTTGATCTACCAGAAGCCTTATACTAGCATTCTCATTCTCAACGTCAATCCTTTACTCGCAAACAAAACTTAGATCATCTCTCATTCTGCATATTTCTCAAGGCCAGTACACGCTGCTTTCATTCTCAAGTTGCGTAACCTGCTTTTCCCGCTTCTTTTCCTTTTGTTTTTATCGCGTCGAAGACATCTGATTTCCAGGTCCAAGTGATTCAGTTAGCTCTTTCGATTTCGTGACACCACAGCCTCTCTAGAGTCTGTTTTCTTCCCGCATTTCTATTTCCATGCCAATCATATTGTCCTAAAAATACGTTTGCTCCTGACTTGACTCAGTTTTTTTTCGCGAAGCCACCTGATGCCTTATCTCAGGCAGCAGGTGTCAAACTCCCGTTCTTGTTCAGTTTTCCTATTTCTGTTTCGTTTCATTTTGTTTGGATTAACGTTTGCCCGTTGTGTTTTGTCTGATGCAATTATTTTACCCGTCTTCTAGAGCTTTGTATATTCTCCCAAAAAATATGTGCTTCCATGAGAGGGCTCCATTAAAACACTAGAGTTAAAATATGGTACCTTAAATGTGGGAAGCATTTTGTGGCGTGTATTTTGTATAGTACTTCTGTAAAGTAAGATCTTATGCACCTTGAATGTAATAATAAAGCTTTAGCACCGGCAGACCCCACTAAATGTGGGAATCAAACAAATGCGAAGTAGCCAGCAAGGCACAAATCATGCCGTACATCACATGTATGTCATGATTTGCATCTTGGGATGGTTCATCAATGTTCTTAATTCAGTAACATCATACTATGCCTATTTTCGGTATGCGGTACATTAAATCTATGCCGGAATGTTTCGTGTTCCCACCTGCCATTTATGTTCGCCTTACAATCACGCCACGCAATATCAATTTTGGTGTATATCAAACTATCGAAGTGGCCGTGAGGACACCGTGAGCATAATATGTAAATCATGCTCTACGTGTAACGCGTCGTCATATTTCTCACGTTGCCACACATAATTTACTTTTTTATGCACTCACGTAAAGTAGTATCAATTTTCATGTGTATCAAGGTGCCGAACCGGCCTCCAGAGCCCCGTGAGGCTGGCATGCAAGGCATGCTGTACACGTCATTAATGTCGATATTTCGATATTACCTCTTCAAATTTGTCAGTTGTACATTCATGTCAGACCATACCAAACCTGGTACATGTCAGGCTAGCTAAAAAGCCGCAATGCACCATTAGCATGCCATGTATGTCATGCCACACAAAGATGCATGTCATAATTTTCATGTTGCCACCAGTTATGTTAGTCGCACAGGCATAATGAATAAGAAACTATTATGCCTTGGGGCAGACTTTTGTCATGAAAAAATTGTCTAATAATACCACTTTCGGTGTACGTCTATTTAGTGAAATGCCACGTGTGCCTCAAGACCATGTGGTGTAAATGGTGTGGTACATGACAGGCGTGTCATGATTGGCTCGTTGGGACCTGACACTTCTGTTCATCGCACAGACTTTTCACTCCCTACCAATTTATGCATATATCAAGCTAACGACATGCCCGCAAGAGCCCTCTATCGAAAAATCTCATGACCCGTCACATATCCAACAATCTCGTATTATCATCGAGAACACTTGTCTCATATGTGGCCATATGTGTACTTATTGAATATCTGTGATACATATCATACGAGATTTCTCGCTAGGGCACGAAGGGCATGGCATGTAAATCGTGCCGTTCATGCCAAGTACGTCATGTTTGTCGTGATATTACCTTTCATTGTTGATATTATAAAGTCATGTAATGCCATACCAACTTTGGCATACATCCCATTAACTATACGACCAGAGGAACATAAGTTGTGGGCGGCTAAACTATAGATAGATAGGATAGATAGATAGATAGATAGATAGAATAGTAGATAGATAGATATAGATAGATAGATAGATAGATAGATAGATAGATAGATAATAGATAGATAGATAGATAGAGAGATAGATAGATAGATAGATAGATAGATAGATAGATGATAGATTTCAACTCGCAGAAGATTGCTAAGAAAAATTTAGAAATATAAAGGAAATGAGTAAATCTTTGGCGGTTCTGACCTAACTGATACTTTTTGTATTCAGTATCTATTATATTTTAGGTGCATTCTAACTATACTAATTTAAGTTTTACTTTCGTAAAGTAAGAGAAAACTTTGTCGAGCGATTTTTTACCTGTTGCTTGATTATGTAATAAGAAAACAGACAGAGCTTTACAGAAAAAAATTACTAGAAAAAAAGAAAGAAATGATTTATTGTGAAAGGTTTGGTAGAAACTCTCTTCTGGGCAAGATATTGCGTTAGCAGTATTTGTGTGAGCTGGAGCTGCGGCGACAGTTAAGCGCTCTTTTACGTAAGAGCTGCCATGATCTGTTGGCAGCAAAGGAAGAGAAGCGTTTTCTGTGAGAGTGGCTCGCCACTTTCTGTTTCTCTCACGCTGTCGCTGTGAAGGTAAACTACAACAAAAGGTAGTAAAAAAGAGTATGCGCTGAAATGAAGGATGAGTTTAGGAAGAAAACTTGCTATTGCGCTCTCAGCTCTTTTGCAGATTAACTGAAGAGTGTGAGGTACAGCAGATTGTCGTTTTGTAATGATAGAGGCGGTATAAAGTGCGCTCACAACACGCCCATTTAAAACAGAGTACCCTACTCTCACAAATTGCTTTTTATAGCCGCTCACTGGATCTTCAGAAAGGTTTCCTTGACTGCGTCATCTTTCTCTTATTCCTGCTCCTGTAAGACGTCCAACGTTTTTATGTGGACCTTTAAAATCTGGGTAAAGCATACAGGGGCTCCCCTCGTCATGATATAGAATGAAAGCCGGCAAACCGTGCACCATGCAATCACTATTTGAAAAGCAGAACGCAAGGAGTTGACTCCAGTGACATGCTATAGTTTCTCCGACGTCAAAGCAGAATAACGAACTGGTAGACCCGAAACCAAGGTGGATACTTATGCGAAAACACGGAAAAAAAATCTGTGCCTCTGAAAGGTCAACGGCAATCTGAGCTCCTACAAGCAAACATAGGCTCACCGTTGGCCCGGTATGGGTGAACAAAAATGATCACCACCAAGGTCCAGCACATGCTCCTTTCAGCTGCTTCCTCTTCTTAATTTTCTGTTTCGCCCCCAGGGCACATGCATCGGTTTTTTCAGCGTGAGATCGAATGACCATCATAGGGGAGAGAGAGTGAGTACAAAGAGAAATAGCAACAAAACAATTTTTGGAAAAAAATTACTTTTCCGAGGCAGAATTCAAACTCGCGTACCCACGATCGGGACGTGGGCGTCGTAACGACTCATGTATTTGGGCAAGCTAGCAGAGCATGCACCAGCCAAGCCTTGTATTTCAAAGCAAGGGGCTTTGAAAGGGAAGTGCGGGTCAAGCAAAGAGATGTGGGGGTGAAGAGAATGGAAAAAAATAAGCAGGAGTAAACCATATCATATATATGGAGAGAAATATACGAACTGAAATAGAGAGGGAGACGCAATCAAAGATAGATAGAGGAAGAAACAGAAATAAACAGAAATAAAGGAGACGTCGGCGATAATATATCCATAGAGAAAAAGAGATAAGAGAGGATGTAACAGAATAAAAGATACAAATGTAAAAGCAAGAAAGGTTGGGAAGAGGCAGAAATTAATGAAGAGAAAGAAAAAGAGAGAAAATAAGAAAGAAAGATGAAACACAAATGAAGTGCCGCAAGATAAAACGCGAAAAGAAAGAAAATAGAAAAAAAAGCTGAAGACGCGATGGTATAAATGCAGAAAAAAGGTGGTCATTGATCTCCGCACTTTCACCCTTGGCACCACTAGCGTGAAACTGGCTCATTTTTTCTCTACTTGTTTATTTTTGTTTTTGCCTAACCACTTTTTTTTAGTTTTTTACTCTGCAGAACCTAAAGAACTAGAGTACCCTACGTAATTAGACTGTCTACTTTTTGACATTAGGACAGCTAGAACCCCTCAGCAAAAAACAGAAAACATTGATCGACCAAAACATTTTTATTTCAGCGAATACAGCGACCATGATGCCATTGACTTGAAAGTAAAGTTGATGCCTTTCCAAGACCTGTGGTATCTACAAATTGCATTTTTTACGTAAATATGCCAAACGGTGTCACCGATTGAAGGACGGAACACTCGAGCAACGACAAAAAGCGTGAAAGAAAGCTATAGAGATGAAAGATTTCTCAGGAAACAAAAGCATTCCTGAATAAAGTACGACGTGATCCTGTGAAGAAACGCTCTTTCGGGGCATTTCTTCGTCCTAAAATGCACAAAATATCATTAGAGATCACTTTAGTTGGTGTTTTATTGTTATTTTTTGTTCGGAAGACATCCAGATGCTGGCGTGGCCTTACGCAATGCCATGCAGTTTGAGTGCTGCTTGATTGAAAGTTGATCGGTAAAAAATTGGGGTGAACCTAGAACCACATGAGTTTTTCTCATACTTCCCGCTAACTGCTGGTTTTATAGTTCTGTATGCGGTAGTTTCATTGTGGATGAGCTGGTTTCAATAGCCGCAATAGCAATAGTGTTTTGCAATAGCCGTGCGCCACACCTTAGAGGACGTTGAAAAGCAGTCCGAAATTTTTTATAAGGGTGAACAATCGTTTCTTTGATATTCTGGGAGCCTATGGTTGACGTTAACTGATGCGCCGTCGTTGCAGGTCTCTTGTGGAGTGGTTGGCGTTGTCGCTAAACTGCCTAGTTCAGTCGCCATGCAGAACTTGTGGAAATAGGTGATAGCCATACCTTGCGCGATGTGCTGACATTTATTCCCAAAATTCGTAAAGAGGACAACTAAGCGGCCATTCCTTAAGTGAACAACACCCCTCGCCACGCAAATTTCTTTGTTTAAAAAGAGCCCTACGTTTCCATCCGCTATTCCTTCGTGGTCACAAAATGCCTTATTTTCAACAAGCACCATTACACTACAGCGTGATGGCACTGTGACGTGATCATCAACAACGCGCAGAGCAGTAAGACGTCGCTTTTCCGATTCCTCCACCTACATAGCTTGTTCGGTCGAAAAAGTTACACTGGATCTGCGCAGATTAATTATGGCTTTATTGGATTGCAGAAAATCCATTCCTAGTATAAGCTCCCTTGAACAGTCCGGCAGTACGATGAAGTCAGCAACGTAAGTAAAGCCTTTTATTTCGAGCCTTGAGGTACATCTGCCAAGCGGCGTAATAGTGTGGCCACTTGCAATGCGTATCTGTGCCCCACTTCATTTCGTCACAACGTTTTTTCAGTTTCTTTACCAATTTGTGACTCATTACCGAATAATCAGCGCCGGTGTCAACTAAAGCATTTAGCTCGTATCGGTCTATTTTCAACCGCAAATCTGAAGTAATCTTCGCACTGCTGCGCTTATCCTCAGTAAACATAGCATCGTCACCTTGAAACCGTGATGGAGGATCTTCGCAACTGCAGTTATCAGCGGCCTCACCTCCACGGGTCGCTTGCTTCAGATTTCCGGGTGTGGACTTGTAGAACGGTGCCCAGACCGTGCGGAAGAAGCACGTGGGCTGGGTGATCGGTAAGCTAGAGGCTCTAGTTAGATGTATATAAACTTCTATTTTCAAACGTCCTTAGCTATAGATGTTTATGTGGTTGTCTATTTATATCTACCTGGCTAGGCATCACATTGTAACGATGTTGAAGGACTCGGGGTGTAATAAAACGTATTTATTAAAGGGCGAACTTGTGCCCACAACTCAAAGGGACTATGGTCGTAGAACGCTACAGCAGAACATCAAAGATGTGTGCCTTCTTCTACTTCTTCAAGAGGAGTCCCAAGCACGTGGCGCACATCAGCCGGAGCCAGCTGGGTTCTCGTGCTATTATCATTGTCTCTGCGCAACACTAGACGGCGCGAATGTGTGTCCCTGTGGCCGATATGTGGAGAATTGGCATGATTAAGAAGTCTGTACTAGAGATCTATCGTACTATTAAGCAGGAAATCGCCAAGGAAAGGATCTATGATAATACTCGGGGTAGTTCTCTACTGTTTGAGGCCAGGACGGGAGTATTGCGAACCATGACATATCGGGCCAAATACGAAGGGGTAGACACGGTATGCAGTGCGTGTGGAGAGGAAAAAGAAACTGCGGAACACTTGATAATGTTCTGTAAAGGGCTTCACCCTATAGTTCAGGATGATGGCGCAGAGTTTTTCAAAGCACTGGGGTTTAGGGACAGTAAGGGCGAAATAGACTTTAAGCGGGTAGAATTAACTAGAAGGAGGTTATCTGATTGGTGGCTAAAGTCAAGGCACGAGTGAAAATTAAACCCTTCACTGCAAAGTACGAATCCTCATCCTCACTATTTAAGGGGGAAAAATAAATCTAGTTTTTGTTTCATTAAGTATTACGGCTTTTTGGCGCTAGCCATCGCCCGATCTAAAGGGTACAGCTGTATACATTCATCCATCCATCCATCCATGCGCGTGGTGATGGGCGCGTTGTTTAATGCAGGCAATATGTCGCGGCATAATCCCCCTCCTTATACGCATCGTTCCGATGCGTCAGGCAATGAATAGATTCGTAATAGGCGTCACTGGTTTTCCGATGATCTCTCATAGTAAGGCTTCATCCAGGCTACATGTACAACCTCTGCAGGGTTGCGGCATTTTGAGCTCCCATGTATAGCGGATATGACTTGGTATGTTACATCGCTTACACGATGGAGTGCTTCGTAAGGCCCGAAGTAGCGGCTAAGAAGTTTTTCAGAAAGTCCATGGTGACGCACTGGGGTCCATATCCATACTTTGTCACCTGGTTGAAAATGCGCTTCGGTACGACGCTGATTGTACCAATAGGAATCGATACGCTGTTGGCGGTGTATTCTGTATCTCGCCATCTGTCGTGCTTCCTCGGCTCTTTGCAGAAAGTCGTCTAGGCCAGGTTGATTGCTGCTTTGATCATTCAGTGGCAACATGGCATTCCAGTGGAGTGGTGACTGTTCGGCCGAAGACAGTTCAAAATGGTGTTACTCGCGTTGTTTCTTGAACGGCTTTATATTAGTGAACGTGATGTAGGGCATATTTCATCCCACAGTTTATGTTCGACATCGACACACATTGAAAGCATATCAGTCAGAGTTCTGTTCAGGTGCTCCGTTAGGCCATTTATTTGAGGATGGTAGGCTGCAGTTCTTCTCTGATCTGTAAGGGTCATTCGCATCAGACATTTCAGTAGGTCTGCAGTAAAAAGCTGGGCCCACGATCTGTAATTACGACGCTGGTGCACCATGTCGGAGGACTATGTTGTTGACGAAGAACTGGCAACTTCAAGGGTTGTTGCACTGTACAGCGAGTCGTCCTCATCGTAACGATGAGATAGTCCGTGGCTACGACTATCCACTTCTTGTGTGCAGTCGATGGTCGGAAACGACCTAGAGATCCATACCGCACTTGTTGGAATGGGGCATGCGGCGGTTCTATTGGCTGGAGGAGGCCTGCAGGTTTCGCGGATGGAGTTTTGCGTCTTGACACTCCGGTAATTTTTCACATAACGCTGAGCTGATGATACAGATTTGGCCAGTAGTATTTTAGATGAATTCTGGCGAATTTAACGGCTGACACCCATGTGTCCAGATGTTGGCTCATCATGACATGCGTGCAGAATCTCGTTTCGTAAGGTGCAGGTACAACTAGTAAAAACTTGGCACCATGAGGCTTGAAGTTCCTCTTGTAAAGGACCCCTTCTCGAAGACGAACGAAGGGAGCCCTCTGGATAAAGTGCACGGGACTTTAACGTTGAGCCCTTGGAGACGCTGTATAAGCGGCAGCAAATCGGGTTCATTTTGTTGTTGTTCAGCGCTTTCTGATGCCTGGACGACGCCTAGAAACGGGAAGTCTCTTCCTCCGGCTCACTCGTCTCCGCTGGTGCGCGTGACAGGCAGTCGGCATCGCTGTGCTTTTTCCCAGATTTATATACCACAGTAACATCGTACTCTTGTAGCGTAAGGCTCCATCTTGCTAGTTGGCCACAGGTATCCTTAAGATTCGCCAGCCAACACAGGCAATGGTGGTCACAGGACTGCTCGGAATGGTCTACCGTAGAGGTATGGCCGAAATTTACTTATGACTAGATGACCGCGAGACACTTTGTCGGTGCAGAGTAACTTGTCTCAGCGTTCGAAAGCTTGCGGCTGGCATACGCCAGCACTTTTTCTTGGCCGTTTGCTGCTTGGGACTAGAATGGCTCCGAAGGCCGACGTTACTCGCACAGTGTGAACTTCAGTTTCGGCAGTCTCATCGAAGTGGGCGAGGATTGAAGAGGCTTGCAGGCGTGTTCTTACTCATCAAATGCTTCCCGTTGTTCACTTTCCCACATAAGGTCACCTCGTCTTTTGTTAGATTACTAAGTGGTTCAGCGATGTTCGAAAATTTTCCAAAATCGCCGATAGTACGCGCAATAAACCCAGGAAGCGACGTACTGACTTCTTGCCTTTGGTTGTCGGGAACTTCGCGATGGGCAGCTGTCTTTTCGCGATCTGGCCGAACGCCTTCGGACCTGACGACGTTGTCCGAAATATCGCGAAGCACTTCACCGAAGTGGCATTTTTTTTTTTCTGGCTTGATGGTCAAGTCGCTGACACGAATGGCTTCTAATACTGTGCGGGAGTCGCTCTAGATGTGGTGGAATGTAGCGGAAAATACGACAACGTCATCCAAGTACACCAAGCAGGACTGCCATTTCAGTCCCGCGAGGACAGCGTCCATCATTCTCTGAAACGTCGCTGGTGCTGTGCGCAGGCCGAATGGAAGCACGTTAAATTCGTAGAGGCCGTCTGGGGTTATGAATGCCGTCTTTTCACGGTCGCGCTCATCCACCTCAATTTGCCAATATCCGCTCTTGAGATCAAGGGAGGAGAAGTATTTCACACTCCGTAGTTGATCGAGTGTATCATCGATACGCGGCAGATGGTATACATCCCGTTTAGTTACGCTTTTCAGTTTCCGATAGTCGACGCAGAATCGAAGGCTGTTATCTTTATTTTTAACAAGCACTACGGGAGACACCCAAGGACTCCTGGAAGGCTGGATCACGTCATCTGAACGCATCTCCTCCACTTGTTTCTTGAGACTCTCTTTCCTTTGCGATACTCGATATGGGTGTTGGTAAATCGGTCTCGTGGCTTCTTCTCTGTTATAATCCTGTGTTTTGCAATAGCCATCTGTCGCACCTTAGAGGACGTTGAAAAGCAGTCCGAAAATTTTTTATAAGGGCGAACAATCGTTTATTTGATATTCTGGGAGCCTATGGTGATGAACGTTAACTGATGCGTCCGACGTTGCATGTCTTTGTGGAGGGTTGGCAAAGTTGTCGCTAAACCTGCATAGTTCAGGTCGCCATGCAGACTTCGTGGAAATAGGCCTGATAGCCATACCTTGCGCGATGTGCTGACATTCATTCCCAAAATTCGTAAGAGGACAACTAGCGAGCGGCCATTCCCTTAAGTGAACAACAACCCCTCGCCACGCAAATTGCTTTGTTTAAAAGAGCCCTACGTTTCCATCCGCTATTCCTTCGTGGTCACAAAATGCCTTATTTTCAACAAGCACCATTACACTACAGCGTGATGGCACTGTGACGTGATCATCAACAACGCGCAGAGCAGTAAGACGTCGCTTTTCCGATTCCTCCACCTACATAGCTTGTTCGGTCGAAAAAGTTACACTGGATCTGCGCAGATTAATTATGGCTTTATTGGATTGCAGAAAATCCATTCCTAGTATAAGCTCCCTTGAACAGTCCGGCAGTACGATGAAGTCAGCAACGTAAGTAAAGCCTTTTATTTCGAGCCTTGAGGTACATCTGCCAAGCGGCGTAATAGTGTGGCCACTTGCAATGCGTATCTGTGCCCCACTTCATTTCGTCACAACGTTTTTTCAGTTTCTTTACCAATTTGTGACTCATTACCGAATAATCAGCGCCGGTGTCAACTAAAGCATTTAGCTCGTATCGGTCTATTTTCAACCGCAAATCTGAAGTAATCTTCGCACTGCTGCGCTTATCCTCAGTAAACATAGCATCGTCACCTTGAAACCGTGATGGAGGATCTTCGCAACTGCAGTTATCAGCGGCCTCACCTCCACGGGTCGCTTGCTTCAGATTTCCGGGTGTGGACTTGTAGAACGGTGCCCAGACCGTGCGGAAGAAGCACGTGGGCTGGGTGATCGGTAACGCCTTGGCGACGGCGATCTTGGCTATGTTGGCGTAGAGTGAGTGGGCTCTGGCGCGTAGACAAGTACTCTTCGATCTCCGCTGGCCGTTCACAGTTTCGAGGGCATGGTGCGAACAACCGAAAGCCCCTTAATCCTGCCTGTCGGTAAGGGCAGAACCTATACAGCTGACCTGCTTCCTCGCAATGGAAACACAAAGGTCTGCGCTCATGGTCACACCAGATGTCACTTCTCCGGGGCCTTTGATCCACGTAGCGAGCTACACTACGGGCTCGTGGCAGGTAGGTAGCCGTCGGTTCCAGTGAACGAGGTGCGCTGCGTACCGTCTGTGGGCAAGGACAGGCTATCGAAACTGCTGTACTGGTGTGCGCTGCGGGTTGTCTGAGTATTTCAGAGTACGTTGGGATGCTTTGGTTCGGCTGTGGCGCACGCTCCGGCTCACGTATTATCTGCCTCAGTTCATCTCGTACTACGTCGACGACAGACAGTGTTGCTGTAGTGTGAGGTGCTTGCAACTTGCTGAGCTTGTGGTGTACACGTATCCCGAAGGAGTACGGCCACCAGCGTGGGTCCGGTCTTAGCGAGCCGCAGGGCACGCGTTAACCGTCGCCGTGGCGGGAAACACGATACTGCCCAAAGTCGCAACACTTTATTGTGGCAACACCAAACGCAGTACAGCCCGTTGCAAAAAGGCGCGGCGGGAAAGCAAGTAGGCTTATCCACGCCACGGGCACAAAGTACTACACAGGGTGCCACGAGCACGTCTCCGCGGTAAAGGTAATCCACGGAGACACCGGGACAAAGGGGCCCGGTTGCTCGAGCGAGGGCAAAGGCGCTCGCGTTGGCTTCGAAGGGAGACGGGTCGGCGTAGCTAGGCCACGCACTAGGACACCGTACTGCCCTTCGGCCGTGAGTACGCAGCGGGGCAACAAAAGGTGAGCGTTCGCATCGGGCGCGAGGCGCCGTCAGCGAAGTCCGACGAGCCCCGAGCGACGGGACTCGACGGACGGAAAAGAATGCGTGGCTCACCGTTTGAAGTCCCGGACTGTACTCCCGCTCCCGACGCAGCGCGCGAAAGACCTCTTGGGAGGCTCCCCGCGCGGCGCCACAGTCAACATCCGCTACCGGGTGAGGGAGTTAAACGTCACTCCGCCCTTCCCAGCGCGGCAGACAGCAAAGGAGGGTAGGCATGTCGGGACATGAGAAAAGAGGCGGCAAAGCCCGCGCAAAGGCAGCGGGCCAGCCTCAATTCCCACATCCCCCTCTCCTAAATTTGCCCTTTACCGGTCTGCAAAAGGCAGCCGGACGTCACCCATGCAGTTAAAATGACACTGCTATGAGCTACAGCTAACCTCAGTCCAGCCCTGTTACTGCTGCTAAAGAAAAAGATTACAAAGGAGAAACAAAACATAAATAACAAAATAAACACACGACACGATAAAGATAACTGCGGTAGGGAGCACAGAAAAGTGGCACTAGTGTTCGTGGTGCTGAAGGGGGATAGCGTCCACTGCGCGGAGGGGCGGAAAGGCGTGACAGTGTCCGCTGTGTGCGATGCCCGAGTGCGAGGTCAGAGGGTACCGGAAGGGAGGGGGTTCACTGATGGCTCGTTGCTGGTCTTGATAAGCAGCGAGTCCGACGAACGCTGCCTCGGCTGTGCTTCGGAGGCCCCCGCATTTCTGGCTCGATGAGGGAGCTGGGACGTTGCGGGAAGCCGGGCCTCTCCGGTGGTCAGGGAGGCCGAACCCGAATTGGCTGCGAAGCGCCCTGGCGTTGGCCGGCAGCATATAGCTGCTTTCAGCTGGCCTCGCGCAGGAGCCATGGTGGGAACGGCAGCAGGGCTTCTTCGACGGCGGCCGAGAGCAGAGCACAGCCAGACGGTCTGATGTCAATGGGTCAATGACCCCCCAGCACCTCCAGCGTCCGCATCGATGGGGGGAAGCCATCACGCACTCTTCGCGGGCTCGCACTGAAGCGTCACGCACCCACACACGCACACACACCGCCGACAGCTGCGCGAGCGTAGGCGCAAAGCCCTTCGTCTCTCTCCCTCCCGGCAAGCACCGACACTCAAGGTCACACACAGCTCCCTTCGCGGTAGACGAAACGAACACGAAAAAAAAGAGTAAACACAGAGCATACTGACACTAAACATCTGGCAAAAAAAAACAAAATACAAATAACACTTAATATTAGACAAAAGAAACATAAAATACACATGAACACTTCAAAAAAAGAAAAACACTGGCAGCAGACAGGGCGGGGTCAACTCCTTTACGAGAAAAGGCCGTAAAGAAGCTAACCTATACTGAGGCTAGACAGTAAACTGAGGGCCTTCGGTTGCGGAGAAGTCCGCCGTCCGGCGCGAAATCACAAAGGTGACCGCTTCCTCAGATTATACCGGCGCGGGGTCCGAATGCGGTCCGTCGCTCCGGGTGTGCCCGTTGCTTGCGCGAAGTGCCGCAGGGCACTGGCGCGAGCTCGTCAGACCGTGACAAAGGGCTTCAGGTCTGCGATGTGGGCACGGCTGAGTTTTCCCAAAGGGGATCTTTCAGCTAGTACGCGCCACGGACGCTCACTGACAATCGGTTTATAAGACCGGGCGGCTTTCCAACCCTTGGCTCAACCGTTTGTCAGACGTGGCAGGCACGGAATAGCGATGAAAGCCACGCTTCGTGCCGGGCCAGGTCACAACATTGCTCAGTTTGCAAAAACTTTCGAGCCACTCAGGTGACCGGCCATGGATTCGTCGTGAGAGGATCGCAACAGTGCGGCTCTCAGACTTTTGGGCATAACCACCTTAAACGGGTCGCTGGACTCGTAATCAGTGGCTATATACTTCAGCAGGAGCCCGTCATGGTCCAGCAAAATGAATCCGCCGGGGACTCAGCGACACACGCTGTTACAGCCCCCTAATCGCGCCCGCCGCAGAACAAGCAGCGTAACGGCGCGCCTCTCAAGACGGTTTAACGGCGCCCGCCGCAAAGCAAGCAGCGTATACGGCGCTCCGTCCTTTCGAGACTCGAAACGGATCACTCTGCTGAGCCCTCAGTAGCGCTTCGCTGCCGAAAGCAATTCCCATTCTCCCAAATGGGGGAGTCTGGTATCGCGCCCACTCAGGACCGCAGCAACCGCCGCGTGAGTCGGCGTTACGGGTTCACTCTCGGCCTCGTGGCCTTCGGAAAGCTCCCCCGCTCGGCCGCTTCGCGGTGCGCCGCTTACCTGGTTAGCAGTCAAGGTTTGTCCGCATGGGGACTCACCCTTCTCGCCGAATGGCGGCGAAGCTGCTGTTTCGCCCCCGACGCTTGCATGTGCTAAGGCACCGCGAGCGGCCGTCGCACCGAAATCCAGGTTCTCGGCAGACAACAAGGGGCACGAGATAGCGCGTCAGCTACCACGTAGGAGTGTATTCACCACAAAAAGGGGTGACGACACAGGCGAGCGCCGAAGGGCGCCCGTCGATAGAGGCGGTGGCCTCTTGGTGCAACGCGGCATGCCACGAAGCAGACAACGTTCGGGTAGGGCAAGAGGCCCATTCCGAAGCGACGCGCCATCTCCAAAGGGAGCGGCTAGGCGCATCGTGTCGTCACCGCAATAGGGGGTGCCGACACGGACGGGCGTCGGAGGCGCTTGTGCGTAACGTTCGGGTAGGGCAAGAGGCCCATTCCGAAGCGACGCGCCATCTCCAAAGGGAGCGGCTAGGCGCCTCGTGTCGTCACCGCAATAGGGGGTGCCGACACGGACGGGTGCAGAAGGGTTCCCGTCAATAGAGGCAATGGCCTCCGTATGCAACGCGGCATCCGCTAAAAGGGACAGCGGACAAAAGTCCCGCGAAGCAGCCATGTTGCGACGAGCCCGAATCGCGCAGGCGAACTGACTCGCTAAGAGCAGACAAAAGCTAGAGCTTTTGATACCGCGTTGGGCGCCAGTGTGGTGTACACGTATCCCGAAGGAGTACGGCCACCAGCGTGGGTCCGGTCTTAGCGAGCCGCAGGGCACGCGTTAACCGTCGCCGTGGCGGGAAACACGATACTGCCCAAAGTCGCAACACTTTATTGTGGCAACACCAAACGCAGTACAGCCCGTTGCAAAAAGGCGCGGCGGGAAAGCAAGTAGGCTTATCCACGCCACGGGCACAAAGTACTACACAGGGTGCCACGAGCACGTCTCCGCGGTAAAGGTAATCCACGGAGACACCGGGACAAAGGGGCCCGGTTGCTCGAGCGAGGGCAAAGGCGCTCGCGTTGGCTTCGAAGGGAGACGGGTCGGCGTAGCTAGGCCACGCACTAGGACACCGTACTGCCTTCGGCCGTGAGTACGCAGCGGGGCAACAAAAGGTGAGCGTTCGCATCGGGCGCGAGGGCGCCGTCAGCGAAGTCCGACGAGCCCCGAGCGACGGGACTCGACGGACGGAAAAGAATGCGTGGCTCACCGTTTGAAGTCCCGGACTGTACTCCCGCTCCCGACGCAGCGCGCGAAAGACCTCTTGGGAGGCTCCCCGCGCGGCGCCACAGTCAACATCCGCTACCGGGTGAGGGAGTTAAACGTCACTCCGCCCTTCCCAGCGCGGCAGACAGCAAAGGAGGGTAGGCATGTCGGGACATGAGAAAAGAGGCGGCAAAGCCCGCGCAAAGGCAGCGGGCCAGCCTCAATTCCCACAAGCTCTTCCCTGATCACCGACCTGATGAGTTCTCGCAGGGCGTCCATGTCACTTCGCTGGCCTCCAGAGAAGACATTGGTAGGTGCGTAGTTTATGTGTCAATTGTACTGTCGAGACTGCTGTTCTAGCGTTTTCTCGATGGCTGTCGCTTCCGTATGAAACTCCGCAACTGTTCGTAGTAGGTTGCGGACGAGAACAGCGAATAGCTCTTGCTTCACCTCACGCATGAGGTGGCGTAGCTTCTTATCTTCAGTCATATCGGAATCTGCGCGCTTGAACAGGCGGATCATGTCCTCGATATACAATGCGACACTTTCGTTGGTGAGTTGGTTTCTGGATTCGAGTGCAGCCTGCGCCTTTTCTTTGCGATCCACGCTGGCATAAGTCGCCAGAGCTAGTCGCCAAAATTCATCCCAAGTCGTAAAGGAGGTTTCATGGTTCTCATATCACGTCTTTGCGAAGTCCTCCAAAGCAAAGTATACACGGCGGAGCTTCTCTCTCTCTCGTCCCAACCGTTCAAACTTGCGACTCTCTCAAAGAGGCTCAGCGAATCTTCTACGTCTTCATACGAGTCGCCATGAAATAGTGGTGGCTGGTGAGGCTGATTTATCACCACTCGGGTCGGTGTTAAATGACTTGTCATGTTGGTGGCGTCCATTGACTGAGTTCCTCTTGGTGTGAAGTGGAGTGGACTGAATTCTGGTGAATCACCTCGAAGACGGCGACTGGTCCTCTGATGCACAGGTGTCAGCTCCCCAGGATCAACTTGCTCGTGGTCGGGGCTACGCTGTCTTGCATTCGTAGGGCTTTGATTCATTACCCAGCATGTCCACCAGAAATGTAACGATGTTGAAGGACTAGGGGTGTAATAAAACGTATTTATTAAAGCGCGAACTTGCGCCCACAACTCAAAGAAACTATGGCCGTAGAACGTTACAGCAGAACACCAAAGATGTCTGCCTTCTTCTACTTCTTCAAGAGGAGTCCCAAGCTCGTGGCGCACATCAGCCGGGGCCAGCTGGGTTCTCATGCCATCATCATCGTCTCTGCGCAACACTAGACGGCGCGCATGTATGTCCCTGTGCACGCGGTGATGGGCGCGTTGTTTGAATGCAGGCAATATGCCGCGGCAATATCATTGCAGGATTGCGAGAACCAAAACACGAAACCAATCTTGTTTCATGACGTTTGTTGGCCAATAATAGCGCCCAGAATTTTTCAGCGACCAGGATTACACCAAATACTTTTTGTTGAATCATTATATAGCATAAATTGTCATGTTCCGTGTGCAAACCACCTGTGTAATTTGGACTGTTATCTCACACTGCTTACATCTCAATGCGACATTGCAGCAACTGTATTTATCAGGTTGACAATTAAAACTTATCGCTTTATAAAGAAAATCAGTTTTCATGGCAAGCTAGAAAATAAAGAGGATACAGAGGATGAAGGTGCCGTAAGTCTTTTCAAGAAATGCTATTCGAAAGCGATACAAATTACTTCAACGTTTTTAAACTAGTGGTCTATTTTTCTTCATGTAAGCCTGATTATAAAGATGTTTGGGCTTATAGTTAGGAAGGTTTAGTCTCCGGTTCAGTGTCAAAATATAACAGGTCAGCTGTATAATTCAACAGAGTATGCGGGATATGTCATGATTTGTAACAGACAATAAACATCGTGCCACACTCCTCATTGCACGATGAATGTAAGGGATGGTTATTGTCAAGAACGACCTTGCTAAAAGTGTTTGAAACCACACCTTATTTATTATTTGGGTTTACGTCTTTGAAATTCTTGTGCCACTGAATTTATTCACGTTTTCGCCGAGGATTTTGTAACAATTTGAGCAAGCTAAGGTTATCTGAGGAAAACGTATATACCTTGGCCTGGAAAAGAAACGATGTTTTTAGCAATAGGAATGTTTATGCAAGATAAAGGAGCACCTGTTGAACGACCTCAGGTACTTGATGATTATCCACAATGCCGCCGAAGAGGACCTTGACCAGTACATCTGTTCCATGTGGGAACAGTTCGGCTACAACACGAGGCTCATCACTGTTAGTAAACAAAGTAAGCGGTACTGCCATAGTTGGTTTTAGTGACGGTAATTGAGTTTGGTCCAGCAAGAAAAAGCCTTCAACTTATTTAAGTTTTTTTTTGAGGTTCAGCTTCACCTCAACAATACCACAATAAAGGCAGAGCACGCTTTACAAAAAAAGTTGGGTTAGTGCGGTAGCACGTGACTTGAAAGAAAAAAATCACAGCATATCCCTGGAATGAATGATGATGAGTGGGGCAAAGCATCCGTCAAATCGCCCGAGCTGCCCTTCATGCGTCCCTCTTTCCATGCGGCCGTCCATGTGGCCATCCATGAGTCCGTCGGTCTGTCTGTCCATCCGTGTGGCCATTGGTGCGTCCATCAATCCGTCCGAGCTTCCTCCGTTCATGCATCCATCCGTCCGTTCATGCGTCAGTCCGACAGTCCATCCGTCCATGTGTCCGTCTGTCTGTCCATCTGCTTGTCTGTCTGTCCGTCCATGCGTTCATCCGTCCGTCCATCTACTGAACACTTCAAGTACCGCCATCTCGTTTCTTTTTATCATATATTCATCATACACAAGTACAGCCTTTCAGCGGACAATACAAGGACTAAACGAGAGTACGTACCACATTTCTATTGTCAGCGCTTTGTTAACACCGAGACCTTGATAACAATGCCGTGCTACGTTTTTCGTAAAATGTGGACATACGGATACGTGCCCGAGAGCGGGTATGTGCCACTGGCATGCAGGTGTGTGCCACTGGCATGCAGGTGTGTGCCACAGGCTGCGTACCACTACAACGGGACGCACAAGTCACGCCATAAGGAGCTTCGCCCCTAAAAAATGAGGTGTTTGCGACAGCTTTACTGGCATAAGGTGAATCTCAAAAACAAGTACCGCATTTTTATTGTTGTAGCCCGTACTTTATTCTACCTTGCAGGTTATTCTACATGAGCAAAATAAAAAAAATCATACTGATTTACCTTTTTTGCGCGATTGTAACGTACACACAAAATTGAGAGCTAAATTTGTCAACAACAAAAAAAGAACGCCATGTGACCTTGAAAGTCCGGTTGTAGCCAGTAGGAAGAAAATAGAATAGGGACACTAGTAATTCGGCATATGTGTGTTACCAACATTTAGCGAGAAAAAAAAAGACGTCTGGGATGAGACCTCACTGGCAACCAACTGCCGGTAACGTGCTGTTTCACCTATGCAGAATTGGCCGACCTGGTGAAGTACTTGCCCACTACCTCCCTTATGAAAGTACCAATCAATGCCTTAGTTCTCAGTCCCCAGCGGCTGCGAAGAGATTGCCCAGGGCAGTGGTCAGTCCTGCGACACAGGAGATGGTGCTAAGAATCTCTAGGCCTGGACAGACGGGCATTGGAATCTGAACTTGGCTACGTTCAACGATAGAACGCTATCTACACGTTCTTTCACCACTGTGGTTCCGCCCTACCAAAGCTATGGGGTGTAAGAAATCCCAGGCTTGCGCACAAACATAGTCCCAGGTATAGTAAGGGCCTTAAAATTGACAGGGTTGTCTGAAATTGACGTTTGTTTGGTGTATGTTGCGCAACGTCAATACATGACACGTTTATTCTTCACATTTATTATGTGCGCACTAAATTATGTGTGTCGGTAATCACCGGTAACAGTCTTTACAAATCAATATGCCAGCACCCATGCACAAGTCACCACCCGCTTCGATCGGAACTTGCTCTTGCTAAATGCCGACTGCACTGACAGCAACAAATATTTAGTGAAATCAGCCATCCATTTGTTTCATATTACTTTGAGGATAAAGCATCAGGTGCATTTTGTCGTCATTAGCGAGATATACTGCTTGCTTTATCACGCACTTCAAGCTTAACGAGCCGAGGCAGTGCTTTGGCTGCGGCGCCAGACCAAGAACACTGCATCTCTAACGAACATGGAACTAGGAACAGTGTTTCGTGCACGTCGAATCTTTCTTCGGTGGAAATGTAAAAAGAGAGAAAAGAAGCGTTGCAACGGAAGACGTGAAGAAATGCGTCGATGAAGAAGCAGTGATACCAGTGCCACGAACAGCATCGGAGAGAAACAGCCACAAAGTGAATTTATCCGCAGACATAAGCGTACTATCAATCTTCAGCAGAGCAACAGATCATTGCTTCGAGATCCTGCTGTGGTTTCTTGTTTCACAGTTTTACTGTATTTCTAAGCTAATTACCATCCATATTATGTACGATGAGCGGTTATAGACTATTCAGCGAGCAGACACCGGGAAGATGGATGAGCAGATGGCAAGGCGTCGATGAATACATGTGGACAGCCTAATCACGCTTCCTTGTGGATTAAGAGCCCTGCAACATCCACAGGGCCGAAAGAAACTTCTGAAACAGAGTATAGTGAGGCTGTTCTAGCTGTGCTATTCGAAGAGTTAGAGGGTGTCAAATGGGATCTAATAAGGCTAAGCAAAGAAAGGAGGACGAGTGAGCCTTAAGCAGTGTTGAAGATTGAACATGTCCTATGCTACCGTGAATTAATTGACAGAAAAAAACGTGGGGTGGGGTTTATTATACAGAATAGTAATCGCTTGAAACATAGAGGAATACTATAGCATATGTTAGAGGGTGGCAAGTATTATAATTAAGTTTATTAAAAGGTACAAGATGAAGGTGGTACAGTCCTACGTGCCTACATCGAGCCATGATTGATGATCATTTGCTCGAAGGGCTTAATGAATACGCACAGTCAGCTAATAATGAAGTTAAAGCTTGGTATGCTATTCTGATGGATGAATAAGTGCCAAAGTAGTCAAGAAACACGCTAGAGGCTATGAAGTAGAAAAATACAGCATCAGCTCTAAAAGTGCCAGAGTGAAGTTATTATTAGAATTCACAGAACGAAATAATTTATGAATTATGATTACCTTCTTCAAAAAACGGCTAACCGTAATGAACGTGACGAAGTCCTAATGGCGATACTAAAAATAGAAAAGACCTCATTCTGCGTGCATACTCAGGCATGGTGCAGGTTGTATAAGCAGTTGGCAGGATCGAATGCAGTGACCATAGAACGGTAAGAGCTTATATTCACCTATATTTAAAAAATCAAAGGCATAAACTGATGCGCAAGAAGCAAGTTAATCAGCTAGCGGTGCAAGGTAATGTACAGAAATTGAGAGTTTTGCTTCAGAATAGATTCGAGGCTCTAAATGAGGCTACGGAGGCTAACGTTGACATAACGAATGATACCCTTACTAGTATCATCCAAGAGTGTTCAAATGAAGTCAGAGGTACAGTCACTAGACAGGACACTGCCACACTATCTCAGCGGACAAAAACTCTCATTAAGAGATGACAAATCATAAAAGTCTCGACTGCAATAGACAATATAGAGCTAATAGAGCTTTTAAAGTTAGTCAATAGGCGCAAAGCAGCCAACACCAGAAGGCATAACATGGAGAGAATAAGGCAGGTTGTAAAAGTGACAGAAGCTGCGAAGGCAATCTTGTGTGTACACAAAAATGTGAAGTACGCATTAAGGGACAACGAAGGAAATGTCATAACCAATATGGATAGGATAGTTGAAGTGACGGAAGAGCTCTACGGAGAGCTGTAAAGAAGCCGAAACAACCAAGATGATAATGTAAGAAGCAATAATAGCACAGAGGCATTCAACATTCTACCAGAAATGACAGGGCAAGTAAGAAAAGCCCTATAACATATAAATGACACAAATCCGCTGGTGAGGATTATGTAATAACGAACCTGCCGAAATATAGGGGAGAAGTTGTGTTACATAAAGTGGCTACCTGATATATGACGTGTCTATTGACGGGAAGGGTACCAGCATCTTGGCCGACATCCTTTTAATCTATAAGAAAGGAGACATGAGGACTTGGAAAATAAAAGAGGCTGATCAGCTTACAGTCCATTCTCTACAACCTGTCTACAAAAGTAATACGAATGAAATTAAGCTGACAGTAGAGTTCAATCAGCCAAAGAACCAAGCAGGGTTTCGTACAGGCTACTTCCTAAAAATCTATATCAATTAGGTAATAGAGAAATGCACAGAATACAACCATCGCCTATACATAGGTTTCATAGATTACCAGAAGGAACTTGGCTCAGTCCAGGCAAAAGCAGTATTGTAGGAACTACGAAATCAAGGCATCGATGAAGCCTATGTAAACATACTGAAAGATATCTACAGTGTACCCGCAGAGTTCTCCATAAAAAGTGACAAAATTCATTAAAAAAGGGTCTAAGGCAGGAGACAAAATATCTTCAAAGCTGTTCACCACGTGTTTTCAGGACCCTTAATTGGGAAAAGTTAAAAATAAGCAATAATGAAGAGTATCTTATTAACCGTTTTTGGGCATACGTCCTGTAGAGACCAAGACCGTGAGTAAATCAAGATTGGCACACATATAAGTACTCGTCCCAAAGATCTTCCTAAGCGACGTGTATTTATTCTTTCATTTCTTCTGATTTGCTGTCGTTTCAGGTCGCATTTCGTAGATAAGCAGTAGGTTAATGGTAATATTCCTGGGTGAACACGCTGCATTACGTGACTTAAGTAAGCTATCTGTAGCTCGAGTAACACTTCGTTGTACTGGGAGTATAATTCAACCACAAGCGCTAGTAAGACCGTTAAATATTAGAGATGGAGGAACATAGAGATAATTTTATTGCAATAGGCTTTGCTTCGTTACTGCTGGAAACCCCACCAGCCATTACGGCTCACTCAGCCTGGTGAAAAGCTGTCTATTACCTTGCCAACTGTGATTCGTAGAGTGGCGTCTCTCAGAGTGTCGTTAAGTAGAGAGGGATGGTGCATTATTAGTTAAGTTATGGATTACTGTGTCAGGCTGTCTCACCAAATGTTTATTGCTGTGTTTGCCAGAAAAAAAGGTTGTGGATTCTCTATAAGCAGTATACATATGAGAAAGAATTCGACTGTATTGCATTCATATGCATCTTTCTTCGTGTTCTTAATATACATGAGTACTATAAAAGATAATCTGCAGTTGATTTTAAGACTGTGTACGCCGACCTGCCATCTATTCATCAAAGGTGGCGTAACTTTGTTCAGGTCATTGCTTTTTGTGATAGGAGTGTCTTCCAGCGATCATCGCACATAATCACAAGTAGAAAAACAACACAAAGTAGCCGATGTTTATTCAGGTTGCCGAGGTACGTTCACACATAAAGCAATACTGCCGCTCCAGTTCTAGGCACGGTGACTAAAGCGACACAAAAGTGCGATATGGTTTTGTTTCGGTAGGGAAAAAACTAAAAAAAGAACGATGACTGACTCAGAGTAGGAGTACAGGCAACACTCCGAAGAAAAGAAGTACTCTCTACAAGCAAGCAATTCACAACCTATTGCACTGTGCCAGCGCTCCCGCGACCCAGTTTCTCTTAACATTCAGAATTGCTGGCGGGCTTTTTATCTTACAAATTCTTCTTGCTCCAGCATCAACAACAAATTTTTCAAAAGAACGCCTTAGATGTACTCGTAGGGAATGAAAATGTACGCCTAGAGATGTCCCAGATGTACGCATAAAGAATGCATTGCAACAAGGGGCTGTAATTAAACTGTTAATAACTAACACTGTCTTGTGGGAGAAAGCGAAGCTGAAAACAGTATTTTTTTAGATTAGTCAAATGTAACTTCCTAATTAGATTAAATAAGCACAGAAGATTTAGGCAGCGCACATGTTTTATACGTTATATGACACCAACTGTCCTGAATTTTGTCGCTTTCACTGAACTTGCTTTCAAATGAAAATCAGAGTGTAGCATTTGAAACAAGGTGAAATATAACTGCTAGAATGGTAATTTGCCGGTAGTTCGCTGTTGTTTTCATAAATACTAGTGATGACCCGACAGAGACGTAATGTCGGCCGAGGAGTGCCGCTAACAGTCGTAAAATGGCGCGTCAGAAGCGTACAACTGCACCAGATGTCCCGTCATCTCAAATGCGTAATGAGCGAGTGAAGAAAACCTTCCCACTCATTACAAGTAGCTCGTGATTACTCATAGACTGAACACTGCAGCACGAAACTGCAAAATTAGGGAACATTTAAGCTTCGCCTGTAAAAGTTGAACGTGACAGCGATGTCCTGTTCCTAGCGCGTAATTGAAACACGTAGTGCATCAAACCTTTTAAAACCTGCTATGCACCCCCCAAGTGGCCTTAAGAGAACAGGTGCAGTAGCGTGTGTGTTTTTCGTAGAGGATGAACGGCCTTAAACTACTTGGTTATTTGGATAATCACACCGCTTTGACAGCCGCCACCAATAGGCGCATGTGAAACGCATTACGGTGGCAATATTTGATGTATTGTGATGTATATACAAAACGCGTGTGTTTGTAAAGCATGAAGGTTACTTTAACTGCGTTTTCAAGCAGAATAAGTCATTTTCACTCTATTCACAAACAAACGCATGTACGTGTGGTACAACATTTTCACAGTAGTTCTGCTCGATCTTCCATTTCGCCTTTTCATTCGATAGTTACTCAGCACAATGAAATGCGTCTTAGACGAGTTATCGTCGTGACAATATTATGTTATCAGTCAGAATCAAAAGAAATGACTTTAAACGGCACATAAATTTCTAAAGTCGCGTTCAAACCAACCAGGGTCAGGAAATAATTAGTATTCCCCATCAAATATGTGCCCCGTCATAGAATTGATTAATGCGTTTGTGAAACGTAAGTATAACTTTTGCGAGACGAGGCTAGCAAGCAGTGTGATAAATAAAAAAAAACCTACCTGACAATATTTACTAATTCTTTCCGCACCTGCTTCCATGAAGGCCGCTTTCCACCTCGAGAGCCCACTAGTTGTAAGAGAGTATCAACGTTATTTATTGAGTCTTCAGCGGAAGTTAGAAAGAAAAAATAATTTCATATAACTTCAGTGCATTGTTGCCACTTGCTACATTCAATACCACTACAAAACGCCGCAAAAAAGGAAGTTTTACGACACTTCGCAAAATATGTGATTTTATTAACAGCGAAATTGTTGAAGCCAGTCGTGAAACCTTTGTGCCTAGAAATGCGTAGAAGTGCTATCATCATCATGAACGGTTATCTGCCACTAAAACTAGATGGATCCTACTACTACCCACCGGTCCCACCTAAAACGAAGACGGCTGCAGACGTACTGCAAACAACACTGAAGATTTTTAGACATCTGTATTCGCAATAGAAGAAAGTTTTTTATAAACCGTCACGTCTGCCCGGAGATATACTTCTATCTGCTACCTACCATCAGCCGCACTATCAGCCCCATCAGCATCAAAATTATGAGCCATCATCTGAAATGCTTTGCCACCACAGGGTAACCAAGAAGCAATGGCAACTAAGATCAGCGGCAAAATCACGAGCCAAGAGCCAGGCAACCAAAGAGACGTGGTCCGCGCGTCCTTGGCATCGTGGAACGCCAGTAGCCGAAAGGTGTGCCCCCACGGATTTTACGTGAGTAGACTGTGACTCCACGTCCACGCACGCTATAGTCTTGCTTTAGCTCCCCGACTTCTTCCCCTTTTATGCCGGATGAACAATAAAGTTGTTTTACTCACTCACTATAAACCGTCGTAATTAACACCCGGATAAACACCGTGGCTGCATGTTTCACCTTCTATCAAGCACCTTCGCAGAGTTCTTCAGCAGTAATGGAACGAGAAAGTGCTAAGGAATAGAAAAAACATCGATGGCTGCGACAAGACCGGATGCGATGGAAGCCTCGCGCGTATACTGCGACGTGTCCGTTCATTTGAGAGGTGCGCATGATTGGTTTCAGCGCAAGTTTATCTTTCTGGAGCTTGGATATTGGTGTCTTGTCTGTGACTGTACGTGGACAAACTAGAACCTTTCTATTCTGGGAAGCTGCACATGGGATACACCTAGCATCACCTAGCTAAGCCTAGAAACGCGTCTACAAAGAAGCAACCTAGAAAACGGCTAGTATCGGCTATTTGTCTAAATAAAACCATGCAAAAATTTCAAAACACCAATATTAGACTCCAGAATAATCCAGATTCGCTGCTTCAAGCCTTACGCGACTGATGCAAGCGTCGCCTTTTTTCCCGGTTCGAGTTTAAAAAAACACCATTCATTGAAGAGTTTTATATGGAGGGAACGCGGATATGGCATTGCCATATAGATTCATGACAGAATGTGTGTGTTACCAATTTGGCATAATTACACATTGGTGAGCGGTATCAAATACTGCAAAAATATTACCATAAAAGCTATACTAATGCAAACGCAAGAAGTTACCAAAATAAATAAATTTGGACCAACGAATCCATTATAAAGAATGCATTGCAAATTAATAAATTGTTTCTTGTGGAATTTCATCTAGGTGTCCATTCGCTAACGAAAATGACGTTTGTACCAAATTTTTTTTGTTTTGTTTTTATGAGAATACCTGAATGACATGTCATAAACGAAAGAATTCTCAGACAATCACTACATCTTGCCTCTCTCACTGTTGCTAGTTTATAGAGATTGCGTAAAGACAATCTTCTGACAATTGCTACTTACTACAAAAATTCCCAAAGTTTGACGCGCAAATATATTGTCACGTTGGTATCTGGCACTCTCTTTGACTGATTTAAAGCTATAGAAAATATGAACATGTTCACTGACAAATTAGAGAGTGGGAGAAATTACAACAAAATCATTCTTTGTAGTCGGAAATTCAGTTTAGGTACACATGATCCTCTATAGCTTGCGAGACTGCTGTTTGAAAGTCACATGTGTGCCTGCAGAAGACGTGATATCTGGTGGGTATATTGCATCGGCAAACATAATATAACTTCATAACTATAGACACATGTATTGACCAACAATATTCTTAACCAAATCATACTATTGAAGTTTTCTAAATATATTGGCAGTTGGGCTCCAGAAAACACAAGTCCCCTTTCAGTGGACCACACGTTGCTCACAGATTACGCTATTGAAGTGCTGGACTGTGCAAACGTTCAACTGCGGTATCTAATCAGGAAAACTGAAGGTCTAATAATATCGCTCAGCGAATGTTGCGGTACCAAGCCATACTGATTCCTAATGACCATCGCCCTTTCTATAGCCTTAAATGAATTTCTTACTCTAGGACCATGAGTAGCCCGCCTTAATTTTTTATTCGTAAATACTAAGTGAATGTTCAACCTACTCTGCGCGCTTCAATATATCACATGTGAGCGAGAACGTGACAAACAGCCAAATTTACTTGTTTATTAACACCATGGGTGTCTAACTCAACTCACCTAGAGGGCTACCAACACTAAGTTTAGGCTCACGCAAGTACTGGTACACTGGAGGAGATTAGGGAGGAGGGAGGAGAACATATGGGGGAGGTAGGGAACGGGTCGTGGAGCTTAAGGTAATATTAGAGCTATCGTCTCGGCTTAAAAGAATTCATTTCGCATGTATCTCATACATGGGTCGTTCCTTATTTACATTTCGCATGAGCATTTGAGAAAGGCATTGTACTGATCTGTAGAATTACTGTACTCTGAACGCCAATTCTGAAAACCATAGTTCGTCTTTCATGGTTATGTTTGAACGTGGGGTTACCATATAAGGGGCCTCATTAGGAAAGTGGTTTAAACCACTTCTGTACAGAGGTAGCTCATGAACATCCCTATCTACAAAAAACAAAAGGGGTCAAAGACGGTCATGTGCGTATACGGGTCAGCAGGCCGCGGGTTTGAAACCACTGCGCTACAGCTCCACGCCCCCACTCGCTCGTAACTTTAGGTGCGTTTGTGAGATGGTAACTGAAAAACCGTTTTGTCCCATTTCCCCAGAGTGTTATAAGTGAACCTCGCTCTGTTAGTAGATGTGTGTCAACCGTATTCGGGTGCTAGTGAAAATGTGCCGTTCCTCTAATCTGGCATTCTCTGCACGTGCTCACAGAGAAGCCAAGTGGTGTTTATGTGTGCGTCTTCAGTGCGCCCAATGGCGCATTCTCGGCAAAGGAATTACGCACAACCTTTCCATTCCGTGCTTCCTACACGCGCGCCTGCATTCTTTGTTTGCACAAGCAACGCTGAAGCACCCCTATGGCGTTATTTCGATGCGCCGTCCTCCTCCCGCCTCTACAAAGGCACGCAAGCCCTGTCGTCACTGTTCGCTTCTTCGCAAACATGGTCGTGCCACATTCGTATACCTGCGCGTGAGCACAAACTGGAAGCAAACGCGTGCCGTCATCATTGGTGCTCTCCGGCTGCATCGCGTCGGAGAAGCCAGGAGGCTCGAGCTCTTCATGTTTACGATCTCTCACACGTGCCTACGCTAAGCACGGCAAGCTGAGTGCGGCCGTTATACCGGTGGTCGGGCTCGGAAAACGCGCCCACTCGTTACGTATGTTCGGACAGTGTTTGCGCTCGTCAACACTACGTCGAGCCGGAAATCAAAGTTGCGATAAGGTGCCAAGGAGTTCATCACTGGCGCGATGAATCTATCTTCCTCATCTGCAGCATTTATACCACCATGATATTACTCACATGTGCAGTTTATAAATATATATAAACAAAACAACGAGAAAAGGGGAGAGAAAGAAACAGATAATTGATTTATATGGGGGGTTTAACGTCCCGAAATCACCATATGATTATGAGAGACGCCATCGTAGAGGACTCCGAAAATTTTGATCACCTGGGTTTTTCTACGTGCACCCAAATATGAGCACACGGGCCTACAGCATTTCCGCCTCCATCGGAAATGCAGCCGTTGCCGCCGGTATTCGATTCCGGGACCTGTGGGTCAGCAGCTGAGTATACCTTAGCCACTGAACCACCGTGGCGGGGCAAAGAAATTGTGATAATACGCTATTTTTTTTTTCAGAGACCAACAGGAGAAGTGCACAATTTTTAAGAATGTGTAGGTGTCCCCAAGTTTTGTCAAAATGTTGAAGTGTAGAGCGTACCGAGACATTTGGTGCACTTATCCCTTAGTATTTTCTAGCAGTTACATAATAAATAAAGGCATGCATAATGTTACACTCCCCCAATCGAAATACGGAACCAATGGCGTCTAAAGCCACTTGATATAAGAGAGGTGATATCACAAATTTTATTCAAATATGTTTTAAGAGGAAAGAAATAAGTCAGGCCTCTGTGGAACGCGCAGTACAGTCAGAGTGAAAGCTAGGAAAAGGGGCCATTCCGAATTTTTTTGATACCCTCTTTGAGTAACTGCTACCGTCACACTTGTCGGGTACCTCCTACAACATTAAACAATTTTAGTGTAATAGAACGGCATTTACTATGCCATCTTTCGCGATTCTTTGGGAGAGCGTGGCACCCTCTACATACTTGCAAAAAATCTAGGGCAAGTTTCTTTGATGTTGCAGCTGACAACGATGAACAAATATGCCTGCAGCTTTTGTAATGTGTTGGAATATTCAATGACCCACACGTTAGGAAATTCGAAATTGTGGGACACCAGGATGTTTTTTTTTGTGTTCCAAAACGCTTTATTACTCATCATCACTAACGCAATTCCTTTCCTGGCAAGAAGCCTGCATAGGGTTATTTGCAACGAAATATTAAGCATTGTATTAAGCCCAGTATTAAGCCCAGTATTAAGCCCAGTATTAAGCCCAGCAAATATTAAGCCCAGTATTCAGTGGTAGAATACTGGGCTGGCACGCAGAGGACCCATGATTGAATCCATATGTGTGCTGGATGATCTTTATATATTTAGTTTTTTGTCGCGTGATAGTGATTATGTAAACCGGCGGCGACAAAGAACTACGGCGTCAAAACCACTCTTGTTGTGTCTCACACCACCCTTTGCTGTGAAAAAGCGAAACATTCTCAAAGCTAACATCTTTGAGAGAGTTATAACGAAGTACAGTCATAGTATCATCTAAATTAGGTTTCTGCGTAGGGCGCGCAAATAGCCGGCTTTGCTCTTTGGCGCGGAACCTAACTTCCTTTGCTGGTTGTGACATCACGTGCACAGGAGCATGAGCGGCCTTTCAAACATGCAGGCCTGCTCAGCACGGGTGACAACGTTGGAAGGTGTGCTTGAATATTCACGTTTTCTTGGTGCGCTTTCGTCATATCTATTCCATAAAATGAAGCGCGTTTCGATTGATGAAACGAGCCTGCATGAACGATGCACGATTTGTGGCCGCAGCGACCGCAAGGTGTCGTGCCGCAATGCAAGGCCGGCCGCTCGCGTGCTATGCACAGCCTTGGCCGCAGCTGTACGTCTCTTGTTCAGCACCATGACAACAGTTTTTGTTCACCCACGAACTCACAAAAGATGCCCAGATTCAATTTTTAGACATAGCTGTAACCTTCTTTGACAACCACGTTTGTTGGGAATAAAATACGAGGTCCCAAAAGAGGTTGTTGCTTCTGATTTCAGCCATTCGAAAACCGTGAAGCGGGCCATACCATGCCAGTGTGTCATGTCGGCATTGAAGAAATCTTGCCTGCACTCCGTTCAGCAAAGCTTTGCAGCAAATATGGTTAGGTTGAAAGAGGACGGTCTCCTGCAATATGGGCTTACTGAAGTAATGAAGGCAATGCTGAAGAGAAAGTCAAGGCCGAGAATTCAAAGGAAGGTGAATAAGGGATGTTTAATTGTACCCTATATATATATATATATATATATATATATATATATATATATATATATATATATATATATATATATATACAGCTGGTAGTTTTTTCATCCACTTTTCTTTCTTCTTTCTTCTTATTTACATTGCATTGGTTCTAATAACTTCCCCTGTACATTCCTTGGCATTACTGTCTGTTATATCTCATTAATATTGTGTTAAACCACAGAAATACGAGCCCTTAGGTATACACTTCTCTCCCTTATTTATATATATATATATATATATATATATATATATATGCACAAATCGCCACACCACCTGAAGAAGGTTGGAAAGCAACAGGTAGTTGAAGTCGCGTTTGTGGCTCCTGAAAAGCTTGCAGGGCTGCATGCACGCATAGGAGACGGCCAAAGGGTACAAAGAAGCGGAAAATGGCATACGAATTCATATACGCAGTGAAATGTTGCCGTGGTCTAAGAAATTTCCTTGTCATGTGGAAAGAGTTATGTAGGATAGACCGGAAGATGTATAAACGTGCGCATGCATGAACATGAATTGTTCGTAAAAATCAATACCAGAGGGCACCAACCCACCCACATGGTCTGAGTGCAAGTGTCAACCGAAACTGAGAGGTGTTAAGATATTGAGCTGCTTATGCAATATTGCAGCAAGGGAAGCAAAACGGAGAGGCGAGAGAGTTGGTACTGATCCATAACTGCGTAAATGTAGCGCAAAAAAGACAAGAACAAGAAAGAATACACCACAAGCGAGTACCAACTCGCTGGCCTCTCCATTTTGCTTCACTTACTTTCTAGTTCCCCGAGCTCTTTTTCTGTTTTCTAAAGGCGCTTGTGGCGTACCCTTTCTTGCCCATGCCTTTTTTGCGCTGCATTTCCGCAGTTATGGAACAGCAAAGCAAATTCTCTTTTCCTTAAAAAAATCGCAACATATTCATGGAGTGAATGATGATAAGTGGGGCGAAGCGTTCGTCCGTGCTTCCACCCGTCCGTTCGTTCTCGCTTCCATCCCTCCATTCGTCTGTCTATGCGTCTGTCAGTCCGTCCGTGCTTCTGTACCTCGGTCCATATGTCCATCCAGAAGGATGGACGGACAGAGGCACGGACGCACGGACGGAAGCACGGACGAACCAACGGATGTGCGGATGGAAGCAAGAAAGAACGAATGGATGGACAGACGCACGAACAGATGGACGGACTGAAACACGATTGCATGAACGGACCGACAAACGAACGTACAGAAGCACGGACGCAAGCACAGACGAACAGACGGACGGGCTCACGGACATTGACGGACGGACGGGTGCATAGATAAACGAAAGAACGGAGGGACATAAGAAAGAAGCACGGATGCACGGAGGGATGGATGGAAGCACGAATGGACGGACGGAAACATTGACGGATGGAGGCACGGACGGATGTACGAACGAAAACATGCACGAACAAGCTGACGCATCCACTCCCGGACGGTTGAATGAAAACATGCATGAGTGGATAGACAGACGGAAGCATGGGTGCATGGATGGATGGACTCTTCCCCCCACTGATCATCATTCACTCCGTGAATATGCGGTGAAAACCATTAACGCCATCTAGTTATATTATTCCCAAGGATGGATGCATCCGGCTTTGGATACATCACACAAGGTCATATACACGCAGCGCCATCTATTGAGCAAGTCATAAACTAGAGGTGACTACATACTACATACATAGCACGGAACAACCCACGGCCTAAGGGGCTTCGCCCCTAAAAGCGATTTGCCAATGTCATTGTGATGGGTGTTTCCGTGTCTGCAAAAAAGCCAAGTAGCTCTCGTGAGAGATCATCATCATCATCATCATCATCATCAGCCTGACTACGTCCACTGAAGGACAAAGGCCTCTCCCATGTTCCGCCAGTTAACCCGGTCCTGTGCTTGCTGCTGCCAATTTATACCCGCAAACTTCTTAATCTCATCTGCCCACCTAACCTTTTGTCTCCCCCTAACCCGCTTGCCTTCTCTGGGAATCCAGTTAGTTACCTTTAACGGTCAGCGGTTATCCTGCCTACGCGCTACATGCCCAGCTCATGTCCACTTCTTCTTCTTGTGAGAGATAGATCAAACGAAATGGAGGCACCACATTCAATCACTCTAGCAAGTAGTAGAAAGTCAAGAATGTACGAAAAAGAGAAGCCATTTAAATGAAGTGATACCTTGTGAACCTGATTTACTTGCGGAGGAAAGTTTATAATGTAAAAATGGTGAGGCATTTTTGTCACTGGTTCCTGCTGTACACAAGAAATCGAAGGTCCTTAATACCTTGCACGCTTAAACTGTTGTTTGCGAAGCTTTTCCGCCTTGGTGGTGCTATGGCATTCGGACTCGGTGAATGACGAGTCGTGGATTCGAATGCTGCAGTGGTAGTCTCATTTCGATGAAGGTTAAATGCTATAAAACCGCATAGTATTTCGGTTCAGGTAAAGAAGCCTCTGTAATGAAAATTTCCAGGAACCCTTTACTACTCAGTGTACCTCATAATCACATCATCTCTTTAGCCCATAATAATCGCGATTATTAATATCTTCATAATGCTTAGGACTGCTATGAGAAAAACACAACTAAAGAATAGCAGGCAAGCGAAGCGAGTCTGACTTTCCCGCTAAGCAGCAGGCGTTCCTACCTCATCTCCAATGGCGGGGAGTTTATTTATGAAGTAACAACGGGCACTACGAATCACTGCCGCATGTCACAAACAACAACGCATGCGGCTCTGTTCTTGACATCTCTTCCCAAGAGATGTATTTGCAGACTTTTCAGGCGGCTTGACATAACGCGAGAATTCGGGGCGTTTCTTTCGACGCAGCTTTTGTAGTAATGTCATGCAACCGTAGCAGAGTTCCGATACTTCCGCTACGCCGACATTTTTGTCCAGAGGCTAAACCTTCGAAGCATCATACCTCAGACCTGAAAAAACACTGCCTGATGTCGTCAGATGCCGGTGAAAAGTCGCACGCTGCATAGTATTTGAGTTGCTACTTGCGGGTTCACCTATGCTGCTGCTTCCATCAATTTTAATGTTTGTTAGTGGAGTTCAGCTATTTTTTGTGAAAACATTACTCATGTTTACGTGCTAAAATCATGGCCAGCGAGCTCCGGCGGCTCCTGGCAGCACGTTCAAGTGGGAGCGAGAGCAACAGAAGACTCTTTTTGTGTCATCTCACGATGAGCAAAAAGAAAGCAGTCAATGATGATATGGAACCACTGGCAAGACTGCAACCCCCCCCCCTTTCAAGGTGGTTACCAGCCTCTTTTGTAATCGGATTGAAGGTGGAGGCAGTTGAAATCTCGCTGCTAGTGCGATATCATGAATCAACTAGACCGAATATAATTTGATCACTGACAAATTATTAATATCAAAATATTTAAGTTATATCTGTTTATTATCAATTTAGGTTACTTGTTTATATGTGAAAGTAGTTCTACGTGTCAAATTATGGCAAGAATAGCTTAAAAATGTAAATATCACGCGTGGTTTCATAGATCTACGGCCGAATCAGCAGACCACAGTGCTAGAGAAACCAAAACTATCGCTTGGAGTGCACCGGAAATTTGGTCACTGTGCTGCGTCACGTGCGAACTTCCCTTCACGTAATCGCAGGGAGGTGCAATACTGTAATCTGGCTCGGTTTTGCGTGCGTTTGTGTTCTCGCATTTCGCGCATTGTACAGACGTCCCCCGTGTCCTAGTGCCCATAAAGCTGATTTATCCTCCTGTGTGAAGGGGAGACACCACAGTTGGCACCGTGCCAGGATACCCAACAGCGACCATCGCGAATATGAGAGATCAAAGTCTTAGGCAATAATATTTGAGTTTCCAGTATTCAATAGTTGAAATGACCAAGAATCATATAACTGACGCAGTATTTGCGAGAAGGACCATTCGTCAGCAAGCTATGCTGGTGCGGCACAGCGGCTCTGGCGTGGCTAGGTTCTCACGCGACGCGCCATCATTTGAATTACGCAAAAGGGAAGCTCGCGCATGACGCAGCTCAGGGACTTTGACGAAGGCTAGTCCACCAGCTTAAACCGCGAAGTAAAGACACTTTCGTGAAAGTTTAGTCGTCCCTTCCTTGCGTACAGCGTGAATGATGTTCAAAGAATCTGGTATATATAGATATATCAGCTTCTTCTGCCTCCTCTTTTCTCATGGCATGCTAGCGGTCTAGCGGTGCTCGCCTTCTTTCTGCGTTTAACGGGGGACCTCCTCTGGGACTGGACTAATCATCTCACTCCAGATTAAATTTTTAAGCCATGTTATATTATGAACTCGACTGTATCTGTTTGCCTACATGCATGCTTCAATGTATCTGCAGCCGCATAGTATGCTCTAAGTTTCGTCTTCCGCACGAATACAGATGCACTCACACTTGGCATTTCAGGTAGTTGCTCTAGTTTTTGAAAAAAAAGTATATGTTAACGGTTGCTTGCATTTATGAAGTTTGTACATAATCTTCCCCCTGCAAACATCAATTTGAAATAAAGCTGGAATTTACGGATTTATGGCATTGAAAAATTGGTCTGTCGAGCCCTGTCGCCATTCGAAACGTGTCCGAATCGGTTTTAGTAGCTTGCGTTGTGTGTGTTGCATGTGCGCCTGCACTAGCAAGATTACAGCTACTGTATGATGTACTCAAGTATAGAGCATAAGCTTCAATTGAATGTCCGCCCGCTCTGTCCTTCATAGTTTGTGGTCTTTCTGCCCAACAATCTCCGTGTTTGGTTTGTGTTGCTCATTTCAATGCGCTTGATAATTCGCTTTACCGACATTCTTAACGTGCGGTGCACAACACGGGTACTGCTACATCATTTCTTCTTTCGTTCTGTTCAAAGAGTACGCTTCTCACGCTCGTCTTCCGGCTCACTAGACTCTGGCTAATAAGGTTAACAGAGGCATGCTCTCTCTTCAATCATGGCTCGAAAAGAACGTAACAACAGCGTTCCGTTAAAAGAAACGTCAGCTTCAACCTGAAAAGGTCACTGCTGCTTCAGCTAATTAGGGGGCACTTGAGATCACGCCTTTAATGAAGTGTGCATCGCAGTTCATGAAGCGCGGATGCATTCCTGTAAGAAAAAGTAAAAAAAAATCCTCTGTTCTCCGACACTCGCGTGCAGGAGAACGGAGGAATTTTTATGTGCCCCACTACATTTTTTTCTACTCTGACAAATGTTGCTTCATCCCTTTAGGAGCTAAGGAGTTGCCCGCTTTTTATATTTGTGCCAACATCTTCATACAAATACGAAATATTTCTGAACCGAGGAAGGGGGGGGGGGGGTATTGTAGGCGACATTTTGGCAACCAGGCGTATCTTCATCGCTGCATTTTCAGTGTACTTGCTGAAGAGGGAACTTCATCATAAATGATCATATATCTGAACCATCTGTTCGTTTACTAGATTGCGAGGTGCGCAAGATTAACCTTTTCTTTTCTTTAATGTCACTTAAACTTTCGGCGTGCGCATTTGTTGGTTTTTGTTATGTTAATTTTTCTTTCTTTCAACTGCAGCTGTTAAACTGCACTTGTAATATGTTCTTTTCCGGTGCTTCATCTTGTTGGCGCTGAGTTTGTACAACATACATCAGTTCTAACTCATCCGCCTATCTGCCTTACTGCACCATCTGCTTTGCTGTCTTGGAGCTCTATGCAGGATCGCCCGAGTTTGGCGAAACTCGGGATCAGCTCGTGTCACTTGAACACAGTTTAACGGCTCCTGCAGTTTACCCGCCACCGCCACTGTAGCAGTGGCAGACTATACACTGCGATGTGTCTTTCTTAGAAGTTACAAAACACGCGCCTATTGCCCATAGCCGATCATACTTCCTGGAACTTCAACACAAAGACACACGTCCCGAGTTCTTTACAGATGCCTCTAGATCTAACTCTTCTGTGTCGTACGCTGCTGTCGGCTCATCCTTTTCTGAGGCTGGCCCTCTATATCCAGAACCAAGTATCATCACAGCAGAAGCCTACACGATACTTGTGGCCGCTAAACACATCAAACAATTACAGCTACAAAAAGCAGTCATTTATACGAACTCCCTTAGTGTGGTAGAAGCTCTGCAAACTCCTAAAAAAAAAAAACATCCTCGTCTCACTTTACTTTATTTTATGCACATTCTACACACTGAAACAACATGTGGTAGTGAGCTGGGTGTTGGGGCATAGCGAGATCTAAGGCAATGTGATAGCGGACCACCTCGCAGCATCCGTCTACGGAAGCACTGCCACTGCACCCATATCTATCCTGGCCGCTGACCTTAAACCGTCTCTCAAACGAAAGCTCAGGGGTTACTGGCAGAGAAAGTGGGATAGACACACAAAACAAACTACACGTTATTAAGCCACACCTTGGTCATTGGCCGCCAGTATTGAAATCGCGTCGTACACAGGTAGCACTAAGAAGGCTCAGGATAGGACACACATACACGAAACACTCATATCTTTCATCTGGTGGCAATTGATCATTATGTGACAGATGTGGTGAAGCACTAGGATTTCTTCACATTTTAATTCAGTGAGAAAAATTAGACACTCTAAGAAGGCACCACTTTTGCGTTACCCTACGGACAACATATGCCATTCCATCCTGCAATTTTCGTCGGTAGGGAACCACTGTTCCTTGATAAATCTGTGCTAGCTTTAAGAGATGCCCGCTTCTATCATGTAAGATACCCAGGCAATAGCATAGCGCGACCTCTTAAGAGAGGTTGCTGCTGCGGTGGCTACACTGAAAAGCACTTGCCTCACGGCCCTTGGACACAAGGGCACTGATCAGGCACTTGTGCTAGTGCCATTTATCTTCACACATGCTTTTACTATCAGAACCTTTCGCCACCCATTTTTGCTATACATTTGATGTCACTGTCATTAATTTATTACATTTATGTTTTACCCACTTTAGTGCGAGGAACTTTAGGGCCCTTATACAGCCACTCAACATATTCATTGTCCACATCTCGTCTTATGACCTGGCGCTCTTTGGCCATCAAATGGCCCTTGCGTCACAAAACACCACACATCATCATCATTGGGATGATCTCGGTATCTTTCCGAGCCCTGGCGACAACCCTTTTTGAATGAACAAACAATATGAAATTCACTTCTCAGTGCGCTGCATTTCATTCGTTACGATGAAATACTGCGTTGCGTCAAAAACGGTCGACAAAGTTGGGCGATGTTTTCAAGCCAAATACATCTTCTTTCACTTGTTTGTCGTTCCAGTGAGTGCACAAGTGTAGGCATGCAATAAATGTCCGTGAAATTTTTCCTGATAATATTTTTTGAGGCACGGTGTGTTTCGACTTATTTTGAAGCTTCTGTGATTTAGAATAATTAGCATGGTGGCCTCTGAGATTAGTTCTGTGTTCCTGTCGAGCGTCTTACCACATCGCGACCGCAGCTGTACCCGAGGCCACGTGGTCAACCAACATGGTTGACCTGCACATTCTAGCGTGCTTCCCGGCTGGTGCGCGCCCTCTTCGTAGTGTTCATAATCTGCCAGAACCCGAACCCAGGAACCCAGGAAATTAGCTATTTGGCTGGACAGTATACTTGGCTTGTCACAAGCATATATAATTACGCCAAGTCGTGGTATGGCAGACGTACGCCAATTCGTGGTGAGGCCGACTTAATGAAGTGACGTAAAGCTAGGTTTGGGCCAACTACATCATGCTAGTTATGAGCTAAATAAATCATGCTATTTAACGCATCGTTAATCATAAGCAAGCTAAATAATACTATGGTGATTAGCGCTTACTGATATGAAGATGATTGGGATTATGCTAATCAGGATTACGTCTATAGCTCCATACCAATCATGAACTTGCTAATTGCGCCCGAGATGATTGCCTTTCAATTGAACGCTAATCAATGAAGACAAAACCGTTCAGTGTAATGATCATTAGGCCCTTGTCGATTTGTATATTCAAAGTTACGACAGAGATGAGGTTTTTTACTTTGAAGCCGACCAAGCAGACGAGTAGATGAGTGACTTAAAACGCTAGAAGAAGCTAGCTTTGTACAAGCAGTGCAAGTAAACCAAATTATTTTACATGAAAATAAGCTGCCGCTTAGCGTTCAACGCATAAAACACCTGACAGTAACACCGGCACCATGGCCGTCACAATTTGAACTGGGGCCTTTTCATAATCAACGAGTTGATATCCGAGTTCACGAGTCAATCAGTTTGATTGACAGACGCGTGCGGCGAAGATCGGGTACGCCCACCGCGTTCGCTCTTGCCGAGGAGCAGTGTTGACGCCGAGTGGCAAGATTAATCTATAAGCTTCATCGCGCAGACTATGCACACACGCAGGCAAAAGTAAATGTCACCACATGACTATGATGTTCCGCATTCTTTATTCAGCCTTCCTAGTCAAAAGATATTCAGTCCTTGGGATATTACACAAAATAGTGTGACTTAAAAACTTAAATTATTTGTAATTAACGTTACATTTAAATATCATATCAGAAATATTTTAGCTCTTACTAAATATTAATCATAAATTGGATATGTATGATCCACCCGACTCATCGCCGATCCCCCCGAGTGGATAGGTGCCAATGATCCAAGGAGCATCATCATCATAATCAGCAGCAGCAGCAGCAGGACAGCATGATCATCATCAATTTCACGTTGCCCACCTCGTATCTTCGCACAGCCACGTTGCCCATCTCGTATCTTCTTACAGCCACGTTGCCACCGTGATGCAAGCGCCCCTGGTGACTTCCTTATACTCACCTGCAATATTTATTAGAAGCGAAACGAGCAGCACGAGAGTGCTGCGTGTGCTTTCTTGCTGCCTTCGAGAATGGAAATTTCTATGCTGCAGCTAGAACGAAAGAACTTGTCTGAAAGAGAAAAAACGCCCACGGATACGCCCGTGGAAGGCACGTGTTGAGTTGACATTCCCGCGGACGTCGCTGCACTGTTAAAATTTTGACTGATTGACGGCACTGCTTCTTCGCACGCGGTATTTCTTTGTTAACAGCCGCTAATGTGTCACATGCGTTTCCAACGCTACGTGCATTTTTGAAGCCTTTCTTATCAATGCTGCTATCACGCACACCGCCCTTTCTTCATGTCATGACCGCTGTAGAGCGAACTTGGAGCAAACTCGTCTGCCCGAGACGCTTGCGTTACCTTGCATAGCACCATTGATGAAGATAAACCTGTTTTTCTAAACTGCGACTCCATCGACAGATACGTTCAAGAATATTTTGCCACTTCAAGCTTTCATGTTTCCCTGAAACTCAGCCCTATTATGATGTTCTTCTATGATATCAATATTTTAAAGAAGGACCGAGAGATCTCTATCATATGAAGGTAAGACAATTAAGTTTGCCTCATTGTTCGTGCAGCGGAATTATGCGAAATTATGTGTGGCTTGTGGTCTATGTAAGAAAAAAAATGAGCTAGAAAAAGCTGTGGGTTATTTTTGGTGACAATGATCACTTACAAAGGCTCCTGCGTAGTTTCACTCGCTACTACTTCAAGACCACCACGCATTATCACCAGAAGGTATTTAGTATCACCAGCAGGTATACATCCAGCCGCTATTCAAGGTGATCCTAGTACGACAGGAGTCGAGATACGAACTTTATAGTTAAGGAAGCTCGCATCAAAAGCACTGTTTGTTACATTGAATAGCAAAAAATTGCGACAAAATTTCTATTAATTGTTGGAAATCACTTTCCGAATGAAACAGTTGCACTACTTGTAGAGAAATAAAATAGTACCCTGTGATAGAACAAAAAAAACAGAAGAAACGACTTGGACCATCTCCCGCTAAAGAGAACCCTCTGTAGATGCGAAGCAGCGGGAACTAACGCTTACACTGGTGGCGACGTTGACGCTGGCGCTCATCAAACGAAAGCTAATACATCCTTGACTGAATTCCGAACACGCGGTCCGGTGCCTACATATACGGGGGGACCAATGAACGGTTTCTCGAAGCGAGCAGTCAGTTTTTTAATAGCAGACGCCCTTGCGAGGCGAGAGAGGGGGAGGGGAGGAATCACACTCAGCAAGTGGCGACAGGCTGGAAAGAGAGTGACGTCAACGCCCGCGAGGTAAGGCGTGACCTACTTGAGACCACCCAAACACCTGCGGCCAGGGGAGTGTGGTGTGGACGGAGGGACAGCTTTACACAGGCTGATCAAAGATCTGCTTCATATTTAAAATGGTATATCAGGAAAAACAGGATGGTTAACTAGCTTAGGACAACCACCATGGGAACACGATGAGAGAGATAGAAAGATATAAAGAACATGAAGGAAATGGAGAGAAATACAGCGCATAATAGCATGCACATGGTCACAATCTGTCACTCTTACGTTGTATGTGACATTACTATCACAGCCGTTTGTCCGAGTGTGTATTTTTTTAAATCCATAATAGCGCCTTCATCTCCTTTAGCTACGCTGTCTTTCGTCAAACACTATTAGCGTTGAAACTATATTACTTCGCCAATTGTGGTAAAATGCGGAAAAAAACGGTAGACATAAAATAAAGGTGGGACGAAAGGAAAATCTATGTGGCTGACGAAGTATATATAGCCCTGTGGACAGACGCCGAAAGCAAAAAAAAACGTGCTTGGTTTTGAGAAAGTAAGAATGGTAATGGTAATACGAATGTAGCAATCGCAAATATATACGGATGTAGGTGAGGCATAACTGGAAGTGGATTGGCAGTTTGTTTCATTTGCTGCACTCATTTTAGCTCTTTGTGGCGTTTGGCGATTCGGCCAGTCACCGACAATGAGGAAGTGAGGCAATCGAAAGCGGGAATTCTAGCAGCCGGCCGCAGCAATTACGAGAAGGCCTGCTTCTTGACAGTGGCTATGGCTGCCATCGTACCGCAACATAAACATCAGTTCGTCTTGTATTGTTGTGTTCTTCGTGGACTGCAATTAGCGCTTATGTTTGTATTGAGCAAACAAAAAGGTACACTCCTAAAGCAATTAGAGAGTTTGTAAGTGTGCGTTCATTAAAGAACAAAAAGAAACACAGCCTTTCGTGTCGTGAGTGTGTGCTTACATAATTCGTTACATTTAAGCTCTGGAAAAAGCATCTCTTGCAGGGTACTTCACTCTGCTTTGCAAATGTACGCTTTCTACGCACCTACACAAAGAGATGTTGATTTGTTCCGCACAAAATATAGACAAACGTGACTAGTATGGCTCAATCGCTGGCAGTGCCGACGACTCAACTCCTTTTTACAAGCAGCACAGAGCGTATACGCGCATGAACGAGTATTGCTTGACATGAGTCAATTATTGTTTTCTTGCTTCGGAAACCACCTGTGTTGCAGACGGTTTATCATTTTGAGAACTAAGTCATCATTTAGTTTATTTAAGCACGCGAGGTGTATTGCACACTGAATTTCAGTTTATTTTTCATTAAAATATTCCTTTTGTGACACCACTCTTGGATATTCGTAGAAGTTCGTGTTATATTTTCATCAAATGTATTTCTGGTGCAACTGCTCTTGATTTTCTTTTGCGTGCGCTCTTTTGATGTGTACCATAAACGTTCTGACAAAATGGGTTCTTTCATGAATGAACAGTGTAATGAAAGATCAGTTCAAGAATTATTCTGCCTATTCGGTTCCCGAGAAGTTGCTAATTTCGTTGGGCTACCGCTACGGCCAGCAATGCTGACACATGCTACCTACGTCTTTGGCACCATGGGGACTGAAAGTAAATAAAGAGATGGTGTGTATTGTAGAACGCCCATTTACTTCTCCTTCGTACAGGTATTCGTGTTTTGTACCTACCTCTTCTCCTATTCACACCAACGTCATGATATCCTATAGGCATGACGCCATGCAGTTACGTAGGCACAATACAATATAATTTCAGCATACCGACTCCTTTCTTCAGTAGCTTTTTGCAGTCGTCTGTCAATGAACCAAGCAGTGTTTCGATAACATAGCCTGAAAACAATGATCCATTATTTGGCTTTATTTAACAATGACCTCGGAAGCGAATGTGAATAGTACACAACACGTTGCTTTTTCAACGGTAACAATGATAACAGCGTTGCCTTAAACTCGCCTAATACGTTGATATTGGCTGCAGGAACTTCACAGTGCAGTTTTAGAATAACATAACTCATTGGCAAAGTTTCGCCCCAATTAACTAAGTGTGCGCTCATTAGACAGTCCACACTCCGGCACACAGAGCCCACTACAATGGTTTTCTGGCTCTGTAAACAGTCTGTGCGCCTCCTCTGTTTCATGCTCTCCTGGGAGCGAAACACATTTCGAAAATTAGGTGCTATTCTGCGTAATCATTTTGAGAGTAAGGAATAATATTTCCTAACGTTTAACAGACATTGACTTTACGTGACTTTTTGTGTGTTGCTAAATTTAATTTCAATACTACAATTCTACACAACCGGAAGAACGTGCATGATCGAAGGCAGGAAGCATTTGTCGTTTTACATTTTGGGATTCAGGTAGATGCACGCGAAAATACCCCTATTGAAATTTTCATTGATTTTGTGGGGTTTAACGTCCCAGAACCACTATTTGATTATGAGAGACGCCGTAGTGGAGGGCTCCGGAAATTTTGACCACCTGGGGTTCTTTAACGTGCACCCAAATCTGAGTACACGGGCCTACAACATTTCCGCCTCCATCCCTATTGAAATTCCGGTAGGAAAAGATCACAAATAAATTCTTCGAAAAAAAAACTTCGGCAGATTCCACGTACCTTTGGAATCGATGTCATGCGAAGCATGCGGATGAAAGGTGAACGTTTATATTTTTTTATTGAGTGAGACGTTATAAAGTGGTGCGAAATATACGCAGAGATTCACGCGTACACGTACATTTAAACAACCACATATGTTTATATATTTGCAGTTGTTTCCAGTTGCTTAACAATGCCAACAGAAACATCAATATCAGCTACACCAGAAGCGGCAAACTGATGTGATGTGCTGGTGTTTGCGCCATGGTGCCTACGGTTATGCGCCGTATGCGCATTACCATGATGGCTGCAGCTTTCACATTGCAGCAGCTTCCAGATTCAAAGTGCAGCAGCTTCCACATTTAAGAACGACATTTTACCGCTGACTACTGCTTCAAGTAGTAATAGTGGTTCGTTGAGGACATGACGCTTGTTTCTGCTGTACAATAAGAGGCATGGCACAACGTCCGGGCAAGGGTAAATAGTAAATTAAGAAGATAGTGGAAGAGAAAAAGAACAGTCAGGGTCTCTTCCATTTATGCATGCGAGAGGCCGATAGTGAAATGAGACTAGCAAGTCGGGGGCGCTAAACGGAACGTGGTGATCCAAGCACTCCAAGAGGCTATAGAAAACTCCGAGTTGGGAATGCGATAGGAAAAACAGTTCGCTTCCAATTTTAGAAGAAAGTTCCTGTTCTCAGCAGGTGGTGGTGAGCTTTGAGGGTTCCTGCCCCAGCGCTGGGTAAGCATAGAGGAGATTCTCAGAGGTGTCGGAGTCGAGATAGCTTCCGCAGCTCGGTGAGGGGAGCGTCCTTTGACGTACAGAAACGCGCTGCTGCCACACAGTCTTCGACAGCAGCCTGTTCCAGGGCAGAAGCCGGTCGACTGCTTCAAGCGTGATAGCGTTGGATAATAAAAACCTCCCCGATATGTGGCGTAGAGAGGGAATGGGATCGAGGTGCGAATGTCGGGCAGTGAGTGATTCAGTGCAGCGAGAGATACGTCAGTTGTTAGCAGAACGCCTTCTCGCATTCACGACTGAAGCGAGTTCGGCCTCTCGCATGTATAAAGCGCTGTGTGGGATATGCATGAGTGCAGGTTCTTATTGGGGACCCCACACCTTGGGGTTTGTCTGGTCAGATGATGACACTTTGCATCAGGGAATAATGTATGCTAGTGTTTCTTACGTGCTTTCTATCGCCATCATTGTGCAGAATCCACCCTATGCCATGCCAGAGTACATGTTTACTTAAGATACTCCAAGGATTATTTCAACATCATGGACGTTAGTCGTCGGAAGCAAGATGTACCACATTGCATCAGCGTTGGTGAAGCCCCTTACGACGACGCCCAAAGCTGCCAAACAGCGTTAGAGATTGTACATGCCAGACGTGAAAAAAAGGACAATGTGCAGATTTTCGTACACCAATCTACAATCAATATTAAACTACTGCTGTGAATACATAGTTGCCTTTCATATTCAAAACAGTTATGGTGGAGGTATCAAGTATGTTTGTTTTTCAGTATCACTCCTAAGACTGAACGAGCCTTTCTATGTATATAACTTATGTATAACTTTCTATGTATATAACTTATGTATAAGTATAAGTATATATGCTCTGAGGATTTCTGTGCCGCCACTCGTTCAATACATCGTGAGCTCGTTTGTTTCGCCCGAGAACAGAAGGTTCCTTTCAAGCTACGCTACAAAAAACTAATAATCGACAAGAAAACTTACTACTATGACACCGCTGATAAGGCGGTTAAAGAAAGAACAGCACGGGCGAGCTAGCAAGAAAATAATATAACGGAGCCTTGTCTTTCTAAATCACACCCCTGCAACACACCGAAACGCACGTCGCTACGCCCTAACGACGTCACATACTCGATTCTTTGCACTAACATTCGCAGTAAAATTTCAAAGCGTCAAGAAGTATCCGCCGTCATTCAATCATGTGATTGTGATATTGTCGTTCTCAGCGAAACATGGCTTTCAACGCATATTTCTGACGCGGAAGTTGCTCCGTACATGCCTGGATTTGCTGTTTACCGCCGTGATCGTTTGCTAAGCCGAGGTGGTGGAGTTCTTATTGGAATAAAGAATTCGATTATTCACTTTAAAATAGAACACGAGAGCCCCCTAGAGATAATGTACGTAGCATGTCGAACGCTATCAGGACTTACCATAATTGGAGCGTGCTATCGCCCCCGATAACCAAACGCCGATTTTTGCAGGCTCCTTAACGACTCTCTCGACTTCATAAGCAAAAAGTATCCCCTAGTTAACCTAATAATATGCGGTGATTTTAACTACCCTACCATTGATTGGAGTGCCAAATATCACGTAACTATCGGTGAACCCGGCCAGCTCTTAAGCATCCTACATAATTTTCAATTAACACAAATCATTACCCAAGCTACCACACAGACCACAAATACCGCAAACATTCTTGACCTAATTCTAACGTCCGACCCGAGCGGTATCCAGTCAGTACATTACCTTAAGGAAATAAGTGATCATAAAGTTATCCTAGCATTTTTTCACTCAGCATTTCAGAGAGAAAAACAAGTAGCAAAACGAATAAGACTTTACGACAAGGGAAATTACGAAAAAATCACGGCTGAGCTACAAAGCTTCATCTTTTCTTTTGAAGAAGGTTTCCATGACCGCTCTGTAGATCACAACTGGAACTTGTTTTCGGAGAAAATTCAAGAATTAACAGATAAATATGTTCCAACGGTAAAAATTAAAAGCAAACAATCTGGCTCAATTAGCAAAGAAATACGCAGAAAGAAGCGACTGTTTAGAAAAGCCAAAGCCAGAAATAGTCCGTCCACATGGCAGGCATATCAACGCTCAGTAAAGAAGCTAACGAGAACAATTCGTATTGCCAAACGAAATTTTTTTGAGACAACATTGCCTAATATGCTACAAACTAATCCAAAACAATTTTGGAAAGCTATAAGCCCGTCTCCTGCCACCCCAATAAGATTGTATAACGATCAAAACGTAGAACTTAGCGATAGTGAGGCAGCCGCAGTACTCAACGTGGCGTTCTCCTCGGTTTTCACGAAAGAAGCCAGCATGAGCACTACCATTTCCTCGGATCTGGTCATTAATGAACAAATGCCCCCGATAATATTTACAGCTCAAGGAATAATGAACATAATTAACAAAATGAAACTATCATCTGCTACGGAACCGGACGGAATCAACTCTAAAATGCTGAAAAATTCCAAAGAACCAATTAGTGCCATGCTCGCTTTGCTATTTTCCCGATCATTAACGTCAAGCTGTATCCCCATGAAATGGAAGCTAGGTAAGATTGTTCCGACCTTTAAAAGCGGCAATAGGTCATCACCGTTAAACTATCGCCCCATTTCAATTACGTCCGTACCATCAAAAATATTGGAACATATATTTTTTTCGCACATCATTAATCACCTCGAACGCCATAACATTCTCTCCACATCGTAACATGGTTTTCGCAAGGGGCTGTCCTGCGAAACGCAGCTTGCTTCATTTACACATGATTTGCACTTAAACCTTGACAGAAACATCCAAACAGACGTAATTTTTCTAGATTTTGAAAAGGCATTCGACAAGGTACCCCACCGTCGCTTAATGTATAAACTACCACTGCTGAATCTTGACCCATTTGCACTTAATTGGATCGAAAACTTCCTCCTGGAACGAAAGCAATTTGTCGAAATAAATGGCGCACAGTCTACCACAGCACCCGTTCTGTCCGGTGTACCACAGGGTACAGTGCTCGGGCCGTTGCTATTTTTTAATTTATGTTAATGATCTACCGTCTGACATTTCTAATAACATTCGCCTATTTGCGGATGATTGTGTGTTATATTCCAAAATTACATGTAAGCAAGACCAAATTAATCTACAATCTGCTCTTTTTCGTATTGAAAATTGATGTAAAACTTGGCAAATGTCCTTAAACGTACCAAAATGCAAACTAATGTCATTTTCCTGGCGTGCATGCCTATTATTTCACAATTACACCCTTAAAGGCTCTCCATTACAATCCACAAAAGAGTACAAGTACTTAGGCGTCCATATCACCAACAATCTATCTTGGACAGTACACGTGTACAATAAAATTTGCTCCTTCAGACTTAAAATTGTTGGCCTATAAAACCCTTATTCGTCCAAAACTAGAATATGCAGCCGCTATATGGGACCCGCACCAACGTTACCTCATCGACAACATAGAAGCCGTCCAAAACCGGGCTATTAGATTTGCTTTCTCTGATTTTTCTTCATACACTAGCGTCACAAATCTCAAGTCGCGTGCGTCCCTCCTTCCCCTCAACAACCGTTGGAAACTAGCAAGGCTGGCATTATTCCATAGGTTTCATTACTCATTATCACCAAACTCCTACGTCACGCCAAAATCGCATGTATACACTCGCATCAAAAATGAACATCAAGTTTCATACCCCCACCCACGAACTAACACTTTCGCGCAATCCTTTTTTGTTCGGTCAGCCAAAGACTGGAACAATCTTCCCGCTCACGTGGTACAGACCAAAGACCTTGACCAGTTTAAATCGCTGCTTACCGCGCCCGGAATTGTGTAATATCCTCATGTCGTTTTTATGGTTCCCGTTTTTCTGACTTTCATTGTTGTCAGTGCAAGTGAAATAATGGAGCGTTGCCTTCTGACATCATACTGTTTTCTGTTTTTACCAAATTTATAGCTACGTAGCTCATTGCCGTTGTTTGCATTCTGACTTGCATGTTTGCACCATTGTACTGCTGTGAAGCGCGGTTATCCAAGCTGTTTAAACTCTGATTGGTCCCAATGTAAAACATGTAGCGTGTCCGGCCATGTAGTTACTTTTATGCTTCTTCACTCCTTTATTGTTGTAACGTCTTGTATATAGTTATGTTGGTAGCACACCTCCCCCTCACCCCTACCCTCGTTTTTTGTTCTAGTCTGTCACTTGTACCACCCCTCATGTAATGCCTCCTTCTAGGAGGCCATTGAGGTATGAAAATAAATAAATAAATAAATGTGTTACTTGAACCATTTCTGTTCTCAGCAGGCAGTGGTGAGCTTTGAGCGTTCCTGCCCCAGCGCTGGGTAAGCATAGAGGAGATTCTCAGAGGTGTCGGAGTCGAGATAGCCTCCGCAGCTCGGTGAGGGGAGCGTCCTTTGACGTATATAAACACGCTGCTGCCACACAGTCTTCGACAGCAGCCTGTTCCAGGGCAGAAGCCAGTCCACTGCTTCAAGCATAATGGCGTCGGATAATAAAAACCTCCCCAATATGTGGCGTAGAGAGGCAATGCGAATGTCGGGCAGTGAGTGATTCAGTGCAGCGAGACAGACGTCAGCTGTTAGCAGAACGCCTTCTTGCATTCACGGCTGAAGCGAGTTCTGCCTCTCGCGTGTATAAAGCGTTGTGTGGGATATGCATGAGTGCAGGTTCTTATTGGGGACCACACACCTTGGGGGTTTGTCTCGTCAGATGATGACACTTTGCATCAGGGAATAATGTATGCTAGTGCTCCTTACGTGCTTTCTATCACCATCATTGTGCAGAATCGACCCTATGCCGTGCCAGAGTGCATGTTTACTTAAGATACTCCAACAGTTATTTGAACATCATGGACGTTAGTCGTCGGAAAGTAGATATACCACATTGCATGAGCGTTGGTGAAGCCCCTTATGACGATGCTATAGCTGCCAAACAGCGTTAGAAATTGTACATGGCAGACATGAAAAAAAGGACATCGTGCAGATTTTCATACACCAATCTACAATAAATATTCAACTACTGCTGTGAATACATAGTTGCCTTTCGTATTAAAACGGTTATGATGGAGGTATCAAGTATGTTTGTTTTTCAGTATCACTCATAAGACTGAACGAGCCTTTGTATTTATGTGTTACTTGAACCATTTACCGCAAACTTCATTTTGTTTGCATAACTTCTTAAAAAAGTACAGCCCGCTGAAAGAGGTCTATTTTAGTGTATACGTGTGACTGAGTCTCACACGCTATCGATTCTGGTTATGGTAATTTTAATCGGTTAATATTGCATTGCCACCTATTTCTCGTAACTGTGTACTGAAAAAAATGGTTATACTGCATTTCTCACTTGGGCGAAGCGTTTGGCAACGTCATTCAAACTCTAAAAGCTTTCCACTCTGCACCACCAAACGAACTAGAATTGCGAACATGAAGTTTGAACAAGCTGTTACAGCATGTTGCATTTTGTCAACCTCATTGCCTTTCTCGCTCTTTCTAGTTGACATAATGGCCTTATTCGCCGAGAAATATAATTTTAGTGTTTCATCACTCCACTCCCTTATGCAAGTAGGCACCTACACTGAAATTCTGAGCTCCTGCCTGAATAAAGTTACAATAAATTTAGCAATAAACTAATGCCCAAACTGACAATGCCTTGTATTAACTTTTAACTTTTTTTATGTCGAGTGATACAATGTTCCGTTTTATATTTACGTGAATATTCATTTCATTTTAGGCATCCCAACAGCCGCAACGAGAGTTTACCAGCAGGTTGACTATATATACAATGAATCAGAACTTAAAATTGGCATACACAAAGCTTGCGTAAGGTAGGAAGAGACAGTATAAAGAGGAACGCTGAAGATAAAACAACAACAGACGAAAGTAAATGGATATGATGACAACACATATACCTAATATGGAACCACAATGGCATTACTACTTCTTTTCCATGGCTGTTTGCGAAAACTGAAACGGATGCCCAAATGCGTAGATATGGTAGCGTAAACGAGATTTTGTTTGGTTATTTTTCTGCCATCTCGAAAAACTATAGAGCCTTTTTATATGAATATTATACTCATTGAATAAGAAATTTGCTCTTGGACGCCATGTGAAAACTTCCAATGTGAAACGCTGTTACTTCTTTTGATTAAGGATGGTATTATTTTCGTCTAAGAAAGTTTGAAATGGTGAGGTCAGTCGTTTAGGAGGCACTTCGAGAATAATACCATCTAATGAATGCACCAAGATAAAATCGCAAGAATTAATCTTTGCTCATTCGAGGAAGGGCCACTGTAGCGTCGGTTTACTTCTAATTATGGCTGCCATTTATGTAGCAAGCCCGTTTGATGATATGCACGGAAGACGTCCTCTTCCTTGTAACGAGTTATCTTTGCTCTATTATTGTGCTGTCAGTGTCCATTTAAATTTTCATGTATTTACTGCGTTCCACTCTTTGCAGAAGAAAGAGTGGGAGGGTATTTGATTGGGGTTTGTTTCGGGTACTCTCGAATTCAAACCATTTAGGTTCTTTCAAGAAAGAGCATTTTCAAGACTTTGGAAAGAGTGAATCAACTTCCGGACGTAGCAGCAATGTAATCTCGCAAATGCAGTTCCTGCGATGAGTTTCCGCTGTAATCTGATGGTTCGGGTGCAGGGCTGCTTTGTTAGCACAATCCTTACTGCTTAAAGGAAAGCAGAATGTGTTTGTTTGTTTGCTTATAAGAAATGCAGTAGGTGTATGCGCCTTCTTGCTTTCCGGTTATTTGAAAATAAAACGCAAAAAGGGGGGTGATAATCAGAAATGTTTGCAATAAGTTTTTTTTAGTTTCTTCTTAGTGTTACTCTTTCAGTCCGTATTATTTATGAAAGAAAAGAAGTAAAAGTAACACTAAGAAAAAACAGTTAGCGGTGAATGCTCTGCGATCCCTTTGTGCGAAACAGCGGAATTCCGCAGTTTAATCAGTACCACCAAAAACGTGGGCTGTGTTTAGGAACGACACAAGAGTGCTAGCATGAATTCTGCACAATCTTGTGTGTATGCAATAACATTATTAATGCCTGGTGTTTTACCTGCCAGAAATACGATATTATCATGAGGCAAATCAAAGTAGAGAGCATCCTAAATTTTTTGCCATTTGGAATTCTTTAACATTCACTGAGATGGCACGGTACATGGACCTGTAGCATTTTGCCTCAATAGGAATGCGAATGTCACAGTGGGTATCGAACCCATGACTGTACGGTCAAAAGCCGAGTGTCGTAACCACTACACCAGTCCGGTAGACAATTGCGTAAGTGTAGGTTCGGGATTCAAACACCTCAGAGCACTAACGCTCGCACATTGCGAGTGGGGCTTCAGAAAGCAACATATGGATTTTACGTGTTGGAAAATTAACGACAAAACAGAAAAAAAATTCTGAGAATATAGGCTTGCACCAATACTGTATCGGCGGTAATCACATGGTGACAATGTTTAGGAACGTTCACCTTGTCAGCTAAACATTCATTAGAGTAGTCATGAACGTTTATACACTCAGTGCCTATTGCTAAGTTACAAGTAACCCTTGATCTAAGCTGTTCATTCGTTAGTTTATTTGCTAGTAGACGCACTGGCGTAGCCAGCAATAATTTTGAAAGGGGAGGGGGGTTCACCCACACTTTGGGCATGTTCATTCATGTGTTTGCGTTTATGTGTGCCTGCAGGCAAATTCAAAATCACGTGCACATGCGAAACACACGAGTGAAGCCCATGCACATGCAGAATCAAAACATTCTGAAGGGGCTTGAGCCAGCTACACTCCTCTCCTCAGTTACGTCATCGAGGAAACACTAGGCGGCTCATGTTTGATACCCTCCAAGAGAACAGCACATGTAGACTGGCACTCGTAGATAAATAACTTAAAGAAATACGTAAAGAAAGGCGTGAACACGAAAAGTGCGTTTGCATGCAAACCTCTTCCAGTAACTCTATATTTTTGCATATAGGGGAGAGAAACCTCTTCACATTCGTCCTCCTACGTTATTTCCACTTCAAAATAAAGGTCTCGTAATGTCTTCCTACCACCCTATCCTCCATGAAGTGATTTCACTTTATGCCCACAAATATGTTATTTTTGTCATCAATGTGACCCTGTCGTCCTCGGCCATGCATCTTAATCATTTGGACACTGTTACTGACTATCAGTCAACTGTCGTTCTCTTCACATGACCTACTAAGGCTCATTTCTTTCTCCTAATTATAAAAAAAGGAATGCAGGGAGGTTAACGGAAAATCGAGATATGGTTTGAAGCAGTATAGAAAAGAGAGTCGAATAATTAAGTAGGCATCGAATAGGGAGAGAAAGGGTGAAAACACGTATGCACGATAGATAAAAGAAAATTCTTGTGGTTATCAAGCCTTGTAGCAATCGATGTCATGCAAAGCAGCCAGCATGTAGATGCTTTTGCCACTATTTTTATAGTAAAGGCGTTTACGAGATCCCATCATCAGGCGATTTTGTTGAAGTAGTCACTAGTACATAGTACACAGATCATGAAGCTCCTGATATTCTTGCGTAAAAGCCAGCAACACCAGCCACCGTGGGCAGAAGGCACTCTTGACCGTTGCATGATCCTGCACACAGCTAAGAAAATCTCGAAATATTTAGTACGGGGGCACTACTTAAACTATCTGTGCCTTGAGCCACACATTTGACAAAGCGCTATCTGGCTTTAGCGTTAGAACAGACCTGAGCTCATGCAACTTTCATTCGAGCTGTCACGCCTGCCACCCTGAATCCTATGCACACTCATGCCCCTCGTTCTTGAGTTCTGGATCCTCGTGCATGGTGCCTAAGCTTTGGCTGGAGGGGCGGAGATAGGCCTGCTAATTTGTGGGAGTGTATTTTCGACACTTACGGAAAGTCCGCATATGCGTCGCACTCGGCCTGCGAATATTTTGACGGTAGAAGCTTTGCGCTGTTGAACCCGTGTCGCCTGGAGAAAGTGAGAGCAGAGTCACGTTAGACTGCTTGTGTTTGCGCAGTTCACGATGTGATTGTTACGTAAATGAGCGATATGTAAGGGAAGTGGCAAAAGTGGCACACACACGTGCATAAATACCCGCTTGATGGATGCCGGCGTAAGTTTATGAGTGAGAACTTTCACGATGGACTCGAAAATTGGGAACAGCATATGCGATACTGTCAGGAAAATTGTGACACGGGCATTCCTGCGTTTTTTACAGAAAAGGCAAAGCTACTTAGGAAATACCATACTTGTCATCTAAAGAGTCAACAGTGAATTACCACGACCGCTGAAGATGAGGCACCCAGTTAGCGCTGTTCTCCTGAGATAATTGAACGTGCTTTTAAATAATAACGGTGAGCAAAGTAAGGGGGGGAGCGGCGCTCCGATGATTGAAAGGCGCAATGAACCTACCTCTGCATGTTCAACAGGCCCACGCGAAATGCCTCAGTACGTTCCACCAATGTTAACTGTTAAGAACATGGTATTCAATCACTTATAAATATAATGTCGTTGATCATATATACGGGATTGAGCACGCTGCCTATAATACATGATCAGATGAATTTGCTGTGTTCATATAGTATGACATAGCGTGCTATAACACGCTATGACCGAGCAATGGCAGAGCTAAAAGAGCACAGCCAGTTGTGCAGCCGTTCTGAAAAGCAATTGGTACCATGAATTAAATAGCTATACTTTCTCATCGTGCTTGTATTCTCCAAAAACCATTTCTTGTTTTTTGTCTGTGTTTTGGTACTGTTTTTCAAGAAAGTTTATTGATAGGTTAAAAGTGAACAACGACGCCTCTCCAGGCTTCACTGTTCACCTATATTACACACAATAGATGTTCTTATGTAGCTCCAACGTTCCTGTGTTTTATGATTAGGATGAAATCTATAGCTGCAAGTTTTGCGGTGTGAGCCTCGGCTTTCTAGTCGACAATAAAAAAAAAGCTGCTAGTACAGATGATTGATTGATTTGTAGGGTTTAACATCCCAAAACAAGATCTGAATATGAGAGACGCCGTAGTGGAGGGTTCCGGAAATTTTGACCACCTGTGGTTCTTTAACGTGGACTCAAATCTGAGCACACGGGCCTACAACATTTCCACCTCCATCGGAAATGCAGCCGCCGCAGCCGGGATTCGATCTCACAACCTGCGGGTCAGCAGCCGAGTACCTTAGCCACTAGACCACCGCGGAGGGGCTGCTGGTACAGAAGACTACAAATGCATAGTTGCAAGTCATATTGACAAAGAAAGAAAAAAACTACGCAAGTCATGTTTCAGGGGTCACAGGTGAGAACCAATATTGGATGCGAAATACATATTTGCTGACCAAAAGCACTCTACATCTATCTATCTATCTATCTATCTATCTATCTATCTATCTATCTATCTATCTATCTATCTATCTATCTATCTATCTATCTATCTATCTATCTATCTATCTATCTATCTATCTATCTATCTATCTATCTATCTATCTATCTATCTATCTATCTATCTATCTATCTATCTATCTATCTATCTATCTATCTATCTATCTATCTATCTATACGCCTATACGTCTGGGTACTCTTAAATACGTGTAAATTTAAGGGCTGTCTGTTGTGTTAGACAATATATTATTGAAAACGAAAACAAATAGTGATGCCAATGAAAGCAGAGGAAATGTTACTAGTAGTAAGTGTTATGTGAAAAAAGAAAACTGGAGGAAATGATAACTTGACGCTGGCAGGGACCGAATCTGCCACTTTGAAATAACGTGTCCGTTGCTCTACCAGTAAGCTTCGACTATGGTCATTGGCGGACACTTTATAGGGCATTTATGTACATTTAAGCGTGGGGTAGGTAGTCAGCGCCGCCAAAAGCCATTACGGCGAGTGTTGGACACTCTTTTTACGTCTTTTGGCGTCATGTAGCACATGATCTCAAACGTAGCATGAAGGTCGCAGTTTCTGTCCCTGTCGGCGGCAATTTACCTGTTCGTCCATTTTTGTTTTTTTACGTGTACATTACAAATACTTCTAGTAACCTTCCCTGTATTGTCTGTTAAAGAAGCAAAATGGTAAATTATTGCGTGAACTTTAAACCATCCTTAACTTTTTTTTTTCGTTGATATATATCCTGACCATCACTCCGCGCTGGTTCTGGTGATTACTGCCCGAAGAAAAAAAAAGGGGGGGGGTGGGGGGAGTAGCGTAAAGATGTTAAGGAGACGAACACGAAGGAACACGGCGGCACAGCGCCCTTTGTGGTACAGACAGTAGGTGCCGTGATTTTCTCGACTGGGACTTGATTGCCGTGGGTCCACGGGGGCCGAGTGAGTGGCTGTGGCCGTAGAAAGGACGGCGGATGCTTCCGCCAACGCCAGACGCAATCCAAGATAAAGAAAAATGCGGCCTTCCGGGTCGCTGAAAGCTTTTCGTGCTCGGTATGGGAATTAAGTTGGAGGCCAACGTACCACTACGTGACCTTTTATTCGCGCTTCTGCGGCTCACCTGTAACCCTTGACAGCAAATACCGACAATTTGCAAATACCGACAATTATGTGCACCTAGACGACCAAAGCAATATAACCACCAACGTTGATATAATTTATCCAAACTTAGCCTCGCCTAATGTAAGAATAAAGTGGAGTCTTGTGCAGTGTGCGAGCATATATGAAGCTATTTCGCAAAAGTGAAAGATTAGCCCCGGTGATTGTGAAAACGTGGAGCAAAAGTGAAGAGATTTAAGCGTCAGACGTTGCGTAGAGGGAGACATGTAATATATAAACCTCAAAGTACAGTATTATTATTATTATTATTATTATTATTATTATTATTATTATTATTATTATTATTATTATTATTATTATTATTATTATTATTAAATTAATAACCTAGGGTTTGAGGTCCCAAATCAACGATATGATTAAGAGAGACGCCGTTGGAGAGGTCTGTGGAAATACTACGTTCTGTTTTTCTTTGATGTGCAATCACGATGTGCCATAAATAAGTCTCTGGCTCTCTGGCTATTCGCCTCCTTGAAAGGTGACCAGCGCGGCCGAGCTTATTATCGAACCACAGTCACGTTCGGGTCAGCAGACGGTCACTATAACCAATGCTCAACCTAAGCGAGTAGCGAAATACACGAGCAAAGATGTTGGACCGAAAGGCACGAGGTCGACAAGGTATGCACGAAGGCGTAACACAAACAACGCATCCAGAGCATATCGCTTTTTGCTTAGACATCGACATCTGAATGAAAAATTCGTAATAAGAATTCTCAGTTTTCTTCTTTCAAGTAGCCTCGTACACTCAGCTATTTTTAACACGATAGCGTGAAAGAGCCCGTTTCGCAGAAATTCCTACGTCGGCGTCGGCGTCATTGGTTGTGAGCGACAAATCATCATCTTATGCATGACCGAAAAATTGAGAACGATGCTAATAAAATAAGTAATTAAAATCCTGGATCAGAGTGGGGACCGACCGAGGGTTGTTTGGGTCCAAGTGGAGATTGATCCCAAATGGTTTGCATGGCAAGCGGATGTTCTACCACGCGGCCACGCCTCAGCTTCTGAAAACCGTGAAAAAAAAACTTCTCATGCTTGGAAATTCATTGAAAGTCACTTTCATGCTTCACAAACACACGCGTCCTGTAATGCTGCTTCCCAATGAAACATTAAGTATAGCAGTAATAATGCGTGGTACAAGTGTACATTGCCAACGGGCGTCTGAATGCATGACTATCATAATAGCTCCGTGGTTGAAAGCCAGCACTCCACAACAAAAGGCACACACGCTACTGCGCCTATTTTCTTAAGTCCACGTAGTGGGCGCATAGCAGATTCGAAAAGGCTGCATGCACTAAGTGATTGAAGTAGGCACTAGCAACAGGATGTCTCTATCACGTGGAACTTCTAAAGGTTCAGCTTTAGGGTTGCCAAATTTTTTTAATTCCTACACTTTGCTCTGAATACGAAAGTGTTTTATGCCGGGCTCCACCAAAACTACAGTGACGTACTTCCGTCAAAAAAATATGTTTGAAATTATTGTGAAGGCAGGGAAAAAATTCTCTCAACGAGAGTTACACACTCGACCTCTAGGTCGGCAAAAACAGCTGCCGGTCACATACTTTATAGGCTTCTTTAAAATCACGCCTTTTATATCTACCACTGTCCTCTCACAGTACTCTTTTTTTTTAAAGTGTACACGGTGAGAGCACGCCCCGCCACGGTGGTCTAGTGGCTAATGTACTCGGCTGCTGACCCGCAGAGCGCGGGTTCGAATCCCGGCTGCGGCGGCTGCATTTCCGATGGAGGCGGAAATGTTGTAGGCCCGTGTGCTCAGATTTGGGTGCACGTTAAACAAAACCAGGTGGTCTAAATTTCCGGAGCCCTCCACTACGGCGTCTCTCATAATCATATAGTGGTTTTGGGTCATTAAACCCCACATATCAATCAATCACGGTGAGAGGACCGTGGAATCCATGGATTAGTTCCTTCAGCCTTTCTGCAGATTGTTCCTACACGTCCGTCTTATTCGCGGCGTTTCCTTTAGGACAAGTGAAATTTCGTCAATGCCTAAACACACTGTTACCGACTACAGTTACCACGGGTAATAATAACCGCAAGGGCATGTTTAATGAATATTCGCTCATTAATCATGGACGTTAGCCGTCGGTATGGAGATGTATACACTAAGCGTCAATGTGGATGCACTTACGAAAAACGGTGCGTTAGCTGTCAAACAGCAACAGACTTTGTGTAATCGCTCCTATATCAATGTACCGTAAGCAGTAATTTACTTTTGTAAGAAGACGTTTTACTTTCGTGTTATAGCCATTGCTATGGTGGAAGGACGAACCAAGTATTTTTTTCGACTGTTGCTAAATAAATTCACAGCAGCAAACCACCGAAAGTTTGGAGGTGCCGTGGTATCTGCGCATTTTTTATAAAGTAAGCAACTAGTGCGAATATATAGCAAAAAAACTAAATATCAAGGAAGCCTCTACAGAAACGATTTTTTTTCCTCTAGACGAGGGACAAGGCCAAGCACGCGCCGCTTATGAGCCCGGTCACGCCATGTAGTTAGATTACCGCACTCTCACACTCACCCAACACACGCTGACACCGCATTCTTTTCCCTAAATACCGTGCAATGAAACGCCCACGTGAACATTCGCACTCGCTTGTGCTCTGAGTACGCAACTTGAGAGAATTAGCGTGGCATTCATCCCCTCCCCTCTCTCTTTCCGACTAAGCTCTTCTGACTATGTTCAACTCGCACATGTAGACTCGCAGTGAAGCACTCCGCAATGTACAACAAATGCAGTTCCAGCGGCAGCGACGTGCAGTGGGGCACGAACAAGCGTGCCTGAGCACGCAAGCCACTTGTGTTCTCAAACTTCAAGCATTTGTTCGCCGAAATAATGCATGTTCACACATAAAAATTGCGGTAATTGCTATCACCTATTAGTTTTCTGTGATTTCTAGAGCCATATGCAATGCCAGATTGTGTTTGGTCGCTTTCCCTTTTTGTGTGTAATTTCTTTCTTTTATATTATACGCGAAGGGTAAAAACCGTACATCAGATAATAGGAGTCACAGAAAGGTTTCATACAACGAGCTGAAAGTGAGCTTAAATTTTTCGGTGTCTCCTCTTTCGTGGTCCTCGTTTCCCATATTTTCATTAAGCAATCGGTTACGTGGATCAACCTACTGCATCCTCAAGCCATCCCACTTCTCTAAACCAGTTGTTTCTGAAATAATTTGTCCACCTTCCCAACATGCAGGGTGGGCAACCAGTCTAAGACAAGGCTAAGCTCCCACACTTACCATCGTTGATTCATGCTCTTCTTCCTTCTTCACCTTTCACATTCAAAAAGTGGGGCACAATTGCCCCACATTTAGCTTCTTCCATTTCGGTGCTTCGTTGGCACGGTTCTCTGGCCCGCGGATCCTTGGAAAGGTCACGATCGATATGATTCCCCCATTGTGGAACGCACGGGGCGCAACAGCACCTTGGCTGAGTGGATCGAAACTGTCAAATTCACATCGTGGGAGCTTAGAGAGTTTCCACTGAGGGGGGTGGGGGAGGGAAGATGTCCGGCTACCGGTGTGCATGCGTGAGCTCAGTTGAAAGCCACCTCCGGGACTTTCAATTCCTTCCCTCGATTTGATAAGTCCGGCAAACAGAAGCCCCTTCTCGAAGCGGCCGTCTGTTGACCACTGCTAGGGGCGTTTCTGTATTTCTTCCTAATGTAAAGGTTTTCTTGGAGAACGGAGAAATTTCTTCTATTGTTCTCAGAGAAAAAAATGAAAACGGTATTGCGAGAGCACATCATTGTAGTTTTGATGTGATAGGTCTTTCCACACTCAGTAATGCATTATTATTATTATTATTATTATTATTATTATTATTATTATTATTATTATTATTATTATTATTGTTGTTGTTGTTGTTGTTGTTGTTGTTGTTGCTATTCCGCGCACAAGCTCATACGTAGCATGATGTCTGGTTCCCCGTTGTTGCGTCCTTATTTAAAAAAAATCACGATAATTGTTTAAGGGTATTGGCCCCTTATAGCAACACATGTGTCAACATCTGCGAAATCAGAAAAGTTTTACCTGAGAAAATAACGTGACTTTTCTCAAAGCACTTCATTTTCTGCACAATGTCATGCAGTGGTGACAATTCTAGTGACCATCATGGAGGCTTATGACGCTGGTAAAAGTTTCTGTGCGTTTATATAGTCAAGTGGTCATGACGTTGATGAAGGCAGCAGTCAGCGTTTTTCATTCGAAACTATATACAGGCGAACCTGTGCATGGACATTTATAACTCATACAGCGATATATACTGTACACTGATAGCTGCGATCATAGCGTTAGCCTTCGAAAAAATGATCTGTGGTGAGCAGCATCGGCATTAATACATGCAGCATCGAATTGTTAAGCCTTATCTCTAATGCTAGCGTAAGCTTTCGAATGAGCTAAACTGTTCGCTTACTGTGCGCAGTCTAAGCAGAATGATCTCAGACAATCATGAAGCTTCTGAAATAATATGGCGCCATACCAAGTGTTGCTGCAGTATTTACATGTGAAATACAAATAGACCCAAATAAACGGACATGGCCACATAAACCATGGCGCTGTCTAAAAATGGTTTATGTCGTAAGGTTATGTCTCCGAAAATTTATCTGGTTCACATATTTCTACGTAAATTGCTTTTATATAACTTGGTAGCAGCGATGCGATAAGTAGCTAACGACAGCAGTCTAACAGCTCGAGGAGCAAACTAGTGATGTGTACTGATGCACCTTCTTTATGATATGTCGAGCCACTAAAGAAGCTTCCCGACAAACAAACCCTAAAATCGTCAAAACATTGATACAATGAGGTAACCTGAGGGAAATGCTTTTCTATCTGAATAAACTGCAGTTATAGATTTTATCGAAGAATGCACGTGGTTGAAATGTACCCCTTCGGCATGGTAAAACGTATATAAGCACCAGCGTACCTCTGGTAAAAAGCATCAAAAGCGTCTATAGCTCAAGCTGTTATGTAAGAAGTAGACTAAAAATATCTTAGATGTTCATGGGGAAACAGTTGCATGCCGTATGGTAAAAAATGAAATATTAGATATTTATTTATTTAGTTAGTTTTTATTTATTCAATTATTTATTTATTTATTTATTTATTTATTTATTTATTTATTATGTATAAAGACCTTTTCTTTTCACATATCTGTTTTTTCAAGGTAAACACAAAGTTAGACGAAGTTTTACTTTGAACATTTGTCCTTGACCCAAAATAACGTGGCGGAAACAGAAATAAGCTAACTTTGACCTAACGCTAACTGTCTTGCACTCATTCCGCAGATATATTGTCGATTTGGCTATTCAGACTGTTCTTTCCAGCCCGAGGCGCCGTTGTAGTGATACCTTTGTTACGGCAGGCAGGCAGCCAGCTGTTCAGCCCTGCGTCGTGCGATTCCCTTCACGTCTCTGCCATGTACGCATTCTGGGAAGTGCGCAAGAGCAAGGGACGAGTAACATCCCAAGGGGCATGGAGGTTTTCTTTTCTTTCGGCGGACTGCGCCTGGCAGCAGCGATCGCTGCGGCGTTCGCGCCTCCCCGTCGATACCACAAAAGTCAAGGCACGAGCGAAATAATCGGTGAGGGAGCCAGGTCGAAGAAATAGCGGAAAAGGCTGTAGGCCTGGTGGTACACGGCGCTGGGAGCAGTGTCGGATCAACGTCCCGTCACGTTTGCATTCAGGCTGCCGCTGTATGGAACACGATCGGCTTTGTTGTCGCTCGTAGCACGTACCCTAGACTTGTCTGCAGCTGTGCACGTTCGTTTGCGTCAACGGGTGCTTGCGGCGTTCTCAGGAGGCTTTTTCTTGGCAGACACCGATCTCTTCGTTCGATACCATATATTTGTTTTTCATTTTGGCTTATTTTTTGACTCTGTATATCTGGTTCGCTTCATCATGCGTTGCAAAGTACGTGCCCTCGGTCTCCTCAGTGCGCCCGCGATAGCCGAGGAAGCATGAATTGAAAGGCACGTGACGTAACCCATCGAATAGAAAGGCACACGCACGCACGTAGTCACACGCACACAGAGAAAGAGAGAGAGAGAAGAAAATTGCAGATATACAACACACAGTAAGGAATACTCGCATTTTTACACTGTTCAACTATCCATAAAAGTATGAAAAAAGAAAGAAAAAGTAATTGATACCAGATATACTATTCGCGAGGAAACGAAATCACCGCAGTTATTGATTGTCTGGCTCACAATCTTCGTTGCGAGATCACCCTCTTAAATTGATCTTGCGCGTAGCAATTTGAATCACTTTCCTTTGGTACCACTTGTTGTATTTGTCGTGAACAAGTCAGTCAGCTTTGTTTTCTCATCATTCTGAGGTGGAATTGTCCATGCTAAGATTCATTCAGGATAAAGATAAATTTAGAGCTCACCATATAGGGCTCCACGTTTTTTCGCGTAACGTAGCTTTCGACTATTTTCCGGTCATCTACAATCAGATATCTCAAATATGTAATGTTTTTTTTGTTTTATACGTGCGAAACTTCTTAAAGTAGCATAATTATCGTTGTGGCCGTCGCCTGGGGACCCCATCGGCTGTTCGTATATACTGTTCATAGAGCCTTCGTAGCGCGCAAATGGCTTTAAAAAGTGGCAGCCGATTCACGAAGTGAATGCTGATGATGACGCGAAACTAGGTCAGAAGGTCCGTAACGTTAATGTTGAAGTAGCCGACTATAGTACAAATGAGGGACGGACAGACCGATGACTAGAAAAGCGCACGAATGGACAGTACTTCAGACCCACCCGATATTTTGAAATTTTTTCTTGCGTAAGTTTACGTGCACACGTACAAACAACCATATGAACGCAACGTATGGTTCGAACCCTACCCCCTCACCCCCGAAAAATATTTTGGTGCTTGAAATATAAAAAAAGAAGTGAAAATCTCGACCAACTGCTAAAAACTGCGGAGCGGTTTTTTTTTTGCTTTTTTTGTACAGCATTGCCTACATTTTTTTTTCGTTCATCGTTTATCGCGCAATGAATTGTATCTTTCGCCCTGCGTTTGCTGCGACCTTCGCAAAGAGTGAGTTTTGCGCGTGGACGTCATCTGAGCTGCCCCAAAATATCGCATCATTTTCCGAAGAGCTTTACGCAAACTTAAGCCATGCCTTCACCGCTTCTCATGTTATAACTTGGTTTGCAATTCAAATTATCTAGGCCATGCCGTGGCGGGCACCATGGTTTGCTCGGCGGTCATACACTGCATTTGCACCTGTAGTGGTATGCACATTCTGTAGAATCCGAGATGCGGAATATCGTGGCGGGAGGATCTCTATATTCACCCTAGATGGCCATGGCGCCTTCGTGAAGGTCATCGGTGTGGTGTGCATTGTTTAGGTAGCTTGCGAGAAAAGCATTCCGGCGCTCATTACTTGCCGCTTCGCATGGGCCGTTTTTATGCGTGAATTATTAGGCAACACGGAATTCGCCCATGCCTCTTTCTGAGGGCACATAGAAGTTTTTAGTGGTGATATAGCTACCAGTTTCTATGTCAGATTCAATCACAGTCTCAAATGAACTCGCCTAGCTGATTAGCCGGTCTAGCGTTCAATCCCAGCAGTGTATTTAGGTAGACGCTGAGGAGCTCCACACTCCCCAAACTAAATTATCATCGTCACTACGTTTGCAATCAAAGAGCATTTATGTTCTGAAATGTATTACGTAAAAAATTATTCAAAACGCAAGTGTATGGTTCAGCGCCTTTTTTCTAGCGATAATAAAAGTTTACAAAGAGTCGAGAGATTTCAGTTCATTTTGTTTCTTTGTTTTTATCCCTTTCTGTACTTGCTCTCTTTTGGTGAAGTTTAAATGCGATGTAGAGTAAATGAACTAAGCCTCTCTGGAAGGTAATTACTAAGATATGCCTAATTTTATAGTTATTCGACTTAGTCATGTTCGTTTATCCACCCATATTTGAACGAATAAGAACAAGGTAGAACCTACTTGGCTGGCATTCGCAGATCATGAATAGCAGTTGACCAAAATTCCTTACGAGAGAAATGCTCAACAGCTGCATCTTATTCGTACTTCGCTACTGTGCAGAAACCTGGAGACTTGCTGAAAAGGTTTGTGATAAATTGAGAATGATGCAAGAGGCAAAAAAAAATGAAGCGTGATCTTGAAGAACAAGAAAGTACGCCAAGATACAAAGTAGTATTATGCGCATCTTAATCAAAATAAAAAAGAAAAATTGGCGTGGATTAAGCATGTAGCACGAAGTCAAGATAACCGCTGGTCTTTAAGAGTGACTGACTGGATTTCAAGAGAAGACGAACCTTGAAGGAGAGGTAGAAAGTTAGATAGGCAGATGAGAAAAAAAGTTTGCGGTGATGACGTAGCTCAGCAAGCACTGGATAGGGTAAATTGAGGGAACTTAGGAGACACTTCTGCCATGCGATGGGTGAAGTAATGCTTACGATGATTATGAAGATATTGTGGTCTTCTCATATAGGATGAAAAAAAAACGTGCACTGAGCAGAAAAGCCACCGTAATGATCGGGGGCCTCCACCTTAAATGAGAGCGGCATGCCTCAGGGAGCTGTAATATCACCAGTATTGCTTACCGTAGCCATAAGAGGCCTCTCAGAGCGCCTTTCCACTATAGACAATATCAACCACGCCTCTATGCAGACATCCTAATCTGGTGCTTGGGAGGTTCAGATGGTAAAGTGGAGAAAGCGCTCCTCTCAACACTGACTATCTCAGAAACTCTCTGGGAGGTATTGTGCTTCTGCTTTCTCCCTCCAAATCAGAATTGCTTCCCTGACCAGCTTGACCCAGGAGGAGTCCCCACTTATCGCTTGAACGGGTAAAATTGTGCTAACCACAGGGGACGGGCAGTCGATTCCCAGAGTCATTTGTACTTGGGTGCTCGACTTACTTCTTGAATCTAATGGCAGAAACTCTCAGGTTTTGGCACGCATCTCTTTTTAAGACACAGAAGATGCTTGGACTGATAGTAGAGGTCTCACACTGCAAAGACAGGCTGCTAAAAGCAATATGCCTCGGCGCTACCCTGTGTTTTTCGTGAGCCACATTATTACGTGGCGTCATCTCTGAATTCGTCTGAACGCGAGAATGATAAACTCAGACTGTAATGCGAAAAGTATCAGAAGGCTGCTGGAACTCCCCATGAGCCCCGACACGGACTAGATGATGAGCCTGGGCATGTGCAACGCCCTCTCGAAGGGGATGAAGGCACAGACGCCAGCTAAGGCCACACGTCTACCATCTCCCGCATTAAAATCTCACTGGACCACAGTCGTCGGCTCTCCGAATGCTGCAGGCAGGTCCGTTTACGTCTTGTAGCACGTTCAGAAATTTCGCTGAATGCCTAAAACCAGGACACCATAGCTGTGTGGTGGAAAATTGCACACTTGTTCACATGCTCTGGCAGTGCCCTGCTTTACGTAGCGCAAAGTTCATCGGTGAACAAAACTGGAAGAAGACTCGTTAAAAGTTCCGAGCTCTCAGTCCAGCTCTCGGCAGTCCAGGAGGTTTGCGAACGGGCAGGCGGCCATGGTCTTCCAGTACCGGCGTGGCTGCGGCCAGCAACTGCTGTGGACATCCATACGGGAGGGTGTCTAGTTGGGGTTCTCCAGCCCCAAATGGACTTTATTTCACCTTTCAATGCGCTGGTGACACTGCAGTACGGGAATGAAGAAATGCGATTGGTGTGCTCCGTGCAGTAGTTCACCCATGAGTGGGGCCGTTTCAGATTGTTAGTGGTGCTTTGATATGTCAAGTATGAATCGCTGTGCTTAAACTGGGCCAATAACTATGACAACTATGCACCATAAAAAAGTCCTTCAGTTTATCTCCGTAGACTAGTGTGAGCTGCGTAAAGCAAGTGAACTCGCAAGCACGCACGTTTATGAAGCACATAATGTGGCTAGTTCCCTGTATATTTACTCTCCATACAAGTTGAGTGATATCTTTAGAATGCTGAAGAAACCGAGTGGCCGTCGCCAGAGTGATCTCGAGTCAGCACTTGGTAGAGACCCATTGACAGATCTAGCGATTCTCCCTGGTTCACTGCTACTTGTCAAAATGGTTGATTAGGCGAGTTGGTGATACATGACTAATTATGAAATGGAAGCGCACAACGTAGAAGCAGACGGAAAGACAGGGACAAGCGCTAACTACCAACTGAAAGTTTATTCGGAAAAAATATGAAATATATACTTAAAAAATGATACAGTGTCAAGGCACATACGATAACACCAAAGCACAGACCAAAAATGGCAACACCGATAGAATATCTTAGTGCGTCAGCCCTACCTTACCATCGCTTACTGTGCTTTACATTGATTAGTTAACTTCTACGGCATCTGCTAATGTTTAAAAACGCTAGCTCCTTATCGGACAAAGCGATTGATGGCTTGCTGACGCAAGCCCCGTGTTCCGCTATGTGTGCTGCTTCAATTATAAGCCTTGTGCGCTCATCTTTGTGCTTTTGGAGAACTACTGTCTTATCAAATTGTACTTCACAGCCACATTGTACTTCAACGACAGGTTGCGTGAGCATGCGTGCAATGTTCGTAGCGGCAATGATGGTTTTTCTTGCCCAGCATGTCACTAGATGTGGCTGTGAAGTACAATTTGATAAGACAGTAGTTCTCCAAAAGCACAAAGATGAGCGCACAAGGCTTATAATTGAAGCAGCACACATAGCGGAACGCGGGGCTTGCGTCAGCAAGCCATCAATCGCTTTGTCCGATAAGGAGCTAGCGTTTTTAAACATTAGCAGATGCCGTAGAAGTTAACTAATCAATGTAAAGCACAGTAAGCGATGGTAAGGTAGGGCTGACGCACTAAGATATTCTATCGGTGTTGCCATTTTTGGTCTGTGCTTTGGTGTTATCGTATGTGCCTTGACACTGTATCATTTTTTAAGTATATATTTCATATTTTTTCCGAATAAACTTTCAGTTGGTAGTTAGCGCTTGTCCCTGTCTTTCCGTCTGCTTCTACGTTGTGCGCTTCCATTTCATAATTAGTCACTGCTACTGTTTTTTCAACTTATTTCAGTTAGTCTGGCGGCACAGTTCACCGACTGCTCAATTCGTAAATAGCAACCATAAAAAAAAGACCCGCATTTCAAGCAAAATGCATCGTGGACAACGAAAGTTGCTATTTTTCTTCTCCTTGTGCAAAGCCGCCCCACCCCAGTTTATTGCGCTACGTGACGATCACGTACAAATCTGTCACGCGACAAATTATCTCAAGGACTCATGCAGCCCGAGTGGTGTCTACAAATGAAGCTAAACTGCTGCAGAGAATGCTTCACGTAACTGCCATGTGTTAATTAACGCAGATCATGCAGTTCGGTGACCATACATTTTACTAAAGCGCAATGAAACGGGCTGTCGATCGCTTGCTATACGCAAATTCCATCATTTACTGAACAATGTGGTGGCAAAGTTACAAGCAAGAATGTATGCAGGCATCTGTGGTGACAACCTATACGCTTTTTACGCTGGCGGGCCACACGAATCACGCTTTAAAAATACTCTGTCACATGTCCACGCTTTCTATCACATCGAAAACATGATTGATTCCGTAAATATGTATCACTTCTCTTTGTTTGAGGCCCCAAAAGGCTCATTCACTGTTTATTTTTTGAAAGCCTACGCGTCTTATAACAACCCGCGCCTTCACACACACGCACTGGCAAACAACGCGGACGTGGCTGACGGAAGGACGATGATTTGTGGCACGCCAGTCGAAAATGAAAAGGCCAAAAGTCGCCACTCGTAGCCCTGGTGGTGCACTGGAGCAGTCATGGTACAGTGGACTGTCACGCCACCTGTAGGTGCGACATGTTTCTCCCAAAAGATGCTGGCCAATACGTTGCTGTACTACGCGAACTCTGCTTGAACTTCGCCAAGGGTAACAATGCATGCAGCTTCAAATTATCTCTCAAATACGACCATGCTCCCTTTAGATTGGAAGCTTCCCTCATCTTGGTCGACCAAGAATGACACTTCATGGGGAATGTGCCCGTATTCGTTTATATTTGTGCACGGGCCGTTTGAGTTTTCGAAACAATTTATGAAATAACGCATTTGGATACAGGTATGCAATTGGATACAGGTAAAAATTTGTTTACTATCAAGTCGTCAGGCTTCTGTGATAATGGAAATATAATTACAAACAAAATGACTACGAATTGTTCAATAGCGAGTGTCACTGAACCAAAGTTTCGACAACTGTACTTTGCTTCGTAAGCACAGCAACTTGTACTTTCATATGAACGATTTCTCGTCAGGTAAGCCTGAAGTGGAGGAGGCAGTAGAGCGTCAGAAACGGAACCTAAACACACAGAACCTTTTCTTTCGAAATGAAATAAAAGAAAAGATCCTCCATCTTGCCTCGAACTTGTTTCTTTTTCAGAATTATTAAAGTTACTCATACGTAATCGGTATAAAAGAGGCCCCTGTGAACACACAAAATAAAGCTCAACAAAACAATGATCCGCGTGTTTAAGTATCTAGGAAAAAGAAACATCAAAATGGCCTGAATAACACACAAATAATTTTCCTTAAATGCCACTTTTCAGCTTTAAAACCGAACGGGTGAAAGAGTGGACTGCAGATAACTACACATTACTGTGGTTCAGGAACCCCGTGTCGGGCTTCTGCTTTGGTTTTTGATAAACGACACACTTTGTGAGGGCAACTTGACCTGTATTTCCCTGAAAATTTAATTTCCGGAGTAACCTATCACCCTCTCGGCTCTTGGCTATCTCCATCATGAATCTCGATTCTTTCACCCAAAATTGTGTGACCCCCTGGCGATAGAAAGACGTGGGCGGGAAGTGAAATCTTCAGAACAGGTCCGGACGTCGACGTGCTTGGAGCATAATTCAGCTCTTTGGTCTTGTTTTCCTTAGAAACTTTATCGTACGAAAGGTCCGAATTCACAAATATCAAATAAAAACTAGGAAAATAAGTTATTTTCCTGACCCCTCTAGTATACTACTATCGACTGTCTTTGTACTCATGTCAAAACAAATCTGAATAAGTTGATTTACCTTCACTTTAGTGTATGCCATGAAAATACACAAAAGAGCGTAACAGTCATCAATACATTTAAATAAAGTGTAAATAACGAATGCTTTCTAATGCGATAGTATTACACAGCTCGTTTCACGCATATTTCGGTGTTATAATTGTTGGTTGTCAGCACAAAAAAATTGAGATAGATGCAAACTAAAAATCAATAAAATTAGTCCGTTTGAGTGAGAACCGAGGCCAGGGCGTCAGCGTAGCAAGACTTTGTTTTGCCATAAAGCCATGCGAGAGCCTAAAACTGTTTAAAAAAACTGTTAAAGTGGCACGTATTGGGATACGTCAACTTGATGTATGTAATATTGCGAAGCGTGGGATCGCACCAGGCTTGCGGAGCGCGTGAATTGCTCAACTACCGTTTCTTGTTTATGCGTTATGCCCCCCTCCCCCAATACGAAGCTTTGAGGCGCGATTACTTATCATGATTGTCAGCATTATTAACAACAAATAACGTGTTCGGCTGCGCACGGTGCATGTTGGCTTACGCACTTGTAGTGGGTTCTTCTACCATTCGCCAAAGCAAGAATGATGGTGTAGGGGACACTCCACAATCTTATTTTCACGTGCACGTATTCTGGGGCAGCCTAATGCGGCAAAAATGAGGTGCAAACCGAGGAGCAAGCCCAAGATAGAGATTGAGTTAGTGATACGAACGGGCTGTGCTATAGCTTTCTGAACTCTTGAAGGGCAAAACTCGCCCCGCCGCGGTGGTCTAGTGGCTAAGGTACTCGGCTGCTGACCCGCAGGGCGCGGGTTCGAATCCCGGCTGCGGCGGCTGCATTTCCGATGGAGGCGGAAATGTTGTAGGCCCGTGTGCTCAGATTTGGGTGCACGTTAAAGAACCCCAGGTGGTCGAAATTTCCGGAGCCCTCCACTACGGCGTCTCTCATAATCATATCGTGGTTTTGGGACGTTAAACCCCACAAATCAATCAAATCAATCAAGGGCGAAACTCGGTCATGCCACGCGTGCACGAGTGTGTGGATGATTAGGAGCAGCATGTCAAATCAAGTGTATTATGTAAACCTTTCACTCTTCAGGTTGCTACGAAAAGTAATGAAGGTCTGATGGTGATCAAGATAACATGACTCCCACTTATTTTTTTTTTCATAATGAAAATTTTACTAATTCAAGTCCACCAGGTCAATTTTGCACATGATACGTCTGAGCTTCGTAAAAGAGCACCTCACATAGAATTACTTTATATGAATTATGTTCTGCATGAAATGAGACTAACCAGGGGATACATCATACATGTATGAAAATTATCGATGTGTCTGTGATGCAAAATTGAAGGGCTTTTTTTTTTTGCTTCGTTAATCCGGCGAGCCGGCATAACCTTTACGTTTCAGATAAAGTGACATGTTATATTGTTACATATATGTATGATTACTTTAACCGATCAAGCTGTAATAGCGCTAGATGAGCAATATAATTGATCAAAAGGACGCTCACGTTCACCATCTCCGTATTCATGAAGCTGTTGGTATATAGCGCACCAACGTTTCGTAATAAGAAAACGTGTTAGAAATAAAATATATAGCGGTGGTAAAATTGCCAATAAACGTATTTTTCTTTTCAATTGTTACACGCGGCCCCGGTGAAAAGTAAGCAATGAGGATGGAAGAAATGTAAATGGTGATATGGAGAGTTAACAGCTGCTATAAAATTAAGAAAAAGAAAATAAATCTGACATCATGAAAGGCGAGAGAGGGGACAAAAATGGTGGGCAATAAATAGTAACGGCTTTGAGTTACGACCGGCCACGTAAATGGTCGATTCTTTCTGGCCGATATCCATCGCCGCCATGCTTCTTTTTTTCTCCAATATTTTTGACTTATGGCGAACGCATTCCGGGGTCAGAAGCACCACTGGCGAAAAGAAAAGTTCTATATGGTCGCGAAAAAACTCATGTTATTTCGGTCTATATTATTTAGCCGTATTTAACTTTGCGATACACACTTATGGACGCTTACTCACAAAGGAGCTAAAATGTCACCGGCTTAAAATGGCGACAAAACGTGTATCTGTGTAGAAGAGGTTTCCAATATAGGTGCTGCTAGCTAACACGTCTACCTTCAGTTAGCAGTGGCTAAGAAAAGTAAAACGCCTTCTGCCAAACAAACAAAAATGTAAGACAGAGAAGACGCGCACCACAACAATTCACTGATTCTTTTAAATATGCAAAATCATTTTTGAACAACATAGAGATAGGCCGATCACATATTGCTGAACACTGGTGTTTGTATTTGATGATGCCTACAGTTTTCATTGCATAAGATAACGCTACAATATTTACACCAAACATTTCACTCAGCACAGGCTGCTCTGACAGTTATCTGAAATATGCGATACTTCCACAAAAAGTCTTCAGCACCGAATAAGTTCTTCCTGTTTTGTGTAAAAAGACAAAAAGTTTCATACTTGTGAAATATTTGCTGAGTAGATTCCTGAAAAAAATGCCGATATGAGTCCATGCAGTTGAGAACAAGACTTCGTACAAAAGCACCGGATGTGTTCAAATCAGTCGAAAATTCTTGATTTTAGCAGGCCTTCCTACTTCCCATGTTATTTGCCCTTCAGACTTCTCGGTACTGTTGCAAATGATCAAATCAAGCCTTTCACACATATCCATGATCATTTTGCCTGTCGGGTCGGTATACCCATCTATACCTTCTATGTGCGCATTCATGTCTCCTAGTATAATTATCTCGCATTTTCTTCCTAACTTCTGAATGTCCTTTGATATACACTCTACCATTGCCTGGTTTTCCTCTCTGGCCTTTGCTCCCGTCCACAAATACATGAAACCAAGGAGTGCCATTTGACATGCCACTTTCCCTTTTAGCCATAAATGTTCCTTGCACTCCTGCTTGACCCTTTGCCAGTCTGTACTTTTATGAATGAATGCCCCAATACCACCCCCCTTTCTGCTGCCTTCTGTTCTATTACAATATTCCTACGCGTAGACCGGATTGTTCGGAGGTTGTTCCATGTCCCTGAGATGTGTTTCTACAAAACCGTATACCATCGGCCTCTCTTCCCTTAGCTGTTCTTCTATTTCTTCCCACTTCAGCCTGTTCCTACCACCCTGCATGTTAATATACCCTATGTCTGAATTGGCTCGGCGCTCGTGGCTACGTCTATTTCTGCCCCGGACTCTACCTGTCTTAGATATTGGTGCCACTTTCGAATCTTATTTGTCCACACCACCTGTCGAAGAGTCTCCCTGGTTTTTTTCCTCGTTACTAGCTATCCTGCGCCTCGAAGGGCTCGCTTGCCCCTTAAAAAAGCTACTGCGCGTCCTGCAAGTCGCCAACCCACCTCAATACCTAGCCGCCCATCGAAGTGAATTCTGTCTCGTTGAAAACCACCCCACCTATGCACCTCTTTGTTTATTTCCACCACCTCAAAGCCTTTCTCTCGACTCATCCGCCATATTTCTTGGTTTGCGTTGACAACCGCTCTTTGCAGGTTGCTATCACGCACTGGTACCTCCGGTATCGTGCATATCACTACCTGTACCTTAGGAGAAGTGGAGCGCATGTCATCGACGCCTTTCGCCAATGTGGCTGCTAGTCCTGCTGTATCTTCATTTAAGACATCGTTTAAACCACCTGAAATTATCACGAGGTTTCGTCTATCAGCTGTAGTTTTGAGGTTTGCGCTCGCTTGCCTCATGACTGCTTCAAGCTTGCGTCCTGGGAACGCCTCTACTGCAACCCTCTTGTCACCTCTTACCCTCTCTTTGATGGCTTCTGTGCATCGATTTAAATTCGAGTCCCCGGCGGTTATTACATGCTGTGACTTTTCAGCTGGAGCGTCCTGCACCTGGGGGCTACTTGCACCAGTGACGCCGGCTGCTTTGTCCCCTCCCAGCTCCACCACTACCTCGCTGAAGCTGGGCCTTGCGACAGTTGAACCGGCTAAACCTGTTTTTTTCAAACTTGCTTGCTCTTCCTTCTCCACCATTCTGGTTGCCGGTTCCCTACTGTTCTCTCCGTACGCCACTTCTTTGTTCAGCTTCGCTAGTGCTTCCTCGGCGGACTTCAGTCTTTCTCCCATTGCCCTCGTTTTCTCTTGCTCTGTCGCCAACTCAGTCTTGAGCTCGGCGATTCTCATCAGCAGTTCACTCTGGGCAACCATCATTTTCTCCATTTTTTCCTCGACCTCACATTGCCTACACTTCGCGTCAGCCTCTTCTCCATCCACTTCTACGCTTGGGTCCACTTTAAAACCCCCTCCACATCATGAACACTTTACAGTCTTTTTAACCATGTCTTTCTGACACCAATTGTCCCTATACTCGATAATTACTAAACTCAAGCCCTGCACTACGAAAAAAAAAGAAAGTCTAAGCTCTATTACAAAAATTTGCGTGCTCAATGTACGCGCACCTCCCCCACGGGGTGGCAAAAGAAAAAAAACACAAAAAAATTTTAAACACACTCACCCGCACTAACTAATAAATACCTGGTGACTGGCCCCCGAAAAAGCCGTACCATAAAATAAATGCTACGAAGATTGCAACCGCTGCCTTATAATTATAAAGACAAACTCAAAACATGCAAAAACACTTATCTGCGCAGTCGATTTGGAGCGCTCAAAAAACACGTTCATCCACCGTGACAGCCCGAACTGAGCCTGGGCATGTACAATGCCCTCTCGGAGGTGATGAAGGCACAGACGCTAGCTAAGGCCACACGGCTACCATCTCCCGCATTGAAATCTCAGTAGACCACAGTTGCCGTCTCCCTGAATACTGCAGGCAGGTCCGTTTACGTCTCGTAGCACGTTCAGAAATTTCGCTGAATGCCTAAAACCAGGACACATTAGCTGTGTGGTAGAAAATTGCACACTTGCTCACATGCTCTGGCAGTGCCCGGCTTTACGTAGCACAAAGTTCATCAGTGAACAAAACTAGGAGAGAACTCTTAAAAGTTCCGAGCTCTCAGTACAGCTCTCCGCAGTCCAGAGGTTTTGCGAACGGGCAGGCGGCCATGGTCTTCCAGTACCAGCGTGGCTGTGGCCAGCAACAGCTGTGGACAGCCATACGGGAGGGTGTCTAGTTGGGGTTCTTCAGCCCCAAATGGACTTTATTTCACCTTTCAATGCGCCGGTGACACTGCAGTACGGGAGTGAAGAAATGCGATTGGCGTGCTCCGTGCAGTAGTCCACCCATGAGTGGTGCCGTTTCAGATTGTTAGTGGTGCTTTGATATGTCTAGTATGAATCGCTGTGCTTAAACTGTGCCAATAACTATGACAACTACGCACCATAAAAAAAAAGTCCTCAGTTTATCTCCGTAGACTAGTGTGAGCTGCGTAAAGCAAGTGAACTCGCAAGCACGCACGTTTATGAAGCACATGATGTGGTTAGTTCCCTGTATATTTACTCTCCATACAAGTTGAGTGATATCTTTAGAATGCTGAAGAAACCGAGTGGCCGTCGCCAGAGTGATCTCGAGTCAGAACTTAGTAGAGACCCATCGACAGATCTAGCAGTTCTCCCTGGTTCACTGCTACTGTTTTTTTCACCTTATTGCAGTTAGTCTGGCGGCACAGTTCCCCGACTGCTCAGTTCGTAAATAGCAACCATTAAAAAAAGACCCGCATTTCAGGCAAAATACATCGTGTACTACGAAAATTGCTATTTTTCTTCTACTTGTGCAAAGCCGCGCCAGCCCAGTTCATTGCGCTACGTGACGATCACGTACAAATCTGTCACGTGACAAATTATCTCAAGGACTCATGCAGCCCGAGCGGTGTCTACAAATGAAGCTAAACTATTGCAGAGAATGCTTCCCGTAACTGCCATGTGTTAATTAACGCAGATCATGCAGTTCTGTGAATATACATTTTACTAAAGCGCAACGGAACGGGCTGTCTATCGCTTGCTATACGCGAATTCCATCATTTACTAAACAATGTGGAGACAAAGTTACAAGCAAGAATGAATGCAGGCATCTATGGTGACAACCTATGCACTTTTTACGCTGGCGGGCCACACGAATCACGCTTTAAAAATACTCTGCCACATCTCCGCCCTTTCTATCACATCGAAAACATGATTGATTCCATAAAGATGTATCACTTCTCTTTGTTTGAGGCCCCAAAAGGCTCATTCACTGTTAATTTTTTGAAAACCTACGCATCTTATAAGAACCCTCGCCTTCACGCACATGCACTGGCAAACAACGCGGACGTGGCTGACTGAAGGACAATGATTTGTGGCATGCCAGTCGAAAATTAAAAGGCCAAAAGTCGCCACTCGTAGCTATGGTGGTGCACTAGAGCAGTTATGGTGCAGTGGACTGTTGTGCCACCTGCAGGTGCGACATGTTTCCCATAAAAAATGATGGCCTATACGTCGTTGTACTACGCGAACTCTGCTTGAACTTCGCCACGGGTAATAATGCGTGGTACCTCAAATTATTTCTCAAGTACTGCCATGCTCCCTGTAGGTCGGAAGCTTCCATTATATCGATCGACCAGGTATGGCACTTCCTTGGACATCTGCCCGTATTTGTTTATGTGCCGTTTGAGTTTTCGAAAAAAATTATGAAATAACGTTTTGGATACATGCATGCATTTGGTTACAGGTAAAATTTTTTTACTATTGAGTCGTCAGGTTTCTGTGAGAATGGAAATATATTTACAAATAAAATGACTGGGAATTGTTCAATAGCGAGTGTCACTGAAGCAAAGTTTGGACAACGGTACTTTTCTTCGTAAGGGCAGCAACTTGTACTTTAATATGAACAATTTCTCGTCAGGTAAGCCTGCAGGGGAGGAGGCAGTGGAGCGCCAGAAACGGAACCTAAACACACAGTAAACACTGCTTTCGAAATGAAACAAAAAAAAAAGATCCACCATCTTGCCTTGAGCTTGTTTCTTTTTCAGAATTATTAAAGTAACTCATACGTAATCTTTTAAAAGAGGCCCCTGTGAACACACAAAATAAAGCTCGACAAAACAATGTTCCACATGTTTGAGTATCTAGGAAAAACAAACATCAACATGACCTGAATAAGACACAAATAATTTTTATTAAATGCCACTTTTCAGCATTGAAACCGAACGGGTCAAAGAGTGGACTGCAGATAACTACACATTACTGCGGTTCAGGAACGACGCGTCGGGCTGCTGCTTTGGTTTTTGATAAACGACGCACTTTGTGAGGGCAACTTGACCTGTATTTCCCTGAAAATTTAATTTCCGGAGTAACCTATCACCCTCTCGGCTCTCGGCTATGTCCATCATGAATCCCGATTTTTTCACCCGAAATCGTGTGACCCCCTGGCGATAGAAAGACGTGGGCGGGAAGTGAAATCTTCAGAACAGGTCCGGACGTCGACGTGCTGGGATCATAATTCAGCTCTTTGGTCTTCTTTTTCTTAGAAACTTTATCGTACGAAAGGTCCAAATTCACAAATATCAAAGAAAATCTAGGAAAATAAGTTATTTTCCTGACCCCTCTAGTATACTACTATCGACTGTCTTTGTACTCAAACGAAAACAAATCTGAATAAGTTGATTTACCTTCACTTTAGTGCATGCCATGAAAATACACAAAAAGCGTAACAGTCATCAATACATTTAAATAAAGTGTAATTAACGAATGCTTTCTAATGCGATAGTTTCAAACAGCTCGTTTCACACATATTTCGGCGTTATAATTGTTGGTTTCAGCAAAAAACATTGAGATCGATGCAAACTAAAAATCAATAAAATTTGTTCGTTTGAGTGAGAACAGAGACGATGGCGTCAGCGTAGCAAGACGTTGTTTTGCCATAAAATCATGCGAGAGCCTAAAACTGTTTAAAAAAACTGTTAAAGCGGCACGTATTGGGATACGTCTACTTGACGTACGTAATATTGCGAAGCAGGAGCGTGGGATCGCACCAGGCTTGCGGAGCGCGTGAATTGCTCAACTATAGTTTCTTGTTTATGCCTTATGCCCTTCTCCCCCAAAACGAAGCTTTTAGGCACGATTAGTTATCAAAATCGTCATCATTATTAACAACATAAATAACGTGTTCGGCTGCGCACGCTGCATGTTGGCTTACGCACTTGGTTCTTCTACCATTCACCAACGCAAGAATCGATGGTGTAGGGGGCACTCACAACAGTATTTTCACGCGCACGTATTCTGGGGCAGCCTAATGCGGCAAAAAATGAGGTGCACAACGAGGAGCAAGCACAAGATTAGAGATTGAGTTAGTGCTACGAACGGGCTGTGCTATAGCTTTCGACATCCTTGAAGGACAAAACTCGCCCCCGCCGCGGTGGTCTAGTGGCTAAGTACTCGGCCTGCTGACCCGCAGGGCGCGGGTGCGACAATCCCGGCTGCGGCTGGCTGCCTTTCCCGATGGCGGCGGAAATGTTGTAGGCCCGGTGTGCTCAAGATTTGGGTGCACGTTAAGAACCCCAGTTGGCTCGATAATTTCCGGCAGCCTCCACTACGGCCGGTCTATCCATAAGCATATCGTGGTTTGGGACGTTAAAACCCCACAAATCAATCACAAATCAATCAAGGGCGCCACTCGGTCCTGCCACGCGTGCACGAGTGTGTGGTGATTAGGAGCAGCATGTAAAATCAAGTGTATTATGTAAACCTTTCACTCTTCAGGTTGCTACGAAAAGTAATGAAGGTCTGATGGTGATCAAGATAACATGACTCCCACTTATTTTTTTTTTCATAATGAAAATTTTACTAATTCAAGTCCACCAGGTCAATTTTGCACATGATACGTCTGAGCTTCGTAAAAGAGCACCTCACATAGAATTACTTTATATGAATTATGTTCTGCATGAAATGAGACTAACCATCATACATGTATGAAAATTATCGATGTGTCTGTGATGCAAAATTGAAGGACTTTTTTTTTTGCTTCATTAAGCCGGCGAGCCGGCATAACCTTTACGTTTCAGATAAAGTGACATGTTATATTGTTACATATATGTATGATTACTTTAACCGATCAAGCTGTAATAGCGCTAGATGAGCAATATAATTGATCAAAAGGACGCTCACGTTCACCATCTCCGTATTCATGAAGCTGTTGGTATATAGCGCACCAACGTGTTCGTAATAAGAAAACGTGTTAGAAATAAAATATATAGCGGTGGTAAAATTGCCAATAAACGTATTTTTCTTTTCAATTGTTACACGCGGCCCGGGTGAAAAGTAAGCAATGAGGATGGAAGGAAATGTAAATGGTGATATGGAGAGTTAACAGCTGCTATAAAATTAAGGAAAAGAAAATAAATCTGACATCATGAAAGGCGAGAGAGGGGACAAAAATGGTGGGCAATAAATAGTAACGGCTTTGAGTTACGACCGGCCACGTAAATGGTCGATTCTTTCTGGCCGATATCCATCGCCGCCGTGCTTCTTTTTTTCTCCGATATTTTTGACTTATGGCGAACGCATTCCGGGGTCAGAAGCACCACTGGCGAAAAGAAAAGTTCTATATGGTCGCGAAAAAACTCACGTTATTTTAGTCTATAGTATTTAGCCGTATTTAACTTTGCGATACACACTTATGGACGCTTACTCACAAAGGAGCTACAATGTCACCGGCTTAAAATGGCGACAAAACGTGTATCTGCGTATTAGAGGTTTCCAATATAGGTGATGCTAGCTAACACATCTACCTTCAGTTAGCAGTGGCTAAGAAAAGTAAAACGCCTTCTGCCAAACAAACGAAGATGTAAGACAGAGAAGAAGCGCACCACAACAATTCACTGATTCTTTTAAATATGCAAAATCTTTTTGAACAACATAGAGATAGATAGATCACATATTGCTGAACACTGGTGGTTGTATTTGATGATGTCTGCAGTTTTCATTGCATAAGGTAACGCTACAATATTTACACCAAACATTTCACGCAGCACAGGCTGCTCTTACAGTTATCTGAAATACGCGATACTTTCACAAAAAGTCTTCAGCACCGAATAAGTTCTTTCTGTTTTGTGTAAAAAGACAAAACGTTTCATACTTGTGAAAGAATTGGTGCGTAGATTCCTGAAAAAAAAAATGCCGATATGAGGCCATGCGGTTGAGAACAAGACTTCGTACAAAAGCACCGGATGTGTTCAAATCAGTGAAAAATTCTTGATTCTAGCAGGCCAAGGAGGCTGCCACGAGGCACAGTCTCTCTGTTAGCTTCAAGGTGAAGGCTCAGCCCAGCAATCTACCGCTCATTAATAATTTTTCTTGTTTAGTTGTGTCATCTTTGTTTTAACTCATCGTAGTGCTTGAAGCAGCGCGAAAGCAAACACTGACAAAACGAAAGAAAAAAAACACAACATGAACGTGTGATTTTATTACTTTATCCTGATCATGTTTTATATTGCATTATTTTATACTCTGCAAGGAGATTGGTTTTTTGGTACTCCCAATCCACAAAAGCATTGTGGTAGTTTCTCACAGAAAACCAATGAGCATTTTGTGCGAAAGCATTGTGTTTTGGAAATACCAGGTCAAGTTCGTTATGAATGACTGTATACGCGGTCGCAGCGATTCGAATGCAGTGAACACAAAACTGTAATTCGCCGATTGAACATTATAGTCTCTCTCTCTTTCCCTCTCTCTTTTTATTTTTGTCAATACGCCTGAGGTTCGAATTACGACAGTTAATCCAAGTTCGCTCAATACAGAGCACACGTCCTTGTCAGATGATCCCGCAGCTTGAATCCAAAATTGAGACGTGGTAATATATACACTACGTTTCTTGCGCAACAGCTGTCTAACTTGCATTGAGATGGATAGATTGGAACATCGCAGTTTTATATATGCGCCTACAAATGCTACGACTGTTGCGAAACTACCCACCAAGTGGTTAAAAGCGCAATAATAGGACAGAGAAAATGATCCAATTAGTTTGGTTAAGCTTGACTGTACGAGCATGTAAACGCACTATAGCAGATGCACACGGCGTATTAATTGATGTAGACAAAGAAAATGAAAGATGAGTTTCGTGTAGCGTACCGCAGTTTGAAGCTGTAACGATTAGATGTTTTATATAAAGCACTGCATTTCGTGCACGCCTGTTAAGCGTGTTTGCACGCTTGCCATTCCAAACGATGTCGCTAAACTACCCTGCCAGTTTAACTCTAGACTAGTTCTCTTAGAACATAAGGCGAGAAAAAACAAATTGATGCTTTCTATAAATTTGATAAACGTAAGCTTTCTGCTCAGCTGGTTGTTCCAAAGGAGCAGGTGTACACGTGCAGGTATTCTGCTATGTACGTCGATGTCTTCTAGGTTGATTAAGGAATCCCCTGTTTTTCCATTTTTTGTGATATATCAAGAAGGCAAGCTACTATAACTATTACAAGCCCTAAGATACCAACAAGGATCCATAAAAAACTTTAAATTTCAGTGTAAGCTAGCCTCCATTCATCGGATAACGAGTGAAGTTGATCTTAAAAGCTAGATCGCCGCACATAGCTGTGCACAAAGAAAGAAGTCACTAACTGCAGTATCAACCTGTATAAACGAATGCGATGACACAACTCAACTAAAGGTGAATTTTTTTCGAGAGCCTAATCTAACGTGCCATTTTTTTACTTGGCATGACAGGCATTTGACACGCCAATACTGTTCGTGAGATGCGAAGCGAGCATCCCCACTAAAGCTTTAGGGCAATAAATTCTGAGAGCAGTCTGTTATTTTTTCTCTATACATGACGGAAAAACTGTTTTACTATGGTATCAAAATAGGAACAATGCCAATGGTATATACCTGTACCTGCATTCACTCACGTGCACACAAGATAAAGACCATCGTTCGGTCGAAAAAGAATAGACAAATTAAATCCGCACTATTCTTATTGTGAATTTATTAGCAATGACACTTAGCAAATGGAGAAGAGGACTAATGAAGACGAATCTTTATGAATTCGGTGCCAGTTTCTATAGAAACACTGTACACATGACTACGTCGTTAATCCTATATAAATACCCACTTATGATTCCACACGTGAACAACACAACTGCTGTTTACAAATTTGCAGCCGAAATGAATCAGCTAAACCGAAAATTCGGAATACCGTTTGAGCCGCAATAGCGGCACGTTCAGCGCAGCATTCGCAAGCTGTGCGCGTCGTTTGAGCAGAGTCTTCGAGCTATTAACGATCCATTCGCGTTTTCCGCCGCAGAAGTGTGCAAACGAAGGTGAAGAATGTTTGTTTTTAAAAGTGCGATCACTCAAATCGCAAAATCAAAAGCTCCACGTGGCTCTGCTGCCGTTTGTTCAAACTCAGCCTCGACGTACATCGCGTGTGAACTCTAATGGTCTGGCAAAGTGTGGAAGAAATATTATCGCTTTGCAGAATACTTACTTTTACGTTTCCTTATGCCACCGGAAAAAAATGTGGCAGCTGTGACTTATTACTTATCTGTAGCCATACGTCTTACTTTACTACTTGCCGTTGTAGTTTCGGACAAAAAAAATGCTCAAAGTTTCTCAAAGCCGTGTGCTTGCATGTGAATGGTTCTTATATCCATGCCTTTTGGTTGATAGAAAAACATAAGACGACGGTAGAGTCAGCGTCAACATTTTATAGACCCCTTAATTTCATACAACTGTATTTCTCACCAAATGATGATTTATTCAGTTCAACTGCAGACTACATGCGATTAGCATGTTTTAAAATTCGTCGGAAATTTAAACTAAAGGCTGCCGGTCAAAGCATTGAGAATATCGAGTTTCTTCTTGCGCCTCATACTTCGTATTTTTTGACAGTTGTTGTGCGTTTTAATTACATATAAGTTTTTCTTAAGGCGGCAAACTTATTACGCTTAGAAGTGCACCTAAAAGTACTCAGAGGTTTCTCTTAGGTTTCGTCTGCTATATTCGCAACCGTAAGTAGTGACGCTTGTTATCAGAAGAAGACGGAGAAAAAAAAGCTTGTGCGGACAACTAAAAGGTGTATATAATAATATATGGGCTACTCCAAGTACCTCACATGAAAGACTCACCACAGAAATATGTAGGTGACTGTTTTGTTTATAATACTGCTTCACAAGTTTCATATGTTTCAAGTAAGTGCTCTGAGTTGGCCCTCTTGAGCTAACAATTTCGTGTAGCTGAAAGAGTATATGAGAAAAAGAAATATTTGGACACGTGGCAACCCAACTGTACCTAAAAAAGAACAGAAGAAGAAAAGATGTCGGTCACAACAGTAACTTCGATTACTAAAGTTTTTTTTTCACATGTAGGACACAATAAACAATATATATTGTTTATGTTTGTTGCACTGAAACGGATTCAAGTTTTTACGTTCTGGTACCTGCTGCCAGATCAGCGCTTACACCTTTGTCATGATGAACACAAGCATAGACGTTGAAGTGCGACAGTTCTACTTCACAACCAGCCAGCTGAAAATCACTGGTGGTAGTTAAACAATAAAAGTGTGGGAGGTGACAAATTTTCTCGTTTTACATCATTCATTACTTCTGTGCACTTTTTCAATGTAAAGAGGTGTATTATAGTTAGGCTCAACAAAAAAAGAATCAATTGGACTTTGTACCCCTATGTATTTTATATTAAGGTATATCTAACAGAATTAATCATATATAATTATATCCAAAGGTTTATTTATATTTATGATTTGTTGTGGTGACTTCAATAGAGGAGCGAAGCACGGCCTAAATAGGTATTTATAGCGCATATTGGGAGTTACGTTCGCGAGTGTCAGATATGATCGAGGTAGCCCAAACAAAATGACAAAACATACACAAAAAATAAAACTTACCTCACGATGTCAAGAGCACGTACATGGACACAAGCAATACGTTTGCGAAGTGCTGCCACGGTAATTGCAACCGATTCTTATTCGACGTTTCGCTGTATGACTTTTTATTTTATCTCCAATTACACAAAGCTATCAGAGGCACCGGCACGTCCCACTGAACTTAGTACAGAACTAACCCAGCTCTTAGCACTATAACACTATAGCCTAGTTTGGCAGGTTAATTTTTAGCGTTATCTGTTGATATCGCGTTGAAACGATTCAATTGATTTCTTTTCTTGGCTTCATTTAGTTAGCTTCTCTTGTACATTTATTAGGAACTACTTCCACTGTGCGCGGCTAATTTTCCCAGCAACACGTCAAAGCACTTAGAGTATCACTAAAGGAAAAAACCATTTTTCTCGCATTAGTAAGTTGCTGTTTAACAATACAAAAATCGCCACGCTTGTCGCGAGGAAACTGTTGGTGAGCGATAAAACGCGCAAAAAGAAAAACATGGTGAGTAATTCTACTGTACACTTCTGACACCAACATCTAAGACGTCATTATTTTGGCGGCGTCTACAAAGGCTTACGTAGTTTCTAACAGGTAAAAATGAAAAAAAAACATATTCTAAACTAGATAGACACTCAACGTAAGAAGTTTTAGCAAATTTCGTCGAAGCAATGTGGCCGCATAATGAAACAAGGCAGTGTAAAATCCGTGACGCCACCATTGGGGATTTTTGAAGGAAGTTAAGCTTGTAAACTTGATTATCTGATCAATAATTAAGCATATGAACGTGCAATGAACTAAACAAACGTTTGCAGAGTATAAATTACCATTCTTACATTTAAAATTAACGAAACCTGCCTGCACAAAATATTCAAAGATAATTTGTGACACAGACATATGCACGCAGATGTCGACTTTCATTTATTGATGCATACGACCTTGTTGGAACTGTACACATTCACTCTCAACGGTTTAAGATAAAGTATTACATATTGAAATCACCTGTTAATTAGAGGCCCCTATATTTGTCCTTCATTTTTATTTTCTCTGCCGTACAAGTAAACAATCAGATTAGAATAATGCTTACCATTGGTTGGTTGGTTCGTTGGTCAAACTTCATTAACTTTTCTGATATGATTGTTTTCTTCTGTGTGTTTTCTTTAATCCAGCAGTCAGATTATTATGCGTTTGATACAAGGGGGAATATAAATTACATGGCTACCTGTCCCAAGCAACCGATGACGCCTTGTGTTACATTCAGGGTGGGGGTGGGGGTGGAAAGAATATCACCCTTACGAATAAATCATGAACGAAGAATCATGGTATGGGTGAAAACCCATTTTTTAAATGCAATATACCTTACCCGAGGCGGAAATGTTGTAGGCCCGTGTGCTCAGATTTGGGTGCACGTTAAAGAACCCCAGGTGGTCGAAATTTCCGGAGCCCTCCACTACGGCGTTTCTCATAATCATATGGTGATTTTGGGACGTTAAACCCCACATATCAATCAATCAATATACCTTACCCTTCTAACCATCATTACTATCTGCGAGAAATTTACTATTGCCTGAAATATAAAAAAACATTATTTCACTATTGTTCCTAATTATTGTTCGAAAGCTAATATAATATTAACTATTCTCGACGTCAACCCAGTGTTGGCAGAGGAGAGATGTGATTCAATCGCCGAGGATCAAACAGAAAATATTCTTGTTGCACCGATCCCTCCCAATATGTACCCGTAGCACAATGGGAGAAAGCACAGAGCAAACACGATCGTTATTCTGAAGAAGATCAAGGATGATCCCCAAGTGGCCTGCTTCGTAGATGCCGCACGATGTGGACGCTCATGTCACTATGGCATGGTCGCAATAGATTACAGAAGTCACGTCATCTCGTAGGCCTCAGTGGCTAGAACCACCTCTTCTAAAACGGAGCAGGTTGCTTTTGCTTTAGCACTCTTGGTTGACAAGAAGACGCACATCTACTGCGTCTATAGATCGGGAGCCACTGTGTTTGCCTAGGGATCTATAGCGAAAGAGGCACATGACGTTCAAGAACAGGACAAAACTATGCACACGATCACTTTGTTCTCGGCACACCTATGTTAAAATTTGGACTCGCTGACCAACCTCAACAACGTCATCTATTCTCAAGTGCACGTACTAACTTTTCGCATGGGAGGACAAGCCTTGTCAAAGTTCAAGGTTCAAGAGTATCGAGATACTTTATTCGAATTTGATGAATTCACAAAATGTTTCTGCCTGGAACGAATAATATCCCCACCACAAGAAACACTCAAGATACCACATTGATGACCCTTAGGATGGTAAGGACTAATTGTATTTGAATCTCACTTTTATGCATTGTCTATTTCTTAGTAACCATCATTGTCGTAATCATCAGCCTGACTATGCTTACTGCAGAGTAAACCGAACTCCGGGGCTTCTCTAGTTAACCTAGTCCTATGCTGGCTGCGGCTACTTTATTCCCGCAAACCTAAACAGGCAACCTGAATTCCCGCCTCCCCATTGTCATTAATCGAGTTCTCTTACAATCAAGTTTGTTATTCGTATTGAGCAGCAGTTACCTTTTCTTTGCACTACGCGAAATTTCTACGTCAATTTCTTTTCGTTGATCTCCCCTAACATTCCCTAAGCTTTCATTTGTTCCTTGACTCACTTTACTACATTATTGTTCCTTAATCTGTCTCTTCGGAAAAGAAACGTGGAAGTTTACGAACACGGTTCAACTTAAATTGAAGACCATGCAGTGAGCTGTGAAAGGTAATGTCAGAACAACAATAAAGGTCAAGAAAAGAGAAAAATAATACATGCATTTTAAGATATCACCAAAACGAATCCATCACACTCTGAGCAACCCTTTCCAGATGCTGCGCGGAATGATTACATCGGCTCGGGTCCTGATCAGAGCGTGGTGCGGTGGCTTTAATCAAAGATGTATAGGAAGAAAAGGATGTTGACAGTAAACATCTGGGAGTGGCGGTTGCGGCGGGGCGAGATTGAGTGCTTCGATAGTGTTTACCTCAGGGATCGAGGGAGCGACTGCTGACACAGGCGGTGGTCGGTAGATGTACAAACAAGTTGACTGGGAGATATTGCTTGCGGCTCTGGTTTGGGGACCGCCACGTTTATATATTTCAGGTATAGAAATGAGTTACGCAAGTTATACCGGAAGGTATGCTTTATGATCACTAATGAAGCCTGGTCACTGACAGACGAAAAAATCACTTCACGTAAGTTTCCATTTGAGCACCAAAAAGCCCATGCATTAAAAATTACAGGTTATCGATAAACTGGATAATACGTATCCGAATGCAGCGCAATGAGTATTCTCATGTGGCGATATATTGAAGCACGGAACTTGAGAGAAGCGTGCATGAATGTAAAATTACAAGCTACCGTTTCGATCAACTACGTAGCTGTTTAAGCTCCATGTTCGGTGCTGGAGTCTGCGCCGAAACAATCACCATCTTAAATGACATCTGCCTTCAGACTCGCGCCTTGCAGGCTCAGCGCATTAACTGGGCCGGCACGTGCGGTTTTTCTCCTCAGTTTCATCTTCAGCGTCACTTCCCGAACATGTGCGGCTGGTACGCGCTCTTCCGCTGAGTCGATTTGGCTCAAGCGGGATGCGATACTTCGTTGGGACGAGAGAACAAGTGCTGGGAGAGAGAAAAGAAAAAGAGGGAGAGATACAAAGATAGAAATAGAGATGAAAAAAATAGACACGAAAAAAATAACTACACAGAAAAAGATAGAAAGAAACAATCAACAAGTACACAGAAAAACACAGAGCAATACAGAAAGGGAAAAGTAGAGAGAAATGGAGATAAAATAGAGAAAGGGAAAGAGAGATACGCATAGAGAAGGAGCGAAAGAGGAAAGGGAAGAAACATAAAAAAGGTGAGAATGAAAGAAACAGTAACAAAAAAGATGAAATTGACCAAAGTTCGCTGTCGGGCTAAATGGTTTATCTTGGTTCGAGCAAAGTGTCTGTGTCTGTGCATGTTCTACTCTCTCCGTTTTCAATAACGCTCTTCAAACTTAATTTGGCAAAAAAGAGACCAAGAAACTAGAAAGAAAGAGAGAAAGAGAAAAAAAGACGGGAAGAAAAGAAAGAAAAAAAAGAAAGTTACGAAGAAAGTCAGGCTTATTACCAGGAATGCGAAGTTGTATTTTTCGTTTATATTTCAAGGATTTCGACAATGATTTCATTGATTTGATATTTGAACTTCAAGTAATTTTTCATTCGATATCATTATCGTTATTTGTCTTCCGTATGTCTTCGTTATGTCTTATTTATATTTTATGTTTGTTTTTCTTCTTGGTGGCGAAGGTGTCGGTCTACTCCAGCCAGACTCGGCAACAGAAAAGCATTGTTTGGATTGAGGTGCACAAGCTAGTATTTCTTTCATCGTGCTGTTCCTTTTTATTTTTTTTTGCCTGATTGAAGTCATAGTTTTTTGCCACTAACAGAAAGAGCGAGAAAGCTCAATGACATCTTGTTTACAATTGATTCCGTAGCACTTCGCAAAAATAACCCTTTATTTATTTAAACAGAAGCAGACAAACAGCCTCAATTGTTCAAAGGACAATTACAATCAATGTACTTTTTCGTACTTTTTAAGAACGTCTTCGTTATCTGAAATCTATTGAACACGGCGTTAATGAAGTCATTTCCGTCGGAATTAAAGTGCACTGTGGCTTCACTCAATGGCTGGTCTTTTTTTTTAATGTAGCCACGATGTTACTGACCCGGTTTTTTTTTTCATATGATTTGTTATCCTGACTGAAGTAATCTCGTTCAACCTTAATTTCCTCCAACCCAAAGTCGCTCAGCTCACGCAATCTCGTGAGGAACAACATAGCTTCATCCTTATAGTCTCTCGTTTCCAGCCAAAGAGCACGACAGCTTCTTCCTGAAAGGTGGATAAACAACTATGAGTTGTATCGTTCCTTCCGACAGAATATAAACTGTTCACTCCCGGAAGCTAGCATGGCGGCAACATTACAGCTAGAGGTTCTGGCGTTTGAAGGTCAATAGTGTCGCTTGGTGCTGAAAGGCACTATACTTGGCTAAGTCACGCTGTCTAGAGGTACAAAAGAAAATGCTTTTCTCCTTTTTTTTTCAGCCAGCTATTTAACGTCACGGATCATTTTCTGTTGCTTGCGCCTTGACCCATAGCAAGGTTCTTATCTCGGTCATCCTTAATTTTCGTTGTGACAGGCGTGTACGCGGAATAATAACAGCGCTAAGTTTGTAGTTTTTCAATAACAGACAATTTTTGGATATTTAAAAACAGCTGCAAAGCGCATTACACGAGCTGCCAAGATTTTCATAATATTTTAAAAATGCTTATTTGCGTGCGCGCGCGCACACGTAAATGGGTTTCTTCGTGGAAAGCTTAGGTTAATTATATTGTTGCGACGTGAAGACAGACGTCGTATTTGAAGAAGCTGATAAAGCATTAGCGGGTCGGTCTTTTGATTTACCGCGTGCCAGAGCATTACTCTCGTTGTTGCTTTCTGCATAGAAGCGTGCAGATTCGCGCATGCACTGTCGCCTTCGTCCTTCTCGCAGGACGCACGTGGCATATGCCTTCCTCCGGAAATGGCATCGTGCCGGCAACCAAGGCGCTCTACTTTTAAAAACGCACATATGCACTGGCACCCACAAGACAAGCGAGAGTTACCTGGACAAGTAGGGTTTCACCCGAACGACATACACGATCTCAGGTGAGCGGTTTCGGCGACTGGAACTGCAATCGCCGCCGGGATTAACTTCGTAACGTCGTTCAAGAGTCGGATGGCTCGATATGGGCCGAAGTATCGTCGTAATAGCTTCTCTGAAAGTCCGCGTCGTCATATTGGGATCAAGAACCGTACCTTGTTGCCTGGTGTGTAAATTACTAATTTATGTCGTAGGTCGTACCGTTTCGCGTCGTTGTGTTGCTGGGAACAAATACGCACGCGGGGTAACTCTTGGGCTTCCCCGGCGCACTGACCAATTTCTTCGGCGTCGGCCTGAGTGTAGTCACAATCGTGCGGCAGCATAGCGTCCAACGTTGTAGTTACTTCGCTCCTGTGGATTAAACTGAACGGCGTCATTCCGGTAGTTTCTTGCCGGGCGGTATCACAGGCGAAGGTCACGTAAGGCGAGCCTCCATCCCAGTTCTCATGTTCTGTGTCAACATACATGCAGAGCATGTCTGCGAGTGTCTTATTAAGGCGCTAAGTTAGTCCGTTCGTTTGGGGGTGGTATTGCGAGGCAATATTGTGCTTACGTGCATTTATGGGCAAGCACGTATCTCATATTAACCAGACCCAATGCACATTATTGAAGCTAGTTGGTAGAGCTGAATGCCTAATAAGCGAGCTTTGCCATCAGATGGCGAGTTGGTCTGCTTGGTAAATGTACAGTACTCACTGATTGAAACAGGACACTCGAAGCGCGTGACCACCGGTGCCTCTGCCGCCACTCATGGGCGTTCGCGGAACCAGGATGTTGCATTGTGGTATAGAGTTAGGAAGAGAACACATACAGCGCTGGATTACTCCTTCCTGTCGCTAAAGAGTCAGCATTTAGTTCACAAAGCGCATATTGTCAGCGGGGTGGTGCAAGCTCCGCGCGCTTTCCCATGCATGCAGCTCGAATTGAGTGGACGGTACGCACCATTTCAGCAGACGACGCTCTCAATCTGCGCCCTTCGATGATGAGGCACGTAGGCTGCGCTAGTAAGATATGGGATACAGCTAAGATATTGCGCCTGACATGTGCTCATAGACGTGGTACACAGCTGCACAAAAGCAGTTTGTCCTGCTTTTTGTCGCGACGAAAAGTAAAAGCAGCAGCCATGGGCCTGTTTCCGTGCACCATTGAAACAATCACTTAGTATTTTGTTGTTTCGTCCCGAGCAGCCAATATTGCGGCTATTCTGCGTGGCAAGTTTTTGTAAAGCTACCGGCCACGGAAGAACGAGCTACTACTGCTATATTTTTTCAACAATAGGCCACAGTTTGCCCTAGCTACATCAATACATATTATTTCCATGTTGCCTGAGGCAAGCCTGTTACTCATTTTCTTTCTTGTCGAGGCAGAAAGCATGAATAAAACTTTCAATGTTTTATGCAGGTGGTTATCAGGTATACGAACGCATGCAGGCGCAATCTCCTAACTCAATCTTCTGTCTCACTTGCACAGAATGCGTATAACGCATTGCCTCAGTGCGCAGAACGAGAGGGTCGTCTGCTGGTGCCGCAGTAAAGGTGGTGCGCAGCGGTGAGCTAGTGTGGTCGACATACGAATGTGTGTGAGCCTTGCAGTGCCAAGCTGGCAGTGTACCCATGGTGAACTACAAGCCGACAATTTGGCAACCGGAAGGAGTAATCCTGCTCGGTAGGTGTTCTTCCCGTCACTCTATACCAGAATGCAACATATTGGTTCTACACACGCCCATGAGCGATGGCACATGTAACGTCGGCCACACGTCCCGAGTTTACTGTTTCAATCCGTGAGTACTGTACGTGATTAAAAATTACTTTTTCAGCCCACCGCCATGCTGTTAACTTCAATTCTCCACGTCTTCGGTGGGGTCTGAACTATTATTTCATGCAATGCTTCGGTAGAAGAATAAATTTATTTATTTTTCTTTCCTTTACTCATCTATGTGGTATTTTGCGTCGCTCTTCGTTAGATAGTGAACAATTTAGAACACTTCGGCCTGGAGTGGCGGAATAAGACAACAGAATATTTCCATGACTCTTTCCCATTAAATATTCCTTCTCGGTCTCTGAGGGGTGATAACGTGCGCCTGAGGGAGCGCGCGTATGTGAGGAGATGCTTCATGCCCCAATAAAATCTCAACTGCCTCTCTTCACTGATAATGGGCGTAGCTCTAATTACGCATTTAATGTCGTTGTAGTTCCGCATCGTCGGCAATGTTTTCACTCCAGTTGCTTGCTTGATAAGCTAGTTAAGCGAGGTATTTTTTTATCTATTATGTATGTTGTCTTTCTGCAATAATTGTAAAGGAACATAATTGCGAGCTCGATTGAAGAGCGTAGTAGGAAGCGTGTTTTGTTTCTCGTTGTTCAAAGCGACCGAAGCTTCTGCTACAGAAACTAGCAAGAATGAAAAGGATGAACTAACATTATTGATTCAATGGGCTATATCAGTACGCCCTTGCCTTCGAGTGTGCAAGCGACGCACAGAAAGCAAGAAGGACTTCGATCATTAGCCTTCATCGGACTGTCCGTTCCACTTTCAGAAAGCTTCAGGCTAATATAAAATTTCTTGGTTCAAAAGCTTCTTTCCGACATTAACTTTTAAGGGCGCTGTCTCTGCAGTCATATTCTTAGGAATGCAGGGTTTTGCACTGTGGTTAACGCTTTTTTTTGCTTATTTATCTTACCTTGAAACGTTTGAGCCTCCTTAGTTACCATAACGTCACAGTGTAAGACCTCAGATTTCGGGGGCTACAAGCGTTGCAGACAGCAATGCAATCACGAGTGAGTTACGCTTAGTTCTTGTTAGGTGCGTTGAAATACCTGCCAAATGATGACGTGTGATTGTCTAACTATGGAGACTTCTTGCTGACCTTCCTGCCGTCCGTACTAGACGTGGTGCTGCTGCTGCTCCCCAGGAAGCTTCTAAGTGATTCACATCGATGAGGCGAAAAGAAACACAAGCAATACATAGGAATTCTATTCATATATACGGGCCCACAGGGACATTTCAGTGGTTCAGTAGCCTAAATACACAAAAAATATTAAAACGCCTGGTGAGTTCTAAGCTATATACACTAACAGGTGAGTGTTGTTGCTGCGCCACATATGTAATGTAGAAAAAAGTGGCCTGGGTTGGGTGTAGTCACACTGACACGGTACATGGATATTCTTGGTCACTAGTGTTTCTGAGTGTTGCCGAGAAAAATGTTGCTATATTGCAGTTTATATGACACATCCGTAGTTAGTACACGACAATCTTTTCTAATCAAAATGCCCAAGATACAGAAAAAAAAATCTCGCTGCTATTAGACTCTATCCGCGTTTCTACATTACTACCGCATCGTATTATTAAGTCTTCGCCTCATACTGCTCAGTTTTGCACAAACACGATAAGAACACAACTGGATTGCAGCTGCACGCTCGTTTACTTTTTTTTCTTATCCGTCTTTTTGTAGCCTTGTTTTTCATCAGGATAAAGAAGAAAGGACCTCTCTGAATCATCCTAAATAACGCCGAACAGCGCCAGCTTCTGTGCAAAGTTATTATAAGGCATGCTCCTGTACAGTGAGCTTTTTGTGTCAGTTAGCAGTTCTATGCAAAAATAAAAAACTGAAAGTTTTGTGGAGTTAGTTTAGCTGTATGCACGCATGGAATTCGGCTGCTAAAACGCACGCATGCACACGCACAAATACACAAACATACACACATGAAACTAAAGTAATCGCACTTCAATTAATCGTGTGACCTGTGCTGGCATGTGCATCTCATGCGTGGGTGGACCCTTGATTACATCCGGTCTCGTCCACCGATGTTCCTGAATAGCATCTGTAGACAAGAAGAGCGTTAGAAAATACCCCACTTATTTTCTACACTTCTCTTCCCTCATTTGGCAAAATGTATTCAAAGAAATGTTCTTTTGAGCTACATAAAAACTACACGAACTTCCCTTGATTATTACGCACGTTCTGTTTATCTGAAGAACTAATAAAAGACTTCCCTTATCCTTGAAAAAAAACGTGAAAACGTCCTTCCAGTTTTGACATTACGAGCTGATAAATGAGATGACCGGAAGTTCTTTTGGGGCACAACGCTTGCAATCTCGAAACTGTCTATAGTCACACCCACTATGTTTCACTGCTAAAAAAGAAGCGTATGAAGAGATTCTGACTTGGTCTGTGTTAACTTGACAGCCATAGTAATGAAATAAATATGTTTGCAGTACAAAAGCAGCATGAGCGAGTTGGAAATAAAGGGAATTGAAGAGACTTTCCGGGAGTTGAGACAATCGTCTCACATCGCTCCAACATTTCTTCTCGTGTGATTCCTTATGAAATAAAATCACCAAATATTTGAAATGATATACAGGTTAACCTAGTTAGGCATCTCCGAATTCCCAGTAATATAGTCGCACCGTACAGAGATTGCTACAGAAAAAAAACGGCAAAGAACGAGCCCGGGATGCTAAAAACGACAGGTAAATTGAGTCGAAGTTTGGAGAAACGCTGAGGCTAGCAAAAGCTGCAAAAAGCTTAGTCTGTCGGAACCCAATATCCGGCTCGGGAATTAAATGGTTCCGGCCAGGACATAATAAGCGCGACGGGCACCGGCACGCCGTCAAAGCTAGCTGACTCAAGTGACGCAAGTGAAATACCCATTCGACGAGTGGCTGACGTCCAGGTAATCATGGAGTAACGAAGGCACGGATGAAGGCTGACAAGAATACCGGAGAACAGTCTTGAAGAGGAAATGTGGCACAATATCTAGAACGACTCTCTCGTTGAGCTTAAAGGTAACGAAGTGATGGCTATTTTCGAGGCACCAGTTATACTGTTAAGTTCAATGCAGGGCTACCTGAGAGCGAAAATACGATGTTTCTTAATGTTTAATTTTTACAAAACGAGAGGTCACTAAGGGATAAGTGTGTGAATACACGTTCGCGCGTAGTGCCTCGATGCGAACGGGCTCGCAAGTCACAATGCCTTCGAATCTCCGCAATTGATTTTGAGAGCTTTTCGTACGCAAGTGCTCTTTACTACTGGCTATCCCCTATTGCTCATAGCAAGTCGAGCACGAGAATTTGATGCAACGTGCAGTTACGAAGCACTTCTGTCATGAGAAGCTTTTGCAAACTCGCGTGAAGTTTTGAAACGTCGGTGCGTTAGCTTGTCGATAGCGAGCAAACGTTAGGGTTTGGCTAAGCGAGGTATAATGCAAAACTAACGTTGTCATTGAGGACTCGGAGAGTTTTTTAAAGAGTTAATTTTGTTTGTATTAAAAATAGTTCTAACGTCTGAGTAATAGAAAAAGATGTGACAGGCATCCGCTTATTTGTCAGTTTTACACACCTTTATTCAAGGCATTTCTTCGCAATCGCACCTTCTTCCTTCGCATGACTAATCAAACGATTCGACAGTTCGTTTTTGAATGGAGGTGTTCTACGGGGATCTAGACTCCCAGCACTTCTTTTCAACAGTGCCCTCCTCTCAATGACCTAGAAGCTGGCGCCAATACATCACGCAAAATACATAACATACGCTGATTGCTTCGCCCTTGGGTCAGTTCAATAATCTAAAAAAATACATGCAGCGGGAATAAATGGAATGGAACCTAGAGAGAAACAACCAGAAATGCGTGGCATATGAAGGAAGAAGGTCATTGAAAACGGAGGCAGGTATTAACTCCTCTGGGAGGCTTTCACTTTTAACCAGTAAACCTGCAACGACGTTTTTAATATTACCCTCTCCACTTTCTCTCGTAGAGTTACGACTTCTCTATCGGTATTGATTCACTGTTGCGACATTTATTGAAATAACTTTATCTAAAAGTTAACTTTTAATGATAGCATACCATAAAACAAATCCTTCAGATAATATAAACTAATGCGAGTAAGTATTCTACTTGCTCGCTTGTATTCTTTCAATGTGAAATATTGCGGTTAGTGATAGTTTGTCCTCCTTAATATCATATGAACCTTGGATTTTTCAACGTGAAAATTTCCATTCATTTGTTTTGCATTGTAGTGGCACGTTTCCAAGCTGGATTTGTAAACTGGATTGAACAATCAGCCACAAGGCCTGAATTCATAGCACCCACAATAGACGTAGTTACGATTACAATTTACCTACCGTAGTGCTCCCCTCCCAACTGCACACACTCACACACTTATGCAATTGGATTGTGGGTATCATTTTAGCCCGAAAATACTCTTAACCTCATAAAACATGCCTATAAAACATCGTCTCATGCAGCCTTTGGTGAATGAAATAAAACTGTAGCTGCTGTTATACCGTGGCAGAACTTTACTATTTAAATTCACTATTTTACATCTCCGAAAAAAAAAATTCCTTGAAAGAGTACTTGCAGATCGTCCAGAGCTGACCGAAACGATTGCGCATGTTTTACTCACTATGCTTCTTTGGGGCGAAACTTTTTGAAAAACATGAATATCAATGAAACTGAAGCGCAACTTATTTGCAGTGCATCAAACAAATGGAATCAATACAGCGCAACAGTAGTTTTTTCATAGAGCAATATTGTGCAATTCATTCTACTTGCTGAATTATAACTTTACTGCAATTGTTTTTAAACTGGAACACCTTTGTGACTGTGAAATAAGGAGCAGAAATTCAACCCCAAATCTCACCCTCTTTCAACCTTCAAAAATAGTAATAAGCAATTTACGCATTGCATTGCATATGCTGTTTTATCTAAACTTGAAATCAACCCTTACTTTGCGTTTTGAAATTTTCTCATAACATGGCATAGTATATTAAACGTTTCTGTTGTAATAACCTCCCTGTCCTTCCTCATTTATTCCTCCTCCTCCTCCTCTGTTGTAATCTTATGTTAGATGAAGGCTCTAATAAACGTGTTTCTAGAATCACTGTAAAATGCAGGGCAGACATTCTTGTATGTACATATGCACAGCAACATATACACCGTCAAAATATGCACAGCAGTTTAACCAACCTTGTGCATAATCTACAGTCTATAACCCGATTGTTCGGGCTTTCATGTTCGTGCTTTACATGTTTCAATATTAATCTGAACACTGTGCGCATAATGTAAAATAATTGCCCCTTGGATGACAGCCAGGTATCCTAACAGTTGCTCATTTGGCAGCAATCTGGTAACGAGTTCAACCGAAAGCATTAAGCCACATGAGATTGATTCATTGATATGTGGGGTTTAACGTCCCAAAACCACCATATGATTATCAGAGACGCCGTAGTGGAGGGCTCTGGGAATTTCGACCACCTGGGGTTCTTTAACGAGCACCCAAATCTGAGCACATGGGCCTACAACATTTCCGCCTCCATCGGAAATGCAGCCGCCGCAGCCGGGACTCGATCCCGTGACCTGCGGGTCAGCAGCCGAGTACCTTAGCCACTAGACCACCGCGGCGGGGCAGTGCCGCATGAGGACTGGAGCAACTTCCAGTTAAGAAAGTAAAGCGATTTGTCACAGTTAATGCTCAAAAGAGTAGTGCTGCCCCGCCGAAGGGTTCTTGTGGCCAAGGTGCTCGGCTGCTGACTAGCAAGTGGCGGGATCGAGTCCCGGCTGCGGCGGCTGCATTTCCGATGGAGGCGGAAATGTTGTAGGCCCATGTGCTCAGATTTGGGTGCTGGTTAAAGAACCCCAGGTGGTCGAAATTCCCAGAGCCCTCACTACGGCGTCTCTGATAATCATATGGTGGTTTTGGGACGTTAAACCCATATGATATAAATAAGTAGGGATGTCAACCTAACGCATGTCTCGTTGTTTGCGCCAAAGCAAAGTAATCGATCCTCTAGTAACAATTCGACACCAATAATGTAAAAGAGTAGCCAATACCATATGTAATACCATTTGGTATGAACAGTATTGAGCCCAATTCAAAACGGGTCAAAGCCCGTCAATTTCAACGATGCCAGCGCTGCCAAGTGGTCACCTCCTATGTTCCCACCTCCTCTAATCACATGGCAACACAAAATAGTGACGGGAGCTTCAGTTGACATTTCGTCTGCTGGGTGCGTACGTATGTAGGCATGTCATCGCCACCCCCCTTTGTCATTGCCGCCGTGATGAGCATCCACAAGCAACGATGAAAACTTTAAGGAACATGGAATCACGGCCATTAGTGGCGTGGCGAATAATTTTTAGTTTGTTACTCTTCTGAGCAGTGATTCTGCAATTGACGCTGGACCGAGCCGCCACGAGGCAGCTGGAGATGCACAAATAGACCCACGCTGCTGCATAATGTTGCATAATGTTGCATATTGCGATAGATTTGAGAAGGCTTAATTGTTATTTAGTCTTTAATATACCTATTTATTGAATGAATGAGAAGCGTTGCCTTCAACGAACACTGATATACGCTGATGTTGGGCTGTGCTCCACTACTTGTAGAAGGTACTGTTGTTTCCATCGCATCTGCTTGAGTAAATTAAAGTGTCAAGTTAAGCGAAACCCAAGTAAAGACGTCCTTGACTGAATTTCGCAGGCACGATCCAGTGCTTACATATACGGGGTGGCTGCAGTGAACAGTTGTGCAACGTGAGCAGTCAGTTTTCACTAGTATATGGTGCCCGCGTCAGCCTTGCGAGGCAAGAGATGGGAAGGGGAGTGACAGTCGGCTCAAGAAGCGAGCATACGGTACGAGACGCGAGCTTGCGCAGTGGGGGCGTAGATGGCGCCACCAATGCCGGATCCGCCACATCATGCGACTAACCAACGCCTCCTAGAAATACTCTGCCTGGAGCATCGCTCTCTTTTCCATTGGGAGCCTCCTGCTAGCACGCAATCTCGGAGGCTATGCCTCCTGCCCTGTGTTGCGACCGGCTGCCGCGTGAGAACGCTCGGCTCTGTACCGCTCAGTCACGTGACATATCCGTACCACTCTGTCACGTGACATCACGGCGGCTCGGAGGCAATAGAGACTCCTCCTGCAAACACAGCAATGATTTTACTCTCCGCCTTCGAACCGAAGGAGGAGGGCAAAATCAAAGGGTAGGGCAGCGCGTTCGCGGCTCACGTTCTTGGCATATTTTTTTTAGGAGGCATTGAACTAAGAAATGCTCCGCATTTAAGATCTCGTGCACTCTCAGCAGTCGAACGATTGCCACGTCTTGAGTATAAAATTTGGCTTCACTGCTCCTTTACCTAATATAATTTTATTCTGATACGCGGAGTAAAAGTTAATTTGGCGTTCAAGTGTATAATACCAGTACATGGCATGTGCATTATTTAAAGGCATGGCGTTAAGAAAAGTGTTGTATGTGAGATTACCTTGTGAAACAAAACGCAAAACTTTGTTCTAGACCTGATTGTTCTGTGCGGCCTCCAAGAACAAAGCCCCTAATTGTCCACTCTGTGGCTCTGTGAACGACTGCAGCAAAGATGCATAATGGTATGAAGGCACCATAATTGTGATTTAGGTTCTGTCACTAAATAAACTACCATTAACATTGATTCTGACACCGGCATCCTTCGTGTCTTTATTGGAATATGAAAGCTCCGCCAAGGAGCTAACTATGCCCAAGATTAGTGTACCCTGGTTGTTTCGACATGTGCGGGGCTCTTTACGAAGCGTCTGCGATCAACACGCGGCTAATGTAGCTGTCTCAAAAGCCTCTCCGCACCAACACATCTTCCTTCTCTCGACGTATAGTTACCGTGCGGCCCACGTTCTTCGGCATCCCTCTCATTGCACGTGGCAAGACTTGTTTCATAAGCCTGTCTTGCGAAAATTTCGTCCCTTAGAACATCATCATTTCGCCCAACACTCTCGATTCCCCCTTTTACCCTGCCAGGAAAAGAAAGAATTTACTCGTTGGCTCGAGATTAGTTTGCATAATACACCCATCGTATTACTTAGTCCCTCCCAGCCCGCAGATGTTTCGGTACGCGCCTTCTTCATGCCCATCACAGCGGCATTGTTTAAGCTAGCAGGCTTAATTCCCTTTACAAGCTCCCGAAGCCCCATCTTCTCGCTTCTAGCTTCAACCTTAACGTCTCCTCCTCCCTCCCAGGCTGCCTGAGGCGTAGGCGCTACAAATGAGAAAACCGTCGCCGCTCATCTTCTAGACGGTCCTGTAATTGGAAAAACAGCGGTTCAGCGGAGAAGCGGAAGGGAAGAGTAGAAAAATCCAGAGAGAAGCTAGGGTTATGCCGGTGAGCCCGTGCGCGTAGCATGTGTGTGCATATATGCATGTCGGTTCAGGCTGCCAAAGATGACTCAGCGGGTATTTCACTTGCCTTTGCATTATTATCCGCGTCATAACCTTTAAGACCTCGTGCAGATGGTGCTCTCTGGCAGAACATGTATTGGAATAACCTTGTGAAATTTCATTTGGCAAGCCTGTTTATTTCGCTAAAATTTTTGCATATGCAGCTGCCACAGAAATACACAGATTTTAGTGCTCAACCTTTTACTCGAAGTCGTGAGTTCGATTTCGGCCATGATGGTAGCACTTTTATGGAGGCGACTGGAGTGGGTTGGTGTACTTAGACATAGGTGACTGGTAAGGCAAGCCAGGTGGTCGAAATTTTCCGGGGTTCCCAATACAGCATGCCTCGTAGTTGTACGCTGGTTTTTGAACGAAAAGCACCGTAAATGTATATAAAGCAAGGCTCTCTACAGCTAGACTTAAGAAATACTCACGTAGACAAATATTTAGTTGGCAGCGCTTCTGAGAGGACCATCCCGTTTTGTCAGACCACGCATACGTGGGCTCTGCCAAACGCCTTCAATATAATGCCCGAGTTCATTGTTTCTTCCAAGCATTATTGTTTTTGAAGTTTCTTGCGCCTTTTTGTCATGTTTTTCACGTCATCGAAAGTCATGTGAAAGTCTACGTCATTGAGTTCGACCCAATATCACTCGCATTTCGAGAAAAGACGACACCATCCTCGTTCAACGGAAGGTGGCAGCAAATTCAAAATACTCTCTTTCAAAGAAACGCATCGACCATGACACGGCGCCTTGCGAAACACTGACACGGCGGTGTCTTCAAGTATAGGATTCGAACCTCCGTGTTCAGAAACGCTGCTTAACTCCATCTTGACTTGCCACCGACTTCAATGCAGCACAAACGCGTTTGGAACGCTCTGTCTTTAAGCGATACCAAGGCAGCACAAACGCACCGACGCGTTGCAAACGCGCTGCACTGAAGGCGGTTTAAAGTCAAGTTCAAGTCAAGTAGCGTTTCTGAATACGGGGGTAAAAATCGTGCATTACGTCACGCTTTTCGCGAGACTTTAGGCTTTGTTCCTCCATTAGATCACCTAGCTCACTCTGGCAGCCCCCTGAGCGCGTCCGCGATAGTACGCACAGCGACGGACGTATCTGTCTTTTATCAGACGTCGGAGTATTCCTTCAATATGTATCGTTAACAAATCCCCTTTCAAAACTGCCAGCCGGTTCAGTTAGAACAAATTAATCCTTTGTCACTTTCTGTGGGACAAACAAGGAGGAACTAAGGAGTATAAAGGAACGAGCGAAAGAAAATCACGCTTGGTCATTGTATTATGACGTTATCATGACGCTAGCGACGTGAACAGTTGCTCTTTCCACTCGCTATGAGTCCGCTGCTTGACCTACACTGCTTACATTTGTGAAAAGAAACACACGAACGAGTTTTCTGTGCGTTCAAGTGGGAGTGAGAGCAACAATGAATGGATGGATGAGTGCTATGAGTGTCCTTTCTGTAACAGGGCAGTGCCAAGTGTGTCACAAGGCTTTCTAAGTTTTTCCTTCCTTGAAAATTAACCTAACATCATAATTGTCTATTTTCATTATATCTAATTCAGAAACGCAATTCATGGCTCAGTTAATGCCCCTCACGGCCGCATGTCCTTATTTCTTACACTACTTATATTTGTCCTTTACATCTAGTCTTCTCTCAGCAATATCCTATCCGTCTGTTATTTAATTATAACGTGGTTCATTGTGTTTTCTATTGCCGTCCCTAAAACCCAGGGCTTCATCTGGGCTCGTTCCCAAGCGCACATCTGGTTCTATATATCCATATTCAATCAGAACATGCTCCATCCTGTCTTTATCTTTTCTACATAATATGCATTGTTATTACTCTTTGCTGAATCTCACTTTATAACTATATGCTTAACCTAACGTACCCCGATCTTGCTTGAAACAGTACAGTGTTTCCCCTTGAATTACCATCAAGTTTCTCCCTGCTTATTTCGTTATTGCTCTTTTGGTAGTTACTCAGGGTCAGCTTTTTCTCCATCACTGCCATTCAGAAAATCCTCTCCATGATTCTGACTTTTTTAACGTTCTTTGCTGCCATACCGCTCACATTGTCAGCCCTGTATTTACTAGTACTGAACCGGCGGTAAGATTGTAACCCTTCAAGGTGATTACACAAGAGGACAGCCAGCCCGGTTTCATATCAGCAATGCCTGGTAGTCTTTCTCGCAACTATACGACACGAAATTGAACAGTGTTTACTCTCGCTTCCGCTTGAATGCGCTGCAAGCAGCCGCCTGATGACCGCCAGAGCCCGGAGGCCACGCACTCGCGTGTTCCTGTTCATAAAAATTGACAGTGTAAGTTCCATAAAAGAGCAGTGGTGGTACGAGGAATGTCAGCGCACCCGGACGCGAGGGAGGTCTGGTAGCCGTCAAGCCAATACAACCAACGACGATTCGAACAACTCAAGCCTAATACACACGCGACGCGTCACCATTGGAACGCTTTGTCAGCTTTGCCTGACTCCTCTCTTCTAGAACAGATGGAAGGGCTTTACATTTTTATCATGTGTGTAAATATTCTGCCTCCTTTAATGAGTATCTGAGTAAGTGCGCTTCTTAGAAAAATGTATCTCTGCTTCTGCAAGGTCGAGCAAGATTGCAAATAAATAAAAAATAACCTTAGCTACGAGAAACAAAGAGATTGGTTTGTCTTGGCGCTTGTGACAAGTGGGAAAAATGGGTATTTTATACAAGGTAAATTACCCGAGCCTTGCAATTGCGCCATTACTTCGAAATTTAGTTTCAAATTTATTAGCTTGACTTCAACAATAGGTCTTAAGATAGTGCGTGGAAACTCCGCGGAATTGCAGACAAATAGAATTCAGTGACAATCTGCAGTTATTCTCTCATTTGTCTTGAAGGCCGGAGCGATAGCTGTGGAAGACCTACGCTTAAGGCAGAGTTTACATTAAGAGAATTATATCTATAATAACTTGAAATGCAGCAATTCTGTCGTAAATATCTCCACTTGAGGGAAAGTATTCTCACACGCCGCTTTTATGCAACTACTTGAATCAGCGCTAGGGTGTGCCGGAAGTCCCGTTCTATCGAGGACTTAATGCGTCTTTATTCGACTGCTTACTACATGTTGTGGTAATTCAGCAAAAACAAATGAAAAAGGCGATCTTTCGTCATCATCTTGATTATTGATTACGGACAGTAGTTCAGTTGCGCAAAAGAAAGATTAACGCATCCGTGTGGTCCGTAAGGAGTGCTGTTTTAAACTCTTACGAATAAAAAAGCGTCATCTTCAAGCGCAGAAGCGGGCTTATAAATTGTCCCCCGCTTTGCAGCTCGACGAGGGAAGTGTAATTACCAGCCATTAACGCCACTCCGATGAGCGCGGGTGTCGTTTTTTTTTTTGAGAATAAGTTATTCCACCCGAAATAACCAATTGACGCGCCAATAAATGCATCTCGTTGAATGCTTCCTGGCTGTCTGGTTATACAGTTCTATAGTTACCTCTAAAATATGTGCTTTCTTTCAAACTTCGTTCCTGGCACTTCAAAATTTCCCAAAATGTATGGCTCAATTTATCTCAAACATTTCTCGCTATATCTCTAATGTTGCCTTTATACGCTTTTGCAACTAATCATCGAATGATCCCATTATCGCAGTTGGATCGATATGTGGGGTTGAACGTCCCAAAACCCCCATCTTATTATGAGAGACGCCGTAGTGGAGGGCTCCGAAAATTTCGACCATCTGGGGTTCTTAACCGTGCACCCTAACCTGAGCACACGAGCCTACAGCATTTTCCCCTGCACCGAACATGCAGCTGCCGAAGCCGGGATTCGATCCCGCGACCTGCAGGTCAACAGCTGAGTACCTTAGTAACTAGACCACTGCGGTGGGGCAGTATCGCCGTTTATTGTGATAGCAAATATCTGGACACTCTCGGCTGGATTTCGCCACTGGTGTCGGCGTCGGTGTCGAGCACCGTATATGTATACATATCTATATATATGAAAAAGATAGAAAGAAAAAAATCCATCAAAAAGACTCCTGCGCGCGAAATCGAACATGGGACTTCCGCGTCGTGAATGCGAGGCGTTAGCTATTAGAGAGTTTTAGTACTGCGGAATGGTGCTACGTACGCATCACGCAAGCGCCTTGCGTTACGTGGCATCGTTTGCCACTAATCGTCTTTTACTACGCCATAGTACCCACGTACGTAACGAGCGTGAAGCGTGTTGCGTCATCTGGTATATCAAAATAGAAGTAGGTGTTGTTGACAGCCAACGTGAGCCAATCCAAGTGTTATAGCCAGATTACGACCATATTTTAAGCCACAGAGCCGGTCGGTGCTTGCCTTCGATGCCGCCATTGTGCAAAATGAAGTCTCGCGCTGTCGCGAATTTGTTCGAGAGAGGCGCAATCACCTCATACGTACGCACGCACGCATCTCATGTGTGCGTACGTAGCAGCTGCGTACGTAACGCGATACGTGCGCGTTACGGTCTGCGCATGCGCACAACGCAGAACGTGGCGTCCTTACGTACGCAACGCCGCCACGTACGCAGCGTACGCAGTACTAAAACTCTCTATTGAAGCACCGTGGGGTACGTTCTTGGACGTTTAAACGGCAAGCTATTTATATCTGCCGCTCACTGCTGTTGGCAAGCATCTACTGAAGTTGAAGCCTGCCCTTGTTATCAGAATCCTCTCTTGTTCTGGCATTTTCTTCTGTTATGCTTCGCATAATTGAACAGTACATTATCTTGACGTCACCTATCCAATCAAAGTTTTGTCAATGTTTTTCCTGCGACAGTTGTTAGTGTCGATATCTCTTTGTCCTGTGTTCATGTTCAACTGGACCATGTTCAATACCAACATAGCACAAAATTTAAATAATGCTGTCGCCGCAAGAAGCGTTCATTGATTTATATGCGGGGTTCAACGTCCCGAAACCACCATACGATTATGCGAGACGCCGTAGTGGAGGGCTTCGAAAATTTCGACCACCTGCGCTTCTTTAACGTGCACCCGTCGCAAGAAGCGTGTCTACCAAAATCCGCAGAATGAAGCGAGAAAGAAACCTGCATATAGTAAATAGCGGGCGATGAAGTGCTTCGCGAACGAGATTCAGTGACGACAGTGACGAGCAGCGGGCCGACAAAGAAAAGCTGCCGATGATGAACACTTCGCATTGCGCAGCGAACTCCCCTACGTTGTGCTAAAAGAAATGATGGCCGGCAAGTGCAGTTTCAGTTTCACTGGATTAGTCTTCTTTCGGCAAGCCTTTGATGCTGATCCGACCTCTGTTTTTCAAGAAAGGGCATGCGCCGGTGGGGCCTTTTTGTCGTCTCCGTTCATTGAGCGCACCGTTCATCTTCTCAGGATTGATGGTAAGCAAATGCTCGAGTCAGGAAGTAGAAAGTGGACCGTATCGAAAGAACAAGGACGACTTGCCTCGATGTGTACTTATACTGTATAAATAAAACGCCTGCAGGACACTAGAACACTGTTTTTGTTTTGTTTTGTTTTGTTTTATTTGTTGATTCATTTCGTGGCGCTTTTGTTCTGAGGGCGTACGTTCCCTGGCTTACAGCCAGGAAATCCATCTCCAGTGTAGCTCCGCCCTGAGCATGGGCCTAGCAACATGGAAGGGCTTCCAGGCTATGCTTACCAGATGAGCGCGCCGAGGAGAATTCAGAGATGCAGTTATAATAAAGGCATGAGGACAAACCGGAAGGAAGGATGGTGCCTGCCGAGATGGCCCTGTAGGCAACCCCAGGGATCAGAAAAGGGGTGCTGAATATTTAATGGCGACAAAGATGATGCGCTTCTATCTTTCGTGGACGCCCACGTGACTGAAAGTTTTCTTTCTAACCTGTACCCTGAAGGGTTGCCATGGAAGCGATATCACGGGACAACATATACTGGCTCCTTTTGCTTCATATCGGAAGCAGCTTTGGCACGGTCTAACTTGAGGAGTGTGCTCGCACGCACACAGGAAGACGCTTAGTAAAAAAACAGTAATACCTAGACGTAGTAAAACAAACAGCAGCATAAATAGAGACGTACCCATACCGCAAACGTATCTAATGCACACAAAAGCACGTTTGCACAAAAACATCTACACACGTGCGCACGCACTCTCACGTGTTGCGCATGCTTGCGAGTTTGTAGCAGTGCCGTCAATTTCTGTGTAGTGTATAGAGAAATATATCAACACGGTTAATTACATACGATTTTTCTGAATACGGCGGAAGTGATATCGTTAACATTTCTGCTTTCATGAGATTTGCTTTACTTCATGCTGCTCCTACTTCAAGTGAACACACAGACATTATCTCTGTGAGGGGTGGGTGGTGGGAGCTATATGCATGAGCGTGCGTAAGGGTGAGTGGTCTGCTGGTTCGTCTTATCTCATTCGCTCTTCTTCAAGGTGTGCATAAAGCCCTCAGCAAAACTCCCGCCTTTGTTTAATCCAATTGAGTGCGAGCTTAGTAGTTCTTATTCTATCTCCTTACACTCACTAGTACGCGTCCTGCTTTCTTCACATCTTTCTCCATATTTCCTATTGTTACTCGAGGCTTCTCCGTTTGTTGCACTTTTCTTTCGGAGGCCTCGTATCCAATAGAAGACGTGCCAGCATCACACAATGTTTACGACTATCCTCGTACACATTCGAAAAACACTACCACGGCCGCCGGTATCCAACTGCCCTGACACTACTGCTACGGCGCTGTGCCTGCGGCCTCCGTGTGCATCATTGGATACGTCGGCGTTTGTGAATACCAGGTGAATGTTTTTTTTCTTTGCAACAAAACGTTCTCTCGGCGACCAGATTAATGTAGGAGCGACAACGAGTGAGCGCGTATGACTGTATTCGCTTGCCATCAAAATGTGTTCTCTGTTTAATATTTTTCTTCTACTCTTATACTGTGCTAAATGCATTTTTTTGTAACTTAAGCGCGGGCTGGATGCATGCCCAGAAAAATAATGCTCTCCAAGGTTTACGTGAAGAGAAATATTCAAAAAAGGGGACGTCAGGATTACTGCCATTGCAGTTCAATTGCAAGAGCATCTCACACATTACCCCAAGGTTGCACGTTCGACCCCAATTGCAGCAAGTTACCTTTTTGTCCACTTAAATTTCGAAATTTTGTTACATACATATCCTAATGATCACGTTATAGTAAAAGAGCACTATTACTACACCAGTACTTCTCTTGGCTTCATTCTGTGTTGGTTTAGTTAGGTGGTATATAACAAAAAAAGAACCCTTCATCAAGTGTCTTGCCTTCGTTACCTCAAAAAAACGATGGAATTGTAATTTACCAGCAATGTTTCATTCTACTCATATAAAAGATCATTGAATGCTCGACTAAAATATTTGCACTGCAGATCATCAGAAAATAATGAAGCATACGCCACCCTGTATTTGAATGGATGTTTATACGTGATGTGACACTAAACACTTTTCTTTGTGCTGCTCTGAAGCTTGTTTTTTTTGTTTGAAGCTGTGAAAGTGTTTAGTACAAGTTGGGGTAAGTGAATGATGATTGCATTGAACGAGCAGTGACAATTGTTTAAAGGTCGCCAAGAAGACTAGATATTCATAGTCATTATTCAAAAATGATCATTTGCTCGATGCGGACGCAGTTATCCTTCACATGTTTTCCATATTGGATTATTGTACACCAAGCTTCTGTTTGTTGCACTTGCTTTAGGAGGCCTCGTACCAATAGTAGAAGTGCCAGCATACACAATGTTTACGACTGCCCTCGTACGAATCCGAAAAACACTATACAGCCGCTGGTATCCAGCTGCCTTAGGTCCTAGATGAAACAAGGTAGGCGTCACTCATTGTTCTGATCCGTCCTCCTCACTCTCTCGAATATCCCTTTTTCTCTGCCTCCGCGTCGATTGGATACATTACTTGCACGTGATCTTGCAAGTGCTGGTGGTGTTATTGAATATTATGCAAAAGTTTCAAACGAGTACGCATGCGCTATGGCTCAGCCGCACTCTCGCCGGGACCAAGACACAATCGTAGCCAGAACATAATATGAAGAGGAGGAGCGTTTCGGTGTGTGCTAAGTCGACCAAGATTGTTTCGCCATGCTCGTTCGATGCGACATCTGCGTTTTTCAGCAATGCTGCGTTGCTGTAAACAACAGAAAATCGTTTCGCTCTCTTCAACTTACCTCGTGCTTTCCGAGATGAAGCGCACCATGAAGTGCAACTATGAACCATTTCACGCGAATGCTTTCGTGCAACTCCGTCAACGTATGTCGACACGGATCTGCGAAGCGAGTTCACTTGTCGGTTTTTATTGAAACGCCAGGCGCGCGTCTAATGCGTGTCTAGTGCATGCCAGTTGATACAAATACATGTGGGTATGCACGTATACAGAACAGCTGTAGGTTGTAATCAACGCACCTTCAGAAACATTTCTTTCTTGACCAGTTCCCGCTTGAGCCGAAACGCGCTGCTTTGAGACATCTCACCAGTAGAACTCTCACTTTTCAGGAAGTTCCCAGCACCACATCAGAATCACTTGGCATCACGATTGTCCAAATGGGCGCATTTAAAAAAAAACATCATCGCAGTGCTGCTGGACGAGTGTTCGTACCAGTCTGGTCGTAGTTTTTTTTTTTTCTTGCGTGTGCACAAGCCGGTTGTAATCAATCGTCACAACGTCACGCCCTGTGGCCACTTACAGGATCCAGCAAGAAGCACGTTCACTGTGTCACAGCACGAACAAAACACAATCGGAGAAGTGGACTAGTTAGAACTGGACGAAATACCGCGGCCGTGGAACTAAAATGTACTACGCGAGACGCCATGGCTAGTGGTGTAAAGTATAGAACTGCCCAACGTTGCCGGTTGAGTAACGCACATCCCGCTTGCTCTTGTGTTGTGCCGTTTATGTTCATAAAGGTAACTGTTTATTCTACGTCTTATTTCGTTCCATTTCGTTTCATTTACATCTACTCACCGTAGCAACAGAACCCAAACATTCGCTTTTGGATGAAAGTTTTAAACCTTCTAGGGGGCGCTTCAGGCAAATAAGCGAGGAGGAAAAGGGAGGGTGTCGTTACCTTGGAAACTTGTTTCATCTAGGGACCTTAGCTGCCCTGACACTACTGCTACGGCGCTGTGCCTGCGGCCTCCGTGTGTATCATTGGATACGTCGGCGTTTGTGAATACCAGGTGAATGTTTTTTTTTTGCTTTGCGAAAAAACGTTCTCTCGGCGACCAGATTATTGTAGGAGCGACAACGACCGAGCGCGTATGACTGTATTCGCTTGCCATCAAAATGTGTTCTCTGTTTAATATTTTTCTTCTACTCTTTCACTGTGCCAACTGCATTTTTTTTTTGTAACATAAGCGCGGGCTGGATGTGTGCCAAGAAAAATAATGCCCTCCCAGTTTTACGTGGAAAGAAATATTCAAAAAAAGGGGACGTAAGGATTACTGCCATTGCAGTTCAATTGCAAGAGCATCCCACACATTACCCCAAGGTTGCAGGTTCGCCCCCGATTGCAGCAAGTTACCTTTTTGTCCACTTAAATTTCGAAATTTTGTTACATACATACCCTAATGATCACGTCATAGTAAAAGAGCACTATTACTACACCAGTACTTTTCTTGGCTTCATTCTGTGTTGGTTTAGTTAGGTGGTATATAACAAAAAAAGAACCCTTCATCAAGTGTCTTGCCTTCGTTACCTCAAAAAAAAAACGATGAAAATGTAATTTACCAGCAATGTTTCATTCTACTCATATAAAAGATCGTTGAATGCTCGACTAAAATATTTGCACTGGAGATCATCATAAAATAATGCAGCATACGCCACCCTGTATTTGAATGAATTTTTATACGTGATGTGACACTAAACACTTTTCTTTGTGCTGCTCTGAAGCTTGTTTTTTTTTTTGTATGAAGCTGTGAAAGTATTTAGTAGAAGTTGGGGTAAGTGAATGATGATTGCATTGAACGAGCAGTGACAATTGTTCAAAGGGCGCCAAGAAGACTAGATATTCGTAGTCATTATTCAAAAATGATCATTTGCTCGATGCAGACGCAGTTATTCAATGCAGGCTTGTACTCACGGTTTCGTTTTCTGATGATTTTATCAGGTAGACTTTGAAGACGTTAATCAATCGTGGTTGGAACCTCTTCCAAGCCACGCACTGTCTCGACGAAGTGAAGCCAGAAGTATACCGCTGGCTGAGCTTAACTGTGGTCAATACTGAATTTTGATCACCAGGAAATTGATAATATATGTGCGCAGTGTGCATATGTCTTCATTTTATATTATACACTTTTCATGCCGGAAGTAAGCGTGATTTTGACAGCTTAAAATGGTAAGAGATTCAATTACATCCGGTAATTTCGCTTACTGCACCCCTGTAGAGCCCAAAATATCGATCAATGTGGCACACTCGAAGCCACCGTTATTACAAAATTCTTGGTGTAGGCCCGCATGTACCTGTAATGGAGAAAGCACGAGCTGCCAGTGGGCAAGACGACAAAAACTATGGCCTATAGGATTCCAACTATCCCCTGCGCTTTTAAAAGGCTCATCTGACACTCAAGTGCTCTTGCGGGAGACACTTCAACATACCGAAATGCCAGGAGAGATGGTAGGCTGCAGCCTTTGCTCTCCTTAATCAGAAAAAGTCTAAATGTCAATTTTCATTCGAGTCGTGCATGACTATAGGAACACATACCAGCTGTTCTGTGCGTCCGTATAAAACCGCCCCAACAAAGCAAGCCAGATCCTATCGTCAGCAAGTGAGCTTTCATTGCTTCCTCCTATTTCAATGAATGCACACAGAGCTGGAGAGAGAGGTATTGAAAAAATAGAAATCATACTAGAAACGCAGCTATTCTATTAATATCAACTGGCTGTACTACAGTCAGGGACGAGGTGAAAAAAAAAAACAGTAGGTGTAAAAGGAGTAAAATATAAAGAAATTGCGCCCACACAATATAGTTAATGTATTTGACTGTGAGAAAAGTTGCTCAAGAAGTCAGGCCAGATGGTTTAATTGATCTAAAATTGGTGTTTTTCTCTAGCCTAAGACCTTCTTTGTACATACAGGCCTTGGTTTGTAAAGCGTATCGAATGCCATTCAAAGAAGGAACAGAAGAGAGATAGAGAATGCAGCAAGGTAAAACCAGTTTAGAATAATCGGCATGCCATCCTGCATTGAGGAAAGCAATATAAAAGTTTCAAAGTTATAGGTTTAAAGACGAAGATCAAAAGAAGAGCATACCGAACATCTCAGTCAGTCAGACAGATTGTGAGAAGAGCGTGCACCACTACTGTATGTCAGTCCTGTGCTTTATGCGTCGTGCTTATGTGACGGCCTGTTTTTGTCTGTTGTCTCCAAGAAATGAAACAGTGCCTTCATCGCCTTCATTCACAATAAGTTTTCAGCGCGATTATCTTAAATGGTTGTCACGAGCATCGGTCTGGAAGCGAACGGGAGCTAGGTTGATTGTGAGTGGTCATCTCTGTGCGTTGTGGCAACGAGAATTGCAGATAATACGTTTTAATGGCTCCACGGCACCACAACCATCACGAATGGGATTGCCAGCCATTCCAACGCAAGATGACTCCGTGAAAGGCGCCATTAGACACAACCGGAAGGCACACGCAACGTGTGCTTGCGAACATGTATGCGGAGCTTTCATACTAACTGTAATATTCGCACTGGAATAGTAACAGAGTCGACACCTCCACGGGGTGATCGAGTGAATGCGACCGCTAAGTAATTTTTTCTTCCTATCTCTGCGGTTCATCATTGTTTAGCACAAAAGACCTATCTTCGTCATCGTTGTATGTCATGGAATGCAGTAAAAAATTAGTAAGCTTTCCATAATGTTCCCCGGCGACAGTTCTCGCGTTCCCTATAATTAGCATTTTACAGCTGAGTCATCTTACTCCCAGCAATGTACAAAGGACTTAATTCTACAAATGCTTTGTGCAGGCGCTTTTCTGCGAGACGTTTCAAGTCTGTGCTCACGTAAAAGCTGTTAGAGCTTGAAGTCGGAGAAACAGATGCCAAGTTTCGTTGATATCAGACAAATTATTACCAGAAGCCCCCGTAGATGCGGCTTTCGGAACAGGCGTCAACAAATTGTGAACACTAACGTTATAGTTTCCGAGAGAAAATAGGTTCACTGCATATGGGTGTGCTGAGGTGGAATAAACGCGCACCTGTGTACTGGCTTTCGCTTATTAATACAATCAGCTGAGTTTTCTATTAGTCGCGCTCTCGCGTAGGCGTATTTTTACGTGCGTGGTTGGTACAGCATTTGATTGCGTGGGCTTCGATTTGGCGTCAGCAGTCTTCAAGTTCGTAGCCCGAATCTATTCTCATGGTCGTCAGCATGTGAGCCTTTCATCCGCGGCCCACACAGTAAAAGGCCGCGAAAATGCTTGTCTCTTACGTTCTCATATGAAACCAGTGTTAGTCTAGTTTTGTTCTGCTCTGCAGACCTTTTTATCCAAATGCTGAGCGATGGAGTCACCTTGGGATAACATTCAGCGGAGATAACAGTGAGGAAAAGTCACCAGGAATAACAGTCACTGAGTAAGCGTTATGCTTTAACGACCTGTCTCTTTTATTAGAAGTCATCGTTCGAACGCGTACCAGAAGCAGTGACAGCAATATTCTTAGATATTGAAGATGCAGACAACACAATTGCAATTTCATGCCAAGAACGCCTAGCAGCTCCAAACTTACAATGAGCACGTCTTGCAGAAAGCACGGACAAAATTAGCATACACAACAACACGAGCGCAGACAAACATTTGCCTCAGCTCGACACTTGAAGCACGCTGCTGAAACACAAAAATTAACAGCAAATACACGAGGTGAATGATGATGAGATTGGGCGAAGCTCCTGGAAGTAATACCATGAAATTTTCTTCCGTTAATTCACCTAGCGATATGCGCGCTTCCTCGCCGCTTCCCATTGTCGAACGTTTTCAAGATCTGCTTCGCGACATTGACGTGCTGCCTCGGCCTCTCGTTCCCATACGGAAGGATCTTGCCGACGCTGATGTGCCGCTGCAGCTTCTTGTTCACGTACGGCGGTATCTTGCCAACGCTGCCGTGTTGATGTGGCTTCTTGTTCCCGTACAGCAGGATCTTGCCGACGCTGACGTGCCGCTGCAGCTTCTTGTTGACGTACGGCGGGATCTTGCCGACGCTGCCTTGCTTATGTGGCTTCTTGTTCCCGTACAGCAGGATCTTGCCGACGCTGCCTTGCTGATGAGGCCTCTCGTTCTCGTACGGAAAGATCTTGCCGATGCTGACGTGCCGCTGCAGCTTCTTGTTCACGTACGGCGGTATCTTGCCAACGCTGCCGTGTTGATGTGGCTTCTTGTTCCCGTACGGCAGGATCTTGGCGGCAACGTCGCGCAGCTTCCCGGTGCGCTTCTGCCTCGCGTGCTCTCACTCCAGGGTCCTGTCTGCGTGCGCGCGCCGCCACTGCCCTGCGCGCCCGCCTTTCAGCATCCTTATCCATACGAGCACACACCGACAGCAACGAGCATCGGCTACTACAAACCTGTATCGATATTGTTTTGATTATGAAACCATTGTTTTAGAAAACACCTGGCGTCTTTCGTTAAGCAGCTGGCGTCTTCTTCTTGTTTTGCTTTAGAAACATCTGGCGTCTTTCCTTGGTTTACTTCATCAATCGATGGCGTTTCGAAAAAAAAATTTATTGTTTATTCACGCACAGGAGAAATCTCACCAGGCACTACTTTGGAGGTAAACAATGGCTGCTACTGGAAATTAGAGACAGCAGAAGTCGGCTTTTAACACTTCTACTTCTACTAACGTTTCCTACTGGAACATGCCAATGGCTGCTAATGGGGAACGAGACACAGTAGAATACGGCTTTTGGTTAACGCGCACGCTGCAAATTTTTTTAATTGTTAAACAACGCACAAGAAAAATTTCTCACCAGCACCACCTTGGAGGTCAAAGCGTAAGACTTGTTAAACACTACGACTACGACTACGACTACGAGGGACGAACAGGTGCCGCTATAAGGAGCTTCGCCCCTAAAAGAAAAACGCACAAAACGAACTCACAAATATACACAGGACCAGCAGAAACTTCATAGTATGTGAGAAATGGGCTCCTGTCATAAACGCGGCGGCGGTAGCGAGCGATATCACCTTCATGTTCTCTTGAATGACGACTGATCTGATGAGCCCGCGCGCAAGAGACCAGCGCCCAACGCGAGCCCTTTGTGTCATCTCGCTATTCATTTGAAAAACTCGGCGAAGTTCAGAAGCTCTGAGGGCCGCCATCGCAACATAATGTATATAAATGACTTGGCTTTAGCCCGTTTGCTGTATGGCTTAGTGGCTCGTGTTGCACGCTTCGAAGTGAGAAGTCACTGGTTTGTACCCCGCAACGGAACTTTTAAATGCGAAGCATTTCTTAGCGAACTTCGATGACTTTGAGCGCATCTATCTATATCTATCTATCTATCTATCTATCTATCTATCTATCTATCTATCTATCTATCTATCTATCTATCTATCTATCTATCTATCTATTATCTATCTATCTATCTATCTATCTATCTATCTATCTATCTATCTATCTATCTATCTATCTATCTATCTATCTATCTATCTATCTATCTATCTATCTATCTATCTATCTATCTATCTATCTATCTATCTATCTATCTATCTATCTAGCCGCCTATGACATTTAGCTATCCTGCCCGTTTCGATAATGCTATCGATACCAAACTTGGTATGGCATAACATGACTGTATGAAAAACATATTTGACCAGTCATGACATGCAAATCCTGACATGCATGTCATGAATGTCATAATTTACATTTCATGGTCTCGCAGCTTTTACGGTAGTTTCGTTCACATGGAACGTTGCAAAACTGATATGGTATGGCATGATTGCATGACGCACAAAAGTGACAGACCCTAACATAAAAATTATGACATGCGTGTCATGTAGCAACATTACTACATGCCACGCTCACGATGCATTCACGGCCGTTTCGCTAGCTTCACTTATACCAAATTTGGTATTCCGGGACGTCAATGAATGACGAAGCTATGATACTGGTGCAAACATGATAAACATGAGATGCGTGTCATGCAACAACATGACTACATGCTACGCTCATGATGCGCGCGCAACCGTTTCGCTAGCTTCACATGCACCAAACTTGGTATTACGCGATGCGAACGAACGGAATAGGTAAATGACACTTCCAAACTTGGTAATCCCGACATGCGTGCCATGTAACAACATGACTACATGCCACACTGATCATGCCGTTTCGCTAGCTTCACATATCCAGAATTTGGTATTACGTGACGCCAATAGATGATGTAAGTATGTGACTGGTCCAAACTTGATAATCGTGAGATGCGTGTCATAAGAGAACATGACTACAAGCCAAAGTCAAGGCGCCCATACATTTCGACGTGACGCGTTGCGCGTGCTCGCCGGCGTTAATTTCATCGCGTCACGCCGGCGTTGCCACGCCAGGTGCCGGTCTTCCCAAATACTCGCAAGCGCGCACACCACTGCGTTGTTTTGGCGCATGCGCGTTTCAACGCGTCCGGTGTCCCTTCCTCAAGAAAATGGGCAGACGCAATGTTGTGTGGGTAACGAATCGGCACGAAATGCAGCATGTCGCATTTTGCGCCGGTGTCCGTTTGGCCGCGCTGACAGATGCTGGTCGCGCCTGGCGTCAGACTATAGAGTGCTCGCGTTTTGCTAACGCAGCATCGCTGTGCCCAGCATCCGTGCGCGTCAACGCTACGTTGGAGTACATCGGGCCCTTCATGATGCACTCGCGGCTGTTTAGCTAGCTTCACATATACCAAATTTGGTGTTACTTGACGTCCATGAATGACGAAATATATGACTGGTGCAAACTTGATAATTCTGACACGCGTTTCATGTAGAGGCCGTTTCGCTAGCTCTACATATACTAAACTGGGTATCACATGACGTGAATAGATGACGAAAGTAAATGACACACCCAAACATGATAATCATGACACGGAAGTCATGTACGGCATCATTTACCTCCACCTTGTAACGTTGTGTTGATTTTAAGCTGACATATCAACATTTCTCAATTGTGCGTCGCATATCATGGATTCCCACAGTACGTGGGATCTGCCAATTTTTTTCCTTTGTGTGTTTTATGGATATGTTTATGAATAGATGGACGCACGGACGGGTGGGCAGACGGACGGACGGACGAATGGATGGACGGATGGATGGACGAATGGATGGATAGATAGATGGACGGACGGATACAGCTGTACCCTTTAGATCGGGTGGTGGCTAACGCCACCTAGCCTGGTGAACAAACTCTGATGACAGGATCTGCGAGGCTGCCATCGTCTGAGGCGGCGGAAGAAATGGCCATAGCCCTCGCTATAGTTCATAGTGGAAACGAGGACGCGCTTATCGTGAGGACGCCAAGACGGTGGTCCGTACCTTTACGAAGAAATGGGTCTCTGTTGAGGAGGCGCACATGCTGAATGCCAGAGCCGAAGATTTCAAGTCTGGTGGGATTGCTGCCAAGTCTCTTAAGTGGTTTCCCGCGCACGTGGGAGAGTTTGGCAGCGACCAAATATCTGACCTCCCATCGAATCACGACGAGCTCGCACACATCGTCGCCAGACTGCTAACCTGCTGCAACGCAGCCCACAGGGCCACCGATGTGTGATACATCGATGATGGCGAGGCAACCGAGGTCGGAGGACCTAATACATCTGCGAGACAACGATAACAAACCTCGCCTTACAAGACTGCAAGGACATCATGGTTACTTTCCACGAGATCTTCAGCCATTATAGAAAAAAATATTGGCAGATCCCACGTACAGTGGGAATCGACGATGTGCGAAGCACAAATAAGAAATGTTGATATGTCACTTTAAAATCAGCACATCATTATGAGGTGGAGGTAAATGATGCCGTACATGACTTCCGTGTCGTGATTATGATGTTTGGATGTGTCGTTTATCTTCGTCATCTATTCACGTCACGTGATGCCAAGTTTAGTATATGTGGAGCTAGCGAAACGGCCGTGAGCACTTTATGAGCGTGGTATGTTGTCATGTTCTCACATGACACAAGTGTCAGGATTATCTTGTTTGCACCAGTCATATATATCGTCATTCATTGACGTCACGGAACACCAAATTTGGTATATGTGGAGCTAGTAAAACGGCCGCGAGCGCATCATGAACGGCCCAGTACACTCCATTTAGCGTTGACGCGCACGCACGCTGGGCACAGTGACGCTACGTTTGCTAAAGCTGAGCACTGAGTAGTCTGACGCCAGGCATGACCAGCGTTCGTCGGCGCGGCCCGACGGCAACCGGCGCGAAATTCGACACGCTACATTTCGCACCGATGCCTTACCGAGACAACACTGCGTCTCCCTCTCTTCGTGACGGAGGGACACCAGACGCAATGAAATGTGCATGCGTCACAGCAACGCAGCGCGGCACTCGCCTGCGAGTATATGGCAGGACCGGCGCCTGGCGTGGCAACACCAGCGTTACGCGACGAAATGAACGCCGGCCAGCACGCGCACCGCGTCACGTGGAAATGTATTGGCGCCTTGACAGTGGCATGTAGTCAAGTACTCCCATGACACGCATCTCAATATTATCCTGTTTGTACCAGTCACATACCTTCATCATACATTGGCGTCACGTGATAACAAACTTGTTATACGTGAAGCTAGCGAAACAGTCGCGAGCGCATCATGAGCGTAGCATGTACCTATGTTTTTACATGACACACATTTAATAATTTTCATGTTAGGGTCTGTCGCTTGTGTTTGCCATGCAATCATGCCATACCATACCAGTTTTGCAACAAGTCATGTGAACGAAACCACCGGAAGAGCAGCAGGACCATGAAATATAAATCATGACATTCATAACATAAATATCATGATTTTCATGTTATGACTAGTCAAATATGTTCTCCGTACAGTCATGTTATGCCCTACCAAGTTTGGTATCGATAGCATTATTGAAACGACCAGCAAAGCTATGTCCTAGGCGGCTAGATAGATAGATAGATAGATAGATAGATAGATAGATAGATAGATAGATAGATAGATAGATAGATAGATAGATAGATAGATAGATAGATAGATAGATAGATAGATAGATAGATAGATAGATAGATAGATAGATAGATAGATAGATAGATAGATAGATAGATAGATATGATCAAAGTCCGCTAAAAAATGCTGCGCATTTAAAGCGCGACGACGTTACTCACCACCCCAAATGCATCTAGAGCAGTCTCAGGCATCTGATCCGAGGCGTCTGCAGACCGGCACATTCGAGAATCCCCGACAACTGCATAGACTGTGTCCCTCGCTCCACCCGTCACCCGGCTGTCTGTGGTGCGGGCGCGAGACAGCCGACATGGCGCATATACATTGGGAGTGCGAGTGCGGTGTTCACCGCCATTACTCTGACGAGCGCGTTTGTGCGCCTGGACGACTGCCTGAGCAGTCGTGAGCCGCACTTCTCAGCCCACGTGCAATGAACCAAATCTGAGCTGTCCAGCAGGCCAGCGCTCTCACCTAGGACATCGCACGACGCTTAGCGGACGACGGCTTCTGGAGGCCTAGCCCGGGCCAGTGATTCCTCGTTGGATCCTAGTAAAGTTTATTACCTACCTACCATCCTGAACTATAGGCTGAAGCCCTTTAAAGAACATTTTGAAGTGTTGGGCAGTTTCCTCATCCTTTCCACACACACTGCATATCGTGTCTACCCCTTCGTATTTGGTCCGATAAGTCTTGGTTCGCCATACTCCCATCCTCGCCTCAAACATTCCTGGCCACAAAAGCTACCCAGAAAATTATCATAGATCCTTTGCTTCGCAATTTTCTGCTTAAAAGTTCGATAGATGCCTAATGCCGACTTATCAACCTTGCCTGTTTTCCACATGTCGGTCTCCATTTCCTTCACCTCCTTTTTAACCGATAGTTTTTTTTACTTTGACCCCCGGTTGTTTTCTGAGTATTTGCCCATCCATTTTCTGGTTCTCTTTCAACATTTTGTATCGACATTCCTCTTGCACAAATAGCTGACATGCTTCCTAGCCCAACGCTCCTCCTCCATTTCTCTAAATCGATTCTCAAATTTCACCTTGCTGCTAGCTCCCCTGCCCTCAAATGATGTTCATCCCGTATCACCTTGTATTTCCTGATTTGGTATATTACTGCGAGCTCCTGAAGCAATTCTACCTATTCCACGTTCCTTAATTTCTAATCTTGCCTGAACTTCTGATCTCATGCACACGACCACATTGCTTAACGTCAGACCAGGAACCATGACACCTTTCTAAATTCCTCTCACAACATCGTACCTATTGTAATTCCACAGTGCCCTATTTTTTTCATCGCCACTGCATTGCTCTTACCTTTAGCCGTTACGTATTTTTCGTGTTTCCTCAGGTACTCGGTCCCATTGTTTATTGATATGCCCTCATTTATAGGCTAAATACGGTGCTGCCACGTAGCCGTGATCTTGATTTCTACAAATTATGGCCTCTATAATTGCGCGAGCACTCTGCGCACTCGCTATGTCCAAGATAGTTCTTTCGTTTATGGATTACTGCCAGATGGCACTCATGTCTCGCGCAGTACCCCCAGAATTCAATTCACAAATTTTCTTGAGCAGAACATCAAACACAATCTTTGTTTATTCTCTGCAGGCGGAAGAATGTTGTCTCTCGATGACATTAGGAGTGATATATAAAGGTATAGGGCCAAGTTTTTCTTTGCAATCTCTTAGTGTATATTTTATTACGTCATATATGTGACGGAAATATGTTAGCAAAACCATGGTGGATCCCGGCGTCAAACAAGGGCGTGTTTAAAAGAAAAAACCTTTATGAATGTCACGTAGAGCAAGGAGCTTTCTTGACACGTATAATATTGAGCGGCATGCAAGCGTATTGTCACACCAGGCTCGCAAAAATGTGAAATGTGCAACAATTGATGTTTTTGATAAACCATTCATTAAACAGTGTTAGGCATTATTAATCATGGTAATGATCAACATCATCAACAAAATGCGCATGTGCGCGTGTGGCCTCACAGACGTTTAGTGGGTATCCCGCCAATCAGGAAAAAAGGAAGAATTGTGGTGCAGTGAGTACATCCCCATTGTACTTGCGATGAGTTTTCTAACATTGCTTGAAACAACCGGTTTACACCTACCCGGATGCCCCTTTTCTAGCGGCACGGTTTGTGCGTTTACCAAGAAGTGATACCAGGATAGTGGTTGTGAAGTCGATACGCACATGCCGCCCATGCCATATATATCCAATTCCAACACTCAACTTTTTTTGAGGAAATAATAGACCTTGAAATCACATACGCGTTGTAATCGAATACCAACGTTTAAAGTGCACCACAGCGGTATTTTTCTTTTGGGTAATGTAAGTCAGGCCAAATGCGTGTTGGAATACGGGGCGCGTTGAAATTGGGACGATTACGGTACGCTATCGCGATCTCCTCTTGATGGCATAATCAAGTCTCCTGTAAGTTTTTCGGTTATCAGCTCAAATTTTATATAGTAAAAGACATGACAGATATTTGTTTTACAATTATCTTTTTTTTATAGTGGCGAGAGTACCCATATGTTGCTTGTTTTTCTTAAAGATAACATTAGCAATCAATTTTCATTAGAAACTGGAAATGCCATGCTGCAATTAAGCAAGTCATTTTTGCTACTTTCAAAATAATCATGCTGAAAAGTCTATTTCTAAGAAACCAGGAAGATTTCGACCCGTTCTTTGCCGAGAAAGTGGAATTGCTTTACGGAAGTCGAAACGAAAAAAAAATGTGGTAGAAAGCTCTGCAAATGTGAAACATAACGAAGAAGTTTCACATACGCCTTTGCTGTATTTTAACTTTCGCATAAATATTTGAGGCCCAATAAACTTAATGATCACACAGCATTTTTAAGATGTGCAACGTGATGCGCACTTGGTTGCAGGGGCAGTTGTCGATTGGTTACATCGATTAACTTTTGGTAGCTTGAAGTGGAGCTGAAAAAAAAAAAGACAGATCCCATGTACAGTGGGAATCGATGATATGCGAAGCACGAATGAGGAATGTTGATATGCTACTTTCAAATCACCACAACGTTGCTAGCTGGAGGTAAATTATGCCGTACACGACTTCCTTGTCATGATTATCATGTTTGGATGCGTCGTTTACCTTCGTTATCTATTCGCGTCACGTGATGCCAAATTTAGTATATGTGGAGCAAGCGAAGTGACCGCGAACACGCTGTGAGCGTGGTATGTTGTCATGTTCTTACATGACACGCATCTGATTATCATGTTTGCACCAGTCACATACGTTCGTCATCCATTGACGTCACGTAACACCAAATTTGGTATATGTGGAAGTAGCGAAACAGCCTCGAGTGCATCATGAAGGGTCCAATATACACAAACGTAACGTTGACAGCGACGCTACGTTAGCAAAACGTAAGCACTCTATAGTCTGACGCGAAGCGCGACCGGCGCGACCAGCGTTCGTCGGTACCGCCCGACGGCAACCAGGGCGAAATGCGACATGCTGCATTTGGCGCCGATGCGTTACCATGACAGCACTGCGTCTGCCTCTTTTCGAGACAGAGGGGCGCCGGACGCTCTGAAACGATAGATAGATAGATAGATAGATAGATAGATAGATAGATAGATAGATAGATAGATAGATAGATAGATAGATAGATAGATAGATAGATAGATAGATAGATAGATAGATAGATAGATAGATAGATAGATAGATAGATAGATAGATAGATAGATAGATAGATAGATAGATAGATAGATAGATAGATAGATAGATAGATAGATAGATAGATAGATAGATAGATAGATAGATAGATAGATAGATAGATAGATAGATAGATTGATATGTGGGGTTTAACGTCCCAAAACCACTACATGATTATGAGAGACGCCGTAGTGGAGGGCTCCGGAAATTTAGACCACCTGGGGTTCTTTAACGTGCACCCAAATCTGAGCACACGGGCCTACAACATTTCCACCTCCATCGGAAATGCAGCCGCCGCAGCCGGGATTCGAACCCGCGCCCTGCGGGTCAGCAGCCGAGTACCTTAGCCACTAGACCACCGCGGCGGGGCAGATAGATAGATAGATAGATAGATAGATAGATAGACAGACAGACAGACAGACAGACAGACAGACAGACAGACAGACAGACAGACAGACAGACAGACAGACAGACAGACAGATAGATAGATAGATAGATAGATAGATAGATAGATAGATAGATAGATAGATAGATAGATAGATAGATAGATAGATAGATAGATAGATAGATAGATAGATAGATAGATAGATAGATAGATAGATATGCTCAATGTCACCGAAGTTCGCTAAGAAATACTTCGCATTTAAAAGCTTCCTTTTAAGACCGTTCTGTACAAATAAGCTTCAAATGACAAGGTGGTACTTGAAATTAAAAAAAAAACAATACCACGCAAAAGGCATGACAATTAAACACATCATTGACTCAGCGCTGCAGTATATTGTCAATCATGCTATGGATGTTTGCTAAAAACTCCAAGCAGCAATATATTGTGATGCGCTTATACACTAAAGACATCACTGTAACTTGTGCGCAAATGTATACCATGCTTTGAAAATACTATACTGAAAATATACAAAATGCACACTGGAGCTTCGTTAAGTTGATGCCTCTATTTTGTATTCTAATTCATGTTGTCATCAACAACAATTAAAATGCGGGTAGCAGTGTTCATGGTTGATTTCTGCCGAACTGACGTTTCCCTTGCGGCATGCTACGACCACCAGTTCCCCTTGCGCGAGACTACGCTGTTTTGGCGCCGCATTTGCGATGATGAACAGCGTGTCAAACACCATGAAAGAGTCTCCTCACGTTCTTGCGGGCTAGCGAAGCAAATGTAAGTAAAGAATGACGTTGAAGCTCAGCGAGGTCTGATTCTTTCTTTGTCGTGATTCCACGCATCTACATTGAGCGACAAAGTGTAGAACGGTTCGTCACATCCCTTTTGCCTTTTTTTTTTCTACTGATCTGACATATACACGCAAGTGCGCAACCATAGAACACGCCATCTAAACAACGTTTGAAGGTTGCACTGGAATGTGTAGGGAAAAAAATTGCACGGGCTTCACTGGCGGCATCGTTGCGTTCTGCCACCGCACAAAGTACGTTTGTATTCAGGGCGTAACAACTCGGACGCCTGCGAGCTTTGTTCTCGCGGCTCGCAAGTCTCGTAGGTTGTGTTCTTTCATTCTCAATTTTTTTGAGAAACTCATGCATTTCAATTTTCTTTCTTTCTCTGGAGTCGCTAGCTATCGAAACAACGCATTGTTTATTTAGTCATTGCCTCGCTCGTATTTCTCTCGCCCACATTGAATTCAATGAGGACTAAATTCGTTTCATATTTTTGTTTTCGTTCTGGGCGCTGATGAGGACACGCTTTCGATTTTTAACATACGATCACTTCATGCAATCGAGAAAATATGACTTTGATGACGGCGTTCGGGACTAATATTTATTATTTATTTATTTATTTATTTGTTTATTTATTTATTTATTTATTTATTTAGTTATTCATTTATTTCTTACTTAGCAGGCCACTTCTTTGCAGTTGTATTCACGTCGGATAAAAAGTTATGTCTTCGTTAAATAAATAATTTCGAAGTCTATTACGGCCGACGTTCTACGACCCAAACGTGAGTGTGACGCCAAGCCCCAATCACGAGTGTCAGGCATGTTCTTTTCCTTGCTAACTCACCCAGCTTGGCGTTCTGATTCAGCTTATTTTCCTTCTCACAGTCGGTGGGTCAACGCAGCCTATGTGAGCTTTTTCCTTACGCTAACGCGTTGGAATTACCCATGTGTGTTCTCACCAGTCCTATAGATAGATATGAGATATGAGCAGTCAATCACCTGTGACTCGTAGTGGCTATATATATATATATATATATATATATATATATATATATATATATATATATATATATATATATATATATATATATATATATATATATATACACTGCAAGCTTCACCATAATCTATAAACGCGAATCGGAATCATGCTTGGAGAAAAGAACAGCAAGATGGGGAAAAAAAGCTTGTATCTATACGCGTCAAATACAAAGATGCTTGAGCCTGCTTTTGTGATTTATTCGCTTCTATAAAGCGAGCTGTTCTCAAGATTCTCAAAAATAAGAAGTAGCTTCCTCCCCCCCCCTTGCAGGTTTCGCTTCGTTTCGCTTCTGAGAAGCGTAAAAACAAAATGATAGTTGACAGAAAGACCCACACTTGACGCAGAATTTTTTAAGAACACAGCCATGCTACGTATCTTAAAGTAGCGAGTGACACTTTTGTTGTGTAGTGCATATTTACACCTTTCTGCTGAGTGCTCCACAGCTCAAATTGAAATCGAGAACAAGACGCGGCAATTTCACCATGAAAGGAATTCGGTGTTGTGGCTCCACCCGCCTCTCCCCCCCTCCCAAACCTCCCTATAACGTTTGAAATAAAAGAAAATGGTATAGATGACATTTGTAAAAAGTGAAAAAAAGAAGAATCAATGTTTGCATTTAGATGAGCCATTTATTGTGCAAGTGCATACGCCAATAATGCATGCAAAACAAATTCTTCAAAACAATGTGGTGCAAAAAAGTAAATATCATGGTCTTTACCGTTAGCCATAGAACTGAAAAGCCCTTCTCACACGAGTCACGCTGGCGCGACACGAATAAATGAAGGAAGAAACACATCACATTGAGCTATGAACCGATTTCACCTATATTATGTTGAATATCAATGTGGCTAGTTTTGGTTATATGAAAAAGTTTACCTTAATATATCATTTTGCATGGAAATGTATTTCTAGAGTAGTTAGGCTGGAATGCTCATATTTTGATCACCGAATTCGGGCGAGTTTTGGAGACATCATTATGTAGCTGCGCAACGCCGAAAAACGATCAAAATTTTTTAGATGCGGAGCATCTTATACTCGCGCCTTGTAGTGCGCCGTCCGCGCCGTCCGCGCCGTCCGCACCGCTTCTCGAACATTCGACAGCTGACGCGCGCGCATGCGCCGTCGCGCCGTCGCCCACTCTTCCACCATCTGTGCATCCCTTCCTCCTCTACACACCGCGCGTGCTTCACTCCTCCACCATCTGTGCACCCTTCCTCCTCTACACACCGCGTTCGACATCTACAATTCTCCTGATTCTCCAGTGGACGCGCATGTGGCGTCGCGCTTCGAGAACATTCAACAGCTGACAGTGCATGCGCCGTCGAGCTGTATATATACTCAAGGTCGGCGCTCGCTCGCTCAGTTGCCGCTCGTCGGTTGGCTTGTACGGCGCGTCGACGTCCAAGGTCGCGGTGAAATGAATTCCAACGAATCCACAAACACAATGATCGACGTCCCTTCGACCAGCGCCGCCCTTTCGCATACGTGTGTACGTGTTCACTCATTTAACACCCCCTCCTACAACCACGTTAACCAATTTAGCCATCGACCCAAGTAAGTCGCAATTTAACACCCCATTTCACAACCACGTTAACCAATTTAGCCATCGACCCAAGTAAGTCGCACTTTAACACCCCGTTAACCAATTATATGCTCCGCATCCTCCTCAGTGTTCCCCCGAAGGAAGCTGCGGGCAATTTTTTTGACAGGATGAGGGCTAACTTTGGACTGAATTAATTGCAAAAAGGAATGAAAGACAAAACAACTAAGGCAGTCTGGAACACATGTGCATGAATGTACTTGCGCCAGCGCTAGAACCATTATTCGGGTATGACAACAAATATTTGTTATAGACTGCAATCACTGCCTTGCAGGTTCCCAAACAGATGAGTAAAGTGGTAACGAAAGTGACTAAACTTACGCTGGTGCTCATTTACCGCTCTTTTTTGTATAAAATACAGTTCGAAGTCGGCGCTCGCCCTTTCCGATTTCTTCGGGCATGAACATATTTCAGTTCCGTGCAATTATTTTATCACGATTTTTCGCCTTCTTATCCTTATCTTTAAGGGTAGTTGTGGAAGTTTAGCGCTTAAGTATGGTGCTAAGTTATGGGAATGTCCGCGCCACTCCCAGACGTTATAATACATATTTAACAAAAGTCAAATTGTGAATAAAGCGTAATGTCTAGTAAAAAGTACTCACATCTGTTCTGAGAACTATACTTTACCTCCTTTACTTTCAGTTTTGAATATTTTCGACTCATTGAACTTGAGTGAGCTCGGAGTTTTGCTCTTTGCAAACAAATACATGCTAGGTGTAAAACTCCATACTTCGAAATTTATATATTGGCTATGTGCCGCGAAACTGCATGCCTTGTTGAGACGGAGTGCTATCAAATAATGTGTAAGAAATAGAGGAAGTTGACATCTAAACTTTAGGGCTCATTTCACGTAATAGTAGTAAAAAAGTGAACCCGTACTGAAGCATAGCAATACTTATAAAGAGCTCCACTCAATATTGCGTTTCAATCTTTTAAGCTAATGAGCACTTTAGTGAAATCCAGGGCAGTAGTGGTTAGTGTAATAAATCGGGGACTGAGTATAGCATAGACTGCTTTGTGATGACTGTTTTATACTGATAGCGCTCTCTGAATATTTGTTAGACTTAAAGAGCTTCTTTTTTATTCTCTCTTCACTCGTTCTATTCTTTCGCACAGCGGTCCTTGATGTGAAGTTGTTCTATAAAAAAGTTCAGTTTGCGTTTCCGAACACAGTGACCGATATGAAGAAGGAATACAAATTGCTACATAAAAAATATTTGTCGTTTTGCGTTAGGTCATGAAGGAAGACAACTTCTGACAGTTTTTATTTAGAATTGTTACAGCTGTTTTCACACAAATTGCTTAATTAGGAAGTACACCTGCATATTTTTCAATTGCTTTCCTCGACAGCCGTCATTTTTGAGCTACAAACAACAACATCACATCAACGTAAAATGGAACATGAAATATGTTAGGGTGGTGACTTGGGTAACTTGATGCATCTTGAATGACGTTGATAATCACTGTTAAAGGCGGCACCACGTCACTGGCGCACTGGCTTTGAGGGTGCATTGTATGTACTTTGTTCCTTTCTTGTGTACCCATCTTTCTTTATACCAGTGCTAACCAACATGAATCAAGGTATAGAAAAGGTCATATATAAATCTCTAACTGAAAATGAATTATGCGCTGGATTAGAAATGTACGGCGTCGTCGGAAGCACAAGGTACGAAGACTACCTTTTTTCATCTCAGGATACCAACACTGCCTTGGGCTGACTATAACTAGGTCATGTTGACATAGAACACTGACAATTGTTAACAAGCCCTAAATGAATGATAATTTAGCCAGGGATTCGCTCTCGAGATTTCGTGCCGATCGGTTTTGCCCCCGCGATCTCCGACGACAGCACAGTTCTGGCCGACTGGCTCGCCCTACGCCATCTCCTTCCGCTGACAAGAGCTCTCACCGAGTAGTGCCCCGTCTTCGGACAACCATCACCGTGTCGATCTTTTCTATCTTCTCCTTGCTTCTGAGTGTCGCTGTCCCTGCGCCACGCTCTCTTCTTCCCCCTCTCTATCTCTATGCCTTTAATCCTATGCTTTGAATCCCTCCTTAACCCCATCCCTTGTGAGCTACTGTTGAGGTGTCGCACTCTGATGCAGACTGTTACGGGGCTCACTCTTATCTTCTTTTCTGTTTTAAGAATCACATAAGAAAAAATTTAGGCATGTTTCTTATGTACAATCTCTCAGCGCATGCGTTGACACTGTTGCAATTAATAATGTAATTTCGCTAAGAAATCTTCTTTCTTTCATTCTTTCTTCCTTCCTTTGTTTCTTTCTTTCTATCTTTCTCTCTTTCTTTCTCTCTTTCTTTCTTTCTTTTAGAATGATAAACACCACGTTCCTCAGTCCTGGCAACTAGGTCAATGTCTAGGCTGTTAATAATAATTAAAAAAACACTCCCATGGGGATGACTCCATGTCACTCACAGATTGGCGAACCAAGCACAGCGCAAAAAACTCCAGATACTTAACACTTAATCCGACAAAACACGAAACGCACAGCCTGAGAACACAACCCGAGGGTCAGTGACGAGCGCTCTACCGTAAGTCCGCGTCCAGCGCAAACAGTGCCTACAGCGGGGTTGCGCGTTTTTATAAGATATCCCGTGTTGGCCATTGCAAGTGCTGCACACGGACCAACATCTGGTGCCGACGACAAAGAAGTGTTCAGGTGGCCAGTTTGCTTACCTCGACGTGACATAGATGCGGAAGGGTAGACAGATGCGCACAAAATATAAATAAAGTAGATAAAAAAGTGGCAATCGCCGCTGTGTGACACAAGCTTGCCGCGTGTGATGATATGCGCCACAGCTGTGCTCGCATTATAGCTGAGAGCTGGAACATAGTTGTACACGAAGCAGTCACTGTTTCTTAGCGCTTTTTGTTTGTTTGTTTGCTTCTTTTATACCACGTTTTCACTTAAGGAGCAGCTGGTGAGAATCGACGGAAGTAAAGCACTGCCGGAAGACTTGCATTTACTGCAATAGATGAAGCAAGCTATTGCACCACGCGGTTTCTATTTCTTCAGAAACATGCAGTTGGTGCTCATGAACTAAGTGAATCATAAAAGAAAAGCTAAAGGATATATAGTTATGACAATATTAAGAAAATGCATCTATTATTTTAGACTAAGGTCTAAAACAATAGATGAAATATTTGTTTCTGCTTATTTGTGAAAAAGTAGCCCGCCATCGTGTTACTTTTAACTCCTGCTGCCAGTCGGCCTCCTTTCGAGATGCACTAGTGCCTCGTACCTTCTTGCATTTCCTTGCATCAAGTTGAGTCATGTATCAGTCTATATTAGTTTAAATCTCTTTTACTGGTACACAAAAAGTTAACTGGAACTGTTAATAGAGACAATAGAGACAACAATGGCATATAAGACAACTGAGGTTCGTAGTTTTATTACCTGATAAATGTTGTCACTTAGTAAATTAATGAAGGAAGTGTGCCCAGACATCATGGAACACCAACCCGAAGCAGCGGCAATTAAGTACGATTCTTTGTTTCTTCCTATAATGCATTATATTATTGGTATAAGGCAAAAGTCATACATGCTCGACAAACATGAGAACTGACCGGGGTCCCACCAGGTGATGGTCCCAACCATCACCTGGTGACTTTGGCCGATGACGTCATAATGACACCCGCATATCGTGAAACAATACATTATTATGACGTTATGATGACGCCACTGCGATGTCACGCCACGTGTCGTTTTATGCGACGTCATAACATGACAGCACAGCTTGGTAGAAAATAAGCTGATCTCGGTGGCAGGGAATAACAAGGTGAGATTCTCAAAGCTAAAGTTGCATTCAATACGTGTCAACTTGGAGAAAGATGATGGCTTTACGCTTCAGTCTATTGAGCGAAGTGCATAAATGACCAGTGAGTATTTTTTTGATGCAGAATCACATACTTTGCATTCATGGTTTATACAGGTATCATTCAACATGCACAAATAGAACAATTGCCGGTTTTGTAAATGTCCGCCCGAGCCTGATTGGTTAGTTTCTTATTATTCATTACGAGCTTAATCTGGCATGAGGCCTTCGAATCAGTAACAACGTAGTCATCGCGATGTATACGCCCCCCCCCCCCCCCCCCAAAAAAAAAGAAATCCATTTTCTGCGAGATGGCCTCTAACTCCCTGGTGAATGCACGAAACAAGAAACCTGAATCGCAGAACTGCTATGTTCTCACGTTGAGGAGGAAAACAAAGCAAGAACTTTCCGCGAGGCTCTTGTCTACACTGACATTGCAGCACGTACCGGAAAGGTGCTCTCTAATGAGGCTATTGTTTCGTCTCACCACCGGGAGCCGCATTCTACTTCAGAAGTAGAAGTGTGAGATCCCACGTTTGACCGAAAAGCCAGAGAAAACGATAGTTTTAAGAAAGAAAGCTACCGGCAAACCTTTGTGTTGTAAAAGCCTTTCTTCTTTCTCTTTCTTTCAGTTTTAACCATCTAACGGTAAAAAAAAGTTGTGGCTGTAGTCTACTTGTGTGAGGAGCAGTTTTTCATGTAGCCGTTGTTTATCGAATTTGTGTTTTTAGGAAGTAAAACAAGACAGATGTAAAACTCACCATTGATTTAGGGATGCATATAAACAACGCTTTAGTGACACATATCTTGTGCTTCCTATATGCTTACTAACACGCAATTAAAAGTTAAAACCAATGCTGTTGTGCGCGTGTGAGAGTATTCTTAGATATAGCACTGCCATTAAAACTTGACCATGCAAGCTGTCGCAGTACAAACGTCACTTCCTGCTCCCGCAATGGCAAATAGTTCTGTGTTTCTCGTAGAGCCTATGTTTTAGGTTGTCCCCAAACATTTACCAATATTTGTTCACAAACTTTGACCTTATCGGTCGTTAACAAGTTTTCGTCGATTGAGCTTAATTATTACTGCACTGCCAACCGTATTATGAGGCTGCTCTTTCAAAAATAAGAAAGTATTGTTTTTTTCGCCCCGTACCATGTGGTTACATCAATGTAGAAATACAGCGCGCAGGTTGCAGCACAAATATTGTACGAGACAATATAAGCAGCTGCAAGTGAGGCGTGTGGGGCCTGTTTCAAGCAACCCTTTGCTTTTCGTTATTTATCCAGCTTGCCAGTACGTTTTCTTCGCTGTTCGCTCCGTTGGATGGCACAGAGGTCCTCTTTTATGGCAATAAAGGTCACATAGATATTAAACAACAAAAATGCGTAAAAATGCACCTGAAATAGCACATGTGAAAGTTCATCACTTTCTGTGGCATTCCTGCTCCTTCATGTTTCACAATGGACCTCTTAAACCTGTAACCTTACTTACCTGCTTTCACTCTTAAATGCTGTATTAGGGCCCATTCATTCCATTTTTCTCATTTTAGCTTTCTGTTATTGTTCTTCATTGAAAGTGCCACTTCAGCTTTACGCACAGCATCGACACTTCTGTTCATCTCTCTAGAATACCCTTCGTCTTTTTTTTTTATGTAGTTACCTATGGCACATGAAATGGCCGATTTATAGACAGGCTAAATAGAGAAAGTAGAGAAAAAACTCGCGGGGAAGTTTTATAGCAGCGCAATTGTTGAGAATAAAACACTTCAAATTCGCAAGAAACAAGGGGGGAGGGTGAAGATACGCTGATAAACAAGGAATGCGTACACAGGGAAGCTGGAACGACCAAGACGTGTGCAAAAAATGTAAAATGGCTATGGAGTGGCGTGACATTAAAAGCATAGGACAACAATGTCCCCACGCATTTCGTTGAATACTGTTTGAACCACGCACTGATGCCTTCACATTATTCCTTCAGTGTTTGTTTTTAACTGATGTTTAAAAGGAAGATCGAAAGCGCTGACCATGCAGAAAGATGGACAGAGAGTGACAAAAATAAAAAAGACGCACCATAAACAGCAGAAAAAGAAGGAACATTTGATATGACCATTCCCAATGAAGTATAATCAATGGACCTCTCTTCACTCACATGCAGTTTTACCGCTTCATTTGCTTGCTTTATATTGCCGCTTTCTATGTCCACTCGTTAATGCCATCTAGTATGCATTTTTTATATGTCCTCTTTTTTTTCCTGTAGAATTCGTACTTCGCCTTTTCCAGGAAGCTAGCTCATTTTCGGCTTTCATTATCCTGAAATGGGAAAACATTGGAACACAAATATTTGAATTTCGCTTTATTTTCTGATTCAACAAGCGAAAAACTTCGACGTTTCATTCAGATGATTTTCCAGGGGAATGCGCAAGCGGTCACTGAGCCAAATGGTTCTGAGGCGCAGAAAACTTGTGAAACTGGCAATTCGGAGCAATAGATATGTTGCTATGCAAATTTACACGTGCACCGGGCAGTATATTATCAGCGAGTTTTACACACACACAAACACACACACACACACGCACACGCACGCACACACACACACACACACATTGAGAGAGAGAGAAAAGGATTTAATGAAGAGGCAGCGCATAACAAGTTAAAAAATATACTTTCAGTATTGAGTCCTATGAGCACTTATAAGAAGAATTGTCGCCAAATGTTTTAGGTTGCTTTTGGTCGCCACGTCGTAACTTATTGACGCCGACTTGCAACAAGTCTCTGAGGCTACATATCACAAAAAACAAGCACTTCTCAAACACAGCGGTAAATGGGGAAACGCACGGAAAAGGAAGCACGAGGAAGGATCCCAGCTGCCTCAGCCTGTTTTCAAATGACTCGTTGTAAAGTTGGCAGCAGTGCGTGCTGAGGCAGTGCTCACATGTTAACTTATTGTGCTATCCTTGGTAGTCATTCTCAGCTGGATTTCACTGAGGTATTACTTGGTTGCGCGTGCGCCAGTTTTCAAAACGCGTCTTGTCAAGTGGCTAACATACTCTTACGCTTACTACGAGAGATAAGATCAAGCGATGCACTTTGAGACAAATTATACATGGAAATAGTGTCACTCAGAGTAATTGCCGGCCACGTCTGCCAGGCTAACCACGCTTGTGGCAACATCCCCACCTCCACGACCACACTTATTCTACATTCTCATAATTTGTTTTTCACCCCTCAGGAAAACAGGCACATGTATACATTTGGTAGGGCATAGAGAATTATAACTGTAAAGGTAAGTAAACCTGAGGTGTAAAATTCTGAAACTGAACAATAAAAAAAAACCTTCATGGAAGGAACAGCACCCCTCGTTTCAGCTTAGACGTGGTAACGATGCTCCTCTGAAAGCCGAGAAACAGATCTGGAAAGTCGATTCCTAATGTTCTTCGCAGCTGTGGCCGGCCAGCAGTTAGACGGCGGACTCTAGAGGGAAAAGATTGCAAGACCAAGAAGAAGGCTGAATTGCAGAATCAAATAAGTGAATCAGCTGGGGCAGCCTGACGCACTCAGAGAGGTCAATGCAGCACCGTTTTGTGGCATTAACTGTCGATTTGCGCGTTTCAGCAAGCGATGGTGTTTGAGCGGTGCACTTCGATCAGCAGCAAACTATCCGCAAAAAGATGAGCATCTCACACAGCCTTCGGGAGCATTTCAACTAAGCCCCATTTGTGACTGAATGCGGAAGAGCTAAAGCTTAGATAAAACAACTAGTGATCGTGCTGTCAAGCAAACTCGCATCTGGGACGTATCATGTAGTAAGAAATTCGCTAACCAGTAATGCAGTGCACAAGTCTGACCGACCACTTCAACGTGAATTGAGTTCTGTCAATATCGGTGTAGAAAAGTAGAAAGAAATGTAGCCAGAAAGAAAGGCAAAGGATGAGAAGTAAACACGTTCGACGGTGTGAACGCCATGACGTCTGGCCTAGTTTTTTTTATTATAAGTTGCTGTCTTTGCGTATAAAGTTATTTACATTTTCTTGTTTCTCAATAATCTCGTTTTTATCATTTGTTGTATTTCGTCTAACCTCTCAGCCATGTACACTTTTCAAGATGAACAAGAGTGCTAGGCACGACCTGTGATGTTATTCTACCGGCAACAAAAATTTATTTTAAAAAAAGGAACCATATAACAGACGTTTTAGAAATGTGCAATTCATTTTCGTGTCCTGCACGTATGTTTTTCTCAAAACACAACCTTTTTTTACAATGTTTGCCGTTTTTTCAATACAAATACAGAATGAATGAAGTAGATGGCGTCGTTACGCAGCAGCGTTTAGCGATGAGTCTGATGTTAAAAGTGAAAACCTTCTGATCACGTGAAAAACCTGGACTCAAAAAAGTTAAGCTTCTCCGTAGCACTACGTCACGTTTTGTGCTAATGTTCCTCAAAAAAAAATTCTACGTACTGGGTTTGATCACTTCACCTCGTGGCTTGCTGTATGATAGAAATTTTAGACGTTCACGCTTTTGATAGCTTAGAGTGTTTAGCAATGAAAAAAGCTCGAAGGGTTTTTTTTTTCAAGCTGCTACAGCCACAATAATCACACTTTTCTGCTAAAAGTCTATGACATCCATGGCAGCCAATCAAAACAACTTCGAGGAAGTATTTTCGGAGAAGACAGCCTTGTTTTGCTGCGTGTTTGAACTCGCGCCTTAGCAGGTAATAATTACTAAGGCTTCGTTCACACTGGATATGTCTTACTCACAGCACTGTAGTGCGTTACTGCACCACCAAGCGTGCTACCCACACATACCGACAATCATTTGTATGGACATCATGAGGTACCATTGCATAGGCGTCCACAGTGTATATCACGGTCTCGCTGGGGTAGACTTCCCTCGCATGCTTACAGGCAGCATGCGAGATATAATTGGCAATACGCCAGCCCGTAATAGGATCACGTGCTACGTGACGCCAGCAAGCAGTAAAAGAGTGTTGTCCAGGTCACTAGTGGTGCTGGCAGACGCTCCCACATGTAAACGTACCTATACGGATGGTGGATAGCCCACGTGGTAGCTCAGTTGGTAGAGAACCATTTGCATTATTTGAAGGTCACATCTTTGGTCGCTGCCCATGGTAAATTATTATTTCGTCCACCTTTATTTCTGAACAATTACATCACATTTACTACTCGTTCATCCCTTATACTTTTCTTGGCAGTCTTGTATGTAACTACTGTTTAATATTGCGTCGAACTAAGAAAAACAAGCCCTCGAAATTCCCACTTCTTTTCTTCAAAAGTGTTCCTGAATATTTGAGTTTTGACTCTCTGCATGAGGCGTTTGTTTTTAGTGAACAAGTTTAACGGTTTCCCCAAACATCACATATTTCTTGAGTGTTGCTTGGTGCGTTTGCTTGCTCAACAAATTGTACGCGAGAAAGTAAAGAACATTGAAAAGTGCCTTGTTTGCTTCAGGAAAAATCTAAGAAACATAAAGGCAAACAAATAGGGAAAAGTAAACTTTGTTACTGTTAGACGAAAGATGAAAACATTATTGTAAACACATGAAGTAACAGGGCAAAATAAGGCCTATGAGCAGGGCACATTCCTGAGGTTAAGAAGAATGGCAAAATTTACCGAAGCGTGGTTGCGAGTTTGCACACAACATTCCTTTCCACCAATACGATCAAACGCCACATCTAAAAAACAACAACTGCGCAGCTTCTTTTTTTTTTGCGCGACTGTTAAGAAAACAACCGAATACAAGGTAACAAGATGTATTCATGAATATTACCAATACACATAATGTTTAATAAACAAAACCAAAAGTGCCAATAAATGAAAAACCTAGCCGTCGTTAGGAAGAAGTGCACCAAACAAGCCAGTGTTCTTTGAGCTAACGCTGGCTTCGCTATGTTAACTCATGGAATGCAAACAAGTGAAAGTTCAACGGAGGAATGCAAAACTGCAACGTGCAGAGGCTGAGCTGGGACTGGCGATAAATGTGTAAGGGATGCATAACCACGGATTGCGAGAGGCTGAACACGGTAGCCGTGGACGGGATGCTGGCACTTCAGTTTCCACCTCTATGAGCAGGAGGCATGGGAAGTTTCAGCAGTGCGCGAAAAAACGTTCGCAAGAATACTGATTTGTTTTTTGCTATTCTCTTCGTTGTTTGAAAGAAGAAAGAATCACGTAGAAGTCATATCTTGCCTAATATTCCCGAGCCTTTTCTTTTAAATGTAATTTCGAGCTTCATAATTTCTACCGTTTCAGTGTCTTTCATGGTTTTTAATCAATTTAAGCACCTGGTTGAAACCAGAAGGTGCAAAGGATGCAAACTTAGTTGTTATCTAAATTTCTTGTGGTACGAAGACGACTTTTCTTCCGCATGTTCTTGCTGTGCCTAATATTTGCGGGAGAGCCATTCACATTTGCCTGTGTTACGGAAATCCTGATTCTAGGTGTCCTATTAACAAGCGCAGGCTTTGTCCAACAGATGTTTGGAAAGAAGAGCTCTTCGAAGTCCGCCTTTGTGACTTCATACCCAGCTGAAGTACTTTAATTTTACTTGCTGTAAGCTATCACGATGAACTGACGCTAGTGATGTGTTACACAGCAAGGTTATACAAAAATGGGTGCAAGTCTGCTGCATCAGAGAATGCTCTACTTATGAGAAACGCGAATAATTTCGGTGGGAAGTTGTGTGTAGGGCATTGAACTGATTGTTCTTAACAAAAATACCCCCCTGCCGTTTCTTCTCTCCTTTTGTTGGCGTGTGTGTTTATAACACTACGATTTCGATTTGCCGAAGTGGTCATGCATTGTATGCAAGCTGGCCTCCACACAAACTTTACCAGTCGGATAGATTACCCCCAAGAAGAGGTATTGAACACGTTCGTTACGTGATCATTTGAATAGTCATCTTTTTTGGCTTATAATCCTGATAATTTTAGGCCACCGTGATCATATGTTCGGAGTCACGTACTTCACATATCTTTTTTCTGCGACGGTCGCATTATAAATGCGTTACCACGAGCCTGTGAATAATGAGAAACAGGTGTCGTATGGTTATTTAGTAGAAACGACTTTCTCGCTGACGCTGCAGTCCACAGGGCAGTTAAGTAAAAATGCCAATAGCTGCCGTTGTCCTATGTGGTTTTCAATTCGTATTCTAAGCTTGTTTCAAAGAACAAGAGTTACACAGCTGCAGTTGTAGTAAAGGTACACTGAAGTGAAACAACGAGTCAATTTAAAGGGATGCCACCTTCTCAGAAAGATACATTGGTGTTGATTTCACCAACGAGGCCTATTACTGGAAGATGAGCGTGAAATTTCTGTTCCAGTGGTTTTGCTCGTGAATTGTTTCAACGGCTTTGATGCTTTGGGGCCCATAAAGAAGCCACAAAGCCTTATTTGCCTTATGGTGTCCTTGTGTCGTTGCGTGCTACATCAAGACTGTATACCTGTACATTTATTTTAATTTTAACGAACAATTTTGTGTTCTTGAGTGACAAACGCATCGTCTAGAAGTACAGTGTTTTTTCGCATTTTGTTCACATTGGCTCGACATAGCTTTCTGAAATTCGCTGCTTTGAGTTTCTGGCGCCATTATAGAGGTCAATGTGCTTCATTTTCACCGATTAAGAATTAAGTTATTCCCAGCAAGTGGCGTCGAAAATCTGTGACATGACATCAAGTTGGTTCCGCAACTCCAAGGTGGCATCACCACCTCCATTTTCATTTCACACGTTTTTCCGTCTAACAAGTGCCCTCTCGTGGCAAGGGATGTGCTTTTGACAGAGTGAAAAGGTAATTTACTAATACGAGAAATAGTGCCTCTATGTGTCAATGACAGCGTATTACTTTCATGTGAATTGGTGTACATAGTATTTAACTGTAAAAAATAGATAATAGCTAAACGTACAAATAGGGCATCACCTAGCCAGAAGAAAGTTGAATAAACCAAGAACTATGCATCACAAAATGAATAACCCATTTGTTAGATAGAAAGGAGTTTTTTTGAAAGCTTTAAACATTATCCGCGTTTTGCATTAAGTGGTGCAGAATCATGTTCTCATATTATCAATAGCCAGAGTTTTGTGTGACATGCTTGTCCGAAAGTGTTGATGGTACTATAGCTATAGAAATCATCTTCGTTGTCATCTAAAAAAAATAACTGATCTCCTTATTTATAATGAACGAAACTCAAGTTTGCAACAACCGTGTACGCTGTCGCAGATTGTGTAGAACTTTTCAATAACAAGCAGCTACATCCACGAAAATTCTTTTCACTCACGACGCGAGCGAGTATACCGCTTTCGACACAAGAATAATCAATAAACCACTGTTTCAATCGTAAATATCGTAATACATAGTTGTTCGTACCTAGCGAATTCAATAACGATTGCCCAGAGGCATTGATAATCCCGTTTCCTTCCGGGTTTTAAAGGGCCTAAGAAATAGGAACATTTATCAGCGACAAGGACTTTACATCCCTGAGAAGTATGAAATGGACAAAAACTTTCGATTGTTATTGTTTCCCCACGATTCCTTCGATAATACAATACCCCAGAGGCCCTTGGGCTATGTTGAGATTGCCCATTTGTTCAAGCTAAGTTGGTCGAGTCAAACCGGAATATTCGGGAGATTCAACTTCGGTAATCTTGAATATCCGACCAATCGAGTGCGTTCTCAACAGTATAATATGCCGGTACGGACCGCTCACTGTTGAATCGATATTCATGTTCTTCTGTATGCGCTTTCGTCCTCGTTCCACCTCGTTCGTATCGCCTAACAATCTCTCGTTATTGAACAGCG